>BTPG01000008.1:51807469-52407469 GCA_036245525.1 Semisulcospira habei
AAGAAATGCCCTCGTTGGATATCCGAGTGCAAGATTCAGCAGGTGCGTGTGGAGAAGGGGCTGTCCTTTCTGAATGCCAAAAACACTGGTTGAAGGCCCTGTTGCAGCTGCGGCTGCCCCAACCTCTAACACCTCTGTGTACACTTTCAGTGCAGCGGTGGCAGGCAAGCGCCCCACCAAAGACTTTTCATGCCAAACCCCAACTTCTTGGTTGGGGGCGGAGCCTCGGCTCATCTCGCCCCTGGAGAGTAACCCTCCTCCGGTGGTGAAGAGGAGCCAGGGAACGCAGAAGGCGTACACTGCCGGTCCGGTAGTGCCGCCTTCTGTTTTACTCCTAAGCCTCAGCCCCCACCCAAATCTGTTAGTCAGTCAACTCCAAAGGCTTCTGGCTCTGGTCAGCCTTCTAAGGCCGCTAACTCTAGCGGCGGGAACGCTGCCCAGGACCAGGGGTTTAAGAAATCTATGGGACCGAGTTACGCACGAGCCCAGAAGGGGAACACTGATGTCCTTCTTCAAAACAAATATGCTGCACTGGAGGAGCGGATGGAGGGAGTGGAAGTTGTCGTTGCTGATGCTGCGGCAGCTCCACCCCCTTCATCTCCGAAGAACCAGAGGAGGCCCGGGAGCCGGCCCCCCTCTGTTTCTTCAACTCCTTCCAAGGTAAAGGAAAAGGGGGGGAAAAACTCCTTACCCTCAGATAAGACTTAATCATGTACTCTTTGCTTCAGTGGAATTGTCGTGGTTTTCAAGCTAACTTTGAGGAAATACGTCTTTTAGTCAAGTTCTATAACCCCTCAGTAATATCTCTTCTGGAGACTTACCTGAAGACTTCTGACCCTGTGTCTTTTAATGGTTTTAATGTTATACATAAAGTCTCTGATTCGGAGAGGCGCTCGGGTGGAGCGGCTCTTCTCATTAGCAGCCAAATTTTATGTAGCCCCGTTAGCATCGACACCTGTCTTCAGACTGTCGCAGCTCGGGTTACCTTGAAGAAGACCATAACCATATGCAGTATTTACCTGCCACCATCACTGCGGGTCTGTAGCAATGATATTTTTAACTTAGTAGATCAACTGCCCCCTCCCTTTATTCTCATGGGGGATTTTACCGGTCACGCTCACCTTTGGGGTAGTGACCACTATGATGGCAGAGGTCAGATGTTAGAATATGTTTTTTCTCAACTTAACCTATGTGTCTTTAACGATGGCTCACCTACATACTCTAACTCAGGTTCCGGATCTAGTTCTGTTCTAGACCTCACTGTGTGTGTTCCTTCTCTCATGCTGGACTTTGACTGGAAGGTTCACGACGACCTGTGTGGTAGTGACCACTTCCCAGTAGTCCTGTCATCGGTCAGCTGTGAGGAGGATTCGCCAGTGGGGCGCTGGAATCTCAAGAAAGCTAACTGGCCTCTGTTCGCCTCCCTCTGTCAGTCTCGTCTTACAGAGGAGGTGGTCATGTCAGCTGAAGAACCTGTTTCTTGTTTTACTTCTATTTTGTTGGACGTAGCAGGTGAAACCATCCCTAAAACTTCCACATCACTCCCTCGGAAGCCGAGAGTACCATGGTTCAATGAAGAGTGCCGCAAGGCCCAAACAATGCGCAAATCTGCTCAGCGACGTGCTTTTCGTAACCCGTCGCAAGCAAATATTTTAACTTTTAAAAGACAGCGGGCGAAAGCCCGTTACATTTTTAAACGCGAACGCCGTGCTTCCTGGAGACGCTTCGTCTCATCTTTATCTTCTAGGACTCCATCCCAAAAAGTCTGGAAGGCTGTTCGAAGAATTAGGGGCAGGGGTGGCTCGGCTTCTGTCGGCCATCTTAGAAATGGTGCCAGTTTGGTCACATAAAAAGGCTGTGGCCAATTTGCTTGCCTCCACCATTGCCCATAATTCTTCAACAGAGCATTATTCACCTTTCTTCCAGAGAGGGAAGGAGAAGCGAGAATCTTGTACTTGTGATTTTATATCGGATAACTCGGAAGACTATGATGCCCCTTTTACGTTTTCAGAATTGCAGCAAGCCATGCAAAAATGTACTGACTCTGCTGCTGGATTAGATACCATCCACTATCAGTTCCTAACACATCTGCCTGAGGATTCACTCCTTGTACTTCTCAAAGCCTTTAACCATATCTGGATAACCGGTTTTTTTCCGCCATCTTGGCGCCAGGCTGTAGTTGTGCCAATTCCCAAGCCGGGTAAGGATCCTTCCGACCCGGGCAACTACCGGCCAATAGCTTTGACATCATGTTTATGTAAAACTATGGAACGCTTGGTCAACGCCCGACTGGTGTGGCATCTTGAGTCACAGCGTCTCATCACAGACCTCCAGTGCGGTTTCCGGCGCTTCCGTAGTACAACTGACCATCTAGTCCGCTTTGAGTCTTTTATCCGAGATGCTTTTGTCAACAAGCAGCATGTCTATGCAATTTTCTTTGATCTTGAAAAGGCATATGACACTACCTGGAAGCATGGTATAATGTCTGATTTGTCGGACATGGGTTTTAAAGGGCACCTGCCCGTTTTTATTCACAATTTTTTGTCTAACCAGTAGTTCCATGTCCGTGTGGGCTCCACCCTCTCCGACTACTTTGAACAGGAGATGGGTGTCCCGCAGGGCAGCATTCTATCTCCTGTTTTATTTAGCATTAAAATAAATAACATTGTAAAGGCCGTCAAGGATGATTCTGAATGCCCTTTGTTTGTGGACGACTTTGCTTTGTGTGCACGAGGTCGAGGACTTGCGTCCCTTGAGAGGCGCTTGCAGCTGTGCGTTGATCGCATCCAGGGGTGGGTGTCTCTCAATGGATTCAGGTTCTCGCCCTCCAAGACAGTCTGTGTGCATTTTACTAACCAGACGAAATTTTTTTCCAGAACCTAGCCTGAGCATTGCTGGAGTGCCAATTAAGGTGGCCGAAGAGGCAAAGTTTTTGGGGGTCATCTTTGACAAAAGATTGACCTTCTGCAACCATGTTAACTACCTTAGAACCTCTTGTCAGAAGGCCCTCGACATTCTTCGTGTCGTTGGTCGTACTGACTGGGGTGCAGACCGCATTGTCTTACTTCGACTGTACCGGGCCCTTGTTCGGTCCAAACTGGATTACGGCTCTGTGGTATATGGCTCGGCTTCCAAGTCTGTTCTACAGCGTCTGAACACAATTCACCATCAAGGTCTGCGCATATGTCTGGGAGCCTTCAGGACATCTCCAGTTCCTAGTCTGTATGGCGAGGCAGGGGAGCCTTCTCTCAGGCTCCGCCGCATCCGCCTCATGCTCAGCTACGTTCTGAAGCTGAAGGCCCATCCAGAAAATCCTGCCTATGATTGTGTTTTTAACCCGTCATTTGCAGAGATTTACTATGCCCATCCGGGAGCTGTCCGTCCACTTTCCTTCCGTGTCCGACCTCATCTGCAGGCGGCCGGAGTGGACCTGGACAAAGTTTCGGAATCTCTGCAACACGTCACTCCACCCTGGCTACTACCAGTTCCTGACATCTTGCTGGACTTGACCGCCCACAAGAAGGATTGTACTCCACCAGCCATATACCAACAGAGCCTCAATGAACTCCTTTCAATTTTTCCTGGCTATTGTCGTCTTTATACGGATGGGTCCAAGTCTGAGGATGGGAGAGTGGCTGCGGCTGCAGTGTCCTCTCGCCATCCTAGACGCCCATTTAAGCTCCGTCTCCCTGACCATTCCTCTGTATTTAGTGCAGAACTGCAGGCAATTCTGCTGGCACTCAAGCATGCCTATCAGTCTCGGGAAAGGAACTTCCTGATTCTGTCTGACTCTCTTTCTGCCCTGCAGGCCCTTCAGGGCGCAGGAACAGACCACCCACTGCTGGTGCAGATTAGAGAGCTCTACGCAGGCTTGATGAAGGAATATTATGACATCATTTTTATTTGGGTCCCGGGCCATGTGGGCATCGAAGGCAACAGAATCGCAGATTCTGCTGCCAACAGTGCCCGCAGTGACCCTGTCCCTGACACACAGACTGTTTATAGTGATTTTAAACCTGTGATTAGTGCATACATAGCCCGCGAGTGGCAGTCCGAGTGGGACAAATAGGAAGGGAACAAGCTTCATGAAGCTCTTCCTACGTTGTCCGACAGTCTACCTTTCCGCTGCGGCAGCCGCCGTGAGGAGACTGTCCTTGCTCGCTCCACATCGGGCACACGTATGTTACGCACTCTTACTTACTTAAACAGGATGAGCGTCCATGGTGCTTTGCCTGTGATGAGCAGTTTTCTGTTCGACACTTTTTGCTGTATTGTTCTGATCTAATTGACACGAGATATAAACACTTCACAGCAGACTCCTTGAAGGTTTTGTTTCGGGATGTTACCCCGGACGAAATCTTCAATTTCTTGAGAGAATGCAATATTTTTAACAAGATCTGAGCATTCATAGACTATGTGAATATTTTTTATTTGCCCTTTTTGAGAGTCTGTATACGTTTCTTTTAAAGACTTGTGCGACATTTTAGCCTGGACCAGATTTTTACCCATCCCGCCGTGAGATTGCCTTAGTCGCCTGCTCGGCGTTAAACCCAAATAACTCTCTCTCTCTCTCTCTCTCTCTCTCTCTCTCTCTCTCTCTCTCTCTCTCTCTCTCTCTCTCTCTCTCTCTCTCTCTCTCTCTCTCTCTCTCTCTCTCTCTCTCTCTCTCTCTCTCTCTCTCTCTCTCTCTCTCTCTCTCTCTCTCTCTCTCTCCAGTTAAAGAGACTGAACTCTCTTCATCGTAGAGCCGCAAAACTTATCCTACCTGACCCTAACACTACTACCGATAATAAATTGTAAACCTTGTAGATTCTTCCCCTGAAAAATCATTTAATGTACAATAAGGGAATAATTGTGTTCAAAACATTGAATATCAAAATGCCTGATTATATTAAGAAACTATTTTCCTTTCCATCACCAACGTACTCAAGATCAAGGCAATTCATTATTGTACCACGACCTAGAATCGATCTCTACAAAACAAGTTTAGCGTTCTCAGGTCATAGCCTGTGGAACCATTTGCCTAGGAAAGTTACAACATCAACCACCCTTTCGTATTTTAGAGCCAGTATTTTCAATTACCTCGGGATCAGAAGGCCCTCGACATTCTTCGTGTCGTTGGTCGTACTGACTGGGGTGCAGACCGCATTGTCTTACTTCGACTGTACTGGGCCCTTGTTCGGTCCAAACTGGATTGACGTCATTATCTTAAAACTTTCATTGCGACCCTATATTACTCAGTGTGTGCGTGCATGCGCGTGTTTGTGTGTGTGTGTGTGTGAGTGTGTGTGTGAACGTTTTTGTTGTTGTTGTATGTTTTGTTTTGTTTTTATATCATTTTATATCATTTATCACTATTTTTTTTTCAATATAATATTTTTACACTTTGTGCATTATTTGTAGATTAGATTAGCAACGGCAAGTTCGAAAAATGGTTGTGCCAGCCACCACTTTCACCGTTGTAAAATAAAGAATCATTGTCATTCTCTCTCTCTCTCTCTCTCTCTCTCTCTCTCTCTCTCTCTCTCTCTCTCTCTCTCTCTCTCTCTCTCTCTCTCTCTCTCTCTCTCTCTCTCTCTCTCTCTCTCTCTCTCTCTCTCACCCCACCCCACCCCTCCTCTCTCTCTCCCTCTCTCTCTCTCTCTCTCTCTCTCTCTCTCTCTCTCTCTCTCTCTCTCTCCTCTCTCTCTCTCTCTCTCTCCTCTCTCTCTCTCTCTCTCTCTCTCTCTCTCTCGATCTCTCGAGATCCTGCCGGCAGTGGTATATTTCACCAGTGTGCTGCGTAAATCTTCGTGCCGCGAGTGTTGACATTAATCCGCTCAAGGACTTGTTGAGTCATCCGTCTCCGTCCACAGTGGCCTTGTAAGACTTGAAGCCGCTGGTTTCGTCAGTGCTAATCGCATCGAAATCTTCCTGACTTTAGCTTGACTTGGATTTAGTACCCGTACTGATTTATTTTGTTTTAATTTCTAATTTGTTCTCTCTCTTTGTGTGTTTTTACAACATGTCAGACTCGTCTAGTATTCATATAGGTCATCTCAATATCTATCATTTATGTAACAATACTCCCGACATGTGTGTTCTTTTGAGTCAACCCAACCCTTTCCACTTGTTTGGTCGTCTTAACTCCAAAATCAGCGATGATGTAATTCTATACCTGATTTTTCCATCATACGCCGTGACCCACAAAGCCCCACACATACCGGCATTGCTGTTTATATTCATGATTCTGTAAAAGACATCACCCGTAGAAGACCAGACCTTGAATCAGACACAGTGGAAAGTGTTTGGGTTGAAATAAAGAACAAGTCAAGCCCTGTATTAGTTGGTTTTATTTACAGGAACCCCTCTGCCCCAGATATATGGCTTGACGATATCACCGATATGCTAAAGTTAAAAACTGTACATCAGATGTGCTTTTGTTAGGGGATTTTAATATTAACATGTTTTCCGCTAACGCTACATGGGAGCCCACTGTTACTCTTTTGGGACTCAAACAGCTGATAACATTCCCAACTCGTGTAAGTCTACGTCCTCTACATAGTAGAATCTTTAACTTACATCTACAACGTTTGTATCGAGCGTGGCGAATTTCCCTTCCTAAGAGCAAAGATCTTACAGATCCCAATGTAAATTCATGCCAATTTCTATCTTGTCTTCACTTTCGAAACCTATAGAAAAGCACATACACAAACACTTACAGCACTTTCTTGACACACACGACCTTATTCATCCGCTACAGTCAGGATTTCGCCTGCGGCACTCTTGTCAAACAGCTCTCTCACATTTAACGGATCGTTGGCTCACGTTAATAAACAAATCTCTGTTGACTGGGGTGGTCTTTTTAGACTTTAGCAAAGCATTCGACTTAGTTAACCATATCCCTCCTTACCGAAACACTCTCAGTCTACGGCGTAAGTGACCAAGCTGTGTCATTTTTAAAATCCTACCTTGAGGGACGACGACAGTATGTCAGCGTAAATGGCAAATCGCCCTCTGAGGGGCTGATAATGCATGGCGTGCCGCAAGGATCTATTCTCGGGCCTTTATTGTTCACGCTTTACATAAATGACTTACCTTTACATATCTCCCAACTTGAGGTTACCAGTAGCTTATTTACAGATGACGCAACTTTGGATGTGGCTGCGCCGGACGTGCCCACAATCACTAGTTCCCTCAAGCAAACAATAAATGAGGTCTTTGGCTGGTGCCAGACTAATTCTATGTTTCCAAATCCATCAAAGACAGAATATATGCTATTGACAACAAGGCAAAAGGATCAGCTTAACCCGCCGCCATTCAAACTTTCCCTTGATCAGCAGCCAATAGCGCAAGTTAAAGAACATCGTTTGCTTGGTGTCACTGTAGACGACCAGCTCAGTTCGCACTCGCATACTATTTCTCTTTGTACGATTTTGTAAAAAAAAAAAAATCTATTTCTGTTATATAGACTAGTTTAATTCACCGACGTTTTAACCAGACAGGTGTTTTATAATGCACACATAAAATCGCATCTAGGTTACGCATCGACAGTGTGGGGTGGATGCAGCGATATTACTCTAAAATGAATAAATTCGCTTCATTGACATGCGGCAAAGCTTATCCTAAAAGGTTATCACATCCCTTTGAATACCGATGATAAACGTAAAAAACTAAACATGTTGCCCCTTCGTAAATACTTTCTATTCAATAAATGTGTATTTATGCGTAAGATCAATCTACCAAATCGCCAGGATATCTCGCTGCTTTCTTCAAGGCTCCCCACACTCTGTACCCGAGACTGAGGAACGACCTGGTAGTGCCTAGGCCCCGCCTTGACATTTTTAAATCGTCCTTGTTATACTCAGCGGCCAAAGAATGGAATTAACCTTTTTTTTAAATCTGTCACGACTACAAATGCTTTCAAGACACGGCTTCATCAGCATTTGCTACAAATGTAAGCGTAAACTGCCTTTGTTTTAGCACTTCTAAAACGTTAAAACGCTGATCTTTGTTTTATTATTTTCTTTAAATGATTTTGATTTTGTCTATCGGATTGTTTCTCTGTCATTTTATGGTACATTCGCTTGATGGTAGCTCATGCAGGTGTGTATATCTCATTACTTGTGTGTTTATGACTTTTGCTGTATATAGGGGTCGCCTACACACTGGTTGCATCCCTCGATTTGCTGCCGCTTTTGAGCGGCAGCGGATTCAGGGAGGCAGCCAGTATCGCCTGATGTGCGTGTTGAAATGCTACCTCTGCGTGTGGGCGCTCACGCGTGCTCGCTGTGCACATATTCGGCGGTACAATACACGTACAATACTATTGTAACCCCAGTGCGGTCCGCGTGGGCGTCGAGCTAGCGGAGACCATTGGATATCAGCATGCACTCGTCGGGCGCTTATGGAGTGCGCGTGCGTGTATGTGTGTGTGTGTGTGTGTGTGTGTGTGTGTGTGTGTGTGTGTGTGTGTGTGTGTGTGTGTGTGTGTGTGTGTGTGTATGTATGTGTGTGTGTGTTTGTTTGTTTGTTTGTTTGTTTGTTTGTTTGTTTGTTTGTTTGTTTGTTTGTATGGAGAGAGAGAGACAGACAGACAGACAGACAGAGAGAATGAAATGAAATGAAACTTTATTTTCCAAGATAAAAGAATAGGTGCGCAGACCTGTTTTCATTCTTGTCCTTGCTACACACTACAAAACAAAATAACGTACATAAAATCACTCTCTTACCCACACACACACACACACACGCGGCGGTGTGCTATTGCTAGAGAGAGAGAGAGAGAGAACAGAACGTAGTTTAGCAAGGACAAGATGTAAGAAAGGTCTTCAGACCTAAATCTTTTTATCTTTGGAAAATAAAGATTCATTGACATTGTCATTCTCTCTCTCTCTCTCTCTCTCTCTCTCTCTCTCTCTCTCTCTCTCTCTCTCTCTCTCTCTCTCTCTCTCTCTCTCTCTCTCTCTCTCTCTCTCTCTCTCTCTCTCTCCTCCTCCTCCTCCCTCCCCCCCCTCTCTCTCACTCTCTGATTTTGTACCACAAGTGTCCGTCCTCGGTCCATTATTATTTTCAGTTTTTATAAACGATCTTCCCTTACATCTCAGACTGACCCCCGTGTAATCTGTAGTCTCTTTGCTGATGATGGAACTCTTGACGTGTCATCGTCGGATGCATCATGTATAACCCAGTCCCTACAAAGCGGCCGGAATGATGTTTCCACATGGTGTCAAAACAATTATATGATTCCGAATCCTACTAAGACCAAATGTATGTTAATTACTACTAGACAAAAGCATCAGCTGAACCCGCCTCCCCTACAGCTCTATTTGAATGGGCAGTCTGTTGAGCAAGTCAAGGAACAGCGTGTGCTTGGAATTATCATTCATGTCAAACTGTGTTGGCAAAGCCATATTACCAAAGTGTGTAAAACAATATCAAAAAAATTATTCTTACTGTCAAAATTAAGATTTTTTACTAACGAACCAACAAGGAAACTTTTTTTTACTGTACCCATATTCAGCCACATTTGGATTATGCCTCCTCGGTTTGGGATGAGAGCAGTGATGCTAATCTCAAAAGGATGAATTCGCTTCACAGGCGGGGAATCAACTTAATCGTTGACAGACCCACGCAAGTCATTAGTACCGATTACAAGTTCAAGCTGCTGGATATCCTACCACTTGACAAGCAGTTCATTTATAATGAGTTGGTACTCATGCGCAAAATCATCCTCTCAGACTCACCAGCCTATCTCTCTAATTTGTTCGCACTTGCCCACAGAGCTAGTCGAACATCAGGGAATAATCTGGTAGTACCAAGGCCCCGCTTAGATATTTACAAGACGTCCCTCTCCTACTCTGGTGCAACATTCCTGCAGACATTAAAGCAGCACCTTCTTTACGAACGTTCAAGAACCAACTGCATGAATTTATTAAGAACATGTGAAAACATATTGTTCTTTTTTTCTTTTTTTTTTTCACATACCGTCATTGACTCCAGAAACATTTTCTTATTCATATTCATGTATCATAATGCTTTAGTCTTGCTGAGGTGTTCTTTGTCATTTCTTTTGCAGCATAACATCATAATTTTTTTAATGTTTAATGTTCGATGTTTTGCTTGGTGTCATTGTGTGTGTGTGTGTGTGTGTGTGTGTGTGTGTGTGTGTGTGTGTGTGTGTGTGTGTGTGTGTGTGTGTGTGTGTGGACGGGTAGAAATCAGAACGTGTGTGTGTGTGTGTGTGTGTGTGTGTGTGTGTGTGTGTGTGTGTGTGTGTGTGTGTGTGTGTGTGTGTGTGTGTGTGTGTTCACAACTCCATTCAGCATTTAGTCCGTAGACTCTTGGACTTGGAAACAGCAGACGTAGAGTGTTTGTGACTGGAAGTGAAATGCCCTAAATCGACACCGCTACTATTTTGATTCCTTTACAGAACCCCTGCCTCCACTTTTGAATTTTATGACCATTTTAGTCAGATCCTTGACAGAGCTTGCAAAAGAAAGGCTGACCTTCTCCTCATGGAAGATTTTAATATAGACTTCCTTAAGAATCACACTGCGTGGGATACAATATCTTCATTGTTTGGTCTAGTCCAATTAGTAAAATCGCCCACCAGAATTACTCAGAATACGTCCTCACTTATAGACCACATATACACTAATAAACCCAAAGCCGTCTGTAATGTTGAGGTTTTAAATCTAAGTGTTAGTGATCACTATCCAGTTGTTCGTTCGTGGTCAAAAAAGATTCCGAAAGCAAAAACGAACGGCCATACAACCATAACATATCGATCATTCAAGAACTTTAACCATAATAAATTCCTATTTGATTTAAATAATACTCCGTTCAACGATGTACTTCTCTCCATTGACCCGGACACTGCCCTTTCTATTTGGTACACTCGTTTTCTAACTGTATTAAACAAACACGCACCCGTTCGTGAGAGAAGGGTTAAATCGAACACTCTTCCTCCATGGTTAACCCCAGAAATAATGCAAGCGATGGCGCTCAGAAATGATCTGCGTAGTCGAAAACTATTTACTGAATTCTAGCAACAACGTAACCGTGTTAAGTACATGATCAGAGAAGCAAAGAAAAAGGTTAGTCCGTGACACAGTGAAAGACAGTAAGGATACTTCCACTATCTGGCGCCTATTAAACACTCTAACTAAAGGTTCCTCTGGCACTTCAACAACCATTCCCAGCAGTCTTACTGCAGAAACTTTTAATAATCATTTTCTTTCAGTCGCTGAAACTCTAAATGCCTCAATTGATAGCAGTAAGTATGAATGCTCTAATTTGCTTTCTGAATTCTGAAAACACAGAACAGAGGACACAGACCCCTTCAGCATTCCCTTGCTAGCCCGCCGTGAGATGGCCTTAGTCGCCTGCTCGGCGTTAAACTCCAATAAATAAATAAATAAATAAATAAATAAATCCCTTGCTAGCAGTTCATGAGGTGGGTTTGCTCATTAGTAAACTACCAAATAAAAAGTCTTCGGGGCCTGTTGACATCAGCCCGCAAATACTTAAGTTATCCCTGCCGTACATAGTAGATTATATTACGTACATTTACAACCTTTGTATCAAACAACATACTTTCCCTAACAAACTAAAATACGCTAAAGTCATTCCACTTCCAAAAACTAAAGATAGTTCTGACCCTATCAACTATCGGCCGATTTCATTATTATCAGTTTTATCAAAGCCGCTTGAAAGGCATGTCCACAAACACCTGCTTGCCTACTTAGAAAACCGCTAGCTCCTCCACCCCTTTCAATCCGGATTTCGCCCACAGCACTCGTGCCACACTGCATTCACGCTCCTCGTTGACGCATGGCTCCAGGGTATGAACAAATCCCAGATAACAGGTGTCGTTTACTTAGACTTTAAAAAGGCCTTTGACCTAATCGATCACACCACTCTAATGAGAAAGATTCAGAAATACTTGAACAGTACAGACGTAGTTGTATTTTTTAGATCATACCTAACTGATCGTAAACAGAAAGTTCTAATGAATGGATCTTACTCTTCTCTAAAAGATATAAAGTATGGAGTTCCCCATGGGTCCGTGCTTGGTCCCTTATTATTTTGTCTATTCATCAATGACCTGCCTCTTCATTTAACTTGCAAGAACGTACAATGTGATCTTTTTGCTGATGACACTTCCATTCATATGACTAACAAAGATATACAAGTAATTTCTGCCAACTTGCAGCATAGTCTTGACGAGGTGTCTGAATGGTGTCATAGGAATTATATGATTGTTCATCCAATTAAAACCAAATCTATGATAATCGCCCCTCGTCAAAAACACCAGTTAGCACCCTGTTACTTGACCTTTTATTAAAGGGCAGTCAAATAGAACACATTAATAAACACTGCCTACTAGGGATTACAATTGACAGTCAGCTTAAGTGGAAGGCTCATACGGACACTTTATGCAGAACGGTAGCCAAAAATCTTTTCATGTTGTACAAACTGAAATATTACACCAACTCGCACACGCACAAACTATTCTATAATGCTCACATACATTCTCATATTGATTACGCGTCAACGGTGTGGGATGGATGCAGTGAAGTCCACTTGAAGAGACTCAACTCGTTACACAAAAGGGCAGCAAAGTTAATCCTTCCTGACCCACGACTCACAACAGAAGAAAATCTCGCCAAAATAGGATTTCTGCCGCTGCAAGACCACTTCAAATACAATAAGGCTATTTTTATGTTCAAAGTGTGGAAACAGAAAATACCAGAATATATATATATATATATATATATATCACAACTCTTTTCTCTAAGTCGGAATCTAGGCTTAGTAATATTAGGCAACTTTTCTTAGTCCCCCCAAAAAGAATTGATATATACAAATCTAGTTTGTCATTCTCGGGAACGCAGACTTGGAACACGCTTCCTGATTATGTAAAATCCGCTTCCTCTCTAGCCCGTTTCAAAATCAGTCTCTTCAGGTACTTCTTGCTTTCTTTTCGAAGCAGTCGTAATCATTACGTTATGAAATATATACTGCCCTGTACATCTGATTTTGTTTGCTCCCAATTACAAAATCTGTGTGTGCGTGTGTGATGGTGTGTGTGTGTGTGTATGTGTGTGTGTGTGTGTGTGTGTGTGTGTGTGTGTGTGTGTGTGTGTGTGTGTGTGTGTGTGTGTGTGTGTGTGTGTGTGTGTGTGTGTTTAGGAGTGTGAGATCAGGGCCGGACCCAGGGGGGGGGGTTTCCTGGGTTCCGGAACCCCCCCTCCCAACTTAAAAAAAAAAAAAAAAAAAAGAAAAAAAAGAACAGTGAATTTTTTTTATGCAAAGGGAGTTCCAAAGTTTTATTATTTTTTTATTGTTTTTAAAACATTGCAGTTTTTAGTCACTTTTGATCCAAGGCACAAAGAGTTATTTATAGACAATTCAACGGAAATCCATTTCAAGGGATCCGTTTAAACGTCCAAAACGTTTTCCCGTTGAAACAACCAAGTAACCCAACCCCTAACCCTAAATTAGTAAATGCAGCCATATTTTCTTGTTCTGGCCACAAGCCTCTTCCAGCGCCTTCACCTTGATACAGCCCTAATCCCCCAAAAATGACTTTTTAGAAAGATTAATTAAGACGCTAAGTTGATAATTATGATAATTCGTTGTAACGAACATCCGTTGAAACGACCATCGTTGAATCGTCCAAAAACATCGTTGAAATGGATTTCCGTTGAATCGACCAGGTACCCAAAAGAGTTGCTTTCCTTCAGTGCATGTCTTTCCGAGAAAGATCAGTGAAAAGACGTCTGACGTCATTAAGGTTTGTGGGGGGAAGTTTAAATCTAGATCTATTTTCTTTGGTAACACTTCACTTTTGCTGTCTCCTCGAAAATGCCGAAACTGAAAAAAACAGATGCTGATGGCAGTAGGCGACTGTCATGCTGGTTTTCATCAAGCTCCATTTCAGAAGGTGGGTACATTTTTAAATCCAATTTTGTCTCATAAAAGAAATGTAGTCAGTAGAACTAGGTAAAATTCACCCATTCCGAATTCGATTCAAATGAGCACGTGGCGATGGCGCCGGTACTTCCTTCCTGTGAGTGTAGCCTATGCTGTAGGAGCTGATACTAGCTGCATATAATGAATATCATAGATATAAAACAGCCCCACTTATTAAAATACCAAAAACAGGTAACAATTAAAGTAATGCATAGCCTAAAATTTATTTCACAAAGTATTATGATATATAACTTTAAAAATGTCAATTTAAAGAATAAAGATATCGGCATCAATGATCAATATTGCTTTTATATTTATAAAAAAAATCTTTGGACGGCAAAATATCGTTTTCAATAACAAAACCAAGGGCTAAGTTATAAGGTATCGTTTTCACTAGTGCAGCTTACTAGCTATGTATTGTGACGTAAATCTCTTCGGAGAGCAGAACAGAACCGTCTTGATGGCTGACTATGGAAACCATAGCCTATCTGACACCACTTTGACAGCGTCGCCATCAATTGTGACGGCAACATAGCCTTTCCGGGTGCGAAACCGTCATGACGACTTCGGTTTTTGGAACGACAAGAAGCCATCATGACGGCATCCCAACCACTGCCTTTTTCACATAATAAAATGGAAAATAAAAATGTGCTGAAATTTTGCCAACTGCTGAAAATCAGCAAATTTGTTAACAGTTCCTATGCCTGTGAACAGCGTGCTACAAAATAAGATTATTCACCCTTAGGCCTTTTGTTGATGAAATTTAAAATAAGCTAAGAACTAATCAGAAAACCACTGTTTTTTTATATTAAATTATTATTATAAAATTGTAGTAGACGTGTTAACACCTGCAATGCATAATCATATATAAGATGTTGAAAAGACGGTTCTATTTTATTTTACATTTTTGTTGTTGCTTTTAGGATAATTTCATGTTTTAATTTTTATGTTATGTCTTTGTTTTTGTTTTTTTGTTTTTTTTTCTTTTTGTTTGTTGTTGTTGAGTAAATTGTAAAGCGCTTAGAGCTGTTTACAGGTAAGCGCTATATAAGAAAACCTTTAATAATAATAATAATAATAATAAAAGTTGTTTTTCTAAACGGCAGATGATGCAGTTCCTCGAAAGAGACAAAAATCAACCCAAAGTGAGACCACTGGCAGTGGAGTTCGAAACAGTGACATGGGAACAAGTAAAAGCAGTGTTGGTGAGTAATTTACTGCCCCGCCCCCCCCCCCCCCCCCCTCTCAAAAAAAAAAATTAAATTAAATACAACCTGAAATTGATACGTGATTGAGTGTTTCAATTTAATAATTAATATTAAACAAAATGACTGGTGTGTTCCATTGGCTATCATTAGCCTAAGAAGACTCTACGAGTCATAAGGTAGCAAAGATTTTGTCCATCATTTGGGGGGAGGGGTCTAAAAAGAAAAGCTGTTATTTCAGATCATAAATATATATCTAAGCTTGACTGAAGTGTGTAAACGAAGACATATATATGCTTTAAATGTAATTATCTTGTTGCAGGTCTCTCTCTCTCTCTCTCTCTCTCTCTCTCTCTCTCTCTCTCTCTCTCTCTCTCTCTCTCTCTCTCTCTCTCTCTCTCTCCCCCCTCTCTCTCTCTCTCTGATCTCTCTCTCTCTCTCTCTCTCTCTCTCTCTCTCTCTCTCTCTCTCTCTCTCTCTCTCTCTCTCTCTCTCTCTCTCAGTATGTGTGACTCTGTGTGTGTGTGTGTGTGTGTGTGTGTGTGTGTGTGTGCGCGTGCGTGCATGCTGTGTGTGTGTGTATGTGTGTGTGTGTCGGCGTGAGAGAGAGAGAGAGAGGGGGGGGGAGATAGCACCTGCATACATATTTGCCCTTGCTGTATGAACTTTAATGTACTTAATGATTCTTTGTTTATTGCTTTACTTTGTATTTTTACTCATTTTATATTTTTGTGCGTACGCGTATGCGGGTAGGAATGTCTGGAGTGCGTGTCCGAGAGCGTGTGTTTGTTTTTGTGCGTATGTGCCTGAGTGCGTGCGTGTGTAAGTGTGTGTGTGTGTGTGTGTGTGTGTGAGTGTTCGTGCGTGTGTGCATGCGTACTGAATTGCGGTGTACATGAGTGTGTGTGTGTGCGTGCGTGCATGCGCGAGTTGTGATGTGCATGCGTGCGTACCTGAGTGCGTGTGTGGGTATGTGTGTGTGTATGTGCGTGGTGCGTGCGTGCGTGCGTAAGCGAATGCAGCAGTGCATGCAGCAGTGCATGCAGCAGTGTGTGGTATGTGTATGTTTACATGTCTATGTCACTTATGTAGTAGATGTAGCAACGGCAAGTTTGAAAACTGGTCCTGTTACCAATAACTTCTACCGTTGGAAAATAAAGGTTCATTGTTCATTGTTCATTGTTCTCTTTCTCTCTCTCTCTCTCTCTCTCTCTCTCTCTCTCTCTCTCTCTCTCTCTCTCTCTCTCTCTCTCTCTCTCTCTCTCTCTCTCTCTCTCTCTCTCTCTCTCTCTCTCTCACAGGTACACACACAATCGTTTTAGTATTTCAGACTTCTCATAGACCCAACTTTTATTTGTATTTCAGACTCCTCCTCAAGCATTGATCAGCCTGCCGGGGGCCTGCTTTCTGAATCCTCTGCCATGCCAATGACCAACCAGCCTGATGTGAGCCTGCTTTCTGACTCCTCTTCAGATTTCTCCTCTCAGATCACCAGCAACAAAAATATCGATTTTGGTGAAGTTTTCAAGAAACACACGCGAGTCGTTTCACTGTCAAGCCGTGACAAGGAGCATCTTCTAAGGCAACACTGGAGACCATCACCTGGTTTTCAGTTTCCAACAACAGTGATAAACAACAAGAACCGAAAATTTCAGCATGAGTGGTTGCAAAAGTACTCCTGGCTTGTGTATTCTCCTTTCGAGGATGGGGCTTACTGCAAGTATTGCCTATTATTTGCAAAGTCTACTGAAAACCTGGGCAAGTTTGTGAAGACGCCATGCAAGAACTGGAATAAAGCCTGTGATCAGATCAAAAAGCACTCGTTATTACAATACCACAAAGATGCAATGGCAAATGGAGAGCAGTTTTTGACAATCATGGATAAACCAGAGCAGAGCATCGCCAGTGAAATCAATCAGAAAAATGCAGAAAACATCGCTGCAAATCGACAAGTTCTGACAAGCCTCTTCAGGATTGTTGAAGTGTGTGGAAGACAGGGGTTAGCTCTGAGGGGCAACTGTGATGATGGCATTCTTCAGAGTGAGAACAGAAGCAATTTCAATGCCCTTTTGAATCTGTGCATCAATGCAGGAGATGAAACTCTCCGGAAACATCTAGATACATGCGATAAGAAGGCCACATACATTTCAAAAAGTACACAAAACAGACTGATAGAGGTTCTTGGTGATCAGATCCGCAACAAGATTCTTGCAGAAATTATTGCAGCAAAACAGTTTACCGTGCTTGCTGACGAAGTCACAGACAGCTCAAACTGGGAACAACTTTCAATTATATTGAGATTCGTCGATGGAAGTCTGAAAGTTCGTGAAGAGTTCCTGGCTTTTGTCCAGTGCAGAGATACCACAGGTGAAACACTTTACAACAAGATTGTTGAGTGTCTGGGCTTGTGGGGGCTTGATTTCAACAATGTTAGAGGACAAGGTTATGACGGGGCCGCAAACATGGCAGGAAAGTTTAAAGGAGTGCAGGCACGTTTTCAAGCAAGGAACAACAAAGCACTGTACTTTCACTGTGCTTCCCATAGCTTGAGTCTCTGCATTGTAAAAGCATGCGGCTTGCCTGCAGTGAAGAACATGATGGGAGCACTGAGGGAACTGTCACTGTTTTTCTCAAACTCTCCAAAGAGACAACGAAAACTTGAAGATACCATCGAAGCATCTCAGCCTGACACGACAAAGACAAAGCTTGTTGATCTGTGCAGAACAAGATGGGTAGAAAAACATGAAGCACTGGAGGTTTACACATCTCTCTTCCTGGTTGTTCACGACTGTTTGGGACAAATGTGTGAAGACAGTGACAATTGGGACAGTGAGACATTGACCAAGGCAACTGGCTTTCTCCACACCTTGAGCAGCAGTGTTTTCCTCGTTGCATTCGTTGTCGTCCGCAATTGTTTGCGTTACTTAAAACCCTTGACAGTGAAGCTCCAGAAAAGAACAAAAGATGTTGTCGATGCCTACAGGGAAATCAAAGAGGTCAGTAACTGCATGTCTTCTATTAGAAGAGATGTCGACACAGCGTTCGTTGCCTGGTTTGGTGAAGTCAGCAAAATGGCAAATGCTTTGACAACTGATGTTGTTGTTCCTCGTCAAGCATCCCGCCAGACTCTCCGTGACAACCAACCTGCGGCCACTCCAGAAGAATATTTCAAGATTAGCATTGCCATTCCTTTCTTGGAACACCTGTCAACCGAATTGGACTCGAGGTTCAAAAATGCTGACCTAGCAGTTGATGGTCTCTGTCTGGTGCCAAGCACTTTAATAGACAACCAGGATGGTTTCATGCAGGTTCCAGAAGGGGTGAAGACACTGGCAATGTTGTGGGAGTCTGACCTACCAGACAACGCTACCCTTGATGCAGAATACCAACGGTGGGTTTGCAAATGGCGAAGTGCTGCTGAGAATGCGACAGCTATCATCCCATCCACGGCATCAGAAGCACTGAAACACTGTGACAGGGATTTTTATCCCAACCTGTTCATCATGCTAAAGAACCTTTGCACCCTGCCTGTCACTACTGCCGAGTGTGAGCGTTCAAACAGTCAGTTGCGCAACCTGAAAAACTACCTGCGCTCTACAATGGGGCAACAGAGACTCAATGCACTTGCTTTACTGAAAGTGCACAGGGATGTTGATATTGACTTCAAAGAGGCAGTGAACTGTTTTGCCAGAAGATACAATTCACAAATGGTACTAATGCCGAGGAACCTAGTGCAGCAAGACTGAACTGAAGTGAAAGCAGGGCCCTGATGTTCATAAACTACAAGGTAAAGCTTTATACCGTTAACGATCAACGAAAAGTAGTGAATAATAATAGTATACAAAACATCTCTGTTGATAAATAAATGTTTGTGTGTGTGTGTGTGTGGGTGTGGGTGTGGGTGTTTTTTTTAAGGGAGGGGCAGGTGATAATTTTTGTACCCCAGAGTTTGTCAGTTCGATTGTTCAAAAAGCTCAAAGTCCCCAGACCATCACAAATGGCTTTTTCAAGGCTCAGATTGCACCAGATTGCACCATTTTGCATCCTTGAAAAAAAAAAATTCCGGGGGGGGGCATGCCCCCGGACCCCCGTAGAAGGCTCGGCGCTTCGCGCCTTCGCTTTATACTGAATCTGTAACCCCCCCATCGACTTTTCCCAGGTCCGGCCCTGGAGATCATTGGGACTTTCTTTCCCTAAACTAGCAATGTTTTGTTTCATTTACATTAAACTATATACTTAGTTTTTTGTATATTGTCTCGTAGTTTTGTAGCAAAGGCAGGTTTGAAAAATGGCTGTCTATGACGATGTCAATGCCTCAACCGTTGATAAATAAAGCTTCATTGAATCATCATTGAATCTCTCTCTCTCTCTCTCTCTCTCTCTCTCTCTCTCTCTCTCTCTCTCTCTCTCTCTCTCTCTCTCTCTCTCTCTCTCTCTCTCTCTCTCTCTCTCTCTCTCTCTCTCTCTTCTTCTTCTTCTTCTTCCATTCCCTTCCTGCAAAGAAAGGAAGAGAAGAGAGGGAGAGAGAGAGCCTCCCATAACAAAAGAAATGCATCTCAAAAACGGTAACAATTAAACCGATAACATCTGACAGAAATGTCTCGTGGTTGGCAGTTTCCGATTGAATGCATTAGCCACGATCACTGATAACGTCCAAGCGAAGGAAACTTGCTCATTTAGAGAAAATTGATTGCCTAATAGTCAACCCGTCAGTAAAAGGTCCTCGGGCCGACGTCAGAAGGCTGACGTCGGCCCGAGGACCTTCTTGTTGATCGGGAACATAGGAAAATAATAAGGAAACCGGACTCCGGGGGCAAAAACGCAAATATCAGCCGTCGCACTGTAGATAGCTGTGTGCGTGGGCTGCCTATAAGACTGACGTCGGCCCGAGGACAGTTTGCTCACCGGGAACCTGTTGGAAAGTGATATAGCAATCGCTGACACGGGTTTTCTGCAGATAAATTATTTAGATATGATATCATTTTTAGCTCAGGCAAATGTTCGTATTTCCTTTTTTTATTTTTATTTTTGTTAAATACAGGACACACTTGAAACGTAACGTGCTCATTTGATCCTGTTTAAGTACCGTGGTCGATCCATCTCCTGACACCTGTAATCTAGACTTCACAGGACAACGCACACAATTTGGAAATTCTGACGACGGCAGAGTGCCATGTTTAACCCACTAAGGCCCACGGCCGCATTTCCCAAATTTCGGAGATGTCACTTCACGATATTGTACAGTTGCAAGAGATGAATAGGCCATGATAATTAAAGGATAGTGCCAGATTAGCTTGGCGCCATCAGGCGCCAAGCTAATCTGGCACTACCCTTGAATTATCATCGTCTATCAGTCTCCCGCTATATTTCTTTGGGGCTGACTAAATGAGTTAAACTTTTCACAGGCCTTCAGCGACCGCCATGGCACAGATCCTGAAAGATCCTTAGCTTTTAATGCACGCAGGCGTCGATGAAGATCTTTGCCTCTTGAATACACTATCATTTTGCACCTGTGTCGCTCACGCAGAGGAGGTCCAAAGCGTTCACTATATGATGAATCACACCATGTCCCCCTTTCCATTTCCCCCCCTTTCATGTTGTTTTTTCCTGTGTGTTAACAGGGAGTCCTATTAGAATTTGACAAAGACAAATAACGCAGCCTATTACACAGCATGCACAAGGCCATCGGGTCGAACTCGGCCGCATGCGGCCCACGCACAGCCGTGCGCGAGCTGTCAGTGCGGCCGAGTTCGACCCGACAATTCGTGCTCACTGCGTATTTGGAACCTTTGATGCTTTCGCCCATACATCTTGCCTCGGGAGGGCCACACTTTGACTCCTCTTAAATGACCTTCCACGTCTTGGAGAAGAAAAATTCGACAATATAACCGCCGCAGCAGGACTTGAGTGAAACCCCGATGTCCTCCTCAATCTGAGGGTGCAAATCGTAGTTTAGTTCAGTTTGGTCAAAATGGGATCTCTGCGCTCGGAAAGGCCCATGCGTGCTCCATCCCACTAGAAGTCTTCCCAGAGTTCCTTTTGATACCCTACCAATTTGTTTGGGTTTGCTCAGTGTGGATCTCCCGTGTCTTTCCTAGTAAGTAAATTTCAGCTGTAACCATTGCCAGGGGATCCAAGTGTGTCATTGCTGTGTCCGAAATTTCGGATAAGCGACGTAATTTACATAGAACGAATGATGTCAGGACTTCTGAAAAAGTGTTGTTATATCCGACTTTTGTTGTAATCGACTTTGTTATAAGCGAAGTAGACTGTTTATCAGTACTGGCAAGGGACGTATATTCTCATTGTGACGCACAAAAATCGTGTGAATCGGTGCCGTTCTTACAGCTGGTTAGAATGAGTTCATGAGAATGCGTGCCTCTTGCAGCTGTGTGCAGGTCTTTCACTCATTCAGCTTCAACACATCACAGCAAGATATGGCTGTACCATGATAGTTCAAGGGTGTGCCAGAATAGCTTGGCGCCTATAGGCGCAATCTATTCTGGCACCACCCTTGAACTATCATGGTCGATCTGTCTCCTGAATTGTAATGCAGTCCTCAGAGGACAACTCCGAAATGTGAGTGTTTCGTACCTGGGGCGCAATGAGTTAAGACCTATGACTTTTGCGGCTGGAAGTTGCTGATTCTGCGCCATAAATTGTCTTTGCAAATGTCCTCGTTAGCTAACGCCGACCAAAGCCTAATATCCATGTCTTACGAAGGCCACAGTAAAAAGTGACTGCCAAGCGTGTAAAATGCAGAAAGAACCGAACGGAGAAATAAACACGCTTAAAAAAGACAGTCACAACACAATTTATTAATACCTCTTTTTTTCAAAATAGACAAACACGCCTAGCTACAATTCAGTCGTTACTTATCTCATCAGCGAAGAAGGGGAGTCTACTTGAAGTTGTCTTAAAACCCAAGTAGGTTCACCAGGGACACTGATACCTGACACAAAGCCAAAGAAGAAATAAACACGCTTAGAAAAAAACCGTTATATTAATACAATTGTATGGTAACTGTCCTTTCTAAGTTTGTTTCTTTCTTTGTTACATGTTCATTTTACACGGTTGGCAGTCACCTTTTTTATCTTGAATTTGTTAATTACCAGACGCATGTTTGTTTACCAAAAAAAAAAAAGAAATAAAAAATCTACAGTCGTCAGCTTTACCCCCAAATAGCACCCTGATATAGCAAGAGACATTGATTCTCATGAGCCCATGCAACTGCAGAGGCTCATGAGGATCTATGTCTCTTGCATTTTATAATTTCCGGGTTTTGGACTATGAGACATTATTCCAAAGCCATCGACAAGTCTGGGACAATATTTTACGTCAGCCCCGGCAAATCTGTCATTCCCTGAGACTCCGTCGTACAGCATCACCACCATCACCACCCCTTTCCCTGCACCTCCGCAATCCCCAACCTACGGTCACCCAACCCCACTCCGCCTACTCGGTCCTTTCAAGCCTTAGACACTGTCAGACTTGATGAGTGATATTTTTTCGCAACTTTCAGACATGTCCATAAAAAAATGGTGTACCTGTTTGACCTAGCCACCCACTGCCTCACCGTGGACGCCATCAAAGATACCACCACCACAACAACAACCCCCCCCCCCAACCCCCTACAACCAACACCATCACCACCACCACCACAACGGGCACACCCCCAGTTGTCATGCTGCCAGAACTAACTATGGTCAATGGGCTCGTTTAGGTAACGATTCTGGTAGGGTGCCATGCATTTTTTTTGTTACCGACCAGCAGGGAAAATCACGGCTGACAATACGCAATTTGGATTGATATGGGCCTCGTCTGGAACTGGTTAGTTGCACATACGGTATGACTTAAATGGGTGGCGTTGGGAAACACGATAACCATCAAGCAAAAGGTTCTCGGACTGCTGTATGCTGCGTACCGCCCAAGCGATTTTGGGATGGAGATTTTAACCCTTTTGATGTCGGTAACGTTTTTTGTCGCGTTGATTCCTTCAAGACCGCGGACCGAGATCTGCTTACTGGTCACACTGATGCGGCCAGACTTGCCCCAGCAACTAGAGGCGCACGCAGATCATCATGATCTCCTGCAGACTGAGGTTTACGTCGCTTTCGTTTAAAGTAGTTTACAAGTTTGCTCCCAACGAGCAAAATACCCTCGGGCATGACGTTGGCCGCGGATGGCCCGCGCACGACCGTGCGCGGGCCATCCGCGGCCGACATCAGGCCCGAGGGTCTTTTGCTCGCCGGCTTCAGACTTGGAAAAACGGGGTCCCTGCGGGCTCGTTAGCAAGCACCATTCTGGAAACTTGATTTGAGCGCACGATTATCGGTTTAATGCCGAAGGAGGGCGGACGGGCGGTAGTTAGCCTCATTAGATGACCCTCTAAACACCGGGCGCCGGGAGTCCCCCTAATGCTGGGAATCTACTGCCGGCTTCATCCAGCCAGACCCTTAATCAGCGGCTAAGCCAGATGTAGTTTGGAAAAACAACGGGGAAAGTTTTGTTGTTCACTCGTTCACTAGTTGTTTCGTTCGTTCGTTCCTTGCTTCCTTCCTTCGTTTGTTCGTTCGTTCTTTCTTTTGTTCGTTCATGCGTCCGTCCGTCCGTCCGTCCGTCCGTTCGTTCGTTCGTTTTTTAGCTCGTTCGTTCGTTCGTTTATTTTTTCGTTCGCTCTCTCTTTCGTTAGTTCGTTAGTTCGTTCGTTCCTTCGTTCCTTCGTTCGTTCGGTCGTTCCTTCGTTAGTTCGGTCGTTCGTTCGTTCGTTCGTTCGTTCGTTTACTTTTTTGTTCGTTTGTTTTATTGATTGTTGCTGACTGTTTAATTGTTTGCTTTGTTTTTGTTTGTTTGTTAGCTACTTTGGCGTTTTTATTTGTTTTCTTGCTTGTTTGCTCAAATTCTGGCTCATTGTTTTTGTTTGTTTGCTTGTTTTGTTTCCTTGCTCGTTTGCTTGCTTGCTTGCAGGTTGTTTGGTTCGTTGGTGGGCTGGTTGTTTGACACTTTTGTTCGTTCATTTGCTGAATCGTTCGTTCGTTCGTTTCTTTGATTTGTCTTTGTTTGCTTTTTTTAATAGTAGTTTGTTCTTTGTTCAGTGGCAGTTTGTTTTTGTTTTTTTGGGTTTTTGTTTTTTTTTACACTAAGAGTCATACATTCTTATAATTCCCTGTAGCTTTGCAGGTCCTCACAAAAATCAATGCATCTTGTATATACCTGGGGCTGGGTGAGTGACCTATACCCCAGTGGCCAAACATCTTCGGACACACGTCGGCCGCAGTGGGCCCGCGCACAGCCGTGCGCGGGCCCACTGCGGCCGACGTGGGCCCGGGGACCTTTGCTTACTGGGTAGGGATAAAAAGGAGGGAACCGTAGCTGAGTTGGAAATCCCTGCTTCTGGATCGAATCTATAATCTTTGCGTCGTGGTTAGGTTCCGGTCTGTAAGACCCGGTCTGTAATTTTTATGTCTGATGAGGAAGGAGCACCAAATGAAGGCGTGGGCTGAACGTAGTACTTTGCAGAAATGGTAGGGGTGGACGCAGAAACATTAAAGAGAACCGCCAGAAAAATAACCATCATTCTCTAATGAATCAGACGTTTTCTGACATGAAGACGAACTCTTTTTGGAACATTGATCTTCGAATGAACAGAGACAAAGTCAAATGGAAATTTATGTTGAATGCGATTTTAAAATTATATTCATCAAAAATTACTTGGGAAAAAAAGTTTGTTTTTTTTTAATTTAATGAATGAAGACACGTACTGTTTTCCTTTCTATTAACCCCTTAACTGCCGGGCAAAGAGATTGCTACCCAGCTGCAAGAGACAACGCCTCATGAGCACCGGCGAATGCCGGGGCTCATGGGGATTTATGTCTCTTGTTAGTTCATTGTTCCTTTTTCCTGTTTTTGTTGCATTTACCACTGTGTTTATTAAAGCGAACGTCATTTGCTTCAGACGCGAAATTCGTGATCACTGGCAGCGTGTGGGTTAACCATTGACTGCTACTGGCGATACCACTTTGTCGGAAAAGACGCGTTGTTACTCATAGGTCACTGACTAATATTAGTGAAGTTACGTTTGCTCCGAACGACTCACAACAACGCACGAAAGCGAAGTCACGGCGGATAACCAGTGTGTACCAGAAGCATAGACAACACTCCGAACATCTCCAAGAGGCATAGATCCTCATGAGCCCGGAGGGCTCATGAGGATCTATGCCTCTTGGAGACGTTCGGAGCGCCGTCTATGCTCCTGGTAGAAGCAAGTTGTCGGGCCGGACTTCGCTCTCGTTGTTTGTTGGGAGTCGTTCGGAGCAAACGTAACATCCCTATTGACGATACCATTCGGCGAAAAAGACGCGTCTTTTCCGCCGAGCGGTAACGTCAGTGGCAGTGTATGAGTTAAAATGAAGGTTGGCTGATTACATTTATTAGAGGCAATACATTATGGGTAACGAAAATTTGTGGAGACTGTCCTTGTGTTTCCTGATGGGGGAAATAATCGAAAATGGTTTTCTTTTTAAAATTAGTAGATGAAAAAGACAAGAAATGTATTTTCATTTGTCTCATTTACATATGATGGCTCTGGTCTGTGATTTAGGCCCTTGCGTCCTAGAGCCGTTTTTTTTAAAAAGCGATCTGCTCCATGGTGGGGTTTTTTTTTATCTATTTGCTAAATTTCGCAGATACAAAGGGTTATAAGTGTTGTCTCGTCTTAAGTAAGACCTTTCTATAGCCTTCCTTTCATAATCCATGTGAGTAGGGATATGTACATTATAAGTTATTGGTAGCAGGGGTTTGCTACACGGCCCCTTGTAGGCCTGAGGGAGGTCAAAGGAACCACTGTGCCCCGAAGACCGAAGGCCTGAGGGGTACAATGGTTCCATGACCTCCCTCAGGCCTACAAGGGGCCGTGCAGCAAGCCCCTGCTATTTGTTTTCATTCCTCCACTATTTTAGTGAAAGAAATCAAGAAGAAATTTTCCGACTTGGATCACACCAGACATGACTAACGTCAAAGGAATAAACATTCAATTATACATAATAGACATTCACATAATTTAAAATCTTTCATGACGTTGCCGTCTTCAGTAGTGTGCCTGCTGTTTTGAACAACACTAAGTAGCTTTACTTAGAACGTTTTGGTGATCTTTTATGGAACAAAATTCGCATCCGAGATGCGTCACAACGAGGCCTACAAGAAGTCAGCCATTTGTCGCTCAAGGGTTTTTGTAGCTCGGTCATGTGATACAGTTTGCGCTAAAGGGATTGGTCGTGTGACGTAGGGATCAAAACAAGAGGTTTTCCACTGCCTTTTTAGCGTAACTAAAGGATCTCCTGCGTACGACGGAGAAAACAGCAGAAAGTCTTTTATTTTACGACATTCAAACGTCCTAAATTAATATATTCGAGACGTGTATTCGTATATGAACCGTCTCCAATGAGTTAAGTTAGCCCTTTTATCCAGCATTATTGTGAGACATACTAAAAACATTTATAAATGAGATATTGCGATATATTAACCCTTTACTGCTCCGAGTAGGTCGCTCTGAACCCATTTTCAAATGTGTGCTCTGGTCGTGATTTTAAACCTTAGAGCAGTAAGGTAATCACAGACCAGTGCAAATATTTCAAGACAGGAAACCAAGTTCTAGTATTCCTAATAATATTTCCCTCACGATTCCAGACTATTGGGAACCATTGTTGGAATTTGTAATGGGCCAAGACAAGTTATTTTGCCCAAACTAATTTATAGCACAAAACCTGTTATTCGCCCTGCGGCCTGGCACTGATCTAATCGCCTTGGAGTGTGGCCCGATGACATGATCCAATCCAACATTTCTAAAGGAGCCGATGACATGATCCAATCCAACATTTTCAAAGTAGCCGATGACATAATCCAATCCAACATTTTGAAAGAGTGTATAGAAATTCGTGCTGTATAGTGCTGTCAAAATTCGTGAACTATTTCAGTGGTATAGCGCTGGTTGTCATGATGTCGCTGAACCATTCAACCTAAGCACAATAATATGACAACCAAGCCGCGATGCGTATTGTATCGTGATTATAACGAACTGGTACTTGTATATCAACCCGAAAGAAGTAATATACCCATTTCTAAGCCATATATTGTTATTTTCCGGTTCAGTGACAGTTTCATTCAGCATAAGTACAACTTGCTGTTGATTTCACAGTTGCAGATGGTTTTATTGACGGTAACAGCTCAGCAGCAGGAGATGGATCGGTCAAGATAGTTCAAGCGTAGTTCCAGATTAGCTTGGCGCCTTGGAAGACGCCAACCTAATCTGGCACTACCCTTAAACTATCACGGTCGAACTGGCATCTCGCGCAACCGTTATTTAATCATATATATCCCACTCTTTATTGACAACGTCAAATGTTATGAAAATCATTATTCTATGTGCAGGAGTTACCTTTTTTTCACATTGTCACACATGTGTAACCAATACAGCTATGAGATGTGTGTCACCTCCCTTCAACTATCATATTCGATCTGACCTGGAATGTAACTTTCAGAGGACAACTTCCAACTGTAGGAAACAAAACTGTATGGACTTCTGTTACACTATCAGGGGGCAACGTGAGAATTCGACCGATACCTTAAAATGATATAAACTGTGCAACAACAAAAAAAGTCTGGTTCTGACGCTTTTATTCCCCCGTTCAAAGGTCGACATTTTTTTTTTTTTTTTTTTTTTTTTTTTTTGGGGGGGGGGGGGGGGGTCTTTTATCGTTTGTTCGTTTGTTTGTTTTTTAATCTATTCTTGTGTTTATATTTTTATGTTAGTTTCTTCTTTTTGTTTGTTTTTTGTAAGGTTTTGTTGTCGTCGTTGGTGTTGTTGTCGTCGTTGTCGTTCTTGTTCTTGTTTTACAATGTGTATCGATTTGCAGTAACAAATTCCTCTATTCCACGCATTTCTCAGTCAAGTTCAAGGGTAGTGCCAGATTTGCTTGGCGTCTGCCTTCTCCTATCGCCACGCCCATGCAGTCTATATCACAGCTTAACTCATTCGCGGCCAGCCGCATCCGGATGCGCGGCTTATGCCGCGCATCCGGATGCGGCTGGTCGCGAATGATTTAAAGTAATGGTGCATCATTAAATCATGGATGGTTAAGTTTCATTCTTGTCTATCGTTGTCAATTATTGTGACAAAAAGTGATTTCCTGTCTCGTGCTATTTCGTCCATTTCTGTGGGAAATTCTGGAGGAAATGTTCAAAAAGCGTGCACGATTTCTAGGAGGATGGAGATGGTGTCTGCAATTAAACATTTTTTTTTTTTTAACGCTGTCGCTTTCGGCAGCGCATTTACTCGCCGTGATTCCTGCAGGAATCCCTTCGACAAAAAGCTCTACCGATGGGCAAACGGTTAAAGAAGAGTGATTAAGAAGCTTGCGCGTTAGTGAACACACTCTCCCTAAAAACAAAATAGCGGGAGATGGATCGACCATGATAGTTCAAGGGCAGTGCCGAATTAGCTTGGCGAAGCTAATCTGGCACTACCCTTAAACTGTCATGACCGTTCTGGTTTTTCTCACAGTTTGTATATACGACCTTCATGTGGATAGTCTACTGCTTAGAGACAATATCAAAAGTTAAGACACTCTCTTTTCGATGCGAGTGGGTGGACCGGATTATAATTGGCACAGACACAGGGAGAAATGTTCGAAAACAGGTTTAACCTCTTCACAGCCGATAATAAGTGCACGCTATCCGACGGCAAGAGGCATAGATGCTCATGAGCCCCCGCGACTGCGGGGGCTCATGAGGATCCATGCCTCTTGGTGAGACCATCCACTGTGTGTCCATGTTCTCCGGACAGTTGTGGCTGTTGGTCGTTCAGTAAGCATAGATTTCAGAAACAAAATGTACGTCCGTTGGCAAGGGGTTAATGTCTTTTCAGTTTGAAACTGTTCACAGAAGGGGCAGCCTGCAGGCCGCGCTGCAAATAATTATTGCCGTAGTTTTGAAGCGCGCAGCGGACATTGACAAGAGCGCAATCGTTTGTGAGAAAGGTACGTCGAGCCGGGACGAAACACTATCCTCTCTCAGAAACGCAATATCTTCATGACGTTACATACGCATTACGTGCCCATTACATGCCCATTAGACGTCAAATCAATCGTTCAGCCTCTTGTGTAGGGGTTTTCAATTTTGCACCAATTGCAGGTGTTTGTTTCGATTATCCGCCAAAAATCTCCTGCAGCCACCATCTCCCTTATTCTCCGAAGACCCACAGAAGCAGAACGGTGCGTTGCAACACACTAACTAAAAGGATTGGTGAAGCTATTGACGCGTCTTCATCAAATGCGTTGGTATTTGTGCGTTTTTTAGTTTGCGGAGGAAGGCAAAGACTTGGAGACCATGTGAAAATAAATGCACGCTGGCCTTGGGACATTCTGAAAGATGATTTTCCAATGTTTTAACTATTTAGAGACATACCGCATCCGAATACGCGGCTGCATGTCGCGTATCCAAATGCGGCGTGTCTCGAATGAGTTAAAATAATTCACCCCTGAAAAAAAAAAACCATAACGACTTTCGTACCTTTTGGAGGCGTCCATAGTTCGTGAGTTATTAGGACCTATAACGGTTCAATGCCGTGTAAACAAGGAAAACTGTTTTACGACGAGGAAACGTTTATAAAGGCGTCTAACAGCTCTAAACGATGAGTTGGACATGATAGTTCAGGCCGTGCCAGAATAGCTTGGCGCCTTTCCAAGCGCCAAGCTATTCTGACACTACCCTGGACCTTTTCATAACTGATCCATCTTCCGCTGTGGAATGGTCAGTATCTTAAGGATGATTTTTATTATTATTATTAGTGATTGATTTGGAGGTAAAATGGAGGACTTTCTTTTCCTGGAGGCATGGGGGAAAAAGTAGCGAGCTCAAACAAGCGAAAGACACGTGCACTTGTAGATCAGCATAATTATTAGCCCGGGTGCACACACCTACACAGGCGCCAGTCTCGCGTCGCACAGTCGATTATTGGCGGTGGAAAACTGCCTTTTAACGTGGATCGAAACTTCTGTCTGCTTGTGGAGTCGTTCGAAAGGAGGAAGTGGGAGGGAGGGGGGCTGGGTGTGGCGGTAGGTGCCAACTCATGTCTGCTTTTTTTTGTTTTGAGAAAAAAAATTAACTCACTCCAGACGTGCCGCATCTGGATACGCGGCATAAAACCGCGTATCAGAATGCAGCACGCCTCGAATGAATATTAAACCCCTTCACTGCCACTGTACGTGCATTGTAGGTCTAAAATCTGTAAATTCAACGCAAATGAGCTCTGGACAATCGGCGTCGCATGAACAATGGATAGAAAGTGGTTTCAGCAAGAGGCGTAGATCCTCATGAGCCCCCGCCATTGCGGGGGCTCATGAGGGTCTATGCCTCTTGCAGTAGTGTGGTGTTCGTTTTTTTTTTTCTCGTCTGTGAAGGGGTTAAAATGTGGCAATTTTTTTTTTCTCGGTCCGCTTTTCGCCGCTGCCCCGCGAAACTTCTGTTCATTCTTCATAAATCGAAACCCCTGTACATTTTTCTAGTCGGTGACCTGAACTTCTGTTCACTTTTTGGCGTTGATGGAAGGTCATAGCATTTTTCCCGCGCACGTCGTGACTTTCACCAGCCGCACTTTCTTCTTTTAGCGTGGGAAGAACCCAACGAAGAAAGAAACACGCTTTGAAAAGACAGTTACAATACAATTCATTAATATTTAAAAATTCCAGATAGACATATAAATACCCGATTTGCAACTTGTGGTTGGAAGATGCAACCGTATGTCCATTTTGAAAAAGAGTTTTAACCCGAAACTGATATTAATAAAATGTGCTGTAACTGTCTTTTCTAGGCGCGTTTCTTTCTCCTAGCGAGTAGTTTGTGTTTTGTTTGTTTTTTTGTTTGTTTGTTTATTTGGTTGGTTGGTTGGTTTGGTTGATTTGTTTGTTTGTGTATTTCTTTACTTGCTTTTTGTTTGTTTGTTTGTTTGTTTGTTTGTTTTTAATGGACTGAGAGTACGCCGTGAGAAAAAGACCCCGAGCCTTTTGTCGGCCGCAATTGCCCGCGCACGATTGTTTTCGGACAAATAGGCCGGTTGCAAGTTCCTGAGCAGCGCGATAAGGCAAGCTAGATTACGTGACTTTGAGCCAAGACAAGACTTAGCAAGCCACGAAATATGGGCATCTCGGCTAGCTCTTACGCTTAGCCGATACTGTTTTGCTGTGAATCACATGTGAAATGCGGCAAAATTTAAGCTGACGTTTTCATACAGCTGTTACAGTAAACCTTTGTTTATTTTTTGTTGTAATAATGCTGAGGAAAACGATCTGTCAACGTACATTAAAACTGCATAATGGTTATGAAGCCGGTCACGATGGCTTTGGAAAATGGTCTGCGAGCCGCCGCGGGTTACCAGGACAGTACAGAAGTGGTCCACAGCAGCTAAAGATGCCCTGGAAGGTTGCTTTGACTGCACCGAGTGGAATGTTTTTACAGACACTAAAAGCGACGTTGCCGAGCTGGCTGACACAGTTTACAGCTACATACATTTCTGCGTAGACAGTGTTGTACCTAAGAAAACTGTTAAAATCTATTCCAACAACAAACCTTGGGTCACGAAGCACATCAAGGAGATCTTAAACAGAAAGAAGAAAGCTTTTGAAGACAAGAACAAAGAACAGTTACGGAAAGTACAAACAGAACTGAAAAGGGAGCTTTGGAAGGGGAAGGAAGCATATCGAAAAAAAAGATAGAAAAACAGTTTCAGACTGGTAACATAAAACGGGTGATGGAGGGTATGAATCTGATGGGTGGGAACAAGAAGCAAAAAGCTGTTCCGGGATTGAGCAAAACTACGGACTATGCCAACGACTTAAATCAGTTCTGTGCAAGATTTGATTGTCATGATTTTGAGCATGAGAGGGAACAGGTCAAGGAATGCTAGTTAGTGGACCTAAACACATGCAAATTGAAGTGATTGTGGTGACTGAGGAGGAGGTGCTTAGCGTACTTAAACATACCAACCCAAACAAAGCGTCTGGGCCAGATCGCGTTAGATCAAATGTGTTAAAATTATGCGCTGAACAACTGTACCGAATTCTTTGCTATATTTTTAACATGTCACTTACCCAGTGTGTCGTTCCCTGTTCGTGGAAGACCTCTTGTATTGTCCCCGTTCCAAAAAAAAGCACACTGTATCTGTGATGAATGATTTAAGACCAGTTGCTCTTACCTCGTGTGTCATAAAGGTTTTTGAGAGGGCTGTTCTTTCCCATTTTCAAATACAGGTTTCTGATTTTATGGACCCCTTTCAGTTTGCTTACAGAAGGCAAAGAGGTGTTGATGATGCCATTTTGCATGTTGTAAACAACATCTACTCTCATTTAGAAAAAAAAAACAGGAGCCTCCATTCGACTGATGTTCTATGATTTTCCGTCTGCTTTTAACACCATTCAGCCACACATATTCGCTTTCAAACTAGTTCACATGAACATAAATGCCTCTGCCATTCTTTGGGTTTTGGACTATCTCACTAACCGCCCACAGTATGTCAGAATTAGTTCGGATCTAATCTCAGATGTACTTTTTACCAACACCGGTGCACCACAGGGGACTCTCCTGTCGCCTTTTGTGTTTTCTTTGTACACAGCAAACTGTAGAGCCACTCATGACGACTGTGTCATGTACAAATACGCTGACGACACGGCACTGACAGGACAGATTACAGATGAGGACGACAGACACTATCGACAGGAAATCGACGACTTTATAGAGTGGTGCGATAGAAACTATCTTGAATTACATTTTGGCAAAACAAAAGAGATGGTCATAGATTTCAGGAAAAACAAACATCATCCCGATATTGTTGTCATCAAGGGAACAGAAGTTGAGCGTGTAGAGTCCTTCAAGTATTTATGTGTTCTTTTTGGCAACGCGCTCAACTGGAAACAAAACACAAATGTTATTGTGAAAAAAACGCATACCCGTCTTTTACTGTTTGAGAAAGCTCAGAGCATTTAATGTAAGCTCTCAGCTTTTACAAATGTTCTACTGCTCCAGTATTGTTAGCGTTCTAACTTTTGGACTGACGTGTTGGGGTAGAAATTTATGTAAAAGAGATTAAGATCGTCTTAACAAAGTAATCAGGAAAGGGGGCGGGGCGATTGGTAGGGCACGGGATATTTTGGACACACTGTACAACAGTAGGATTACGAACAAACTGGCTGACATTCTTGGTGACAAAACACATCCACTTGGATATGAATTTGACAGCAGACGTATTGAACGAAGTGGCAGACTTCGAGTACCCAAAAGTCGTACATCACGTTACGCCAACTCTTTTGTCCCTCAGGCTGTTACCCTTTTCAACAGTAATATCAGTAGATAGTGTCTGTCAACATTCTTTAGTTCTTTGGTAGTAGCCCTTTCAGTAGTTCACTGCAACATTGCTGACACCAGAATCACAGGGGGAATCCACCATAAGTGTTTCTGGTGCCAAGAGTGTTACAAAGGTAACAACACGTCTGTTACAGTTCATCTCTTTAATTAAGAGTTATGGGTTATTTAATTATTTCCATGAGTGATTAGTGATGCCATGTGTTGTATGGGCAGACAGTGTGATTTACCCATGAGGGATTAATAAAGTATTATTGTATTGTATTGTATTGTATTGTATTGTATTGTATTGTATTGTATTGTATTGTATTGTATTGTATTGTAATGTATGTCGTTTCAACAGCTGGTATTGTTGGTATAACTATGTTATACCAACAATAGATGCATCTGATTAATGCAAACTCTGCTCATTTTTATCGCTCTCACGGAAATAATTTGTTTGTGTACCGGCAGTTTTCCTACTGGCACTGCCGATCGTCCATAGTGACGAGCTGTGCTTGCCCACGGCCCACTGCGCTTTATCGCCTCTCGCGGCGCTTAAGAGCACACTAGTTTGGGGGAACTGGCGACCTCGGTATTGCGGCCGACTTCGGCCCTTGGACATTGTGCTCACTGGTTGGGTCTAATGACTGCCTATCGTGCGGATCAAGTGTGCGTTTTATACCTAAGCCACTTTTTATGTCGTCGATTAAATATAACGGCTACATTTTGTTCTCGGATCGAAGCCGCACATCATTTTTGGCGTGGGTCGAAGTCTAGCAGGCAAATTAATGTCCAAAAATCAAGGTAGTCAGGAGCTATAAATGACGACTGTTCAGTGTCCCGAAGTAGACTTGTCGATTTTGCAGCAGTGAATCATGCCCTTTTGGCGGTAATTGTCACTTTCGTACAAGCCTTTAAAAAAAAAAAACTTTAAAGAATATTTTGTGAAAATGTGAGGCACGCACGTACCTCAAAAAAATATTGACATCACGTTATACAGTAAATTACGGCAAGATCTTTGCCAAGAGATGATGGCGACTGTGTTGCTGGCTGTGCGTGTGTGCATAACCATCTCACGTCGGACTACGACAAACAAGAAAGTGAGTAAGAAATAGATGCTGACATTGGTGTTTAGGTGATGCTGAGAATCTCACTCTCGTGATCTTAAAACCGTATCCTACGAGTTACCCAATGCGCAAAAAGACATCGGCCGCCGTTGGTCTGCGCACTGCCGTCCGCGGGCCAACGGCGGCCGACGTCGGCCCGATGTCCTTTTGGGCAGTGCGCAGGCCAACGGCGGCCAACATCTGCCCGATGTCCTTTTCCGCTTTGGATCCCCGGCTGCTACTTTTCTGCTACTTGGCCTTCGAAAACCGGTGAAATTTCCGGTTAGCGCGAAGGCCACGGAACACAGTGCCGTTTCCGTACTGTCCAGTCTCTTAGCCATAGTCAGTCCCAGGCATCCCCTAATATTTCAATCCCCTAAAAAAAAAAACCACTACCGCCCACCAGCTGCATATTTGCCATGCACAAAATAACAAAAAACACAGCACATTGACAGCTCATTTCTTGGCTATGATCCTGATTCCTTACCAACCCCACACCCAAGCACAGTTGAGCTGAAATCAGCGTAACCCTCAAATCACTACGTCAACGGCAACTCAACATAGGCCCACAATTGTCCACTGGATAAGCTGAATCAAAGCACCAAACATGTCTCTTCTCATCTAACCAGAAATTTCCAGCAAATTCCAACATTCAGCCCTACTACATTTCAAACAAGGCAAAAATTATTTTTAAAAACACCGGTCCTCTTACTGCCTCAACTGCCAAATTTGAATTTGTAACATGACCTGTAAGAGAAACTCTCCCACTTGAACACCATTCAATCTGTCATCAGTGCAACCCTTAGACATTAGCTAAGTCAAACCCAAAGTGACACCATTGAATGTTGCTGCATCTTTATGTTATGGCCCATTATGTGAAGCGCGTTGTTGTTTCGTTCACTATGCTGATGTGTTGGATCATGCATATCTGATGTCATGAAAAACAGATTAGATATGGTCAGATTGCCACCAAAATTGGCATGTACATCAAGTAATATATCTGATCTTCAGAAATGTTGCATTTGAGGCACAGGCACATGAAAGTTTTTTTTCATATTTTTCCAGTACCCACCCCCTTACTTTTTCTGTTTTTCCAAGTTTACACACACATGCAATACAGTCAAACTGACTTCTGGTGGGCTGGACAACTGAAAAAGGTTACCATGACACTGACATTGATGAAAAATGAGCTTTCAGACCCAAGGCCATTTCCTTGTGTATCTCAGGGCAGCCAAAAAGACAATGCCCAGGCATCCTCATTGACCCTGTTGTCTGGTGACAACAAGCAGGAAGAGGCCTGTTACCAGCTGCCATGCCCTATATGCTGCTTGCAATCTTTTCCACAGGCAAAAGGGGTCATGAAACAGCTGTGCAATTTAAACATTAGGTCTACTGAACTAACCCACAGACAAAAGACTACACAAAACAGCCAAAACTATGCTACGCGGGACACACCGCATACCCAAACAAGTGTCTGGAGTTCTTATTTAGGATGTAGCAGGGAAAAATGGTTATGTACAGTTCATTTTTATATAAAACACACTTGTCAGTCTCAAAAGACCTCAACTCATGTTGCAAATGCAGCAGGCATGAACACTCCTGTAAAAGCCTGTATTGGTGGCCGCAACTGCTGGTCCCATAACAATGCACTCAAATGAGCTTTACGCAGTGTAAAAGTGCTTGTGTTTGGCTCAGAAAAGACACCAGAGACATCCTTAATGACAATTACAGCAGAATGACACCTCAGACGCAGCCAGTGTAGCTGGATCATGCAAAATAACACTTCTGCATGTCACAATATTTTGGCGGCTTATTTCACTCTGAGGTCAGCAGTCTGATGAAATGAACATGCTGACACAGTTTCATTGTAGTTTTGATCTTAACGTTTGACCTTAAGCCCCCCCCCCTCCCCCCACCTCCAACCCACCCACCACCTCCACCCCCACCCCCCTACCCTACCCCACAACTTCAATAACTGAAAGAGTGCATTGTTTTTACGCATTTATCAAACTGAACGCCCCAAAACCCACCCCTTTCAAGGTCAAGGTCAAAAGTCACAGCTCAAGGTCGAAGGTCAGACTCATGACTACCTGTAAGACCAAAAAATAAATGAACAAACACACTAACCATAGCTCACAGTGCTGGTAAACAAGGTGTTGCGACGCAAAACATGCAAAAACGCCTATAAAACTGCAATCGCAGCGATTTTGGGGCAAAATTGAAATTTTTTCATGATTTTCTCAGTTTTCCAACTGCAAAAGTCCAAACTCAATGATATGGTTACATTAAACCAGCATCTGATCTATGTCACATATGGCATGTGGTGCCCCTGACAGGCCACGGAACACAGTGCCGTTTCCGTACTGTCCAGTCTAGTAGCCATAGTCAGTCCCAGGCATCCCCTAATATTTCAATCCCCTAAAAAACACTACCGCCCACCAACTGCACATTTGCCATGCACAAAATAACCCCCCAAAAAAGCACATTGACAGTCTCATTTCTTGGCTATGATCCTGATTCCTTACCAACCCCACACTCAAGCACAGCAGAAATCAGCGTGCCCCTCAAATCACTACGTCAACGGCAACTCAACATAAGCCCACAATTGTCCACTGGATAAGCCCAGGATGGTAGGAATCAAAGCACCAAACATGTCTCCTCTCATCTAACCAGAAATTTCCAGCAAATTCCAACATTCAGCCCTACTACAAATTTTCAAACAAGGCAAAAATTATTTTTTAAAACAACGGTCCTCTTACTGGCTCAACTGCCAATTTTGAATATGTAACATGATCTGTAACATTGACGGACCTGTTAATACTTCGCACGGTTTTGAGTGTTTCTTATCAGATGTCATCCAGACCAAAAAAAGTGACAGCCAAGCGTGTAAAATGCAGAGAAGAACCCAACGGAGAAAGACACACGCTTAGAAAAAACAGTTATAAAAAACACAATTTATTTAATAAATTTAATAAATTGGGTTGTAACTGTCTTTTCTAAGCGTGTATCTTTCTCCGTCCTGTTCTTCTCTATTAGATGTGTGTCGGCTACAATTGTTTAAATACGATTGTTTGAATATTTGTGGCTGACCATTTATTTTGACTGCTTAAAATGATAATGAATAAATTAATTAATTTTTTAAAGCCATTATTCAGATTCGAATCTTAAATTTGTTAGTTAAAGTATAATCCTAGGTTGTTTGTTATTGTTTGTTGTTTATTAATCTTCTAGGTATGTGTAGTGGCACGAATTAATCACACATGAAGTAATTGACACATTCACCGCTAACACTCTTGTTAGACATGACTCGGCCTAGGGTATTCGAGATGGTGCGGGTATAGCTTGGCGTCCGGACAGGCACGAGGATAGGCCGACACTGCCCTTGATTTGTTGCGGCTGGTCCATGTCCCCGGGCTGGGGAATGCCTCGCGAGGTTAATCAAAATTAGTACAACAGTTCTTGGTCCGTACTAGCACGGGCTAATAACTATACTAATGGTCAAAACTTGAGGGCCACTTTTTATCGCAGACGCACCGACAACACCACACAAATAATGTAACAATACTTGGAGTCAGTACTTTGCTAATTTATTCAGTAACAATTTTATTTAAGTTTTGAGTAAATCAAGCAATTGTAACAACAGTAGTACGTTAGAATGTTCACCCACCCCTCCTTTGAAAGTCACACAAGACTGGTCCAGTCAGTAGCGAGTCTACCCACCATTTGCAGCCAAGCATTCAATGCAGCGTTGACGCATGAAGTTCACCAGAGTTTGGAGAACATGTTGTGGGATCGCTTCCCACTCTTGATGCAGGAACTGAGTCAGCTGGGGGACGCCTTGAGGTGAGGGCTGGTTGCTGATTACACATTGCCCCAGCACGTCCCAGATGTGCTCGATGGGAGCCAGATCAGGTGAACGAGATGGCCACTCCATCCTCATGATGCCCCGTTGATCAAGGTACTCATCCACCACACGGGCGCGATGAGGTCGAGCGTTGTCGTCCTGCAGAACAGCATTGTCGCCTATGGCTTGGAGAGCTGGCGGGATGAGGGGCTGCACAATCTCGTCCCGATAGCGCAGTCAAGTCAGGGTCCTCGGATGACGTCCCTACTGAAGCCTGCCCAGACCATGACTGAGCCTCCTTCGTAGCGATCCACCTCTTGGACGCATTCATCCGTGAATCGCTCGCCCTGGCGTCTCCAGACCCTCACCCTGCCGTCGTTGAAGGACACAGTGAACCGTGACTCATCAGTAAACAGAACCTGAGTCTACTGGAGTCTGTTCCACCTCACATGTTGACGACACCAGGCAGCCCGGGCTCTGCGATGAGCTGGAGTGAGAGGTATTCTCACTGCTGCTCTGCATGAAGCCAGGCCAATTCGCGCAGACGTCGGCAGACTGTGCTTCTGCTGACGTTAACGTTTGCAGCTTGCATCAGTTGACGTCGCAGAGTGGTTGACGTGACAGTTCGGTCACGCAGAGCCGCCGCACAGAGGTATCTGTCCTCCCTCCTGCTGGTGCAGCGCGGGCGTCTTGAGCAGGGTCGTCGTTCTGCCCTTCCAGTTTCTTGGAATCATGCCAGCAGCCTCTGGATCACTGAATGGGACACCCCAAGACTTCTCCCAACTTCATGTCCGGAAATTCCAACCTGCAGCCATGCTAGCGACCGGTCTTGATCTACTGGCGTTAGGCTTCGTTGTGGTGGCATGGTTAGGAACGTGACAATTATGCCCCTAATGTACCGGTATTTGTAGCAAAACAGAAGTGCTCAGTGTTCACAACTGACCCATTTAGCACGTGCAATGACGACTTTACCGAGTTTTTCCACCTGCCTGCCTTTGGTAGGCTTGCCAATATCGCACAGCTTTTCACAAAAACTGACGATGTTTTACATGCATTTGTCACGTTCGTAGAAATTTATGAATTGTTGTCTATTGTTCCCTGTACAGTGGACTGTCTAAGGTCAACTTTTAACCCGTTTGGATCGAAAGAACATTGTATTTTATTAGCGTACTTGCGACGATAAACAATGACACAAAAAGTGGGGTGGCCCTTAAGTTTTGACCATTAGTATAGTATGAATCAGTGTTCCGTGGATACAACTTTTTCTGCAAAAATTAAAATAGGTCATCGTAGTGAAAGAATTTAAAACGTTTGCATAAACCCGCGAAAAAAAGAAAGCCCACACACACACACACACACACACACACACACACACACACACACACACACACACACACACACACACACACACACACACACACTTTGGCCCTGAAAAATACAGGATGGCGAGTGGTTAACCCCTTAGTGGTTAACTGCCAGTGGCCATGAAGGAATCTCTGAAACCCTCGCAGTATAAAACCCTGACAGACATGAATAAATTCTGCTTAGTGTTAATCCAGACACCAGCAAGAAACATATGAAGATAAGTAGCAAATAATGTCTCTGTTTGTTTGTCTATTTTGACAAAGGGTATTTACCCGAAATATTAATAAATTGTGTTGTACCGTTTTTTCTAAGCGTGTTTCTTTCTCCGTTGGGTACTTCTTTATATGTTTCTATGTTTCTTGCAGATGGTCGTTGTTTATGCACAGAATTCTAGGTCAATGGTTTCTGTGCCCCGGCACTGAAAGTGCTTAAGCACATAAAGAGAGAAAGAAAAAAAAAGACCGCGTACGCCTAACAGTGCTCTGTTTGTTCGGCTTTCATTAGAAGCCAACGATGCTCATTTGTGAGATGTCTCGCACGCTAGATTACGCGTTAGAGAGCGGGATCAAACAACTGGGAGGTCCTTCAAACACCCCATCTAGTCCTCCCTCACCCCCTCACCCCCACCCCCTCCCCCACCCTGCCAGCCCTTCTTCGCGTCTGCAGGGGGCACGGATTCTTATAAGTCCCTGTAGCTTCAAACACCCCTCTAGTCCCACCCCACCCTTTAAGCAGTTGTTCCTGTCCGCCTCTGCACTCTTGACCTACGTCTGTGTTCGGATCAAATAAAGGAGGAGTCCTTGTAAATCTCATCCAACTTATTCTATCTTTGAAGGAGCATAGATTACAATCAGCCGCTGCAGCCAGACGAAGAGGGGGTGGCGGGTGGGAGGGGCTGGGGGGGGGGGGGGCTCATTGCCGGAGAAATTCTGCTTTTGTTCATCATGCAAACTTAGCCTTTCCTCCTCAGACGCACACAAGCTCATCTGGGTTGTGTCCTCCACTGAGTCCTTCATATAAAAAAAGTCGCTTTTCACCTGCAAGTTGCAAAGACAGTCATGAACCTTTACAGCCACAGGGGCATACGAGAGGCTGTGCCTCTTCCTTGGAGAATTAACCCCATAACTGCAGCGGAAAGGCGAACGCTACCCAGCTGCAAGAGACATAAACCCTCATGAGCCCCCGCAGTCGCGTGGGCTCATGAGGATTTGTCTCTTGTTGGGCCTGTGTTCTTTTGTGTCTGCTTTTAGTCCTCTTCACATCTGTGTTTTTTCCCCATGAATGTCGGTCAGTGTGTAGCGGTTTAAGACGCGAAATTTGTGAACACTGGCAGCGAAGGGGTTAATATAATCAATATCAATACATGCCTCTTACTGGTGTAAGGAACGGTGTCAGTTTGCAGATGTCTTTCAGCCAGTACACATGACACTGTGTCTCTTAATTCTCCGAAGCAGGAACTTCGTCAGAGTTTAAGCCTGCGCCTGGCCCCCTACTCCATTGATTTTGCAGACTAACATTTAGTCATTTTTGTCCCGCCCAAGGGTATGAAGGAGAACGAGCAAGCCAAGCGAGAGAATCACAAGACGAGCTGCCAGTCTCCGCACTAGTCAAGTTGTCCGCTTGACAAAACAAAGGAGGTCTCCGGGTGTTTTGCTCCGCGATGGAGGAAAATGTGCTGGAAGCAAAGCACTGTTAAACATTCTAACTTTCTATTAATAAAGACATTTTAAAAATTCAAGTCACCAATATTCTGTTAGTCCCTTCAATGCATAAGAAAAATGAACACATTAATAATGCAAGAGATTTAAATCCCCTTGCCCTAATGCCCTAAAGGGGGGGGGGGGGGCGCAGAAACCATTCACCTAGACCTTTCTGAACACCTGCAGTCGAGTGGGGGCTCATGAGGATCTATGCCTTTTGCTGACACCACTTTGTTCCGTCGACGACTGTTTTCTTCCGTTGATTTAACTCATTCAGCCCGGCGCACGTATTTCCCAAATTTTGGAGGCGTCATCTAACGACTAAGCACCTGTTGCAGGAGATGGATCGACCATGATAATTCAAGGGTAGTCCCAGATTACCTTGGCGCGGACAGGCGCCAAGCTAATCTGGCACTGTCCTTCAATTATCATGGTCGACCCATCTCCTGCTGAAGTGCGTCAGGGCTGAATGGGTTAAAAAATAATTTATATCAGAAACAAAATCTGCGACCACAGGCAGGGAAGGTGTTGAAGGTTTATTCAAAGGTTAACCCCTTTTAGCCCCAACACCCTACAGAAGAAGATTGATTGACCATGATAATTCAAGGGTAGATTGACTATGATAATTCAAAGGTAGTGCCAGATTAGCTTGGCGCCTTCAGGCGCCAAGCTAATCTGGCGCTACCCCTGAATTATCATGGTCAATCCACCTCCTGCAACTGGCACATAGTCGCTAAGTAGCACTTCCAGAATTTGGGAAATTCTAAATTAGGGCTAAAAGAGTTAACTCGTTCACACGTAATAATGACATTCGCATCTGTTAAAGGCGTCTGAGAGACTGTGCATTAGCCGTTGGAGACGGGACGGCTAGGGTAGTTCAAGGGTAGTGCCACACTATGATACTTTGGCACCTTACTGCACGCCAATCTGGCATCTGGCACAAGCTTGAAGTGTCATGGCCGATTCATCTTCCGTCGTGAGATCGCAAGGCTGAATGTATTAATAATGTGAAATGGTTGAAAGTACTTTTTAATCCATTCGGCCCACACACACTACAACAGCGAATGCCGGGATCAACCAAGATAGTGGGGCAGGAATAATTTGGAGCCTATAGGCTTGAGCTATCATAGTGGATCTGTCTCCTACATCGTAAAGTAGTCTTCAGAGGACAACTTACAACTTGGCCAATTGTGATCAATGTGTTGAAATTAATGGGGGGGGGGGGGGGGTTCCTTGATTGGGTTGGTTGCTTGATTGCTTGCTTTTTTGACATGTAGAAAATTGCCAGATACCAACGTATCCATTGGCCAACGAGCTGGGACCAGCACACAGATGTAACATAAAAAGTTCGTATTTTTGTGTGTGTGACAGACACCATTGCCAAAGCTCCCCGTGCCGGAGCTGACCAGCACGATGGACAAGTACCTGACCCTCTTGACCCCAGTGGTCAGCGCCGAGCAGCTAGAAGTCACGCGCCAACACGTGCAAGAGCTCACGAAAAAGGGGGGATGGGGGGAGAGGCTGCAGAACCACCTCCTCCAACGGCAGGCGGAGCTGGACAACTGGGTAAGGAAGACATTACCTTCAACCTGTTCCGTGCCGAGAAAATCTGAAAGCCACCCAACTGCAAGAGGTATAGATCCTCATGAGCCCCCGCAGTTGCGGGGGCTCATGAGGATCTATCCCTCTTGCTGACACCACTTTGAATCCATGTCCCTGGGACAGCTAGGGCTTTTCTTTTTTTTTGTCAGGTCAGATGACTGCCTTGCGAGGACCAAGGACAGAAAGCAAGGTTTTCATTGTATTATCAGTAGCTGAGCTGACCCTTCGCACCACGTGAATGTCCTGTGTCTGTCTTGTACTGTGCTTGTCTTCAGAGTGAATGCGTGTGTCACGTGAGCGTGCGTGTTGGGTTCAGTTCGCGGCGCTTTGAGCCCATTCGCCCAATTGGGAAAAAAGCGCCTATATATTAACCGGTATTATTATTATTACAATGCATTAACCCCTTCACTGCAGAGAAAATTAAAGACCACCAAAATGCATTTTGTGTGTGTATATATATATATATATATATATATATATATATATATATATATATATATATATATATATATATATAATATATATATATATATATATATATATATATATATATATATATATATATCTTATGAGCCCCTCACAGTTTCGAGAGCTCATGAGGTTCTATGCCTCTCTCTGAGACCAATGTGTATCCATGTTCTTTAGGCAGCTGTGGCTTTTGGTCGTTGAGTAAACAAAGATTTCAGGGAAAAAAATGCGTCCAGTGGCCGTCAAATTCAAAGCCCAGCAGACATATATGCACAACGTACACAGTGCGCAAGGTTTTAATGGCGCTGTTATGTCATTATGGATCTGTGGTCATATACCGCACCGTTCAAATTCACAGACCCAGCACTCAGATTCGGAACATCTAACAAAATTAACCCCTTCAGCCCCGACGCACTACAGCAGGAGATGGATCGACCATGATAATTCAAGGGTAGTGCCAGATTAGCTTGGCGCCTGATGGCGCCAAGCTAATCTAGCACTACCCTTGAATTATCATGGTCGATATATATTTCCTGCAACTGTACATAGTTGTCAGGTTAACACCTCCAAAACTAGGTAATAGCGGGTTTGGGGTTAAATGGGTTAACCCTTGACGATTTGGCGTACATTCCGCAGCTGACCTAAAGATAAGGACGCAATTTCGTAAGCATGATTGTATTATGTTAGTGTGTTACTTTAGAGAAAAATAAATTGAAGCACAAGATTGATCGGTGAGGTAATAATAATAATAATAAAGACCATTTATATCGCGCTGAATACCTAGGAGCAGTGGGCTCTAAGCGCGTTACAGAAAATCAGTATGTGTGCAGAATCTCACAACATTTAAAAAATGTAATCCACGCACACACATACAACAGAAACACACATAACAAAACCATTCCCAAGTCAAACGTATTTTGATGATGCTGGTGCGCCACCACGAGGTCACCCATAGCTTCCTCCGCGAAAATTGTGAAGTCGTTGTTTTTGGAAGAACAGTTCACAGCGTGCGTCACGTGTAGGGAACCATTGATTGCGACAGTAATTGGTCGTGATTAATGGTGAACTGTAGTAGACCTGCTGGCAATCAATTTCAACAAAGATGCACCAGAATCTCTCTCTCTCTCTCTCTCTCTCTCTCTCTCTCTCTCTCTCTCTCTCTCTCTCTCTCTCTCTCTCTCTCTCTCTCTCTCTCTCTCTCTCTCTCTCTCTCTCTCTCTCTCTCTCTCTCTCTCTCTCTCTCTAACTTACTGTTTGTAAGAGAAACATTCTCATGCCTACAAATTTTATCCTGAATAAAAACATTTCAATGCCTTTAGATGTAACAACAGCAGGTGTGAATAAAATTATATCTCGATGCCGTTGTAAAATAAAGTTTCATTGATTCATTGATTCATTTTTTCCCCTTCACATTAGTCATTCGTTTATTTCGTGTCCATAGAATGTCTTCTTCGGCTATTATTACGTAATTATGCATACACAACTGACTTATGTGTGGACATTTTACAATTTATAATTTTACAATGATTTTACAATAAGCTGTAAGTTATGAAAATGAACATGATCGATTATAATAACTTTCACATGATTGTTTCATTACAGGTATATGCCTGGTGGCTGGATGATATGTACCTGAAGATCCGCCTGCCGCTACCCATCAACTCTAACCCGGGTATGGTGTTCGCCAGAGAAACTTTCTCAGGACTCCAACAACAGCTAAGGTAACTGCACATGCAACAAAAAGGATTCGTGTTTGTCCTTTCTTTATGTGCTTCTGACTAAAACAAATTTCAGCATATTTGTATGGATACCAGTTTGTATCCACACGAAAATATTGAAATATCTCAATGAGAAGGACATACAGGAAAAAAATTAAACAATTGTTTAATTTATATATTTAAAAGAAAATATTGACGAAAGATCGCGTTATTAATATTTGAACCCCGACCCCCCCCCCCTCCCTTTCCTACCTCCCCCAACTGCCTCCCCCCTTGCCCCCCACCCCCACCCCACCCCCACCCCCTTTCCTCCACTGAAGGAAATGACAACACCACCCAGCAAATGCGGGGGCTCATGCCGTTCTTTGCCTCTTGCTTGCCCAATTCACATCCTTGTTATTTGGTAAATGGGTATTTGGTGTCGAGTTTGCCATGGTTCTGAAGACATAATTTTCGTCTGCTGGCATTGAAGGAGTTGAGAAAAATCACACAACAAGGGAAGCGAGATTACAGGCGAAGCTCGTGTAAGCAGAACTAAATGGCATCATGGGATGGAAAGTGGGTTGATTACCGTTTTTGTTTCCTTGATATCAAAGCATGAACTCGGCGATCATCGCCATAAAACAAAGACGAGCCAGTTCTATTACGGCTCTTTTGGCGGTATAAAAAAAAAATGCCATTGAAATTATTCTGAGATAATGACGATATAATAAGCTAGTCTCATCATGCTGCATTCTTGTGATGATCTTCTGTCCATGAGAGGTTGTGCAGTTCGCATATACTGACGAGCAAAAGAAACACGACATTATCGGAATCATCGGAAAGACTTCAGTGTTTCCCATGACTCCAGTGATGTTGCATTTCTTTTGCTCGTCGGTATATTTCTTGTCATATGTCTTAACTCATTCAGCCCGACGGCCTAATTCCCAAATTTTAGAGGCGTCATCTAAAGACTATGCACCAGTTGCAGGAGATGGATCGACCATGATAATTAAAGGCAGTGCCAGATTAGCTTGGCGCAGACAGACGCCAAGCTAATCTGGCACTACCCTTGAATTATCATGGTCAACCCATCTCCTGCTGTAGTGCGTCAGGGTTGAAGGGGTTAAAAGGTCGCACTTTTCTTACACTTTTTTCTTAGTTGTTAGCCTGTAATTTTCTATGGCGCTTTTTTGTGCTGCAAGCCAATTAGTGGAAGATTCATAGTTTTCAGTTATTTTGTAGTTGTTAATTTCAAAGTGATGAAAATAATTATATGACATTATGTGGTTGTCAGTAAACCCTTGAGCCCTAGATCAATATTATTTTCATGTTCAACCAGTAAGCTGATGAATGAAATAAATAGTACCTGAAGACACATGAAAGCGTTTCGTATTTTCCACCTCCACTCTGCCTTGATCATTCACACAAAAATGAATGTGCTTAAAAATAATATTCTTCTAATTCCTTTCAAGTATCTGTACAGAAATGACAAATTCATAGTGTTCGTATCCCCCCCCACCCCCCACCCCCCCCCCACCCCCACCCCCACTCTGCCTTGATCATTCACAACAACAACACAATAAATAAATAATGAATGTACTTTATAAATAAATTCTCCAAACTACTGATCAAGTATTTGTGCAGAAATGACATATGCATAATGTTTCGTATTTTCCACCCCCATTCTGCTTTTATCATTTATCACCCCCCAAAAAAAAAATAAATAAATAAATAAATAAATAAAATAATAATAATAATAGTAAATAAATAAATAATAAATAAATAAACAGACCTAAAAAGTAATGTTCTTCAAACTCTTACTCAAGTATCCCTACAAAAATGACATATTCATAAACTTAACAACCATCACCATTACAATACAAACAGTACAATACAATACAATAATACTTTATTAACCCCTCATGGGGAAATTCACTGTCTGCCCATACAACACATGCATCATCATTCACTCATTGAATTAATTAAAATAACCTATAATAAAAACAGAAGATAGAGGTTCAGTGAAAACCCTTTAAATTAGATACAAGGAACCACGTTTCGGATCAAAGATCCTTCTTCAGGTGACATGGAAACACACGTAGAACAGAAGAAAAAAAACACGATAGAAAAAAAAGACGTCATCCTGTATAAAGAAAATTTAGAATGACGTTAAAAAAAAAATTTTAAATATTAAAAAAAACATAATGACGCAAATACACATGCACAAAACACGCAGCACAAAACTTACGTCTACATACATATACGTCACTGCATACATTCGCATTCACTCGTGCCTGCTGCCGCTCACGTACATGCATACACACACACACACACACACACACACACACACACACACACACACACACACACACACACACACACACACACTAATCAGTGCAACGGTAGCTTCAGGTATCAACGATAGCATCAAGTATCAACAGTGAGGTCAAGTCTGGCACCAACCACCCATCAGCCCGAGCATACATCACCAGGGGCGAATGTTCAAGCCGCGCGGATGGTAAGTGCCAAGCCTGTCCGCGAAAAAGGATTCTGTCTCATTTTAAGGCGGATGAAGTTGGGTGTATTTTGCCAAAGGAAGCGTATGCTAAAATGTGTGAGGGCGCTATGAGGAGGTTCGTTGAAATGACGTCCAACCTGGTTGTTGTATCCGAGGCGGATAATTAACCTATAACTTAGACAATCTTACAACTGTGTACTGGTGTGCCATTTGCTGGGGCTGGTCAGTTGGGGACGTGTTGCTCGACACATTCAAGACGCGTAGCATCCGGATACGCGGCATTTTGCCGGGTATCCGGATGCTGCACGTATTGAATGAGTCAACAGTGAGGCCGCTACGTTTACGTCGAAAGACTCCCAACGACAAACGGGAGCGAAGTCAGCATATATAACCAGTGTGCGCCAGAAGCATAGACAACACTCCGAACATCTCAAAGAGGCACAGATCCTCATGAGCCCGGAGGGCTCATGAGGATCTGTGCCTCTTGGAGATGTTCGGAGTGTTGCCGGGCTCATGAGGATCTGTGCCTCTTGGAGATGTTCGGAGTGCTGTCTATGCTTATAGCAGAAGTTTATGAGTACACGCCGCGAGTGACTTCGCTCTCGTTCTTTGTTGGGAGTCGTCCGGCGTAAACGCAGCCTCTCTAGTGTCTCGGACCTTACGGCCTAGGCAGGAAGGAACAAATGTTCTAGTACCCTAGTAGCCAGTCGGACCACCACCCAAGCTAAATCCGGGAGCCCAAATTGTTTTTGTAGCCTGAACACTTTTGTATGTGTGTGCACTGTAAAATTTGCATTCGCCATTTTGGGCTCCCCAGCCCAGCAGTGCATTATGGCGACGGGCGAGTGGTTTTGGACCTCCCTGCCTAGAGCCCTAAAGTCCAAAATCACAGACCAACATAAAAATGTGTGGCAGAACTTAACTAATGTGTACCTGAGGCAGCCCACCTAACTCACAGGTGCTGTTGCAGGTAAAAAATAACTTATCAGTAGGCTTATAAAGTTCAGATAAGAAATCCCCAAATCCTAGATCATATCTGCCACTCCCAGAAGTGCAATATTACAGAACAAAATTAGCTTAACGGTAAGAGTCCAGTGGAATCTTCCTCATAGAATACGGCGCCATATCTCACGTCTCCAGTATCCAATCAGCGCTGAGTACGGAAGCGTGTTAGTTGATGATGGATGCTGCAAGAGCCGGCAATATCTCCTGCTCTACGAAGGTCAAACCTGTGTCACTTCCAGCGCCACGCGCAGAAAACGGATTGGGCGTGAAAGCTCGAGGGTAGTGCCTGATTACCTTGGCGCCTAACGATTTTCACCCCTTTAACAGTCAATAGACACAAATATTAAATCTTTGAAATCAGGATGCATTCAATACGAAACTGTCCCATCGATCCAAGGAACACGGATATAAATATGACCCGCAAGAGGCAAAGAACCTCATGAACCCCCGCATCTGCGGGGGTTAATGGGGTTCTTTGCCTCTTGCAGTTAGATGACGTTCGCATTTTCCCGGCAGTGAAGGGATTAATGTCGATACGAAAAGTATACCATTTTGCGTTTTTGTTGGATTCAAAATGGGTTAACTCTATTTGCCGCGCATCTGAATGCAGCAATTTTTCGAATGAGTACCGAAGGAGTCACCCGGTCGCTCTCGGCCAGGATGAGTTCAAAATGGCATTGTATGCTCTCTCGCTCTGTGACCATCTTGAAGCAGAGGCGGGGGCACAAATCCAAACGAAGGAATAATTCGACCGTTCAGTCTCGGTCTAGATGAGTTCAAGATGACATTGTAGACCCTCGCGTTCTGTGACTAACTCGATGCAGAGGGTCAAAAATCCATTCGTTCGTGAAGAGTATCACGGTCCCGCCATAGCTGCGCACTTGACGAAGGAGGTGGAGTTGGAAACGGACAATCGAAGCAGGCATGGCCGCCTCGACTGTCCATAAACGTTATTTACACTTATGATGGATGCGAGCGAGGGTCAGAGGGTAAAAGGAGAGACGGGGAGGGACAGACAGAGACGGGTGGGCGTGAACGTTCAAGGGGGAGGTTAGGAGGGGTAGACGAGATGAAGAGTTTCGGGGCTTAATCCATTTCATCCTGAGGCTGATTTTTTTTTTTTTTTTTTTTAATATTTTGCTTATTGTCCTGTGAAGGCTACGTTTCAGATTAGGAGATAGATCAACCATTTTAGTTCAAAGGTGGTGCCTGAACAGCTTGGCGCCTCAGACCAGTCAGATTTCTTTCTTGCAATAGTGCACCAGGGTGAAAAGGGTTAAGACCAAAGGTTGTTCAAACTTCTTCAGATGTGTGTCTTCCACACATAAAATCCAGACGGACCAACAGGATGATTGGCCTCAGCGTGAGAAATGCTACTTTGGTAAGTTGTCTCCTTCGATTCACGACCAGCTATCAGCGGTAGCGAATCAACGAAGACAACCAGTGTGGTAAGTAAAAATGCATTGAACTCAACCAACCCAGAATTAACACGCATAACCCCTTAACTGCCACTGGACGCAGAGTTGTGTTTCTTAACTCATTCTACCCCATCACCGAAATCCCCAAATTTTGCCGTTGTTCTCTGAAGACTGCATTGCAGTGCAGGACAGAGATCGACCATGATAGTTCAAGGGTGATGCCAGAATAGCTTGGCGCCCATAGGCGCCAAGCTATTCTGGCATCACCCTTGAACTATCATGGTCGATCTTTATCTTGCTGTGGCGTGTCTGGGGTAGAATGAGTTAAATCTTCGTTAACTCAACGACCAAAATCCCCAACCGTTCAAGAAGCACGGCGGGGGCTCGCGAGGATCTATGTCTCTTGCAGTTGTTAAGGTTTTCCCGGCAGAAGAGGTTAAGAAGAACAGTCACAAACTAATTAACTGTTTTGTCCTCGTGCGTGTCTTCCTTTATAGTTTATTTTCCATCCATCTGCCTCTTCCAAGGCTGCTATATGCTAAAAAGTTTTTTTTTTTGACAGATGCGGATTAGTTCATCTACCTGGAAGCCCAACTTTTTGTTGGAGACATTTAACCTGAGAAAGAAGGTGCCGAAAGGCCAGTCTTTGCTTTCCACTGTTTGTTGTTTTTTTTTTAATGAGAACGGTGGGGGGTGGATCGGGCGGTAGCTTCCAAAACCTTTGTTCCTGCTGGCAGTGCCGGAATGCTCCATTATCAAAGTAATATGAAGATGTAGTGGTCGCTGCTCAGCTCTTCCATACTAGCAAAACTACAATTCAGGGCGACGGCGGCCACATTGACTGTGCGCAGGCCCACTGCGGCCGTCGTCGGCTCGATGACCTTTGCTTACTGGGCTGGCCCGACGATGTTTTGAATTTGTGGCAATGTATCTAAGTGACTAGAAGAGCCCGCTATACTGACAAGCAAAAGAAATGCGACATTTTTCGGAACCATCGGAAACACATAAGTGTTTCCAATGCTTCCGAAAATGTTGCATTTCTTTTGCTCGTCAGCATACATGTGCTAACGAGAAAGAGGGGGAAGGATGGATGCAGATAAAAGTAGTGGAGGAAAAATGAAATAGATCTGAGGGTGGCTATCATCTCCATAGCGGGACAGAAAATCAATAAAAATGAGTCACTGGGTGAAGAACGTACTGATTGTTCCAATTAATCATACCTTTTCTTTCCGTCTGCAAGAACCACAGATTCACATGATGCCTTTCAGTGCAGTAGCAGAGACTTGTGACAATGTACACCTCTTCCTCAGATAGTTTTTTGCGGTCGTTTCTAAAATGTAGGGTGTTGTTTTGGAGTTATGGATTGTTCCAAAACTGACGCAAAATTAACCCATCTCCAATAAACATAGATCCTCATGAGCCCTTGCAACCACTGGGTCTGATGAGAATATATGCCGCTTGGTGACTGAAATTGCTTTCAGTTGTCCCTCCACTTGAGGATGTTATTTTGGACTTACGGAATGCTTCCATTACTACACCATCCAGCTTCCATAAATCTGCAAAAGGCATAGATTCTCATGAGCCCTGCAGCCGCAGGAGCTCATGAGAATCTATGCCTTTTGCTGGTCTGGGATGGGCTCTATCTGTTCCTCAAATCGAGGGGGTTTCTACTTCGGGCTGAACCTGCGAATTGTTGCAATAGATCACCTTGCGCGCTGCCAGAAACGTAGTAATTTGGCTGGAGTGATTGATCCGGTTCTGTTTGTTCTGCAGTGCAGATAGTGATATTCGACTCAAGGAATGAGACAGGCGATGCCCTCTGGCCTCACCCACCTCCGTCACAGCCGGAGCCAAGTGATTCATGTCGTACAGTCGTGTGCCATTTTAAAAAATATCTATGAAGTTTCACCGTTTCAGTGCTGAGAAAATTTTGAAAATCATCCAAATGCAAGAGGATCTACGCCTCTTGCTGACATCCCTTTGAGTCCATATTCTTTGGGCATCTAGGTTGATTTTTTGTTGTTGTTGTTGTTGTTTTGTTTGAGTTTTTTGTTGTTGTTTGTTTGTTGTTGTTGTTTCTTTAGTTATCGACGATGGCAGAAACACAGCCTGCGTTAACTGGCACTTGTATGATTATGGTCGATCCATCTCCTGCAATTGGTACATAATCGTGAGGTGACACCTCTGAAATAACATCAGCAACGACAACAAAACCCAAAGCAAAAAACAGGAACAAGAAAACCGAAAACGAGCACTAGAAAAGGAAATAAACAGTATGGATATATATAATGTTCATATAAACATCCTTTGAGAAAGTTTGCAAAGCCATGAACATTAACAGTTAATCAGTCTTTTTTGTTGTTGTTTATTGAACAAATTTTAAAGTCTGATCTTTTGAGTGCATGTCTATGCGTGTGTTGCAATTAACTCATTCGAGACGTGCTGCAGCCGGATACGCGGCTTTAAGCCGCCTATCCGGCTGCGGCACGTCTCGAATGAGTTAAAATGTAAGCGTCTTTCCATTTAGCCCTGGCGCACTACAGCGGAAGTTTGATCGACCATGATAATTCAAGTGTAGTGCCAAATTAGCTTGGCCCCATCAGGCGCCAAGCTAACCTGGCACTACCCTTGAATTATCATGCCGATCCATCTCCTGCAACTGGTAGATAGTTGGTAGGTTACACTTCTAATCTTTGGGAAATGCGGCCGTGAAAACTTGCTTTTTCATCACAGCAAATTTGTCTTTGTGTTTTTATACATACTGTCTTATTTTTCTTTTTAATTGTACAACAAACCAAGGGGAATCACTCGGCGCTGGACAGACGAACAGTTAGATCCCCTGCCCCCGCCTATCAGGCACCCATTCGCCAGCCCACAGAGAAATACGCAGGTATAGAACAAGACGATCATCTACATCCCTACATCATCTACATTTAGGGATGTAGATGATCGTCTTGTTCTATACCTGCGTATTTCTCTGTGGGCTGGCGAATGGGTGCCTGATAGGCGGGGGCAGGGGATCTAACTGTTCGTCTGTCCAGCGCTGAGTGATTCCCCTTGGTTTGTTGTACAATTCTGCCAGCGCTAGCCTCACCTATCTGGTTTGTGAGTTCTTTTTAATTGTAATACCTTACTGAGGTCATAATGGGTAATGTAATAGCAGAGTTAATACACTATTTACTTTTGTCTTATTAACCCATTCAGCCCTGATGCACTACAGCAGGAGATGGGTCGACCATGACAATTCAAGGGTAGTGCCAGATTAGCTTGGCGCCTGCCGGCGCCAAGTTAATCTGGCACGGCCCTTGAACTGAATTATCATGGTCGATCCATCTCCTGCAACTGGTGCATAGTCGTTAGGTGACTCCTCCAAAATTTGGGAAATACGGCCGTCAGGCTGAATGAGTTAACGTGATTCTCAAACTGCCCATAATTTCTACTAACATATGTGATAATATGTTGAGATATTATGTTTATGTACGCTCGGCAGACAAAAACACTTGTTTTCATCCCTACGTCACACGACCAATCTCTGTAGCGCAAACCATACCATGTGACTGAAATGATCACCAAAACGTTCCAAAGTAAACAGTTACTTAGCGTTGTTCGAACCAACAGGCACACTACTGGAGACGGCAACGTCAAGAAAGATTTTAAATTACGTCATACGTCTGTTATGTATAAATATATATTCCTTTTACGTCAGTCATTTCTGGCGCGATCCAGGTCGGAAGATTTCTTCTTAATTTTTTTACGAAAATAGTGGAGGAATGAAAACAAATACGTTATTGGTAGCAAGGGCTTGCTGCATGGACCCGTGTAGGCCTTCGGGAGGTCAAAGGAACCATTGTACCTCTCAGGCCTTCAGGGTGCAATGGTTCCTTTGATCTCCCTCAGGCCTACAAAGGTCCGTGTAGCAAACCACTGCGACCAATAAGTTATACTATCCTTTTCTGGGCAATAAATTTCTTGAATCTTGAGTTTACACTACAATACAAATGTTCTGTTTGTTTTCTTTTCAGCTATGCCTCTCGATTCATCAGTGGACTTCTCGACTTCAAGAAAATGATCGACAGGTTAGTGGGCAGTGGCGTGAAAGTTTATCAATTGCATCACAGTACTGATCTTAACCCCTTCACTGCCGTGAAAAAGTAAACATGAACCAACTGCAAGAGACATAGATTCTCATGCTCCCTCGCGATTGCAGGGGCTCATGAGGATATATGCCTCTTGTTGGCACCAATTTGGATCTATGCTTCTGGGACGCCTGGGGCTCTTTGGCGTTGAATTAATTGCAAAACTAGTCTGCGTCAACCTGGAGTGAAGGAGTTATGTACGAACTCTTCTGCTCAACTATGAAGCTAGCAACAAGAAAAAAGAAAAACGTGTCTTTCGACTATAGCCTGTGGTCACAATATTATTCTAAGATACTCACAAACCAGATAGGTGAGGCTAGCGCTGGCAGAATTGTACAACAAACCAAGGGGAATTACTCAGCGCTGGACAGACGAACAGTTAGATCCCCTGCCCCCCGCCTATCAGGCACCCATTCGCCAGCCCACAGAGAAATACGCAGGTATAGAACAAGACGATCATCTACATCCCTAAAAAGACATAATTCCCCTTGGTTTGTTGTACAATATTATTCTAAGAGTGTGGGTCTTTTTCTTCGCTTTCGTTTGTTTTTAGGATGTGATAAGGTCTGTCACGTTGTTGTTGTTGTTGTTGTTTGGGTGGTTGGTTGATTTGTTTGTTGTTGTTTTTTGGTTGGTTGGTTGGTTGTTTGCTGTTTTGTTTGTTTTGGGTTTTTTTTGGGGGGGTTGGGTTTTTCTTTTTGGTTTTTTTTTTTTTTTTTGGGGGGGGGGGGTTGTGTTTGTTTGTATGGTTTTATTTTATTATTTTTTGTGTTTTGTATTTTTTTGTGTGAATTATTTTTGTTTTGTTTTAAAACACGCGAAACACCTAGACATTTATAAATTATTTTTGGGGAGTGGATAATATGAGGAAATAATGCTAATCAATTAGTGTGTACTCTCCTTTAAAAAAAAATCATTTCTGCAAGAAACACCTCTGGCAGCCAGACGAAAATTTGCATCACAAATTGAGCATTACAAGTAAAGACTTGCCTTTAGCGTGGTCGCATCCCCATCTCTCCCTCAACAACCTGACATCAAGCTGTAGACTCATACCCGCCGATTCTCTCAATCCGAGAAGGGCAATTGTGTGCTGGTCTGTGATTTGGGACCTTGCGGCTTTAAGCCGCAAGGTCCCAAATCACAGACCAGCACATGGATGGAGAAAGCCGCTCTCAACAAGAAGCATAGAAGATCATGACCGTGGGGTTCCATCTCCATTAGTTTGTGGACCGTTGTTTGCGGGAGGTTCCTACGGTTTATGACGAGCTGTTTTCAGGTGCCATCCCCTCCTCTTTGCTCCACTCTCACCCCCCAAACCCCTCGTCATTTTCTTCCTCCATTATCTCAACCCCCCCCCCCCCAACTCCCAACTCCCAACCCCCAATTTACCCCGCGCACGCCACACCTTTTCTCTCTCCCAAATAATTTTTTATCCATTTCTCGGCATTTCCTCTCCGCATATAAAACTTGTAGATAAGTTTACGCTTGGTTATACAGCCCAACCGAACGACCATCACTCCTGGCACACCCCTGGGCTTTATCAAATAAGGCATCTCTCCTTCCTGCAGCAAAACCAATCCATGCACCCTGGACAGCCAACAACACCCTACCACTGCTCACCCCACCACCCCTGTCCTTTTTCCCGCACACTGTCAGAACTTCTGGAGCGCTGTCAGAACTTTTGGCGAGTTCTGATCGTTTTCGCGGCATGAAACCGTCGGAAGGAGAATTGTCCGAAAGGAGTAATTTTAAGGTCTTTTCTTGAATCGCTCATCACGCAACACAACCAGCATACTACCGGTTTCTTTTCCTAAACCCGTCCCTGCCAGTGGACGCATTGTATTTCTCATATCTTTGTTAATGTTACGCCAAAGAGCCCCATTGCCAACCGCTCAAAAGACGTGATACATATTGGTATTTAGCAAGAGGCATAGAATCCTCATGAGCCCCCGCGTTAGCGGGGGCTCATGAGTTTCTATGCCTCTTGCAGTTGGGTCAGTGGTGCGGTTTGCATTTTCAAGTTCCGAGACTGGGGGGTTATACCCTCTAAACTGTGGATCCCCTGAACCTGAGGGTCGATCATTCAAATCATTTGGACGAGGAATAAATCCTTATATGGAGATTTGGACGAGGAAGATCTTCATAAGAGCCCGAAACCTGCGATCGCTCACTAAGATGCTATGATTCGTTGGTTATTAAAGTACCATTGCGCATAAATCCGCCGAAGACACGTTTCTGCACCATTTGTGTTTGTTATGTCTTGTCGACACACCTAATGAACTTTAACAGCAGTTTGGACAGGCAGCAACAGCACATGCGTAATCGCACTTATTTATTCTGTGCAGCCGTTAGCGTTTCAGCCTATTTTTAGCTGTTTCTCGTACTGACAGCACTGTATTTATAGAAAGGAGTGAAGTCATTGTCAGGTTACTTGATATTAAGACGACGTGTGCTGAACTGTATTCTACTGTGTCCATGTGAACAAACGGTTACACACAGGTCTAGTCATATAACTAGACACGTGTGTAGCGTTTCGTAACCGTTTGTAACAGAAGTGTATCTTTGAACAGTTACGGAGGTAGTGGGCCTTTAAGATTTATTACTCTTTTCTTGTGATAAACTTGGAGCAGTAACAATAGATGACAAGTCAGCATACAGCACCGTGTTAGATTTGTACAGTGTTTCATAAAGCACTTTGTTTCTTCAATTATTTGTTTATTCAATTACTTGCTCAGGATGAAAAATGAATTCACCGTCGTCCTTCTCAATACAGTTCATTGAACTAAGTGCGTAATGTCGTTTGTAAACATTACAAAAATATATCGTTGCCCTCTCACCCTCACAAATCCATCTGTCTCTCGAACGAACTATCATGACATCAATTTTCTCATTTCTAATGATTCACGATGGTTGTTCCATTTAGGACGAACACAACGAGGTCCGCTCAACATTTCAAGGCGTCGAAATCCTGTCTCCCCTCTCATTAAGGGCTCATGCGTGAGGATCTAAAGGCCCCTTAGAAATGGGATGTTGCTCTAGGAGAGACTAGGTTGAGAATTTTGACAGGTCACGCGCAAGGTGTCATAATGTTGTCTTCGTCTAACACGATCGTGTTTGCTTGGTTCAGCTCGGAAGACAGGGGGCGTGAGGTTATAGAAAAAGTGCGATGGCGACACGGTGAGAAAAAGGTCTTCGGGCCGATATCAGTCTTAGCTTGCCCGCGCACGGCCGTACGCGCGCCAGCTAAGGCTGACGTCGGCCCGAGGACATTTTGCAATTTCTGGAAAATCCCTCTTCTGTGTGTGCAGCTCTTTCATTTTTGGCGCCCGTGAGAGAGAAAATTAAGGAAATCCGTCAGTCTGCTACTAGAGACACAGACCTTCATCGTTCTCCGCATGTTGCATATTGCAGAGCTATCCCTTTTTGCGAAGCTAATCACGTTTACGTACAGGTCAGCCGCAGTATATCATCCCGGTCCCTGAGAGTAATAAAATCAGACCGAGTCATTCGCAATCGCGATCTTGAAATTATTATTATATAGATTTTGTTGTTGTTGTTGTTGTTGTAATGTTAACAGTTAGCAAAAGGTCCTCGGGCCGATGTCAGCTTTAGCTGGCCCGCGCACGTTAGAGCCAGGGACCTGTGCACGTTATATCAGACACCGCGTTAAACTGGAGCGCGTTATATACTGAAGTTGACCTGTATAAGATTTCTTCTGTCGAAAGAGACCATCTGGATGGATGGATGAATTTAGAAGCGAAGGCTGCACGAAATGTGCTTTGAGGAATATTTCCAACACTGATGAATATTGAATAATGAATCGTTGCTATTTGCAGACAAGTTTTATCACAAGCATGGTCAATCAGACGAGCACGAAGGGCTGAGAGTTTAAAGTTCAAGGTGAAAGCGACTATTCTATGAACAAATAACGAACAATGAACAATTCCCCATGATTAAGTAATGGTTTCTATTTGTAGGGTGTTTTTCATATGACTGGTCATAAATAAGCAGTTAATTGATTTTCCATATGCTGAAGTTTTGAATCAATACAGTTTTGAATGCATGAATGAATGAATGAATGAATGAATGAATGAATGAATGAATGAATGAATCCTCCAATGACACATAAACACAAGATTATGGCCGTCTTTCACATCAAAATCACGAGTATGATTTAACCCCGAGCGTACACAGGTGACAGTCGATATATGTAACCCAAAACCATAATATTGTTGAAGGTGAATTTGAATAGATTTACTCTGACGTTTCCTTAACTCTGTGTGACGGTAGCGTTTTTTGTCGCGATGATTCCGACAGGAATCATCGCGACAGAGACCGCGACCGAAACGCAAAGAGTTAACACTTGTTGCAAAACTAAAGCACTTTAAATTCTTCATTATAACATGCATAATATATACATGTATTTCGTTGTTCAATACTTCTAAGTAAGAAATATTGTGCAGCTGCGCAGTCCCTCACACGGATGCTTCCATCTGCAAGAAACATAGAGTTTCATGGATCTCTGCAGTTGCAGGGGTCCATGAACTCTATGTCACTTGTTGGTAAGAATCATCTTCATTTTACATATATATCTCTGCACCTCAGTCAGACAAAGCCGTCTGTAGTTGTACATTGTTCGGCAGTGTGTATTGTTGACTTTTAATCAAGTTGTCACTGCCATCCACGCCTTCATTTCCTTCATAACACAAGAACGGAGTCGCTCGTTGCAAAGACTCATGTCATCGATCTGGTGAAAATCGGAGCGAAAAACAACACGGTGAGATGCAGCACCTATCGTGCCAATTTCTAACACCGACAAAACGACGCGTCTGCTTGTGGAAATAAACGGCCACATTGTTTGGGCGATTCAAAGAAATATTTCTTGGTCTGCGATTGTAGACCATTATCAACAATGGGCCCAGTAAGCAAAGGTCCTAGGGCCCACGACAGCCGCAGTGGGCCCGCGCACAACAGTGCGCGGGCCCACTGCGGCCGTCGTGGGTCTTAATATGTTTTTGCTGCTGGAGTAATAACTGCGTCGCTACCCCCCTCTCCAACCAACGGCTACTGCTGAAGATGAATCGAACAAGATGGCTCAGCGATAGTGCCCCGTAAACTTTGTGCCAAACTGCCAATCACAAAGTACTCATGATCTGTGATATCAGTGATGGATCGGGCCTTTGCTATCTGAGTGTTATGCTTGCAGAATAATCAATCAGTCTCCCCAGACTGGAGGTAGTGCTTAATGGATGATTCTAGCTTATTTGATCGGCTGTGGACGGGGCAAGAAAAGAGGCTAGAAACATCCCAGCAAGACGCACCCTTTCCAAAAACCACCACCAGTCCACACCCCTTCATCAGACACGAACATTATTACACGGGGTATAGAATTTCTGACGAAAAATAGCATCACGGTGTCCTTCAAACTTTCTAGTTCCAATCCACAGATCCTCGTTAGCCCGCACATCCAGCGGGGGGGGGGGGGGGGGGAGGGGGCATGAGGGTCCATGTCTCACATGTGCCTCATTTACATAAATGTTATTCAGGCGGGAGAGATCTTTGGGTCTTCATGCGAGTGTCCGACATTATTTCTTGGGTTCCGTGTTGTTTGAAGACATAACAAGTTCTTGAGAAGTTCCCCATATTTCATTTCCGCTACTGTCGGCACCATGGCGTGACGCCAACACCAACTGTCCCCTCTACGTCTGGAGCAACAAAGACGGCCCAGCAAGAGGCATAGATCCTCGTGAGCCCCGCAGTTGCCGGGGCTTACGACTGAGAATCTGTGCACTGATCTTGTAAACGCGTTGCTCCTTGCAAGTTTACTTTCCTGGCTCCATGCGTGGGCGACGATAATCTATCGCTCTGGCTGATGCGTTGTTCTTTGCTAGTTCGCGGCTACCCAATTTCTCGTCAGTGCTGGGGCTAAAGGAGCTACTGATATTTTTTTGGGTTGCTTTTGGCCTTCATGCGACACACGACGGGACGCCTGCGACATACGACCATACTCCTGCGACTTTGCGACGGGACTTCTATGCTTCTTTGTAGATGGATTTTTCGTCGCAATGGTCTCTTTTCCCAGCACCAAATTCCCAGTGAGCAAAAGGCCTTAGGGTCAAAATCAACCGCAGTCGGCCCTGCGCACATTCGTGCGGTCCGACAGCGGTCGACGCAAGCCGGCCCCAATGGTTTTTGCGCTGGTTTTTCCATGCTTGAAGCTAGCTCACGAGAACATATGTAACTCCTGCAGATGGATCGTCCGTTCCAAGAGTGTCTTCTCCGGCTCCTAGATCGCCCCGTGCTGGGTTAGTGATGGCACCCAACGGTGCTTGGAAATAGTGTAAAGACGAAAAATCCTGAATACCTTCGCCTTCTTAATAACAAATTCAAATCTTGATTGCCAGGAAAATCTAAGATACTCCTGAGTCCCTGCATGCTGCAAAGGCCCATGAGACTATCTGTCTGTCTCCGTCTGTCTGTCTGTCTGTCTGTCTGTCCGTCTCTCTCTCTCTCTCTCTCTCTCTCTCTCTCTCTCTCTCTCTCTCTCTCTCTCTCTCTCTCTCTCTCTCTCTCTCTCTCTCTCTCTCTCTCTCTCTCTCTCTCTCTCTCTCTCTCTCTCTCTCTCTCTCTCTCTCTCTCTCTCTCTCTCTCTCTCTCTCTCTGGCTCTTTCGTCGTGTCTTTGTGGCCGAGTGTACGTATTCATGTTTTAGAGTCATCAATCGTCTCTGCTCGCATGATTTCTTTAGATCTAAAATAAAGCTCACGCTTTGCTAGCACGAAGCATAGATCTTCGTGCACCCCGTTAGTTTAAAAGCGTTTTGAAGGTTTACGCCTCCAGCAACTGTGGAGGTTTCGCAGCTGCATTTTGGGGACTGCACTAATGTTGCTACGACCACATGAAGTATGTTGTCTACTGTCACACGTCTCAACAGGGTTGCTACCTACAGCGGCGAAGAAATCGGTATTAGGAAATTCTTTGCGCAGCAAGACAACTTACCCCATTGAGCCCTGACGCACTACAGCAGGAGATGGGTCGACCATGATAATTAGGGGTAGTGCCAGATTAGCTTAACGCCTATCGGCGCCAAGCTAATCTGGCACTGCCCTTGAATTATCATGGTCGATCCATCTCCTGCAACAGGTGCATAGTCGTTAGATGACGCCTCCAAAATTTGGGAAATACGTGCGCCGGGCTGAATGAGTTAACCCCTTCTAAGGCAGTGTACGCAGATTGCGAAATCATCGTAAATTCAACGTCAAAGATCCTCAAGCCATCAAAGGAGCATGCATACAAAGTAATTTCAACAAGAGGCACATATCTTCAAGGGCTCCCGCAACTGCGGGACCCTATAGCGAGCAATGTCTCTTGCAGTTGGATCGTGTTCACTTTTTTCTCGGCATTGAAAGGATTAAAAAAAAAAAAAAAAAAAAAAAAAAAAAAAAAAAACTTGCGTGCAGTTTCCAAGAAATGTATGTGTTTGTATACAAGTGTGTTTGTGTTGTAGAGTTTTGGTGTTAGGTGGGACTCGCGTGGTTTTCAAACCTCGAACCTCTGACCTCGAACTTGAAACATCCACCTGGTCAGTCTGCTTACGTGTACTGATGTGTGATTTTGAACCTTGCGGCATCAGGCTGTAAAATCCAGAATTACAGGCTAGCACACAATGATCTGGTAGCACACAGGGTCAGACCTGGCCAATGTCTCAGTTCTCTGTCGTGTATGTTGGAGCCTGTTTCGATCTTGGTGGCTTGTCGCTAAAAGGTCCTGAAGAGTTGTGAGAAATCGTTGTATACTGTCTGCGTACACACAGAAATGCTTCTTGTGGAAGGTTGTATATTGGTAAATATCACAAACTTAACAAGCCTCTTTCAGCAAGAGGTATAGATCCTCATGAGCGCCTGCAACTGCGGGGGCTCATGAGGATCTATACCTCTTGCCGATTTCAATTTATGTTTATATTTTCTCCAGAAAAGAGTCACTTTCGTCCACAACGCAAGTCGCCTCACCACACACCCGCCCACTTGAAGAAATTGTTTCTTTGAGTTTGAGCGGAGGCGTTCTAGAGAGATGGCAAAGATTACTTGAAGGGGCCCATGCCCATTAGAAATAGTGAGTGATTCACCGTTCTCCATCGCTCTCTCCTGAAAGAGCAATTCCCGCAGCGCCTATTTACTCTGACGTTCTGAACAAATATTCTGTATTGCGTATTGATGATAACCATTTTAGAGGGTTCCTGTGTGTACTTTTGCCCTCATCAACTCTGTCACTTATATACAAAAAAGAAGCCGGAATGATGCACCGCCTTGGGTTTTTATTTTAAAGTTGTGGGATCGCAACTGCGTGCGAATCCGTCTTCCCTTGATCGAATCCTTTTTGAGGACAAAAAAGCGTTTTATGCATAAAATGCTATTTCCAGATTAATCAGAAAAGTTTTCTACTTTTCTTGATATTTCTGCCATTTCCGGCGCCCCTCCCAGTTCCAATTCGTCATTGTACATTTTTTTAATCTTTTTTTCCCGATCCCCACCACATCTCTCTAAGCGAGACGATAACAGGTATCCGCAGCACCCAAACTTTTAGACGATTTTCTTGCAAACCAGAATAGGTGAGGCTAGCGCTGGCAGAATTGTATGCATACCAAGGGGAACGACTCAGCGCTGGACAGACAAACAGTTAGATCCCCTGCCCCCACCTATCAGGCACCCAATCGCCAGCCCACAGAGAAATACGCAGGTATAAGACAAGACGATCATCTGCATCTTAAAAAGATGCATCAGGTCTCTTTTATAACCCATGTCTTTCTCCGGAACTTAGGGAGTAGGCAGGAGAAACATACATACACAAACACGAAGGTGCACTACTATAATTATGTGGTCGGGTAAATACCCTGATTTCCCACAGTAGATGTACAAAACATTACACAACAATGTAACGATACAAATTTGCCTCAAGTTACAGATACTATACTCACAAACCAGAATAGGTGAGGCTAGCGCTGGCAGAATTGTATGCATACCAAGGGGAACGACTCAGCGCTGGACAGACAAACAGTTAGATCCCCTGCCCCTACCTATCAGGCACCCAATCGCCAGCCCACAGAGAAATACGCAGGTATAAGACAAGACGATCATCTGCATCTTATTTTCTTGGCAAGATTCGTAGATTTTCATAAGCCACTTCGACTGCAGTGGCTTATGAAAATCTATGGATCTTGCAAGCGAATAGTTTAACTCATTCAGCCCGACGTACGTATTTCCCAAATTTTGGAGGCGTCATCTAACGACTATGCACCTGTTGCAGGAGATAGATCGACCATGATAACTCAAGGGTAGTGGCAGATTAGCTTGTGGCCGACAGGCGCCACGCTAATCTGGCACTACCCTTGAATTATCATGGTCGACCCATCTCCTGCTGTAGTGCGTCAGGGCTGAATGGGTTAAAGATTTGGGTGCCTTGGACTTCTTATCTGGGGCCCATGAAAAGTTACCCTTCATCGCAGGATAGAAATCAAGCTAGGTTATTTACGTCTGTGCTGTTTAGATCAAGCAGCCACCTGGGTTTCAGCTTTTATTGTGTAATTATATATATTACAGGTTTAGCATTCGATCATGGTCAGGATGATTATTGTGATGGCGTAAGATGATGTTACTTCTGATCAGATTTTTTGTATGAATAAATGTTCTTTAATGAGAGTTTTTATATCGTATGCAATGCATGCATTATTATAGGATCATGCAACTCTTATTTTTATTTCAACCCGTTCAGCGCCGCTCAGTGTTACTGCAATCGTCATTGATTCAATACCAGCTAAAACAAAAATAGTTATCCCAGAAAAATTGGCTTTAAAGTGGTGTCAGCAAGAGGCATAGATCCTCATGAGCCCCCGCAACTGCGGGGGCTCATGAGGATCTATGCTTCTTGCAGTTGGATTTTTCTCGGCACTAAATGCCTATTGAAGATGAACAGTGATTTAGATTTAGACTTAATTAGATGCATAAAATTAATGCTCTTGAAACTAAATTTTCAAACGCGTATGTTATCCAGGTAAAGTTATCCGTCCAGTTAGCTAATAGTTATCCGTCCAGTCAGCGGGTAACATACGTAAGACAACTTTGTAATTCGAAGGCGGTAGGGAAGATGAATGGTGACTTGCTGTTCTTTTTTTCCCAAGACGAACCAGATATTGTGAAGGACTAAGGTAGATGACTAATTCACATATTGAACTCGTGACCTAATGTTCTTGCTGTTACTCATCTAATGAGTGGGTCCCGAGTATGGCATTGAGGCCCACTACCGCCGTAACTGTTCAAAGATACACTTCTGTAACAGATGGTTACGAAACGCTACACACAGGTCTAGTTATGGTTCATTTAGACGCAGGACAATCCAGTAAGTTCAGCACACGTCGTCTTTATATCAAGTAACCTGACAGTGACTCCACTCCGTTCTATAAATACCACGCTTTCAGTACGAGAAACAGTTAAAAATAGATTGACACGCTAACGGCTGTGAAGACCAAATAAGTGCGATTATGCGTGTGCTTTTGCTGCGTGTCCAAACTGCTGTTATAGTTCATTAGGTGTGTCGACAAGGCATAACAAACACAGTTGGTGCTGACATGTGTCTTCAGATTTATGCGTAATGGTACTTTAACGTGGGGAGTTGGAAGATCGTGGCGGTGGGGGTATGGTGATGATAAGGGGACGACAGTTTATACTGGAGAAATTTGAGTCATACGTCTTCTGTAGAAACGTTTGTACTTCTTGTAATAAGCTTGGTTCCTACCCTTCAGCTATCCTGGTACATGATATCTATCTTCCTCAAGTGGTGCTGGAGTGTATAGCAATAATCTTTTCCTTAAGGTCGAGCCTAACTATCACGGCGGCTACTCTTTATCGTCATTATTTTCCCCGCCATGGAAACAATCTTTCACGTGATGTCTCTTTCACTTTCACAGTCTGCCGAATGATATGGCTTAACCGTTATGGCTCACTGGGTAGTGCCTGAACATCATGCAAATGAAACAGGTGATGATGGGCTGTGCACAGATCAAGGGTAGTGGCTGCTCAGCTTGGCGCCTCCAGGCGCCAAGCTGAGCAGCCACTAGCACTGATCTGTCACGGTCGCCCCACCCCCGACTCTTCTTGTCTACCACTTTTCCGCTATTTTCATTATATTCACATTTGCGGTTTTGGGTATAGCCGGATTGGAGAAAGACATTGGGTGAGTTCGTTAGCCAGCTTTGTATCTTTTAAACATTTTCAGTACAAATTAATTCTATGAAGAATTGTTTTAAAATGTAAAAAACCTCAAAGAAGTACCCAACGGAGAGAAAAAGCACGCTTGGGGGTGGGGGGGGGGGGGAGGAACAGTTGCAACACGGTTTATTTATTAGTGTTTCGGGTGAGTGTCTTTTTTCAAAATAGACAAACGAACAAATATAGAGATCAGTCGCTACTTATCTTCATTTATCGCAGAAGTAATGTGGCCTTTTACTAGTTCATTTCCTAGCCATGCACAATTCAACACCACTGTCACGTGTGTGTGTGTGCGTATGTTCTGTGTGTGTGTGTGTGTGTGTGTGCGTGCGTGCGTGTGTGCGTGCGTGCGTGCGTGCGTGCGTGTGTGTGTGTGTGCGTGTTAGCTGTTAGCTTTTTCATTGTATCAGCGCTTAGAGATACTTTTAGAATAAGCGCTTAACAAATCGCCTTTATTATTATTATTATTATTATTATTATTATTATTATTATTATTATTATTATTATTATTATTATTATTATTATTACCATGCTCTTTCCTTCAGATGACTCGTAGTGCTTTGCAAGATTATTCTCAAATACAGCAAAATTCGGATTTAACTACATTAACCCCTTCACTGCCTAGAAAATGTGAACACGATCCATCTGCAAGAGACATAGATCCTCATGAGCCCCCGCGATTGCGGGGGCTCAAGAGGATCTATGCCTGTTGCTGAATCCAAATTGTATCCATGCTTCGGCTTTTGGTCGTTGAATGGGCGATTTCTGAAACAACAATGTACGTACTGTGTCAGGGAAAGGGGTTAATGTCAGAGGCCCAAACTGTGTTCTTCTATCCGACGTTTGTAATAAGCGGAGTAATTTGCGTTACAAAAAAAATTGTTGTGGGAATATCTAAAGAGTGTTGTGATATCCGAAGTTTGCCATTGTCGGAGTTATTTTCGTAAAAAGTACTGTTACCCCTATATCCGACTTTTGACATGTCGTATCCGACTTTGTTCTAAGCGAAGGCGACTGAGCAATTCTCGCTCTGAAAGGGAAAAGGGAAAACGGTTGCAAAACACTGAGGCAGTTCTTTTCCCTAGCAGACGCCACCCTGTCACCCCTGATGAGTTTGTCTGGCGCAATTTGCAACCGCAATCACACAGCAGTCAAGACCGCCGCCATTACTTAAGGTCTGGGACTGTCCCCCTGTGCCACTCCGTCACAGCTAGCCCCGGATCACCGTTAAGGAAAGTTTAAATTATTGGTTTCTCGGGTACAGGAAGTTTTTTCAAGAAAATAAACGAAGTTTTTGCTGGAAAAATGAGAGAAGTTTTTGTAACGAAAATTCTGAGTAGTTTCCTGCACCTAAAAATGTCTCCCCATGAAATTATCATTTTAGATGGAAATTACAAAGAGAATGCTACAAAACGGTCCAGAAACTTAACTCATTCGCGGCCAGCCGCATCCGGATGCGCGGCATAAGCTGCGCATCCGGATGCGGCTAGGCGCGAATGAGTTAAACAAACGCCAACGTTTCGGCCCCGAAAACTCATTGGCAAACCTGATCACTTTCAGATTCAGATTTTTTTCCCATACTGAACAAACGACCTCTGAGAGCCGGTCAGGAATAGTTACCATAATTTATACACTGACAGCTCTGCGTGAGGCAGCTAAAGCCGACATGGGCACGATCACCTTATCCTGACATGGGGACGTAGTTTAGTGGATAAGACACTGCGCTGGCAGTCGTAAGATCCCGGGTTCGAATCCCCTGGTGGGCAAGAATGGGATGTGGACTTTTCCTTATTCCCATCGAGTCAATTTTACGTACAGACTCGGCTTACGGTTGCCTGTCTCGCCTTCGTGTGCACAGCACGCATAATCATCACGTGCGCACGTTAAAAATCCCATTACCACTAATCGAAAAGAGAAGGCCCGGTAGGGCGGGTGAAATGGAAACAGAAATATTTCACATGCACCGAAGTTAATAGCCGGTTTTTTTGGCACATAAAGTAGCGCTTAGTAGCATCAGGCTTTCAAAGCTCCAGCTTCCATCCCTACGGCGGCGCCTTGAGCATCTTTAATTATAAGGATATGTGCGCCTGGAGACACCGTACCATACCATACCATTCCATCCTCATCATGATCGCCTGCCAAACACGACGAGGATGAGATCATGTAGACAAACCATGTTATTAGTGAGGTTTTGTTTGCAAAGAACGAGGGCGAATTCACGGTGTACCAACTTGTACCATAAGCATTGGCATCGTTCCGGACATCTCCAAGAGGCATAGATCCTCATGAGCCCTCCGGGCTCATGAGGATGTGTGCTTCTTGCAGATGTTCGGAGTGGTGTCTGTGAGCTTCTTAAGGATCTGCTAAATCAGGCGCTACCCTGCAACTCTCACTGCCGATCCATCTCCTGCGCTTGACACAAACGAGTAAACAGGACTCAGTCTCTAAAATGGTCTCGACAGTCTCAAGCACCCGCTTCAACTCGCACGTCACTCAGATTCCATTCTCTGTCCAAGGATGTCATGTAAATGTACCCAGGCCAGAAAGAGTCTTACGTTCTACACAGACACACACGAGAATCTATGCCTCTTGCGGACAGACTAGGGCTAGCCGATTGACGTCAGAAACTTGTATCCCCGTCCAAGAAAAGGTTCCGTCGACTGCACGCGATCAGCAGGCGGGTGTTGATTTTTATGGGCAGCGTTTGGAAGTTTTTATAATCCCGCGGTGACAGGTCTCTAGGCTCCAAGCTCTTCTGGCACCAACATTGAACTATCACGGTCTTTCTGCCTCAAACTGTAAATGCATCAACCAGAACTCATTACTGCCAACATCAGACATGAACTTTCGTCCTTATTATATCCTGAGGATAAAATTATCATTCTTTTTAAGGTATCCTTTGAGGTCTATGTGACAGCTCTGGAGACAGATTGGCCATGATAGTTCAAGAGTGGTGCCAGAATAGCTTGGCGAGGGCCGTCGGTGATGATCATTAATGTCTGAGTAACACAGACACGGGAGGCAATCACCCTCCAGTGTGCATAGGATTCTAAAAAGTGTATTTGTTCGGTTGCCAAAGAGATGATTGCCAAGCGTGTAAAATGCAGAGAAGAACACAACGGAGAAAAAAAACACGCTTAGAAATGACAGTTACAACACAGTTCCTTGTTATTTCGGGTAAGCAAACAAATATACAATTCCGTCACTCCTTATCATTCACTCTGACAAGATAAGTAGTGACTGAATGGTATAAGTGTTTGTTTTAAAATATTAATAAATTTGGTTGTGTCATTTCTGTGCGTGTTTCTTTTCCCGTTCTCTGTTGTTTGCTCAATTGTTTGGTTGATTGTGTAGTTGACTGTGCGGCTGATTATTTGATTGGTTGATATGATGGTTGGTTTATTGTTGTTAACGTCACCACACAAAAACGGCGATACTTGGATAGCGTACACCCTCACGACACCCCTGTCAGCCTGCGGAGGCACATGAAGTTCCTTTCTCGACGTGCAGAATCTCTGCTGGACTTATTTCGCCGGGGGGATATTTAAATTGTCGCCTGGCGGCTCGCACGGGACCACTGCCACACGCTAAGCCTTTCACTCTCAGAGCCAAAAGACTTTCTGAATGATCTCCTCAACACCAAATACGGTCACGACAGATGGAATGGCCATGGCTGCCAATCCAAGGGCAGAGTCTGGATTGGCTTATTGCCTGCATGGGAAGTACCTCGGCCCCAAGCTTTAGCCCCTTCATGTTAGTGGTCGCAGATTGTGTCAATTCCTGGAATCTTGGTCAATTCAACACGAAAGTACCCCAGCCGTACAGGGAGCTTGGATACAAAGTTGTGTCAACAAGAGGCATAGATCCTCATGAGCCTCCGCAATTGCGGGGGCTCATCAGGATCTATGTCTCTTGATTTTGGGGTCGTTCTCACTTTTTCTCGTCAGCGAAAGGCTTAATGCAGAAAACACTAATAAATAAATAACAAATAAATAAATAAATATTTCTTAGCAAAGAACCGTTTTAATTCTGCGGAGAGCCGCCAAGCTGTTCAGGCACTTCCCCTGAACTTTCACAGTAAATCCATCTACAGAAGCTGACGCTGGGGACGAACGGGCAAACTGTATTTTCGGGCCGATAAGCGGCTAAAGCGGCCCGTTGGATTCTGTGTGTCATCACCAAATTACGGGGCTGTCTACGCTGATTGCGTCAAAACGTTCTTCGCGCCGCGTGCTAATTTAATCACCGCGCCAGTCAGTTCATTTTGAATGTTCCATGCATCACCCTTCTTTTCATCTACAAGATGCATAGATTCTATGAGCTCCTGCGTTCGCAGGAGCTCATGAGATTCTATGCATCTTGCTCGTTTGAAGCTGCCTCATGTGACCCTATTCCTTCAGTACAGAAAGCAAACGTGGTCAGGCCTGTTTGTGACTGAGCCTAGCCGCTGAGTGCAAGATGCATCTGTGCACAGGGGCACATGAAAATATATGCTTCTTGCTCGTTAGGAACTGCTGAATTTAACTCTTCTTCTTTGAGAATGCCAACTGTAATTTGCCTGCAGCTTGAAAAATTCACCGGAAGACGCATTGAAATTTAAATCGAAGTTTTCTCCCCTTGTTTATCATTTTGTCCTGAGGCCATTGGATGTTTAGAATGTTATGACTGCCATATTCATACAAAACGGAAGGCAATATCGAGACGGACCTAATTTCGTTATCCATTATTCTGCAAACATAAACAGGGACGCACGCTATAACTCACCCGTGTTGACGGCCTATAGGGCTGTATCTATTAACCCCTTTGCTGCGACTGTTTACGAATTGCGCGCTTCTGAAACGACTGCACACAGGTGGACATTCGCGCGAAGAACACAGATGTAAATATGACGACTGCACACAGGCCGACATTCGGCATAAAGAAGACAGATGTAACTATGACCGATATGGGCAAAGAAAACATAAGGAAATATATATTGCATTTTTTAAGGGTTTTAATCCGAAATATTTATAAACAATGTCGTAACTTTCTTTTCTAATCGTGTTTCTTTTTTCGTTGGTTTCTTCTCTGCATTTTACATGCTCGCCAGTCACCTTTTTTTGTCAAGATTAAAAAAAAACAAAAAACAACATAGGACTAACAAGAGACATAAATCCTCATGAGCCCCCGCGACTGCGGAGCTCATGAGGGTTTTTGTCTCTTGCAGATGGGTAGCGTTTGCCTTGCCCCGGCAGTTAATGGGTTAACAACCTCAATTCCAGTGCCAGTTCTTGAAGTTCGATTCAGCGTAATATATGCAGTTGTCATGGCCTGGCCGGGTTAGCTTGATCCCTGTTGCGTGTTTTGGATGATGCTGAAGCTACAGGCGCCAAGCTAACCAGGCACGACTTCTGAGCTATCTCGATCGACCTATTTCCATTCCCCCAGAGCTGCCACTGAAAAATTAACCCCTTCACTGCCACCGGTCGCAGATCGCGTCTCTAAAACTGTTGGTTCAATACTAAAGGCCCGGAGACATTTTTTTTTTTTAATATTAAAAAAATATTTTTAAAAACATGGATATGAAGTGGTGTCAGAAAGAGGCATAGATCATCATAAGCCACCGCAATTACGGCAGCTTATGAGATTCTATGTCGTGCAGTTGAACTGTATTTTGTCTCCGTTCAGTGAAGGGGTTAGGTACTGTCGACCTACCTTGTAACGACGTCCGATATGAAGTAGCAAAAGTCGGATATATCAACGTTTTTGCACAGAGAGAGGCCACACTTTTTATTCTGCACATAACAAAGTTTCGATATAACAAAAGCTAACCTTATTTTGGCACATTTTGCTATGTCTGAAGTACTTTTAACTCATTTGCGGCCAGCCGCATCCGGATGCGCGGCTTATGCCGCGCAACCGGATGCGGCTGGCCGCGAATGAGTTAACAAACGGGTTTATTGGCGTTTACCTTACTGTTGTATCCGTTAACTGCATATACAACTGAAAAAATCTAGACATGCGTCTTTTTCTATGTCCACAGTGGTAACATCCCGGTGGAGCGGTGCCGGTTCCCAGAGAATGGACGACCCATGTGTATGGAGCAGCATTACCGGATGTTCTCCAGCTACAGGCGGCCAGGCATCCCCAAAGACGAGCAGCTCACCACGCTGGGCAAAGACGGACCTCCCTACTGCATTGTCGCATGTCGAGATCAGGTTTGTATGGGTTTTTTTCCAGGTTAGACGGATCCAAAACAACCAGTTTTTAACCCTTATCATTCGGAATACATGCCAAGCTATTGTGGCACCACCCTTGAACTAACGCCATTGGTCTATATCCTTCTCTGTAAGTACTATAATGTAGCTTGCATATGGCAGTGTGCAAATTTGAAGCTTTTAGCATCAGTCATCATCATCATCATCAGTCCCTTGCCCGAACTGGGCGTTGGGGGGACTGAAAGGCAGCAGCAACAGACAGTGCTCTCCACTGAGTTCTATTTTGGGCGGTGGCAAGCAAGTCTGGCATCTCGAGTTCGGTCCATTCTTTTATGTTTGCGACCCAACTCTTTCTCTGACGACCTCGCCGACGACTTCCTTCGAGAGTGCCTTGGAGGATAGTCTTAGACAAGGTGTTGTGTCGGGTCACGTGGCCAAACCAAGCAAGCTTGCGCCGTTTCACAGTTGCCAGAAGGGGTTCATGTGGGCCCACCAGGGAAGTGACGATGCTCCGTACATATTCGTTGGTCTTGTGCTCGCGGTACGAGATGCGGAGCAACTTCCTCAGGCACTTGTTCTCAAAGGCCTGGATTTTCTTTTCTGAGTCTGCAAGCAGTGTCCAAGTCTCACAGCCGTAGAGTAGAATAGACACTACGAGGGACTTGTAAAGCCTGTACTTGATGGTGAAGCTGATGGAGTTACTTCGCCATATCCTGTCCAGCCTGGCCATTGCGGATGTTGCTGTACCTATCCTGATACGGATCTCTGCTATGCAACTACCGTCTTTGGACAGGGTGGCTCCCAAGTACTTGAAGCTATTGACCTCTTCTAGCTTCTGGCCGTTCATGTGAATGTTGCTGCTGCTGTCGCTTGTGGTGTTGATCATCACTTTGCTTTTATCCGTACTGATCTCCATGCCATAAGACCCTGCGCTACTTGAAAGTTTGTCTGTCAGGTTTTGGAGCTCACTATTGCTGCCTGCCATGAGGTCAATGTCGTCTGCGAATCGAAGATTGCACAGGGATCTGCCACCAATAGAGATTGAAGTATGGTGGTCGTGGAGGGTTTCCTGCATGATCTTCTCCAGGAATATGTTGAAAAGGACAGGAGAGAGCAGGCATCCTTGACGGACACCGATCGTCGTCCTGAAGAACTCGCCTGACTGATTGTTAAGTAGAACTGCGCTGCAGGCGTTCTTGTAAAGCGCTTCTATCATTTGGATCAGTCCCTCCTCTATGTTGAACGATCTCATGACTTGCCAGAGTCCGTCGTGCCAGACGCGATCAAATGCTTTCCTGAAATCAATGAAGTTGTGGTAGAGTTCGCGCTGATGCTGCAGATGTTTCTCGATCAGGACGCGGCAGTTGAAAATCTGCTCTACAGTGCTTCTTCCAACTCTGAAGCCAGCCTGTTCTTCTGCCAGCAGTTCCTCGGCGAAAATTTTGAGGCGGTTGAGAATGATTCTAAGCATCAGTATGATATGGGTAAATGAACGTTCACTGAACACAGAGATGTCCCACCGCCTCCAAAGCGTCTTCCTTTTTCACTGCCAGCGAAGACCCATGTTACATTTGAAACAAAATTTGGCAAAATTAATTGCAAATAGCCCCACACGGATATAACTATAATGTGGCTGTCAAAATGCAAGAACATCATGACTCCTAGCATCTGCAAGAGGCCCTCACATGGTAAGGCGACCACTTGGGAAAAGGCGATTTGGTATCGGGATAAAATCATGTCCAAAGTGTTATATTGGAAATTGGATCCTAGCCACAAGATTTTAATCGTTAAAGAGCCCGCCCCCCCCCCCCCACCTCCCCACTCCCCCTTGGCCGCCTTACTAACAACTTCAAGAGGCAATAAACCTCATGAGCCCCGGCGACTACGGGGCCTTATGCGGTTCTTTGTCACATGCAGTTGGGTAATCTTCACATTGTCTTTGTGCTCAGTGACAATGCTGATAATGTTAATTCATCCTTCATAACGCACACGTTATTATTATAATTGCAGTTTTACAAGATGGACCTCGAGTCAGACGGGCGGAACCTGAATGTGCGAGAGATATACTCCCAACTGTGTAAAGTGGTGGCCGAAGCGGACTGTGACAGCACCGGCGCCCCGTCGTTGGGGGTCCTTACTGCTACCAACAGAACAAGATGGGCTGAGGCCAGGGGACGACTTCTCAAAGGTAAAAAAATAAAAACAAGATGGGATGAACCATAACCCACAAGGTCCTTCTATTTGAGAGCTGTCCTTGCTGTGAATGGTCTCTACCTTTTGTCTTTGACCTGATTCTGATGTTGAATTATCTCCTATTGAAAACGTCTAGCATATCTGCCAATGCGTCACTGAGTTCTATAAGGGGTGCAGAACATGCGCGTCATTGATTTGTCAAACGTCATTTGTCATGACGTAAGTTTTAGTTTTAATTTTATAGTTTACGTGATATGAGTTTCACGTTCGCTTCATATGCTTGAGAAAATGGTGGCAAAACTAGAACTTCACGGTACAATTTCAGTCTTGCTATAATTTGTGTGAAAGCAGGTTGACTTTACCTAGCTACATGATATACTAAGTACACGGGTCACCTGCATGCTCTTCTGAAAGCGCGTCGATGTGTGTGTGCGTGTTAGCGCGTGCGTGCGCGCGCGCGCCAAACGTCTCCAGGAGGCATAAATCCTCATGCGCCTGTAGGGCACATGAGGATCTATTCCTCCTGGAGATGCGCGCTTGTTTGTGTGTGAGAGAGAGAGAGACAGAAACAGAGACAGACAGACGCGCGCGAGAGAGAGAATGACGTCAAATTTAGAGTATTATGTCAGTGTCTGCGTGGTGACGGAGTTGCCTCTTTTACGTCACCGCCACTGTCTAACTTTCTCTAGAAGTCAAGGTTTTTTAGTGTTTTAATTCTTTTCTAAAACGACTTAATTTTTTACTAAAGAAATTGAAATGATACAAAGCTGGCTAACGAACTCATCCAATGTCTTTCTCCAAACTAGCTATATGCAAAAGTTCAAGTAAATATGACAAAAATTACGGACTCTAATCTGGGTCACCGACTTCCTATAAACGGTTGTTTATGTCTTCAATGAGCCACCAACTTAAGAAAGTATTTCGCCAAGCTTGTGTGTACAGAAATATCGGAGATTCTATTGTTTACATACATACGCACTCACCTTATACATACAAACGCACATACATACACACGCACATACGGCACTTCGCGCCAAATGTACGTTCAGCAGCGAGGTTAGCGTAACTAGGCATGACGTAATTTCTATCTTGTTACTTCAGTTGTTAGAGGTTTAGCCTGCCCGCCTTTGACATCATGTACATGCTATTAAATTCGTCCCACCGCGACCCGTCCTAAAAAGTCCCTTCTATAAATAGAAGGGATTTTAAAATGAATCAACGAATTGAAAGGGCACTGATTCTAGTAGCATAGCCCCTTTGCGCCAAGTGTATCAAACAGAAATTGAATGATTAATAATTGATCACCAAGCCTTTTTGTGCGACCGAAGACGATCTTAACCCATTCAGCCCTGACGCACTACAGCAGGAGATGGGTCGCCCATGACTAATTCAAGGGTAGTGCCAGATTAGCTTGGCGCCGACAGGCGCCAAGCTAATCTGGCACTACCCTTGAATTATCATGGTTGATCCATCTCCTGCAACAGGTGCATAGTCGTTAGATGACGACTCCAAAATTTGGGAAATACGTGCGTCGGGCTGAATGAGTTAATATGATGCACTGTAATACTAAATTTGCAGAAGGCAGCACCTTCTCTTTTGTCCTTTTATTTTAATCTCCCACCTAAAAGTTGTAAATTGTTCTATACTGTGTTTTCGTACATTTATTTTGTGGTGTTTAACCCATTCCATCCTGAGGCTTTTTTTTTTGCTTGTTTGTTTGTTTGTTTTGTTGTTGTGTTTATTGTCCTATGAAGGCTACATTACAGATTACAAGCTAGTTCAACCATTTCAGTTCAATGGTGCTGCCAGAATAGCTTGGCGCCTCAGGCGCCAAGCTATTCTGGCACCACCCTTGAACTATCATAGTCAAATTTATTTCAAGCAATAGTGTATTAGGATGAAAAGAGTTAACGAGAACGTAATAAGAACACATTCCTTTATAACCCTTATCATTCGGAATACACCAGTGTGTGCAATAAGTTTGACTAAAATAGTTCAAGGGTAGTGCCAGAATAGCTTGGCGCCTAAAGGTGCCAAGCTATTCTGGCACTACCCTTGATCTAAAGCCATTGGTATATATCCTTATATGTAAGTACTATAATGTAGCTTGCAGATGGCAGTGTACAAATTTGAAGCTTTTAGCCTCAGTATGATATGGGTTAAACGAACACAAATTATACAAAAAGAAAAACTAAATCTGAAAAAAAACGTTCAAAGTTTACGCTCGCATCAGCAAAGGCAGCCAAGCCCTGGGTCGTCTGCGCACTCGTCGGTTGAACAACAACAACGTCAAACTCTCCACCAAGATCAAAGTCTACAAGGCAGTAGTCCTACCCAGTCTCCTCTATGGCTGTGAGTCATGGACGCTGTACAGAAAGCACCTCAAGCAGCTTGAACGTTTCGACATGAGATCGAGTCCCTGCGCTCACTCATGGGCATCAAATGGCAAGACAAGGTGACAAACCTGGAAGTCCTGGACAATGCTAGCTTAGTGAGTGTTGAAGCCCTGATCTTCAAAGACACAACTTCGCTGGACAGCTCATGTCATACGCATGGATGATTCTCGCATGCCACGCCAACTCCTGTATGGCGCACTCTCACAGGTGGCAAAGACAGCCAAAGAAACGCTTCAAAGACTGCATAAAAGACAGCCTCAAGTACTGCGTCTTCCCGGTAAAGGAACTTGAAGCGCAAGCGCGACAGACCTGGCTGGCGTGCCGCAACCCGGAAAGACTGCACGCTCTTTGAACACAATCGGCGCGAAAAGATCACCAGTGCCAGAGCTCGCAGAAAGACAGCGTCGACTCTCCCCACAGCTACGTTCCAGTGCCCCCATTGCCCTCGCAGCTGTGGCTCCAGGATTGGCTTGGCCAGCCACACTCGCACCCACAAATAGAAGTCATGCACAATGACGACATCATCGGCTTTCGATGGTCTACCCATCAGATAAAGATATAGACAAATAGCTTTAGTTCAAGGGTAGTGCCAGAATAGCTTGGCGCCTTTTGGTCTATATCCTTATATGTAAGTACTATAATGTAGCTTGCATATGGCAGTGTACAAATTTGAAGCTTTTAGCCTCAGCGTGATATGGTTAAACGAACACAACTTATACGGGGGAAAAACCTGAAAAAAACTTTCAAAGTTTGTGACGCGGATGAGTGGGCGGACTGAGGTAAGGAGGCGGCTGGGGGAGAGAAGATAAAGCATTAGGCAAAACGATCACGAGAATGACACAATCCCTGTCCACCCGCAACGAAGAAAAAATTGACCCAGCAGGTTTCGCCAAAACAAATTTTTAGCAGAGAGCTCATCGTCAGACCTCCCAAAGCAGCAAGAGGCACAGATTCTCATGAGCCCCTGCAGTCGCAGGGGCTCATGAGAATCTAGGCCTCTTGCTTTAAAAAAAAATTCCGTGAGGCAAAATATAGGGATGGGACCGACTCACTGCTATCGCTGGTTGTCGGACGAAGTGTCCCGGGTTTACAACTTGTGACTGTGGAGAGGTCAGACTTGGACCCTGTCTTGCCAGTCAAACGCCAGCAGGTCAGCGGGACCGACGTCAGTTGTCATGTTACTGCAGCCCCTTAGATAACTGCTTTACCCCTTGACCCCTTAACCCCTTGACTGCTACTGACGATTCCCTTCGCCGGAAAAGACCCGTAGTTACGCGTCTTTTCCGCCGAACGGTATCGTCATCAGCAGTCAAGAGGTTAACCCATTCAGCCCCGACGCACTACCACAGGGGATCGATCAATCATGATAATTCAAGAGTAGTGCCAGATTAGCTTTAACGCCTGATGGCGCCAAGCTAACCTGGCACTACTCTTGAATCAAACATGATAATTCAAGAGTAGTGCCAGATTAGCTTCGCGCCTGATGGCGCCAAGCTAACCTGGCACTACTCTTGAATTATCGTGGTCAATCCATCTCCTGCAACTGGTACACAGTAATTAGGTGATACAGAATTTGGGAAACGCGACCTTGGGGTTAAATGTATAAACTGGCCCAAAACTACAAAACACCATCTAACTACAAAAGGTATGGATCCTTATGAAACCCCTCAGGGTACATTTGGTTCTGTGCCTCTTGCTGGCTCATTCATATCCCTGTTCTTCAGGCATACAGTAGATGGTTCAGGGGCAGTTTGTTTAGGCGATGGCAGTGAAGGGGTGATTATATTCGCAAAAGGCTAGGACTGTCCTGGGGAAAGTAAAGAGAGCCGATCACTGTAAGTAATAGCACAAGCTCGCATGCATGTGGACATCCGACCGCTCTAAGTAATAGCACAAGCTCACATGCATGTGGACATCCGACCGCTCTAAGTAATAGCACAAGCTCACATGCATGTGGACATCCGACCGCTCTAAGTAATAGCACAAGCTCACATGCATGTGGACATCCGATCGCTCTAAGTAATAGCACAAACTCACATGCATGTGGACATCCGATCGCTCTAAGTAATAGCACAAGCTCACATGCATGTGGACATCCGACCGCTCTAAGTAACAGCACAAGCTCACATGCATGTGAGCTTGTGCTATTACTTAGAGCGGTCGGATGTCTTTACTGATACTGTTTTTTTTTTTTTTTTTTTTAATTTGGGACATTTCTAGGGCATGGCAACGCCAGCAATCTCAGCATCATGGAAAACTGTCTGTTCCTGCTTTGCCTCGACAAGCCCACCGTCTCGACATGCAACATTCCGGAAGATGAGGAGGAGGAAGATCTGACCTCCATAGCTCTGCACATGCTCCACGGCCAGGGCACTTCCGTCAACACGTGCAACCGCTGGTTTGACAAAACGTTACAAGTAAGGGCATCTGTATAAACGTGATCGTCCAGAATTAATAACATTAATTTTTACGAATATGAAACTCCAATAATATAAAATTCAGAGTGTTCGGGTCAGAATAGCTGTTATCAGTCAATCAAGCAATCAGTTCCTCAATGGATTGATCGTTCAGTCAGTCGTTCAGACGGTGAATCAGTCAGTCAATCAATCAAACAATCATCAGTTAGCCAACCAGCCAGCCAGTCAGTTAGAAAGTCAGTAAATCAATCAGTCTGTCTACCAGTCAATCCCTACCTGTACATGAGATACGTCACAGCCTTCGTTGCTGACAGTCGACGTTTGTTTTTGTGGGTGAAAATCCCATAGATTTTTACAGATGAACCGAACAACAGTTTAGTGACGCCAGCCACTGCGTGTGACTTGATTTAGTGCTGTGTTTTGATCTGTTTGATTTCCTGTCCCGCACGTCTATTTACCGTGTGTATGGTCTACATCTACCCTAAGAATTATACCCAAGTGTATTTCGAATGAGCCACATTGTTGTCAATGACCCCACGTTCATTCAATTAATCTCCATGCGTTCTGACAAATATCGCTTTGCTACGGAGAACGTAAACAATTTAATTCTGAATGCAGCCATAAACCGCTTCATTAGAATAGCAACTAGCACACTCGAGAGGGGCAATAAAGCAACGGTCATCTCTCAAACGGGCAGTTACGAGCAGCTCGTGCATCTCAATACTGCCAACCAGTCCGAAGGGCCTTTCTCTCAAGAGGTCGCTAGACTCACTTCAGAGCACAGGTTTCGGCAGCTGCTTACACGAATTGCTTACCCCAAGCAATTTGTGTAAGGGTACGCAATCGTGTTAGGGGCAAGTGGCTCGAGTCAGGGGCAAGTAACTCTTTTAGGGTAGGTGAATCGCGTCGTGGGCAAGTAACTCGTGTCAGAGACAATAACTTTTGTGGGCATATGCCGAACGCTGTGGGCCTCGTGATAAAAATAGCTCGATGAATGCGTGGATGTATTGTTATTCAAGAAAGTGACTGAAATATAAGCAATGTCTAAGAGAGACTGAGGTGGATTGAGAGTACCAGTGGTATTAAACAATTGTTTTGTTGCCTGGATGGTATGGCGAACTTGTTTTAGTACAATTTGCATCAGTTGTATGCCCTATACTTGACTTCTGTTCGCTGACATCATTCAAAAACAGACTCAAACACTTCTGCGTCACTATCAAAGAATAATGTGATTTTTGAATTATGGCCATGCTCCTTGTCCTCTGAATTCCATGGTCACATAAACACCATTAATGCAGATGGAGTTCGCAGTCATATTTACTAACACGCAGACCAAAATAATCATAAATAACTAACGGAAAAATATTTTTGAGTGTTTATAGCCGCGTTGAAGGACTCGTGGCAGGGATTTATTCTATGCATTCCGTATTCTGAGTGTCAGAGTTTTATGTGACGCGTGAGCCCAAACAGCACAAAGCGATGAGTCGCATGAGTCTCCCCAAGAGGCATAGATTCTCATGAGCCCCGGCAGTTGCCGGAGCTCATGAGAATCCATGCCTATTGTAGGTGGCAGTGAATAACTTCGGATGAACTTCACGCCCTTTGTTGGTTCCACTAGGAACCGGAAACACGATTATGATCCTCGCGCGCAAGGGATGGAAACCGGACGTGCGTCAGCGTCGTGAGATGCGCATAAATGGAAACAGGTATTTACGCGCGCGTGCACAGAAGGACATGAACTCTGGAAGCTCATTGAAAGTGTCCGCGAGTTGTCCTTCTTACGGAAACCACGCCCCGGGCAAGTGCAGGTTATTCTGGTCACTCTTTGGCTGGCACTTTCACGGTCGTTACGTTTAGTTAGAAATAGGAGGTCGTCTGCAGGCCAGCGTAAAGTGCATTATTTTTCATTGTGTAAATGTCGATCATAGATCGGTTCCATACATCGTGGACTGTAACCACGTCCAAACAATGGTCGCCTACACAAACGGTGCCTGCTGTTATTGATAATATTAAGCGACAAACAAAAACTCATCTGGTCGACCATTTTGCTTGCTGAAATAACTGGCCAAGCTAAAGATCATCAGGCTGAAGTCGGCCTAACGACCGTTTGTTTCCTGTGATCATTATTATTGGGTCCGTTAATGGATACTGATATCGTGGGTGGTCCGTCTCCTGGTGCTGAAATAGGTGTTCGGGAATTGAGAGGTAGTTAGCAATTTGCATGTGTTTGACGCAAACAGTAGATTCAAAAGTCGGGACAAACATGCGATACAGGTCAACATTTGCACGTGTTCGATACAGACAGCGGATAAAAGGTGCGGACAAACGTGCGATATCGCATGTTTTTCCGGACTTTTCATTCACTATTTGCGCCAAACACGTGCAACGTTTGATCTACTTCTGATTACCGAACTCGTCTGTTTTAAGAAAGAAAGTGAATATGATTTGGTGCGTCGTCTGCTTGCAGTTTGTGGTGGCTGAGAACGGGTCGTGCGGCATGAACTACGAGCATTCAGTGGGCGAGGGCCTGGCTCCCATACAGATCGTCAACCACGCGCTGACCTACATGTAGGCGTGCACGTTATGATCGTACCACGCCATTAAATCATTCAGCCCCACTGCCGTATTTTCCAAATTTTGGAGGCGTCATCTAACGACTATGCACCAGTTGCAGGAAATGGGTCGACCATGATAATTCAAGGGTAGTGTCAGATTAGCTTGGCGCTGACAGGCGCCAAGCTAATCTGACACTACCCTTGAATTATCATGGTCGACCCATCTCCTGCTTTGGTGCTTCAGGGCTGAATGGGTTAAGTCCGTCACTGCCGGGGCAGAGTGAACAATAATCAAATGCAAAGAGGCATAGATCCTCAAGAGTCCCCACAAATGCGGGGGCTCTTGGGGATCCACTCCTCTTGCTGGCTTCATTTCTATTCGTTTCCTTCATAAATGAATCTGCGACACAATTGATACCTAACTATGAACGTCAAACAGAGTGACGAGTATCCAACATTCATTCTTTACATTAGCAAGTACATTCGCTTGGTTTACATGCTAGGCTGCTTGTTTACTGTGTGAATAAAAGCTGTTCGTTTGTCCAACTATCTAGCTATGCAACTAACGTCTATTTTAATTGTTGATCTATTGTAGGCATGTACAGTAATTAGCATTTGTTCGTAATTAAATTAACATTTGTTCGTAATTAACAATATGCGTGCACTAATATGGTGTTCTGACAATAATATGTTGCATGTGCTTGTGTCATTATATAATCTGATGCTCAAATGTGTAATCCGCATGGCACCCTAACATGCGAATTGACGTAATCGTGGGAATGTTCCATGCTTGATTTTGCTAATCCAGCAATTACTAACAGCACGGTGTTGTGTTGCCTGCATGCCCATCAATGTAGGTCAAGGGATGAAGCATTGAGGTCAATGCAGCACGACGATGCACGTGACCTGCCGGAACCAATGAGACTCGTCTGGACCGTGTCGTCAGAAACACAGGAGGATATCCACCGAGCGAAGGATCAAATCGACACGTAAGCTGCGTTTACATGTACTGCTGCAAATGTGCAGGTCTCATAATCACTTTATTTTAGCGAACACCGGCAGATATTAACCCATATCATACGAGGCTAAAAGCTTCAAATTTGTACACTGCCATATGCAAGCTACATTATAGTACTTACAGATAAGGATATAGACCAATGGCTTTAATTCAAGGGTGGTGCCAGAATAGCTTGGCGCCTAGAGGCGCCAAGCTATTCTGGCATTACCCTTGAACTATTTTAGTCAAACTTATTTTAAACACTGGTGTATTCCGAATGATAAGGGTTAATCGTTTCAGTTACCACTTGTTACAACTTCCCGATGCGACCGAGACTGCGTAACTAAGCATCTTTTCCGACGAACGCTTTTGTCAGCAGTAGTCAGGGGGATTAACCCGTTCACTGCCGAAAACAACTGAACACAACCCAACTGCAAGAGACATAGATCCTTTTGCAGTTGCGGGGGCTGATGAGGATCTATGCCTCTTGCTGAGACCAACTGCATCCATGTTCCTTGGACTCTGGGGTTTTGATCGTTAAGTGAACAAAGATTTCAGAAACCAAAAATATTTGTCCAATGGCAAGGAAGGGGTTAACTAAGACATGCAATATTGTCATCCCAGCACTAGCTGCAAGAGATTAGTCGAATATGATTTCTGAGCATTGATTGCTTCAAAGTAAGAGATTAGCTTGGCGCGGCATGTAGGTATCCGTCTATCCGCAGTAAACGCTGAGAAAAATCAGAGGGACAGAGTTTCCCTTCCCCTTCTCGAGCGGGCCTCGCGGAAAGCAATAAAAGCGGGTTGTCGTGACGGAGTTGAGTGGCCCAGGACAGGGGTAAAGCGCGGGAATGACACAGGCGGCACGCAGACTGGCTTGCCCTGATCACTCCGTGCACTACTCCCCACGTCAATATTTGGACACTAAATATCAACACAGACAAGCTCTTCACCGCTGCTCTCTTTGCCTTTTCCTCAACCCCCCCCCCTACCCCCCCCCCCCCACACCACACACACACACACACACACACACCCACACTCCCACTCCTGTCGCCTCCACCCCCACCCCCCCACACCCCCACCACCCACACACACACACACACACTCCACGCCACTCACCCACCCACACACCATCTCTTCCACCCTCCACCGGCTCTTTCCTGCAGTCCTGAGTTATACCCAAAGAGATGTCCATCACTCTTCAGACTTTCAAACAAGACCCTTCTGTACTCAAGAACATAAAGTTAGGCCAACAGGAGTCGTAGATTCTCATAAGCCCCTGCGACTTGCAGTCGCAGGGGCTTATGCGAATCTACGACTCTTTCTTACTGTAGCCCTTCCTCAACATGAGGAGACGGTACTCCGAATTAAGACTTTGCGACTGTCCTTCCATCTACACTCAGACTCTCCAAGCAGTGTCGGTCTTCTGCCTAGCTTAGTTTCGAGTTCTTCTGTGGCTTTCTGGACCATCTGCTAAAAGCCCTAGATTCTCATGAGCCCTTGCAGAGGTCTATTCTTACCAACACGAGGAACATACTCTCAGAAGGCACAGAAGCTCATGAGAATCCGGCAATCCTCTGTCTGGCAGACATCAGGCAGATTTGTGTAACGTCTGTTCCTTAAGCTTAAAAAGCCATTCAAACATCTTAGTAACTTTCTTAGCTTTTGCCTCCATCCCCACATCTTCAGAACGGGGTTAGTTGTTGCAGTTAAACTCATTCAAGAGGTGCCCCGCACCTGAATACGCGGGATACAGCCGCGTATCCGAATGCGGCACATCTCGAATGTGTTAACCCATTCAGCGCTGATACACTGTGCGGGAGACTCATCCCCAGAGCTTTCAGAGGACAACTCCCAAATTTATGGACGTTGCCTTCAGAGGACAGCTGCATGAGTTGAACATAAATCCTGCGCAAGCCACTAAGCAAATTGCTCCGCTATAGCGGAGCACCTTGCTTAGTGGCTTGCGCAGGACTTATGCTCGCTCATGAAGCTGAGCCGGGGGCTTTTTGTGTTAAGTCAGTAACTGCCCCGGCACCACTATCCATCCCCTTCACCGAAAACTCCATATTTGTCTCTATCTCCTACCCCCGTTTTTCCTCCCGCGCAGCGTGCAGGGGCATCTCGCCGCCATGCTTCTTCTCTTCCATCCCAACAACTCCTCATCTTCGCGGCCAGGAGAGTCGATAATGGCCCGTAACCCAGCGTCTTATGGGGGCCATTCAAGTCAAATCCAATTAGGCCGCTCGCTCCGTCTCAAGATTACACCATCGATCTACGGATAGGGGTGACGGAGGGGAGGGTGGAGAATATAGGATGGGGGCCGCCGATCTCTTCCGCGCGCCACCAAATATGGACGGGTGGTGATGGATCGGCGGCAGAGATCAAAGGGTCCAGAGACCACACTTTTTTCCTATGAAATCAAATAAGGCTGCGCAACGATTAAAGAGATGTTCACAGTCGGCCTAGCAAGCTGCAAATTGGCTTATTTCCCCTGCTCTGGGTGCATAATTAATCAGGGGACGGGCGGACAGCTATCGGCAGGTTTCAGGGGCCCCAGAGTTGTCTCCTCCTTCTTGCCAAAGGCGAGCAATTTTGTGGAGGATTTACTGGCTTTAAACCTTCTTGAATGTCTCTGTCTAAGGAACAAAGATGCAAATCAGTAGGGATATCTGTTTCGGGGTGGAAAGAGGGGGGGGGGAAGATTGACCATGATAGTTCAAGGGGTCATGCCAGAATAGCTTGGCGCCTGTAGGCGCCAAGCTATTCTGGCACCACCCTTAAAATATCACGGTTTATCAGACAGCAAATCTTTCTGAGAGCCAATCTATTTTGGCACTGCCATGAAATTATCACGGTATATCGCTAGCAAGTCTTTCTGTGTGCCAAAACGTGCTGGCACCATCTTTGAACTATCATGCTAAATCAGTTCTGAAGAGGCACACACTACATGAGCCCAAGCAGCTGCTCATGAGAATCTTTGGCTCTGCAGACGAAAGTGTCTGGATGTGGAGCTGGAGGGTTTCTTTTGGATGGCGGCGTCTTTCTCTGAAAGTCTATTTCCCTCAGGACTTATTTTTAACTCCGTCTCAGGAACAGTGATAGGGCCTGTCATAGCAACAAAAGGCGTAGATTCTCGTGAGCCCCTGCGACTGCAGGGGCTCATGAGAATCTATGCCTTTGTGCAGAACACAGTCTGGCTGAAAACCCGAAAGAACTTTTTTTCACGGAGGCCTTCCTCTCTCTAAGTACTTGTCATTTAGACCACTTAGCCGTTTAGAGAATTCTAGCCATGATTTGTCGGGAAGGGCTGGGGTCCGGCATGGGTAATAGGCAGCGAAAACAGAGCCAAATTTCCCTGGGGGGGGGCCCTCCGCGAGGGAGTCGAGCAAAGCAGCTAAAGTAATTGTTCATACCGCTGCCCTCCCTCAGGACATGCCGCTGCGCCCCTTCCGCTTGCTGGCTCCGCCGCAGCGGCACATCCTCCCTGGTTGAACATGTCATCGCTAGGGTGTTGGAAGCAAACTTTCAAGGGAAAGGGATTTTCACGTTGCGCAGTTTATGTGTTATTGCCGGGGTGTTAACGGCATGATTTGTTTGTTTTGTTTGCGTGGATTTAATATATAAAAAATAAAAATAAAGAGATCGCTTTTTTAAGAAACACGTTAAGATGCTGGAAGCAATGTAAAAAAATAAAAAAAATAAAAAAAACATGACCCTGCACATAACTATACTAACGAGCAAAAGAAATGCGACAATTTTGGAATCATCGGAAACACTTTAGTCGCATGTCGCATTTCTTTTGCTTATCGGTATAAAAAAAATGGCACATCAGACAATCAGTTTTCTTCTTTCAGACTGACATTATTCATGTCACTCTTCAAAAACATTAACAACGAAACTAACTAACCTTTTAAATCAGACAAATTAATCTTGTGATATAAACGAATCAAATTCCTCCAAGGCTGTTGGCCCTCACCAGCCAAATTCCACCTTCAAAGAGGCATAGATTCTCATGAGACCGCAGGGACTCATCGAGAATTTATGCCCTTTGCAGAGAGACCGTTCATATTTACATCATCAGTCGGAGGAGATCTGTTGGGTTTCGGCTTGGTCGGTTGTACATTGTTTAACGTCCTGACAGTAACAAGACTTTCTCAGGACGTGCCTGCACTGCTTGTGAAAAGAAAGAAAAAAAAGAATATTGAATGGCTGCGGGGGAGCTTAACTCGCATCCGACACGCCACGGCAAGACATGGATCGCGCGTGATAGTTCAAGGGTTATGCCAGAATAGCTTGGGCGCCCATAGGCGCCAAGCTATTCTGGCACAACCCTTGAACTATCACGCTCGATCTGTTTACAGATGTGTAAAACAGTCTTTAGGCGGCAACTTCAAAATTTGCGGATTTCGGTCCTGGAGCAGAATGTGTTAATGTTAACAGGCGTATCGAGCGTAAACAGGCGCGGGAAAACGAAATCATGCGCTAGGCAATTAACGACTTTTCTCGTATAGTGCCTGGAACATAAACTGGGCATCGCATAACACGAAGAACGGATGTAGAATTTGAACCACGCGGAGCCGTGTGTGGGCGTGAACATATCAGGCACTGGATTTTATGGATATCAGCAAAAGAATAACTGAACTTATGTTGCAGAGTACAGCGCAACCTGGTTTAAGCAGCCAAAACCAAACAAAATGTGGTCTATACACATTCTGCCCCAGGACCGAAATCCCCAAATTTTGAAGTTGCCCTCTAAAGGACTGTGTTACAATTCTAGAGACAGAGCGAGCATGAAAGTTCCAGGGTGGTGCCAGAATGCCTTGGCGCCCAAAGTCGCCAAGCTATCCTGGCACCACCCTTGAACTATCATACTCGATCCGTGTCTTGTTGTGGCGTGTCGGGGCTGAATGAGTTAACCCATTACATCATGCGGCTGATTTTTTAAAAAAAAAATTATTAATCATGAGGATCTACGCCTCTTGCTGGTACCACTTTATATCCGTATTCCTTGGGCGACTGGGACTGTTCGGTGTTGAGATAACAATGATTTCAAAAACACAATTTACGTCCACTCGCAGTGAATGGGTTGATGTGTGTAAGTTATTACATCGTCATGGCTGTCCTCGTTACTACTACTGCTATAACAACTTCTACTACTACTACTACTACTATTACTACTACTACTACTACCAACACTGTTACTACTGCCGCTGCTACTACTACTAATACTAATACTGCTTCTACTGCTACTGTTACTACTACTTCCATTATTAACCGCTTGAGTGCTACTAACAATTCCGTTTCGGCGAAAACGGCGCCTACTTACAGGTAGTTTCCACCGAACAATATCGTCCAGTATCGTCAGCAGTAGACGATGAAAGCGTTAAAATACATGCATTATATTATTATTGTTATTATTATTATTATATCATCATCATCATCATCGAAATCTTTATTATCAATATCATAATTATTATCAATACAATCCTTATAACTATCATTACTATTGTCATCATCATCATTTTCATTATTATTATTATTTATTATTATTTTTTTTATTATTATATATCATCATTTTTAATATTGTTTTTATTAGCAGTAGTATTATCCATATTGTTATTGATTTATTATTATTATTATTATTATCATATTATTAGTATTAGGATTATTACTGACTTCTGTTCCTTGCAGGTTGATAGAGAACCTAGATCTATGTGTGCTGAAGTTTGAAGGGTACGGACGTGACTTCCCCAAAAGCCAGGGCTTCAGTCCCGACGCATACATCCAGTTAGCACTGCAGCTCACATACTACAAGTAAGACTTTGTCCGCTGAAGTAAAAACAAACTGGGGACAAATTGCCGGGGATGGTTCGGGCTATGACAATTCACGGGTGTGCAAAATTAGTTTGACACCTTCAAAGGCGCCAAGCTAATCTTGCACTACCTTTGAACTTTCATAGCCAATGCATAACCCGCTGTGTGACCGGTGTCTTAAAGGTCAGTGTGTTAAAGACTATCGCTGTGACTGTTAGTTACTGAGTGGTTGTTTGTCCAACCCAGGCCATAAAGACAAAGGCTTCAACGGACGATTTCCGGAAATCGGAAGTAGATCAAAATTGCACGTGTTTTGACGAAAGAAAGTGGTTAAAAGACGGACAAACACGCGTTATCGCGTTTGTCCGGGTTTTTAATCCACTTTTTTCGTTCAAACTGGTGCAATTTTGACCCACTTTTGATTTCTGAAAAACGTCTACTGTCGTGTGTCCTGGGATGACTAACGACATACTTTTATGAAGATGCTGCGTGACCGTTCTAAATTGAAGGAATATAATTTTACGAGCATTGTATAGTTTACAGGTTAAAGTTTTGTGACGGCGTTAGGGTATGGTGGCATATTTAATGTATAACTCACACGTGATGGTCCATCCAGAGTGTTTCTGATGCTCTGTGTGGAGTTTTGTCATGAGTGTTTTCTGAGAAGACCACGGTCAGTCAGACATGATGTATTTGCGATCAGTCAAAATGGATGCAACTAGCGACACCGTCCAGTGAGTCTTCTCTGTGTGTGGTATGTTTGTAGATCATCCCTGAGGCTGATTTTTTTTCCCCCTTATTGTCCTATAAAGGCTACATTACAGATCAACAATTTTTGTTCAAGGCTGGTGCCAGAATAGCTTGGCGCCTGAGGCGCTAAGCTATTTTGGCACCTTCCTTGAACTATCATAGTCAGATTAATTTCAGGCAGTAGTGTATAAGGATGAAAAGCGTTATTTTGTAGATTATTTTGTTGTTGGTAGTGTGTAGAGTGGACAAGACTACCCGTACCGTTTGCAGGAGTACACTACTCCCCTGATAGACCCATCCTGGGATTACGCCACAAGTACACTTCTATTCAAATGAGACGCTGAGTACGCCACAATACACTTCTATTCAACGAGATGCGATGTGTACTTGTGGCGTACTCCCTGGTGAATCTATCTGGGAGTACTCAAGTTAACGGCACTGGGCAGAGGGAAGGGGGGAGGGGCGGGGAGCGGCTGTGGTCTGCGCGCATGTATTGTTTGTTTCTTGGAAGTTAAAGTTTTACCATAAGAGCCTGACGATGGTGACTGAATTCAAATCCGCTGCGCCACCGCGAGTGCGCGGCACCACCCCATCACAGGCTCAATTCAGAATATATATATTCTGAATTGAGCCTGTGACGGGGTGGTGCGCACTTTCGGTGGCGCAGCGGATTTGCATTTCAGTAGTCACCATCGTCAGGTACCTGTGAGCTTTACTTCCTTGTCCATGTGCCAGGGTCCATAGAAAACTCGTGTCCACATATGAGAGCGCTGGAATACGTCGTTTTAAGAAGGGGCGAGTGGATAACATCCGGGCTAATTCACCAGCTGCGCTCGCGTGGATACGAGCCATGCTAGGAGAAGTTGAAGCAACGGTCAGTGTCACCAAGATACGGTCTCCGGATCGTGAAGAAATGTTCTTGTCCACTACCCATTTTCCGTCCTCCCCCTCGCCTCCAAAAAAGAAAAATATCTACCCCCCCCCCTCCTCCCCACCCCACCCCGCATCCCTCCCTCTCCCCCAAAAGAGAAGAAAACCACCTACCCGTTTACCCCAAAAAAATGAGAAGAAGAAGAAGAAGAAGAAATAAATAAAATAAAATAAAATAAAATAATATAATATAAAATAAATGAAATAAAATAAATAATAAATAAAAATAAAATAAATAATAATAATAAATAAATAAATAAATAACCTTTTTTAAAGCACGTCTACCAAATCCTCACCCCCCATCCCTACCCCTACCCCATTCCTGACTTTTCTTAACTATCTAAAGCATGTTGTGACGAAACATGTCTCAAGACGAGAACGGATGCGAGACTAGTAGTCACATAAAACTGAATATTTTATACTTATGTTTTAATACATGAGACCAGTGGAAGATTTCACAACGCCATTTTCGGTCTTCAGATGGAGGAGAAATACGTGCTGTTCAAGACGGCAGCAACGTGGCAACAGCAATACCAGACAGATGTAAGTAACAAGACTCGTACTGGACACGTTTTGTTATTGTATGTGCGTGAACGCAAGCTTTCAAAAAGTTTTCAACGCTGTATCTAAAAGTTAAAGTCGAACGCGAGTCGGTTGGTTCTTTTTTTTTTTTTTTTTTTTTTTCTTTTTTATAAACTTGTTCGAAATATGTGTTGCTTTAAAAATACCGGTTATTATATAGGCGCTTTTCCCAATTCTGCGAAACGGCTTTGACCCCTTCACTACCATTGGACGCAACTGATGAATTTGAATGAACGGTAAACTCAACGCCGAGTAATTTGTTCGAAATGTAGGACATCATAAGAAAAATGTTGTTTTGACCGCTTCACTGCCATTGAATCACCTGTCATAATCCAAGGAACAAGGATATGAATAGGGCCAGCAAGAGTCAAAGAACCCATGAGCCCCTACATCTGCGGGAGCTCATGAGGTTCTTTGCCTCTTGCAGTCGGGTGGTGATCGCAGTTTTTTCCCGGCAGCGAAGAGGTAAACTTGGAACGATTTTGTTTCAATGGATTCACGAGTGGAGACGCGTGGGCTGTTTTCTTTTTTGTCAAGCCTGTTAATTAGGAGGTTCTTCCAGTGGCTGCCAATCGGTCTCACAGTTGGCTGCACGTGTTCAAAGCAACATGGCGCACGATGGCGAGCGGAGTGACGTCTGCTGATTTTGGAGACCGATGCTGGGGCGTCCAGATTTTCTCTTCCGTCTACAAGAAACAGATTTTCATGAGAACGTGCAGCCTCCTCTGGCTGTAGAAGTCTGTTTCATTTCTCTCCATCTCATTTAACTTCAGTAAGAGGAGGCTGCTGGATTGTAGGAAAGTATCTGGGTAGGTCATCCTGACTCTGGACTATTAGGACGAATCGTTCCATGTTCATTAGAGCCCTGCAGCCTTAGGAGCCTCATGAATATATGTGCGTCTTGCTAATGGCCCGGAAGATTCTCATTTACATCTAAGTTCCTGAATAAGTCATCGGGGTCTACGCTAGTGACTGCGGAATGATCAGGCTCCCTCTGTTGAGGGTTTCCATTTAGGTGTCACAACCTTTTCTCTCCCTCAGAATAGCTTGTTGCTCATATGTTTTTGCTGCGGAGACAGTTTCACTTCTTTCTTCCCCGGACGACCTCAGAACCCCAAAGTATCAGAGAAACAAAGAAAAAGGAGTTAGTTGTGAGAGAACAAATTTCAACAGTCGCTCAGTAGATAAGAGAATAACCCAACAAAGAAAGAAACACGCTTAGAAAAGAGAGTTACAACTGTCTTTTCTTAGCGTGTTTCTTATTCGTTGTGTTATTCCGGCTCCGCATTTCAGTTACACTCTTGGCAGTCACCTTTTTTATCTAGACTCAGTAGGTAGGAAAAGTCACCAGAACTTTCGATCGACGTTTGTCTGTCTTCATCAGTGATGGTCAAGTGACCCTTTGCGTGAAGGAATCATCGCGACTAAAACCGCTACCGACACCCCAAGGGCTAAGTAAGACGCTGTCTTGTGAGCAGATAAGGCTCGACATGCAGTCAAACGTTCAGACTCCAATGACTTACTCTGTATTTCGTCATGTTGAGCTAAACAGTGCTGTTAGAATAGCGAGAGGCGGTCTAATGACTCTTCGTCGCTGCATAAACTCATTTGAACCTATTCTTCCGGCACGTCTCTCAGTGGAAGGGGCTCGCAAAAAACAGGACTTTGGTTTTTGTCAGCCGATCTTTCTCTGCTAGACATCCTCCTCCCCTCCCATGCTGTTCTTTGACGCGCGAGTGATGTCGGGAAATCAAGGGGAAACAACTCTGCTTCCGAGACACGGGTTGGCGGGAATCGGGCTCATCCATCTCGGCCATAGAATCCTTCACTGTCTCCACGAGTCATGGACGTAATCCCCGATCACCTCGTGTATTTGAGGATATGTTAGGAAATTATTTCTGGCAGCAAGAGTGTAACTTCTTATGAGCCCGTGTGTTTACAGGGGAGCATGAAAATCTATCTTTTCCAGTTGTTAGGCATCTGCCTGAGGCACTGTGTTGAAATCGCTCATGCGCACTTTTTAGAGGATGCGACTTCCCCTGTGAGGGCGGGGATGCAGAAGGGGAGCGATCACTACCTAAACGACGCATAGATTCTTATGAGCCCGAACAGTAATTTTGAATGCTTCTTTCAGACTGAGAGAACCACAGTCTCAAGTCCAGAAACTAGTTTTCACCGTATGTGTCGGTGTATACTGACGAGCAAAAGGAATGCGACATTGTTGTTGTTTTTTTAGCTCAATGGAAACAACAACGTGTTTCCGATGATTTTTTTTATTTGGCATTTTCTTTGCTCGTCATTATACCTATTTACAGTAGGCCTGTTTCTTTATAATATAATACTGACGAGGAAAACAAATGTGAGATCTGAGAAATAATGTTTCAAACTATTCCAAAAATGTCGCTCGTCAATTTACTTACTGATAGTAGGCCTATTCCTTTCTCTCTGTTCTTCACCATTAGGACTTACGTCAGCAAGAGACATAGACTATCATGAACCCCTGCAACTGCAGGGGTTATGAGACTCTATGTCTCTTGCTATAGTGAACAGAAAAACATAAGCACTGAACATTGATATACACAGTGAAAACGGATTTCTCTAACAAAGACTGCGGGAAAAAACTTGCTGTGGGTCTGAAATGGGAGCGGTCAACTGCACCTCTGCCTTTCGAATGCAAAAGAGAGTTACGTCCATTTTTGTGAAAAGCGAGATTTTCATTGTAATACAATGAAAATCTCACTTTTCACAAAAAATGGACTTGCTGTCTTTTGCCTTCAATGAAGAGACCTTTCGAAATCAGACTGATACAAAGTGACCGATCTCTGCCATCAAGCGGCATAGATTCGCTTGAACCGCTGAAACTACACCTGTGCCTCTCGTACACTGAAGAGTTGTGGTTTGAGTTTCTGATGAGCGCACTCAAACGCACTGCTTGGGACGTCATGGCTGTGGAATTTATCGGCTTTTTATTTCACGGCGCGATGATGTTTGGTGGAAAAATGGCTCGGTTTAGTGTCTTCTGTCATGAGTCTCCGTGATTAACGGCACCCCTCTACATCTGGCCGTGATATTTGCGGCGACAGGCGTGTTAATTTTCCAGAGAGAAGCGGTACAAGTGGTGTACATCATTTTCTTGCCGCGATTTTTTTTTTCCTCATCGTACTTCATGATTCAAGTTCAGTTGTCAAAAAATTCGCTATGCGCAAGATTCACCAAATCATTAGTATCACGAGAGGGCTGTTTACAATTTGAAAATTGTGCAGCTATTTTGGCACTACCCCTGATAACTGTCATGGTCGTTCTGTCTCCTCAGCTGTGACGCAGACTTTTCAGAGGAAAATTCCCAAATTTTGGAATTTGGGCTTTGGTCTCAGTGTGTTTAACCCCTTCACTACAGACAAAAAGTGAACAGAGTCCAACTGCAAGAAACATAGATCCTCATCAGCCCCCGGAGTTGCGGGGGCTCATGAGGAGCTATGCCTCTTACTGCCAGCACATTGCATACACACGTGTTCCTTGGACGACTGGGTCTCCGATTGGGCATGAAACTAACAAAAGTTCCGGAAACCTAATCTGCGTCCACTGGCAGTGAAGGGGTTAACCCTTGACTGCTACTGACGACACCGCTCGGCGGAAAAGACGCGTAACGCGTCAGTAGCATTCAAGGGGTTAAGTTATAAACGCCACTTGATTCTAACCCATATAACCCCACGGCCGCATTTCCCAAATTTTGGAGGTGTTAACTAACGACTATGCACCACCTGCGCGAGACGGTTTTACCATGATAATTCTAGGGTAGTGCCAGATTAGCTTGGCGCCTGAAGGCGCCAAGCTAACCCGGCACTACCCTAGAATTATCATGGTCACTACATATCCTGCTGTAGGGCGTTGGGGCTAAATGGGTAAGACCCATCAACAACACTTATTATGCTATTGGTTGACTATGGTTTCTTTTGTTTGACTATATTAATTTACTCTTGTTTCCAGACAGTGGTTTCGGGGCAAGGGATAGACTGTCATTTGCTGGGTCTAAGGGAGGCAGCAGCGGAACTCGGGGTGCTCGATTGCCTCCCTTTCTTCAAGGACCCGTCCTTCGCCCAGGCACACTACTTCGCTTTGTCCACAAGTCAGGTGCACTATAGGGACGATAACCAGTTTTCGTCGTCATCATGTTTTGCGTCGTCGACATCATTATCATCGATCGAGAACATCGTTAACATAAATATATGGAACTGCGACGAAAAGAAAAGTTCCTATTATTTTATTAAGACAGTAAATTATATTTGAAATGAATTTTAACACTTTTACTTTCTAGAAAAACAGATGTAAGTTTGATTTTTAGGTACTGTCGGAGCGTATGCATACGATACGGCTTTAAGTATCAGTTGTCAATGGCTGTCTGATAAAATGACGGTATGGAACCCATTTAATATTTTACAGAAATACAATAAAGTAGGTAATCATTAACACAGAAAAATAATCCGTCGTTTAGGTGCTAGAGAAATACTAATGGCAACCCAAATTTCGGATTTTTCCCCATCTGTTGGTTGACAGCTGATGGCAATCTTTAGTTTTATAAAGAAAATCCCAAGAAAGAAAGGAGCACACTTTAAAGGACAATTCTTCTTTCTTTTTATAATTTTCCGGTTTAACTTATTAACTTTTTTCAAATGGACTTACAGACAAGTTTTTTTTTACCAAATGGACATACAGACAAGAATGCAACTCACCAATAATATTTCTTTTGCGAGATGTATTTTTTTTTAGAGTCCTTATTTTATGTTTTTGTCCGATGAGCACTGAAAAAGACCTTGGGCCGATGTCAGCCTTAGCTGGCCCGCGCACGGCCGTGCGCGGGCCAGCTAAGGCTGACTTCAGCCCATTGACCTTCTCCTGACTGGGTCTTTCACCATCGGCTCTCAGGTGTCTACTGGAGATGACTCCTTCATGTTCTACGGACCCGTGGTGCCAGACGGCTACGGCGCGTGCTACAACCCTGCGCCAGGCTACATCTACATCTGCGTCAGCTCTTTCTTCGACTGCATCGACACGGACTCGCAAATGTTCACCTTTTCCCTCGAGTCCAGCTTCCTGCAGATGCGCGAGCTGTGCCTTCTAGCCCGGGAACTGACCAGCCCGTTAGCAGCTGAACCCGTGGTGCGGTGAAACCTGTAAAGGCGGCCACCCTCCGAAAGGTGTCCACCTGTCTTAGCAGAGCACCCAGTGTTGGCCCCATGGTCGTCTTTCTGTTACTGTTAACCCTATGTAAAGAGTCCACTGTCTGAGTAACCACATTTTGACGGTCACTTTGGGTGGACGCCTTACACAGGTCTAGTTGTAGCTCTTTCCATGAGAGTGTTATAGACGGAGATGGATGGACCGGGATGGATAGCTCAAGGGTAGTGCCTGATTAGCTTGGCGCCTGAAGGCGCCAAGCTAATCAGGTACTACCCTTGAGCTATCATGGAAGGTGCCAAAGTAAGGGGGCACTGCTTTGTGGTTTGAGATGGACTTACCGTGACAGTTCAAGGGGTAGATCTTGAGCAGTTTAAAGGCATCATTGTTTTCCAGGGGCCGGTTGCATAACAGGCTTTAGCCGTCAGCTAAATTCTACCTTTCAGCTAAAATCTGCAAGTTAGCAACAAGCCAAGCTAACTGCGGTTGCACGAACGCATTTTAGACTAGCCAACAGCTAGTTTAGCGTGGAAACCTGTTGGAAACTAGTTGATCTGAGCAGCGCTGTTAACAAGTTATTACCAAGACATGGAGTAAAACAAAAATGCCCATTTCATTTGGTTGTAGCTTCTAAGACCTAGTCTTTGATTTCATTTTCTACTGTGCTTGCGCTGCAAGTTAGCTGCACATTATATTCAGGATATGCAACCAAGATAACCAATCGAGTTAGCTGTCAGCTGGCTACCTTGCAGCTAGGCTTATCGCGGAGATTTAGCATCTAATTTAGCCCTCTTGTTGCGCAACCGGCGATTTAAACTTTAGAATTCTCCGAAAACTAAACACTTAAGTCAGTTGGCTCTAGACTGATTGAAATATTCACAAACCAGATAGGTGAGGATAGCGCTGGCAGAATTGTACAACAAACCAAGGGGAATCACTCAGCGCTGGACAGACGAACAGTTAGATCCCCTGCCCACGCCTATCAGGCACCCATTCGCCAGCCCACAGAGAAATACGCAGGTATAGAACAAGACGATCATCTACATCCCTAAAAAGGATGCATCAGGTCTCTTATATAACCCATGTCTTTCTCCGGAACTTAGGAAGTAGGCAGGAGAAACATACATACACAAACACGAAGGTGCATTACTATATGTGGTCGGGTAAATACCCTGAATTCCCACAGTAGATGCACAGAACATTACACAACAATGTAACGATACAAATTTGCCTCGAGTTATACTGAGATACTCACAAACCAGATAGGTGAGGCTAGCGCTGGCAGAATTGTACAACAAACCAAGGGGAATCACTCAGCGCTGGACAGACGAACAGTTAGATCCCCTGCCCCCGCCTATCAGGCACCCATTCGCCAGCCCACAGAGAAATACGCAGGTATAGAACAAGACGATCATCTACATCCCTAAAAAGGATGCATCAGGTCTCTTATATAACCCATGTCTTTCTCCGGAACTTAGGAAGTAGGCAGGAGAAACATACATACACAAACACAAAGGTGCATTACTATATGTGGTCGGGTAAATACCCTGAATTCCCACAGTAGATGCACAGAACTTCCTAAGTTCCTAACTTCCTAAGTTCCGGAGAAAGACATGGGTTATATAAGAGACCTGATGCATCCTTTTTAGGGATGTAGATGATCGTCTTGTTCTATACCTGCGTATTTCTCTGTGGGCTGGCGAATGGGTGCCTGATAGGCGGGGGCAGGGGATCTAACTGTTCGTCTGTCCAGCGCTGAGTGATTCCCCTTGGTTTGTTGTACAATTCTGCCAGCGCTAGCCTCACCTATCTGGTTTGTGAGTATTTCAGTATAACCGTTACTCGAGGCAAATTTGTATCGTTACATTGTTGTGTAATGTTCTGTGCATCTACTGTGGGAATTCAGGGTATTTACCCGACCACATATAGTAATGCACCTTCGTGTTTGTGTATGTATGTTTCTCCTGCCTACTTCCTAAGTTCCGGAGAAAGACATGGGTTATATAAGAGACCTGATGCATCCTTTTTAGGGATGTAGATGATCGTCTTGTTCTATACCTGCGTATTTCTCTGTGGGCTGGCGAATGGGTGCCTGATAGGCGGGGGCAGGGGATCTAACTGTTCGTCTGTCCAGCGCTGAGTGATTCCCCTTGGTTTGTTGTATGATTGAAATATGCCGTGGACCAAAGAGAAAAGTGTTTTTGTCTTTCTGTGTCTAGTCAGTTCATCGACAGAGCTGATATTATTTGTTTATCGACGTTTTGTCGGACTGAAATGCAATGCAATACAGATTAATGTGATAGCATGTAGACCCGTGTTATAGCAAGTAAACCTTTGTGTGATAGCATGTAAAACTTCATAGGATATTGATGTAGCAACTAAACCTTGATGTGATAGCATGAAAACTTCACGTAATATCATGTAAATATACCCTATGTGATTAGCATATACTTACAAAGCCTCTAGGCAGTCATCTCTGGTGGTTATTTTTGACCGTAGACTGTGATCCCATTTGTGATATTGACTCCATGCATGTATTAAGTACCCGTTTAACGCATTCGAGACATGCCGCCTCCGGATTCGCAATTTATGCCGCGTATCCGGAGGCGACACGTCTCGAATGCGTTAATGTATAATAACATTGTTGTACAGCCGATCGTTGATCGCGATAGCTGATCATGTTGATCTAGGTATTGAGGTTGCACGTCTTTAGATACGCAAGCGTACAGTTAGTCTCCAAACTCGAGTTTGCACTGCCGTGAACCTAAAGGGAGCATGAGCATCGCGCTATTCTACGGCTATTCTACGCCGCAGTGCCGGGACGGTCGTCGAATCGCACGTGTTGACAGCCATGGGTGTTTTACACAAACCAAGGGGAATCACTCAGCGCTTGACAGACAAACAGTTAGATCCCCTGCCCCCGCCTATCAGGCACCCATTCGCCAGCCTAACTGTTTGTCTGTCAAGCGCTGAGTGATTCCCCTTGGTTTGTGTACAATTCTGCCAGCGCTAGCCTCACCTATCTGGTTTGTGAGCATGGGTGTTTTGTTTTGGGCTCGGTGGTCGCGATTTCATCCCGGCTGCGTAAACATAGCAGCATAGAGGCAACACTAGCCACCAACATACATACAGTACATTTAGCTTCTCACAAGCCCCCGCACTCTGCGCGGAACTCATGAAGATCTATGCCTCTTGGGGAGTTTTGTCTTTGGTTATGGGCGAACATTACTAGGCAGTGAATGCCATCCGTCTGATGTAAAAACAAGAATATATTTATCCTCGTGAAAGTATGCGGTAACGGTGGAAAGAATGTTTCTTGATAGGTTCATTTGTCTCTGTGCACATCAGACGGAACAGAGAACCTTCTGCCATACCATCTGACGGCAGTTCCGATGAAAGCGACCTTCAAGACTGGCTAAAGCCTTGTACTGTCCCCAGCCCTCAACCAAATAATAGCCCTATCCAAGCCCATTTTAGTATATATTTTTAATTTGTAACCTGGCTTTTAAATTTCTGCCCGTATATGTGTCTCAGCAGATCCAAGTATATTCCGTAGTGAACCCGAATCTGTCTTTAACAGAACGATAGAGGGCGGGAAAGTGTGTTTATTTATATGCTCATTGATGTACGGTTACTGAAAAACAAAAACGGCTGAAACTCACTGCAAACCACAAAGCGCATCTCCCTCCCCGTCCCCCCACTCAGCCTGGAAATTAAAATTGTGTGAACTGAAAAAGCAAAACTTAGGCACAGATTCTCATGGGTCACGATCCTGTAACTTGCATGACGGACTCCTGTGGATCTATGCCTTTTCTCATCAGTAGAAAGGGCCACTATCACACTGAATTAGATACACTCACTGATACCGCACCTTCTGTCAATCTGGAATAAACATAGATCCTCATGGCGCCCGCAGATGCGAAAGCTCATGAGAATCGTGCCTCTTGCCTGGCTCTATCATTATGCTGGTCCTTACATACAAGAAGCTACGCGAGCTGGTTCACTGACTGCCTTCCATAGTGTAATAGATGCGTTGACAGCAATTATAAACAAACTGCTCTGCTGAAAAAAGATGACAAAAACAGAATAGCTCTAGCTCACATTCCATCGAATGAAAATGATTAGGCTTTTTGGAGTCTATGTTAGAACTGTGTCAGTATATATTTTAAAATTGTAACCTGGCTTTTAAATTTCTGAGTTTTCAGAATTATAATTATGTGCCTCAGCAGATTCAAGTATATTCCGTAGTGAACCCGACTGTCTAATTTACCAGAACAAAAGAGGTGGGAAAAGTGTGTTCATTTATAATATGGTCATTGATGTACGGTTACTGAAACTCGCTGCAAACCACAATAGCCCATCTCGCTCCCTTTCCCCCACTCAGCCTGGAAATTAAAATTGTGTGAACAGGAATAAGGAGAACTTAGGCACAGATTCCCATGGGTCACGGTCCTGTAACTTGCGTGGCGGACGCTTGAGGATCTATGCCTTTTCTCATCTGTAGAAAGGACCACTATCGCACTGTCCGAGATACACTCAATGATAAACACCTCCTGTCTGGAATAAACATAGATCCTCATGGCGCCCGCAGATGCAAAAGCAAATGAGAATCCTGCCTCTTGCCTGCCTCTATCATTATGCTGGTCCTTACATACAAGAAGCTGCGCGAGCTGATTCAGTGACTGCCTTCCATAGTGTATTAGACGCGATGACAGCAATTATAAACAAACCGCTCTGCTGGAAAAAGGGGACCGAAACCGAGAAAAGCGCGCGCTCACATTCCATCGAATCAAAATGATTAGGCTTTTCGGAGTCTGAGTTAGAACTGCGTAGCCGCAATGTTCATTTCTTTGACCAAACTCATTAACCCCTTCAGTCTCGAGAAAAAGTGAACACAATCCACCTGCAAGAGGCATAGATCCTCATCAGACCCCGCAGTCGCGGGGGCTGATGAGGATCTATGCCGGGGGTTTAATGTTACGTGTTAACTGTGATGGTTGTTGGAGTGCCGCGTTGAACTGCCCACTGTTTTTGTTAAATAATCACTTGTCGTTATTCGACTTGAGTGAAACGTTCACATGTTCATGTGCTGCCAAAATTGATGTCACCCGTGTAACCCATTCGAGACGTGCAGCGTCCGGATGCAGCGCGTCTCGATTGTGTTAACCCTTTGGGTGTCGGTAGCGCTTTTTGCCGCGATGATTCCTGCAGGAATCATCGCGACAAAAACCGCTACCGACAGCCAAAGAATCACTGACTGGTCTGCGTCAGAATTTCTGAATATCACAAACCGTACATTTGAATGTCATCGTATTTACTCAAAAGTATTTGGACCTGTTGTCTCATGTTACTTCCGGTTTGTGTCCGGGTCGTTTTTGTTGTCTCATATCACTTCCGGTTTGTGTTCAGATTGTTTAGTCTGGAACGAACGAGTTCGTTCGTTCGGCTTTGGCGTAAGCCAGACTGCGGGTTGTTTTGTTGATAGCTTACTTTATTGGTGTGTTGGTTTGTACAGCACGAAAACATATCATTAAAAGTGCAATAATGCTCTATGGATATTTGCAACAACAAAAAGCGTGTGCGTGTGATACGGATACCATGTATTGCATTCCTATTCGTGTGTCGGAGAAAGTTTGGGGTTTTTTAAAGGCACGATTACTGTACAAATAAATCAATGTCAATAATTATAGTTGTACGTTGTAACGATCTTTGTGGCAATGCGACAATTGTTACACAGCTCGTGGCCACTTCTTTCAGTCTCAGCGTGCTGTGTGACGAAATGTTCGGTTGTCACAAAGTTCGTGGATCCTCCAGGATCCACGAACTTTGTAACAACCGAACATTTGTTTAAAAACGTCCTTTGAGAGTCCAGAAGTGTCCACGAGCTATGTCACAATGGTTGCATTGTTAAAAGGTTCTAGTCTTTACAACAGTTGTACTTTTCATGCGTTACTTAGTTTTCGGCTATAAAAGTGTTGTGTGTGGCTGTTATAATAAATAGATTGTTTGTTTTTTTCAGAAATAGGTCAGAATTGTATGTGTGACTAAAGAGTGGATTAAAAGGTCCGGACAAACCTGCGATACCGCAGGTTTGACCGGGCTTGTAATTCACTTTTTTTGGTCAAAGCAAGCGCAATTTTGATCTATTTCTGAAATCATCTAAAACCAATGTGATGATGTAATATATTAGACGTTGATAGAAGCAGGATACGTTACCACTTTGTTATCACCAAAGACGTTCCATTATATAAAAGCAGGTATATGATATTGGACCTTACTGTCTAGAGACTTAAGGTAAGAAATAATAGACCCCACACATATAAAAGTTTTCTTATGTTTAGTGTCCCTGAGGCTTTCCGTTAATTTTCGTCAACATTGTAATTGCCTCCATAACATGCACCAAACAGACTAGCAGTTCAGTTTAATTCTCTAAATAAATAAATAACAAACAAAAAAACACGATTTTACTTCAAAGCGGTTTTTATTTTTTGAAAAGTTGCCAAGAAAGAAAGAAACACGCTTTGAATTCAAAGCGTGTTTTTTTTTCTCTCTTGAGTATTTCTTTGCATTTTACACGCTTGACTGTTACCTTTCTTTGGTCAGGATTTTAAAAATTATTCAAAAAGCCAAAATTCGTTCTTGTTGTTCAGACTAATGTCATAGTTCATTCTGCACTTTTTCTTAGCGTGCAGCAATACACCTGTGCTTAATCCCTTCATGCTAGCTGACACGCATTATGTCTTTGTAACCACGACACATTCCACGCCACATAGCCCAAATTAACTCATTGAAGGGGCCCCGCGTCAGTAGCTGCGAAAGTGTCGTATAGCGATGCCGGTAGCAACGCTATTCGACACTTTCGCAGCTATTGATGTGATACACTTTGACCGAGTTGACCCTCGGACACGGATATAATTGGGACCAGCAAGATGCAAAGAATATTATAATAATAATAAGGAAGATTTATAAGGCGCCAATACATGGTAAGATGCTCTAGGCGCCGTACATATGAACAAAACATACAAATATTACACAAAAAGTGACAAAGCCACATGTACAATTAGACAAAATAACAGAATTATGACTAAATACATGAACACTGATAATCAAAGTGGGAAAAGATGGGTTTTAAGTCTGTGTTTAAAACTGGCACTAGACTCACTGTGTCTCAATGATTTAGGAAGATCATTCCAGGCTGATGGACCCTGGTAAGAAAAAGATCTCTGCCCAAATCCTTTAGTCCTTACTGTAGGAATACGAAGCATTTTATTGTCAGACGAACTGCGCAATTGCCTCGAACAGTGAAGGAGCTCTGAGAGATAAGTGGGTCCAGTGCCAGAAAGAGAAACATGACAAATGGACAAGACTTTGTGCTTGACTCTCTCCTTCACTGGCAACCAGTGGAAAGCGTGCAGGATGGGGGACACATGGTCTGACCTTTTCGCTTTCATGACCAGACGTGCGGCTGAATTTTGGACTCTCTGGAGCCGATCAAATAGATACTGCGGGCATCCAGATACGAGTGAGTTGGCATAGTCAATGCGAGACAGAACAAATGAACAAACCAGAGTTTTTGTAGCCTCTGAGGTAAGGAACTGTCTAATAGAGCTAATACGACGCATCTCCAAATAGGCTGCCCTGCAAATGTTTATCACCTGTTTATCCATGGACAAGTCCTGCTCAATTGCAACACCCAGGTTCTTCACTGACTGAGAGAAGCTGACGGTCGTGTTCTCAATCATGATATGCTGAGGCAAAGCGGTAGAAGAAGACATTCTGGGTGATGCAATGAGCATGGCTTCCGTTTTTCCTTCATTCAGTTTGAGCTTGTTTTCTGACATCCACAGCCTCTCATCAAGAATGCAAAGTGACACGCTCTGGATGATTTCGTTGACCTGACTCACACTACCTGACTTATAAAGCTGTGTATCATCACTGTATGCGTGATGTGAAACAGAGTGTCCAGCAATAATGCTGGACAAAGGCTGTACATACAGTAGGAAAAGCACTGGGCCTAATACTGAGCCTTGTGGGACCCCAAAACGGAGGCTGGCAAAACGGAGGCTGGCAAAACGGAGGCCCCCGTATCTGCTGGGGAGCATGGGGTCCCTTGCCTCTTGCAGTCTGATTTGTCCTCCCCCCCTCTCCACCCCACCAACGCTTATTCTAAGAGGTTAATTTATTCGAGATCTGCCGCATAAGGATAATCTGCCGCGTATCTGTCGCGTGTCCTTATGCGACACGTCTCGAATGAGGCCAACAGTCTTTTAGCCATTGCGTTGTTGATATCAGTGACTGCCCTTGATCATTAGAAAGCTGTGATATGGTACTCACAAACCAGATAGGAGAGGCTAGCGCTGGCAGAATTGTACAACAAACCAAGGGGAATTACTCAGCGCTGGACAGACGAACAGTTAGATCCCCTGCCCCCGCCGGAGGGGGGGGGGGGGGGGGGCAGGGGATCTAACTGTTCGTCTGTCCAGCGCTGAGTAATTCCCCTTGGTTTGTTGTGTGATATGGTAGACGTAGTGACTTACTTTTTGTTGAGAATGAATTTGGTTTTGCTCACGAGTGCTTTTGAGTCAGACCTGACCCAGTAAGCAAAGGTCCTCAGGCCAACTACGGCCGCAGTGAACCCGCGCACGGCTGTGCGCGGGCCCCCTGCGGCGTCGTGGGCCCGAGGACATTTTGCTACTGGGGGAACGCTTTTCGTTCGTTCGTGCCTGTGTGTGTGTGTGTGTGTGTGTGCGTGCGTGTGTGTGCGTGTGTGTGTGTGTGTGCGTGTGTGTGTGTGCGTGTGTGTGTATGTGTGTGCGTGCGTGTGCGTGTGTGTGTGTGTGTGTGCGTGCGCGTGTGTGTGTGTGTGTGTGTGTGTGCTTGCGCGCGCGCGTGCGTGTGTGTGTGTGTGTGTGTGTGTGTGTGTGTGTGTGTGTGTGTATGTGTAAGTGTGTGTGTGTGTACATGTGTGTGTGCGTGCGTGCAAATCTTTATTTTAGAAGAAATCACGTGCACATGCATCTTTGACGTAACAGCTTACGTGCAATCCTTTTACGTCAAAATGACACAATACTTCAACTGTACGTCACTTCCCTGTCAGTCTGATCAGGCTGAAAGCTGCAAATTAGGGCTGCAGCTGTAGAAAACAAAGGTCTGCGAAGTCATTCCAAGCTCTTTAAACATGGAAGGCTGAGAACAAACGGACCATGTGATTCTAGTCAGTTTTCTAATATATCCATCGATAATTAAGTATTTACATATGTTTTCAAGTGAACTGATGGTGTAAGGTTTGTCAGCCCCGAGTTGCTACAGGAAAAAGTGAAGGATATAGGCTGTGCATTTTGTGTGTAGCTTTACTGACTGGTGTAAGCTTAAACTACTGAAGGAAAACTACGAAGTTGGCAGGCAAAACTGTCAACTCCACAGGCAAGTTGGACAGCCAATGCGGGCAGACCTATATACTGTTGAAAACCTCTACGTATGTATTTGTAGCTGCAGTCAAAATACGGTGTTGCCAGATTAAAGTGACGACGTGCATTCAGCCTGTATCGTCAAACAAGATTTCTTGTCAACCTCAGCAAAGTACATTCCCTCTATGGCGACGAACAGCAAAACCAAGATGGCTCACCTCGTCCTGAAGTGAACGGTGCTATGTAGGAAATTCTGTCATATTTTCTTGGTTTTAGTACTCGGGGACACCTTCGTGATTTTTTTCGACATCAGGTCACATACTTGGCGCAGTCAGATTACGATTCTACCAATCTTATAGATAAACTTTTTTTAACGCTTAAGCCGTTCACTGCCAATGAACGCAGATTGTGTATTTAAATTTTAAATTCAACGTCAAAGATCCCCAGCCGCCTAAGAAAAACGGAAGCAAAGTGGTTTCAGCAAGGGGTTTCAGAAAGTGCGAGTGCTTATGAAAATTTATACCTCATGCATTTGCATTTGTTTATACTTCTGGCGTTTGCATTTTTTTTTAGCCCGTTCACTGCCGAGAAAAAATGCAAACGCAAGAGGTATCTCAAGAGGTATCTCTTGCGTTTGCATTTTGTCCTCGGCAGCGAACGGGGTTAAACCGAGACGAGAAGCGTTCCTTCTCTACAAGACAAAAGGGAAGCGAATATCTCAGTGACCGGAACTTGTGACACCGGCCTTCAGCTTCCAGCATAAATATAAAACAGTCCCCTAACCAACTATAAAGCTAACCATGGCGACTACGAGCCCAGAAAAAAGAGAAACCCTGGCTGAGATCGACTTCGAGCAGTTGACCCGCTTCCACCATCTCTTCCTCCTGCCGCACGACGGCAAGGACCTGGGTCTGACCCAGCATCAGTTCAGAGAAGCCATACAGGTATGAACGTGAAAATGCTTATGAGAATAAACATGGGAATGATAATATTCATGAAAATGATAATGACAATTATACTGAAAATGATAAATTGGAATTGATAGTCGAAATAATGTTGAAAGTGATAAACTGGAAATTAGAATTGAAATAACTTTTAGAATAGTAAACTGGAAATAATAATGAAAATAAGTATGCTAATAACCTATGAGTATAGTGCTGTAATCCGACTATTATAAGTCTGTTTTAAGCGCTTGAGTACATTTATCATTTAGGAACAACGACGGGAGATGAATCGGCCCTGATAATTCAAGGGTAGTGTCTGGTTAGCTTGGCGCTTTGGCGCCAAGCTAATCTCATACTACCTTTGAACTAGTAATTATAATAATAGTAATAATAAAGGAGATTTGTTTAGCGCTTATTTTAAACGTAGCTCTAAGCGCTGATACAATGAAGAAGCTAACACACAGACACACACACACACACACACACACGCACACACACACACACACACACACACACACACACACGTGACAGTGGTGATGAATTGTGCATGGCTGGGAAAATGAACTAGTAAAAGGTGTTGTAGAGGTGGGTTTTTAAGGAATGATTTGAAGGAGGAGAGCGTTGACAGTTACAAACAGGGATGGGGAGGCTGTTCCAAGTGGCGGAATTACGGCCTATTAGTCCATAAGCCAGTCCTGGCTGCCGTGCACCCCCCCCCCCCACACACACACACACACACACACACACACACACACACAGGGACGGACCCAGGGGGGGTTACCTGGGTTCCGGAACCCCCCCTCCCAACTAAAAAAAAAAAAAAAAAAAAAAAAAAAAAAAAAAAAAAACAGTGAATTTTTTTTTATGCAAAGGGAGTTCCAAAGTTTTATTATTTTTTTTTATTGTTTTTAAAACATTGCAGTTTTTAGTCACTTTTAATCCAAGGCACAAAGAGTTATTTATAGACAATTCAACGGAAATCCATTTCAAGGGAACCGTTTAAACGTCCAAAACGTTTTCCCGTTGAAACGACCAAGTAACCCAACCCCTAACCCTATTATTAGTAAATGCAGCCATATTTTCTTGTTCTGGCCGCAAGCCTGTTCCAGCGCCTTCACCTTGATACAGCCCTAATCCCCCAAAAACGACTTTTTAGAAAGATTAATTAAGACGCTAAGTTGATAATTATGATAATTCGTTGTAACGAACATCCGTTGAAACGACCATCATTGAATCGTCCAAAAACATCGTTGAAATGGATTTCCGTTGAATCAACCAGGTACCCAAAAGAGTTGCTCTCCTTCAGTGCACGTCTTTCCGAGAAAGATCAGTGAAAAGACGTCTGACGTCATTAAGGTTTGTGGGGGGAAGTTTAAATCTCTATTTTCTTTGGTAACACTTCACTTTTGCTGTCTCCTCGAAAATGCCGAAACTGAAAAAAACAGATGCTGATGGCAGTAGGCGACTGTCATGCTGGTTTTCATCAAGCTCCATTTCAGAAGGTGGGTACATTTTTAAATCCAATTTTGTCTCATAAAAGAAATGTAGTCAGTAGAACTAAGTAAAATTCACCCATTCCGAATTCGATTCAAATGAGCACGTGGCGATGGCGCCGGTACTTCCTTCATGTGAGTGTAGCCTACGCTGTAGGAGCTGATATTAGCTGCATATAATGAATATCATAGATATAAAACAGCCCCACTTATTAAAATACCAAAACAGGTAACAATTAAAGTAATGCATAGCCTAAAATTTATTTCACAAAGTATTATGATATATAACTTTAAAAATGTCAATTTAAAAAATAAAGATTATCGGCATCAATGATCAATATTGCTTTTATATTTATAAAAAAAAATCTTGGGCGGCAAAATATCGTTTTCAATAACAAAACCAAGGGCTAAGTTATAAGGTATCGTTATCACTAGTGCAGCTTACTAGCTATGTATTGTGACGTAAATCTCTTCGGAGAGCAAAACAGAACCGTCTTGATGGCTGACTATGGAAACCATAGCCTATCTGACGCCACTTGTTGACAGCGTCGCCATCAATTGTGACGGCAACATAGCCTTTCCGGGTGCGAAACCGTCATGACGACTTCGGTTTCTGGAACGACAAGAAGCCATCATGACGGCATCCCAACCACTGCCTTTTTTACATAATAAAATGGAAAATAAAAATGTGCTGAAATTTTGCCAACTGCTGAAAATCAGCAAATTTGTTAACAGTTCCTATGCCTGTGAACAACGTGCTACAAAATAAGATTATTTACCCTTAGGCCTTTTGTTGATGAAATTTAAAATAAGCTAAGAACTAGTCAGAAAACCACTGTTTTTCTTTTTTTTATATTAAATTATTATTATAAAATTGTAGTAGACGTGTTAACACCTGCAATGCATAATCATATATAAGATGTTGAAAAGACGGTTCTATTTTATTTTACATTTTTGTTGTTGCTTTTAGGATAATTTCATGTTTTAATTTTTATGTTATGTCTTTGTTTTTTCTTTTTTTTTTTTTTTCTTTTTGTTTGTTGTTTTTGAGTAAATTGTAAAGCGCTTAGAGCTGTTTACAGGTAAGCGCTATATAAGAAAACTTTTAATAATAATAATAATAATAATAATAATAATAATAATAATAATAATAAAAGTTGTTTTTCTAAACGGCAGATGATGCAGTTCCTCGAAAGAGACAAAAATCAACCCAAAGTGAGACCACTGGCAGTGGAGTTCGAAACAGTGACATGGGAACAAGAAAAAGCAGTGTTGGTGAGTAATTTACTGCCCCCCCCCCCCCCCCCCTCTCCAAAAAAAAAAAATTAAATTAAATACAACCTGAAATTGATACGTGATTGAGTGTTTCAATTTAATAATTAATATTAAACAAAATGACTGGTGGGTTCCATTGGCTATCATTAGCCTGAAGAAGACTCTACGAGTCATAAGGTAGCAAAGATTTTGTCCATCATTTGGGGGGAGGGGTCTAAAAAGAAAAGCTGTTATTTCAGATCATAAATATATATCTAAGCTTGACTGAAGTGTGTAAACGAAGACATATATATGCTTTAAATGTAATTATCTTGTTGCAGGTCTCTCTCTCTCTCTCTCTCTCTCTCTCTCTCTCTCTCTCTCTCTCTCTCTCTCTCTCTCCTCTCTCTCTCTCTCTCTCTCTCTCTCTCTCTCTCTCTCTCTCTCTGATCTCTCTCTCTCTCTCTGATCTCTCTCTCTCTCTCTCTCTCTCTCTCTCTCTCTCTCTCTCTCTCTCTCTCTCTCTCTCTCTCTCTCACAGTTACACACACAATCGTTTTAGTATTTCAGACTTCTCATAGACCCAGCTTTTATTTGTATTTCAGACTCCTCCTCAAGCATTGATCAGCCTGCCGGGGGCCTGCTTTCTGAATCCTCTGCCATGCCAATGACCAACCAGCCTGATGTGAGCCTGCTTTCTGACTCCTCTTCAGATTTCTCCTCTCAGATCACCAGCAACAAAAATATCGATTTTGGTGAAGTCAATTTCAAGAAACACACGCGAGTCGTTTCACTGTCAAACAGTGACAAGGAGCATCTTCTAAGGCAACACTGGAGACCATCACCTGGTTTTCAGTTTCCAACAACAGTGATAAACAACAAGAACCGAAAATTTCAGCATGAGTGGTTGCAAAAGTACTCCTGGCTTGTGTATTCTCCTTTCGAGGATGGGGCTTACTGCAAGTATTGCCTATTATTTGCAAAGTCTACTGAAAACCTGGGCAAGTTTGTGAAGACGCCATGCAAGAACTGGAATAAAGCCTGTGGTCAGATCAAAAAGCACTCGTTATCACAACACCACAAAGATGCAATGGCAAATGGAGAGCAGTTTTTGACAATCATGGATAAACCAGAGCAGAGCATCGCCAGTGAAATCAATCAGAAAAATGCAGAAAACATCGCTGCAAATCGACAAGTTCTGACAAGCCTCTTCAGGATTGTTGAAGTGTGTGGAAGACAGGAGTTAGCTCTGAGGGGCAACTGTGATGATGGCATTCTTCAGAGTGAGAACAGAAGCAATTTCAATGCCCTTTTGAATCTGTGCATCAATGCAGGAGATGAAACTCTCCGGAAACTTCTAGATACATGCGATAAGAAGGCCATATACATTTCAAAAAGTACACAAAACAGACTGATAGAGGTTCTTGGTGATCAGATCCGCAACAAGATTCTTGCAGAAATTATTGCAGCAAAACAGTTTACCGTGCTTGCTGACGAAGTCACAGACAGCTCAAACTGGGAACAACTTTCAATTATATTGAGATTCGTCGATGGAAGTCTGAAAGTTCGTGAAGAGTTCCTGGCCTTTGTCCAGTGCAGAGATACCACAGGTGAAACACTTTACAACAAGATTGTTGAGTGTCTGGCCTTGTGGGGGCTTGATTTCAACAATGTTAGAGGACAAGGTTATGACGGGGCCGCAAACATGGCAGGAAAGTTTAAAGGAGTGCAGGCACGTTTTCAAGCAAGGAACAACAAAGCACTGTACTTTCACTGTGCTTCCCATAGCTTGAGTCTGCATTGTAAAAGCATGCGGCTTGCCTGCAGTGAAGAACATGATGGGAGCACTGAGGGAACTGTCACTGTTTTTCTCAAACTCTCCAAAGAGACAAAGAAAACTTGAAGATACCATCGAAGCATCTCAGCCTGACACGACAAAGACAAAGCTTGTTGATCTGTGCAGAACAAGATGGGTAGAAAAACATGAAGCACTGGAGGTTTACACATCTCTCTTCCTGGTTGTTCACGACTGTTTGGGACAAATGTGTGAAGACAGTGACATTTGGGACAGTGAGACATTGCCCAAGGCAACTGGCTTTCTCCACACCTTGAGCAGCAGTGTTTTCCTCGTTGCATTCGTTGTTGTCCGCAATTGTTTGCGTTACTTAAAACCCTTGACAGTGAAGCTCCAGAAAAGAACAAAAGATGTTGTCGATGCCTACAGGGAAATCAAAGAGGTCAGTAACTGCATGTCTTCTATTAGAAGAGATGTCGACACAGCGTTCGTTGCCTGGTTTGGTGAAGTCAGCAAAATGGCAAATGCTTTGACAACTGATGTTGTTGTTCCTCGTCAAGCATCCCGCCAGACTCTCCGTGACAACCAACCTGCGGCCACTCCAGAAGAATATTTCAAGATTAGCATTGCCATTCCTTTCTTGGAACACCTGTCAACCGAATTGGACTCGAGGTTCAAAAATGCTGACCTAGCAGTTGATGGTCTCTGTCTGGTGCCAAGCACTTTAATAGACAACCAGGATGGTTTCATGCAGGTTCCAGAAGGGGTGAAGACACTGGCAATGTTGTGGGAGTCTGACCTACCAGACAACGCTACCCTTGATGCAGAATACCAACGGTGGGTTTGCAAATGGCGAAGTGCTGCTGAGAATGCGACAGCTATCATCCCATCCACGGCATCAGAAGCACTGAAACACTGTGAAAGGGATTTTTATCCCAACCTGTTCATCATGCTAAAGAACCTTTGCACCCTGCCTGTCACTACTGCCGAGTGTGAGCGTTCAAACAGTCAGTTGCGCAACCTGAAAAACTACCTGCGCTCTACAATGGGGCAACAGAGACTCAATGCACTTGCTTTACTGAAAGTGCACAGGGATGTTGATATTGACTTCAAAGAGGCAGTGAACTGTTTTGCCAGAAGATACAATTCACAAATGGTACTAATGCCGAGGAACCTAGTGCAGCAAGACTGAAAGTGAAAGCAGGGCCCTGATGTTCATAAACTACAAGGTAAAGCTTTATACCGTTAACGATCAACGAAAAGTAGTGAATAATAATAGTATACAAAACATCTCTGTTGATAAATAAATGTGTGTGTGTGTGTGTGTGTGTGTGTGTGTGTGTGTGTGTGTGTGTGTGTGTGTGTGTGTGTGTGTGTGTGTGTGTGTGTGTGTGTGTGTGTGTGTGTGTGGGTGGGTGGGTGGGTGGGTGGGTGTTTTTTTAAGGGAGGGGCAGGTGATAATTTTTGTACCCCAGAGTTTGTCAGTTAGATTGTTCAAAAAGCTCAAAGTCCCCAGACCATCACAAATGGCTTTTTCAAGGCTCAGATTGCACCAGATTGCACCATTTTGCATCCTTGAAAAAAAAAAATTCCGGGGGAGCATGCCCCCGGACCCCCCTAGAAGGCTCGGCGCTTCGCGCCTTCGCTTTATACTGAATCTGTAACCCCCCCATCGACTTTTCCCAGGTCCGGCCCTGCACACACACACACAGTACTCAATAAGATGGGTTTCAAAGTGTACCTTAGATTCCTGATATGTTTAAGCCATGTTCCCCGAAAATCCTTAGGAACACACCAGAGATATAACCGATGGGGCAAGGGTACCCTCATTCACGCTCTTCGATGATGCTAAAATAAGGTTGAGAAACATATTCCTCTAAATAAATCCGAATTCATTCCAGAAGCCCAAATCAGGCAATATTATGTTAAGGTACGCCTTCTGCATCCTCTGGAGAAAAAAAACCAGAATGAAAAAAAATATTGAATCTCTGGCTCACAATGAAGGTATTTGTGCACCCAGTAAACAACCATTTCCGCCGAAATTGCAAAAAAAAAAAGACAAAAATAATGTGTCGCCTTCAGATATTTTCTATAGCACTGGCAGTCTATTTTCAGGCTTACATCATTAAAGCAGGATGTCACAATTATTATAAACTTACTAGGTGATTCTATGATCACTGTGAGTGCCACAGTGGTTGATTTTGTATCCCTACCCCCAAGTTGAAAAATAAACAAAATTAATTAGATTACTAAAGTTATTCCATTTAATTTTGACCTCTCTTTATAAATATATGTGAGCATAAAGTGCAAGAAAATAAGGAAAGTCGGCATCCTTTTCGGTACGTTCGTGGTGAATGATAGCTTTTTCCCATTTAAAATTGCCGAATTGGGAAACGTACGTTGTTTCCGATGCCCTCAGAAATTTTGTATACAACTGATAGATCTTTTTTAGGTTTTATTGGTTAGGATAGAGTACCACAGTTACTCCCAACCTGATGTTATGCTGCTCTGATGCATTTAGGGGCACAGTGGCTAAATCTGCTGCCCTACTCCCATTTTGCCAGTACGCAAAGGAACGCAAAATGATCATAACAATTGCTTATGTCATACTCCTCTGTTTAAATATTATTGTTGCCCAGTTTTCTTAACAATGTATGCATATTTAATCATAAAATTTCTGATCATTTCATTAATTTCAATGTGACCCATCAATTTAATTGTAACTATTTTTAACTGGCTGGTCTTTTAGGTGATATTTTACCTAGCGGGTCTAGTAAGGTCTCCCCTTTTCTTTTCATTTATTTTCGTCTATAAATGTGTAAATACGTATATGCGGTTATATGAGGGCATCGGACACAACGTACGTTTCCCAATTCGGCAATTTTAAATGGGAAAAAGCTATCATTCACCACGAACGTACCGAAAAGGATGCCAACTTTCCTTATTTTCTTGCACTTTATGCTCACATTATTGAATCTTAATAGGTAAAGAGAGGTCAAAATTAAATGGAATAACTTTAGTAATTTTTTCTAATTAATTTTGTTTATTTTTCAACTTGGGGGTAGGGATTCAAAATCAATCACTGTGGCACTCACAGTGATCACATCATCACCTGGTCAGGTTTAAAATAATTGTGACATCCTGTTTTAACGATGTAAGCCTGAAAATTGACTGCCAGTGCTATAGAAAATGTCTGAAGGCATCTGACACATTATTTTGGGTTTTTTGGCGATTTTGCGGAAATGGCCGTTTACTGGGTGCACAAATACCTTCACTGTGAGCCAGAGATTCAATATTTTTTCATTCCGTTTTTTTTTTTTTGTTTGTTTTGTTTTTTTTTTTGCAGAGGACGCAGAAGGTGTGCTTTAACATAATATTGCCTGATTTGGGCTTCTGGAATGAATTCGGATTTAGAGGAAAATGTTTCTCAACCTCATTTTAGCATCATCGAAGAGCGTGAATGGGGGTACCCTTGCGCCATCGGCTATATTTCTGGTGTGTTCCTAAGGATTTTTGAGGAACGTGGCTTAAACATCTCAGGAAATACTACGGTACACTTTGAAACCCATCTTATTGAGTACTAGGGGGGAGGAGGGTTGCACGGTAGACCGTGCTAGCTTATGGACTATATCCATCTCCCTTTCTAAGCCCAAAGCTAATCTATCATTTCCTTCAGGATGAAATGGGCTAGCTGAGGGACTGAGAACTATCTCCGCTGGCCTATCTCATGTGCCTATGATCTCTAGCATCTATCTGTGACATTTCATTTGCCTGTGGCCACTCTCATTCGCCTATGGCCTCTCTCATTTGCCTACATCCTCTCTCGTTTCCCTGTGACCTATCTCATTTGCCTATGGCTTCTCTTATTTGGTCATGACCTATCTCATTTCACCAGTATATGTCTCATTTTCCTATGATCTCTCTCTCTCTCTCTCTCTCTCTCTCTCTCTCTCTCTCTCTCTCTCTCTCTCTCTCTCTCTCTCTCTCTCTCTCTCTCTCTCTCTCTCTCCTATGACCTCTCTCATTTGGTCCTGCTTCATTTGCCTATGACCTCTCTCATTTGACCATGACCTCTCACTTTTAACAATGACCTCTCTCATTCGACCATGACCTGGCGCTTGCAGAAGACTGTTGGTTTCCACATGACCGACGATGAGGCGGACGACACGTTCGCTATGATGGACTCTCAGAGTACGGGCAAACTCAAATGGACGGACTACATCACCTGCATCGCGCAGCACCAGATGGAGAAGAGCTACATGGCCAAAGCCGCCATCAAGCCGCTCTTCGCTGCTAGCATGGACTTCGTTCGCAGCAAGTGCGTACTATAAGAAAATAATATGGGTAATATCACTGCCGTAGTAACCGCGCAGCATGTTTGTCAAGTTACCTCTCAGGGTTGGTGAGCTGGATTGGTTTGCCAAAAAAAAAAAAAAAACGGTTTTCATCACACGCAAGTAACAAATGCATCCATTAACTCATTCGAGACGTGCCGCCGGCCTCCGGAGGCCGGCGGCACGTCTCGAATGAGTTAACCCTTTCACTGTCGGTGGACGCACACTGTGTTTATGAAATCTGTATTAATTGAACGCCGAAAAATCCCAGTCGTCCAAGTAACATGGCTTCACAGTGGTGACAGCATTAGGTATATATCCTCATGAGCTCCCGCATCTGTGTATTGCTCGTTGTGTTCCGGCAGTACTGGCGCTAACTACTATATATTTGCGCGTTGTTTAGAAAACGATCTTCAAAAGCTGCGGCAGCAACTGTCCTCTGCGGTGTAAGGGAAGCAACCACATTTGACAGGCGTTGAATTTTTTCTTCTAACGATGTGATGTAAAATGCCCTTGTTACAAGTCTGTTCTTATCACACACACAAATGCACGGGCTTCTGTTCTGTTTCTCATCCATTATAAGCTGAGTCACAGAAGCCGGTAGAGTCTGGTTCGGACGAGCCATGCGTTTGACATGGTGGCCCCGCTGCCCTCAGCCCCTACCCCGTCCACCATCTCCCCCACATCGTATGGTTTTCTCCTCAGTCCTGCGCAAGCTACTAAGCAAGGTGCTCCGCTATAGCGGAGCACCTTGCTTAGTGGCCTGCGCAGGATTTTAATTTCCCTCATGCAAACTGACCCCAGGCACCGTGAGACCATCGTGGCCATACGCTTCATCCCACGCCTGGAGCTCATCTCCACCACCATCGACTACACCCGGGGGCGCTACATCATGCTGGCAAGGGATGGTACCCTGTCCTTCTGGTCCATCAACATGAAGCCGCTGTCGTACCACTTCATCGGCACCTCCTCCGTCAAGGATGCGCACTTCTTCATCGACATGGTCGTAATGTACCCGGTCAACATGGTCGCTGTCACCTCCACTCAGAGAGCGATCACCATGTTCGAGTTCGGGTCCAAAGGCAAGATGTTATTTCACTTCCGGGGGGTGGGTGAAGGTGGCGGAGGGAACCCCAGGTACCCACTGTACAAAAGGCCATCGGACCGAGTGGGCCGCTTTTGGCCCGCGCATGGCCGTGCGCGGGCCAACGGCGGCTGACGTCGGCCCAATGGCCTTCTGCACACCGTGTTACGTTGTGTTACAATCGTGACGGGTGAGTGTCTTACTCGTGACAGGCTCTCGCCAGGACACGTCTTTCGTGAAAATCTATCATAAATCCATGACGGTTCGTGAGTCGTGATTGACAAACTAAGGGGGTGTTTTCTATAAGGACGAGACAGACAGAAAGTGTTTAGAATTGTTGCGATTTGTTGTCGCGTACTGGTTGGTTGGATAGTTTGGTGTTTAATGCCCACGGCACCGAAGTGATAGTAGACGGCCCTGAGAGGTGGGTTATGGGGGACAGGGAAATCTATTGCCTGTGGAATACGACCTGAACACTGATCAATTCAGGCGCACTTCAGCTGTGCCACTTTGATTTACCAGGACCTTTCAACGGACATGCTATTGAACAAGCCCGTCTTCTTTTCCCCTAGATTGCTAGTCCAGCTACCGGGGCCTTTAGAGTCCGAAATAGCTCAGGCGGCTAAGCGTCGGCCGGAGCAAGAGAGCGAAGGGAATCGCCGGGTCGTGGGTTCGAGTCCTGGTCCCGGTCCCGGTCCCGGCCCCGGTAGCTGGACTCGCAATACAGGGGGGAAAAAGACCGGCTTGTTCCATAGCATGTCTTTTGAAAGGTCCCGGTAAATCAAAGTGGCACAGTTGCAGTGCGCCTGAATTGATCAGTGTTCAGGTCGTACTCCATAGGCAATAGATTTCCCTGTCTCCCATAACCCGCCCGTCAGGGCCGTCCGTTATCACTTCCGTGCCGTGGACGTTAAACCCTCGAACTAACCTACCGGGGCCGGAACGGGGAATCGAATCCACTACTCGGCGATTTTCTTCGCTCTTTTTCGCTCCGACGCTTAACCGCCTGAGCTATTTCGGACTCTAATTTTTCGCGTACTAAAAGCCTTTACAGCGGAATCGTGGTTGAATCGCTCCGGCCGTGTTGCGGCACAATTTTGTTGCGCCGCTATCAACTATCGCACCGCTGTCGCGTCGCGCTTATGCCTCTTGCAGTTGGGTGGGGATCCGTTTTTATCATTCCAGAGAAGGCGTTAAGGCAGGGCCGTAAGTTCCAAAATCTCAAACCGGCACACATTTAATTAACTCATTCAGCCCCGACACACCACAAGAAGACATCGATCGAGCATGATAGTTCAAGGGTGGTGCCAAAATAGCTTTTTTGAACTATCATGCTCTATCTCTCTCTGGAATTGTAATACAGTCCTTCAGATGGTAATTCAAAATGTGGGGATTTGGGTCCTGGGGCAGAATGTGTTATCGGAGTCAAACCTTTCTGTTCAGGCTTTGTGCAGAGGTATCAGATTGCGGCTGTGTCCGACTGCATCACGTGCATGGACTACTGGGCCAACCTGCACACGCGTACCTCCAACCTGCTCCTGTGGGGGGACACGGCCGGCAGCATCCATGCCCTGGAGATCAACCTGAACCGCGTGGGAGGCATCTTCGGCAAGGACGAGAACAGGATGATCATCGCCAGGGTCCTCTACAGCGACGTCATAAGGGGAAAGTGAGTCGGTGATGAGTTGTTCCCTCTGTGTGGGGTTATGAGAACGTACGCCGGCCTCTGGCGTGTCCTGCTCCAAGCGGCTCCTCTTGCTGGTGAAGCTTTGGCTGTAAGTTTCAAACCCTTCTCTGCCACTGAGTGGGCGCAGATCGTGTTTCTGGCCAATCTTCGTTCATTCAACGCCAAAGAACCTCAGCTGTCCCAAGTACAAGTATTCAAAGTGGTGTCAGCAAGAGACATAGACCCTCGTGAGCCCCCGCGACTGCGGGGGCTCACGAAGATCTATGCCTCTTGCAGTTGGATCGTGTTTGCTTCGTCTCGGCAATGAACGGGTTAAGTTAGGCGTTCAGTGGTTGTTTGTTTTTGTTTTGGTTTTTCCTCAGTGTGTTATCGGATGTCTTATACAATTTACTCAGGCTTGCTCGTGGGTATTCGCACACTCCATGGATCGGAAACATCCATCAGAGCGGAACGCTACTGACATGCACCAAAGAACGCCCAACCTGCAAGGGACAGAAATCCTCATGAGCCTCGTGAGAATTTTTGTTCGGTTGGTTGGTTGGTTAGTTCGAGGTTTAACGTCCACGCAATCGAAGAGATAAAGGAAGACCCTGACGGGTGGGATATGGCGGACAGGGAAATCTATTGCCTATGGAGTACGACCTGAACACTGATCAATTCAGGTGCACTGCAACTGTGCCACTTTGATTTACCAGAAACTTTCAACAGACATGCTATTGAACAAACCTGTCTTTTTTCCCTGGATTGTGAGTCAAGCTACAGGGGGCAGGACCGACACTCGGACCCACGACCTGGCTGTTCCCTTCGCTCTCTTTCGCTCCGACGCTTAACGCATATTTCGTGGTAGTCGTGGTCGTAGTATGATGCAGTCACACCAGAAACGCTCACGTAGGGTTCTTGTAGAAAAAACTCACATCGCTGCAACTCGTCACACGTGGCACAGGGTTGTAGACTACACTGCTCCTGTTCTAACAGTACTTTATTCTCACGATGCAATCTCAGCAAATGCATCCACACTTTGGTGTACTATCTCTCACCAATGCATCCTCATTTTGATACACTGTCTCTTACAAAGCACCCACACTTTGATATACTGTCTTTTACAATGCGTGCACATATTTCCTAACACTCTCTTTTATACTGTCACAGATTTCCAGAACAATCCCGCAAATTTCACAACTCAACCAATCAGAAAAGAAAACGTAACCAAAATCATTAATATTCATTAAAAAGAACACTCTAGATTGTTCTACAATCTTCCACTAAAATCTAGGTGCATTACGCAAACGTTATGAAATGTAACCAACATGTGTATTACAAAACATTGACGTCATGTTTGACGTCACTAGAACAATCGCCCCTTTTTCAGAACATTCCTGCATAATCTAGGTCGGACTACAAGTTAGCAAAATGTGCAACATTCTAGTCACACACACAAAAAACGATCGCAATTTTCCATGCAAAAGAAACAAATCATACTAAAGAAGGTACGTGGTTCTAATTATAAATAACTCAGCTGAACACCGAATATTTTCTATTATCAACACACACATGTCCTAAAAAGAATAACACAACCACAAACTTAACAACGCTTATTGTCCTATAAAGGCTACATTACAGATTAGGAGATATATCAACTGTTTTAGTTCAAGGGTGGAGCCAGCCCTGAACTATCAGTCAAATGGGTGGATCAGAATGATAAGGGTTGAGCTGATACGATAACGATAACGACACTTTGTTTAAGTTCCAAGGATAAATGATGTAGGCACATTGTCCTTTTTCAAAATGTCCTTGCTACAGTTATCAAAATGAAATACATACAAATAAAAACAGCATATGACTGTAGCTAACAAGCATAATAACCTGAGCTATTTCGGACTCTTGATTATGTTCATAATTATGTTATAATGTGTTCATGTCTTGTTTGTACTATTTGTTATAAATGGACCACAACCGAATTTCTCTTTTCGAGATAATAAAGTACTCTTATCTTATTATTCTTATTTTTGTCTCTTGCTGACTTTCGTTACACCCCCTTTTCAGGTACACCATGGCGCGGGTGTGGAAGGCGTCCAACGTGCATTACGACTGGGTGAGTAACGTGCGTTACCTGCCCGAGTATGACGCCTTCCTTTCCAGCAGTATGTGCCAAAGAACCCCTCTCGTGTTCGCCGACTGGTATAGCAAGCGGGATCACCGCCGTTACAACACCGTCCGCGCTGTGCTGTGTTTCGACTACAGGCGAGTGAATACCTTTAGTTTGGTTAGCTGGCTGGCCGGTTTGTTGGTTGGCTGGTTGGCTGGTTGGTTGGTTAGTTCGGGTTTAACGTCCACAGCACCGAGGTGATCATGGACGGCCCTGACGGACGGGTGGACAGGGAAATCTATTGCCTATGGAGTACGACCTGAACACTGATCAACTCAGGCGCACTCCAACTGTGCCACTTTGATTTACCAGGACCTTTCAACGGACATGCTATTGAACAAATCCGTTTTTCCCCCTTGGTTTGTGAGTCCAGCTACCGAGGCCGGGACGGGATTCGAACCCACGACCCGGCGATTCCCTTCACTCTCCTGCAACGACGTTTAACCGCCTGAGCTATTTCGGACTCTTCTGGTTGGCTGGTTGCTTGCCCAAGTATCAATACCTGCTCGGGCCCCCGACGGCCGCAGTGGGCCCGCGCACAGCCGTGAGCGGGCCCACTGCGACCGTCGGGGGCCCGTGGAGCTTTGGTCACTGAGTTGGTTGCTTGTTTTAAAAACGCCAAACCCAAAATATGACTGCCAAGCGTGTAAAATTCAAAAACAAATTCCAGTGAAGAAAGAAACACGCTTAGAAAAGACAATTGAAACACTGTCTTGTTGTAATTGTCTTTTCTAAGCGCGTTTCTTTCTTCGCTGGGATTGTCTTTAGTTGGTTGGTTGGTTGGTTGGTTGGTTGGTTGGTTGGTTGGTTGGTTGGTTGACGGACTGGTTGGTTGATAGCTTGCTTTCTTGCTTGTTTCTTTCTTTCTTTCTTTCTTGTGCATTTGTTTGTTTGTCTGAATGTAAAGTATTATGTCGTTTCTTTTGTTCAGAGTGTATTTTAAAAGTGTAAGGAAACAAAATTACGACTAAGAATAAATATTTGGGATTCTGTTTGATATCCAACGCAGACCCGAATGCATGATCTTTCGGACCAGTTCCGCTTGGCTGGATTTTGTTTTAACTCATTCTACCCCAACACCGAAATCCTTAAATGTTGCCGTTGTCCTCCGAAGGCGACTGCATTGCAGTGCAAAGACACAGATCGACCATGATAGTTCAAGGGTTATGCCAGAATAGCTTGGCGCCCATAGGCGCCGAGCTATTCTGGCATCACCCTTGAACTATCATGGTCGATCCTAATCTTGCGGTGGTGAGTCTGGGGTAGAATGAGTTAACTGAACTAGTTTCCTCTTGAGTGTGTAAATGTAATGTGTGACGTGTTGTGGCCGCAGCCATCTGATCAACACTGTGGTGACGGGAGAACTTGACTGTTGCGTGCGTGTGTGGAACTTCTTCATGAAAGGACGGCCCATCGCCACGCTGAAGTAGGTGCACAGTGTTTCTTTCCTCACGAACATCGTAGTCATCGTCGTTGTAACCACCTTCTTCAACATCACCATCATCATCACCATCGTCCTCATCATCACCAGCGTCATTACCATCATCGTCGTCATTATCATCCGTAGCAGTCGTTCTGATCATTGTCATATCACTATGATCGTCATCTTCGTCATCGTCATCATCATTGTCATTAATGTCCTCTCCATCATCACCATTATCTACGTCGTCTTTACATCATCATCACCATCTTCATCATCATCATCATATCCATCCGCTAAGTCGTCGTTATCGTCGTCGTCTTCATCACCTTCATGTCAATCAATCAGCAACGGCAATGAAAGGGTTTTATTCTTGTGTTCTTTCGCTGTGATCAGCTGAATGTACGTTTAATCGGGCCGACATCAGCCTCTATTTGAACGAATCACATTCGGTAGGCGCCAAAGAGACTGAGTAGGAAATGAGCCAGTAAGCAAAAGGCTTTCGGATAGACGTTAGTCTTTAGCTGGCCCGTGCACTACCGTGCGCGGGCCAACTAAGGCTAACGTCGACCGATCAACCTTTTGGTTACTGGCTTACGTCCTATCCAGTCTGTCTTTCACCTGCCAGAGGTGATTCTTTGATACCAACGGAGCCAGTCAGGTTGATGTAATACAGTAGTAAGGTTCCTTAACGCATTGGAGACGTGCCGACTCCGGATGCGCGGCTTATGCCGCGTATCCGGAGGCGGCACTTCTTCAATGAGTTAATGTGAACTCTTGCGCGCATGGTACAAGCTCGATCACTACAGTGAGCTAGCAGCAGGCGTGCAAAGTTGATTGCCAAGAAACCGAAGTAATTATTTTTTTATCAACAATGACCGGCGCATTTGTCCTCAGTTTATGTTCTACTCAGTAACAAACTGTCTATGGGCCCACGACGGCCGCAGTGGGCCCGTGCACAGCCGTGCGCGGGCCCACTGCAGCCGTCACGGGCCCGAGGTTCTTTGCTCACTGGGCTGTGGTAACTCTGATTTGTCCCCTCCCCCAGGGGCCACACCCGTCCCGTGATCAAAGTGATGTTGAATGTAGCGACGTTCCACGTCATCAGTGCTGACAAGGGCCACGCCATCAATGTCTACAACATGCTGGACCACACCTGTGTGCAACACTTCAGGCATGGAGATCTGTTTCTCCTTCATGAATTGTACTGCGCATAAATCTGTTAGTCGAGACAATGTGCTCAGCTATTTCGAAAACGTGGGAGTTAGTTGAGGCAAGACAGCATTGAAAACCTGTTGCATTGGTGAACTTTCGCCATCAAAGCCCGCCCGGCTCACTCAAACTGAGGCTATGGATGGGGCACATTTCTCCCGGCATGCGGCAGCATCTTGTAGATGAAAAGAATTTTTTTTTTTAATACTGCCAAATAGTAAATTTCAAGTTTCAAAAGTGCATTAACACTTTGGGGTGTCGGTGGCGATTTCGGTCGACCAAAATCGCTGCCGACACCCAAAGGGTTAATGTCGGATTAACCCCTTCACTTGAAGTCTTGAAAGGCATTAACGCCCTCTCTGCTTTTGCAGATTTCATTTTCATACAAGTGGTTTCACTCTCGCCTACTGGACGCGGATTTTGCGTCAAATCTTTACTAACAATTTTAGGGAAGGGGACTGCATGGCTTTGACATCAGTTGACTCAAAAACACGAGTTGCTTCCGGTACACCGGTAGACTGTTTTTACAAATTGCATTTCAGTTTATATTGCTCCCTTGTCCCAGAACTAATCAATGTATTAACCCCTTCACTGCCAGTGGACGTACACTGCGTTGTTGTTGTTGTTGTTGTTGTTTTTTTTAAATCATTGTTAATCAACGTCCGATATCCCCAGCCGCACAAGGAACATTGATACAAAGCGGTTTCAGCATGAGGCATAGATCCTCATGAGCCCCTTAACTGCGGGGGCTCATGAGGATCTATACCTCTTGCAGTTGGGTCCTGTTCAACTTTTCTCGGCAGTGATGGGGTCAACTCATTCGCGGTCAGCCGCATCCGGATGCGCGGCATAAGCCGCGCATCCGGATGCGGCTGGCCGCGAATGACTTAAACTGGCAGAATCACAAAAAAAAAAAGCGCGAATGTTCCCAGATAATCTAGATTAGTACAAGGTAATGGCTGTGCTCGTGATGATCTGTCTCACTGGAGTGATGATGGCTTTGTCCTGGCAATGAAGCGGTCAAACTTTTTTTTTTTTTGTACCCTGTGTCTTTCCAGCGGTCCTTCCCTGCAGGGTATCCTCGGGAGGACCGTGATCACCGGCTGCCTGTACAACCAGACCAAGAACCAGCTCGTCGTGGCTACCAGCAACGTGGCCGTCGTCACCCGCGAGTTCTCCGACACGGATAGGGCCGAGGTCTGCAGCCACGACGCTCCCATCGTGGCCGCCTGCTACACTAAAGTCTTGGATCAGGCAAGTCGGGGGATTAGATGTCAACGCAGTCGCAAGAGGTATAGATCCTCATGAACCCCGCAGATGCGGAGGCTCGTGAGGATCTATGCCACTTGCTAAAACCATTGTGCATCCATGTTCCAGCTTACGTGTACAGTCTATTTGACAGAAAGGACGCTCGTAAACTACTTCGCCGTCGAGAAAACGTGAACATGATCCAAGTGCAAGAGACATAGGTCCTCATGAGCGCCCGCAGTTGCGGGGGCTCACGAGGATCTATGCCTCTTGCTGAAATCGCTTTGTTTCTACGTTCCGTAAACAGCTAGGGCTCTGAGTAACATCGGCAAAGATTTCATAAACTCGGTCTGCTTCCACTGGCAGTGAAGAGGTTGAAGAACCTTGTGGTCTCATGAGCTCACGAGGGTCGGTACTTGTTCCAGCAGGAGTTGCAATATCCCCTTTTCCTCGGCAGTGAAAGGCTCTCAGACTTCATCATATTCATTAGTGGTTGCCTTGTCCCTTTGGCACGTTGCTTCATGCGGACTTGTATCCTCGTGTGGTGATTTATCACAGGTCCACGAATTGTACAAGTGTACATGAAAACGTCTCCTAGCAGCGGCTCTTGTGTGGAAAATGATAACTGTTTCATTTTCCACAGTATAACCGCTGTCAGGGTACATTTTTTTCGGATCCCTAGACCTGTGATTTGTTTTTTTACAGTGGTATGTGCATAGGCCAGAACCACTTCACGCCCATAATCAAAATTATAATCCTCTGCTGATGTTAGTTAGTTATTTGGGTTTAACGCCGAGCAGGCGACTAAGGCCATCTCACGGCGGGATGGGTAAAAATCTGGTCAGCCAGACTAAAAGCAAGGTCTTAAGACAAGCTGTAAATATAGATTAAAAATCTCAGGCTAAAATGTCGCACATGTCTTTAAAAGAAACGTCTACAGACTCTCAAAAAGGGCAAATAAAAAATTCACATAGTCAATGAATGCTCAGATCTTGTTAAAAATATTGCATTCTCTCAAAAAATTGAAGATTTTGTCCGGGGGAACATCCCGGAACAAAACCTTCAAGGAGTCTGCTGTGAAGTGTTTATATCTGGTGTCAATTAGGTCAGCACAATACAGCAAAAAGTGTCGAACAGAAAACTGCTCATCACAGGCAAAACACCATGGACGCTCATCCTGTTTAAGTAAGTAAGAGTGCGTAACATACGTGTGCCCGATGTGGAGCCGAGCAAGGACAGTCTCCTCACGGCGGCTGCCGCAGCGGAAAGGTAGACTGTCAGACAACTTAGGAAGAGCTTCATGAAGCTTGTTCCCTTCCTCTTTGTCCCACTCTGACTGCCACTCGCGGGCTATGTACGCACTAATCACAGGTTTAAAATCACTATAGACAGTCTGTGTGTCAGGGACAGGGTCACTGCGGGCACTGTTGGCAGCAGAATCTGCGATTCTGTTGCCTTCGATGCCCACATGGCCTGGGACCCAAATAAAAATGATGTCATAATATTCCTTCATCAAGTCTGCGTAGAGCTCTCTAATCTGCACCAGCAGTGGATGGTCTGTTCCTGCGCCCTGAAGGGCCTGCAGGGCAGAAAGAGAGTCAGACAGAATCAGGAAGTTCCTTTCCCGAGACTGATAGGCATGCTTGAGTGCCAGCAGAATTGCCTGCAGTTCTGCACTAAATACAGAGGAATGGTCAGGGAGACGGAGCTTAAATGGGCGTTTAGGATGGCGAGAGGACACTGCAGCCGCAGCCACCCTCCCATCCTCAGACTTGGACCCATCCGTATAAAGACGACAATAGCCAGGAAAAATTGAAAGGAGTTCATTGAGGCTCTGTTGGTATATGGCTGGTGGAGTACAATCCTTCTTGTGGGCGGTCAAGTCCAGCAAGATGTCAGGAACTGGTAGTAGCCAGGGTGGAGTGACGTGTTGCAGAGATTCCGAAACTTTGTCCAGGTCCACTCCGGCCGCCTGCAGATGAGGTCGGACACGGAAGGAAAGTGGACGCACAGCTCCCGGATGGGCATCGTAAATCTCTGCAAACAACGGGTTAAAAACACAATCATAGGCAGGATTGTCTGGATGGGCCTTCAGCTTCAGAACGTAGCTGAGCATGAGGCGGATGCGGCGGAGCCTGAGAGAAGGCTCCCCTGCCTCTGCATACAGACTAGGAACTGGAGATGTCCTGAAGGCTCCCAGACATATGCGAAGACCTTGATGGTGAATTGTGTTCAGACGCTGTAGAACAGACTTTGAAGCCGAGCCATATACCACAGAGCCGTAATCCAGTTTGGATCGAACAAGGGCCCAGTACAGTCGAAGTAAGACAATGCGGTCTGCACCCCAGTCAGTACGATCAACGACACGAAGAATGTCGAGGGCCTTCTGACAAGAGGTTCTAAGGTAGTTAACATGTGAACATTTGGAAGTTTAAAGAACGCCGAACATACTTTAAACATACTATAAATTGTACCATTGGGAAACTAACTTTGCAATGAACCGAGCCCTCTCTTTTTCAGACGGGACAAAACTCGTTACTGTGCATGTCCAAATTATGCAGCTGCCGCGATGACTTTTGTTTTATATGCGGCGGCGGAAAAGGGGAAAGTTGGTACTCATTGAAAGTTCAGTTTTCCCAGGGGAAAAATATTCACGGTATGATCGGCGCGCTTCAACTTTCCTACGCTGTCACAGTAAGCAAAAGTCCCTCGAACCGACGTCGGCCGCAGTGGGCCCGCGCACGACCGTGCGCGGGCCCACTGCGGCCGACGTCGGCCCGAGGGACTTTTGCTCATTGGAGTCGGGAGCGATCCCACGATCTAACCATCCTTTTCCTTTCTACCCTGTCAGGTTGTGAGTGTGTGCCGCCTGGGCTACATCAGCGTGTGGGACATCCATAACGGCAGACAGCTGCTCCAGTTTCGACACTACAGCTCCCGTAACGACATAGAGGTCGTCCCCTACGAACCCTACCGTCGCCAGCTGGAGGTTAGCGCTCAGGCTACGTTTACGCCGAACGACTCCTGACAACGAACGAGAGCGAGGTCACGGAACAGTGCGCAAAAGGCCATCGGGCCGACGTCGACCACCGTTGGCCCTCGCAGGGCCGTCCAGGGGCCTACGGCGGCTGACGTCGGCCCGAGGGACTTTTGCGCATGGGAGGGGGGGGGGGGGGGGGCGGACAACCAGCTTCGACCATCAGCACAGACAACCCTCGAAACAGCTCCAAAGGCGTAAATCCTGGGGAGCACGAGGGCTTATGAGGATGTATGCCTCCTACTTGAGGATCTACGCCTTTGGGGCTGTTTCGAGTGTTGTCTGTGCTGATGGTAGAAGCTTTTTGTCCGCCCCCCAGCGTATTCCAAAAGAATAGACAAGACTCCAGACTCTTGTCTGTTCTTTTGGAATACGCTGGTTATCCGCCCTGATTTCGCGGTCGTTCTTTGTTGAGAAACAGGTTGCTGCAAAATACATTTCTCAAAGACACACACACACACGCACACACGCACACACACACGCACACGCACACGCACACGCACACACACAAACACAAACACGCACGCACGCACGCGGGCACACACACACACACACACACACACACACACACACACCACACACACACACACACACACACACACACAAAGTTACATATTCATGAAGAACTAGGCGAGATTGGGGTATCGGACATGTGGGTCTTGAGGGCAGATCTTATTTAAAGGCAGCGAAAGAGGGAGAATGTCTTATATCTACGTGAAGAAACTTCCAGACTTCAGGTCCAATGTGTGCAAAACAACGATTAAATTTAACCCATAAAGCCCTGAAAGACTACGACAGGATGTGGATCGACCATGATACTTCAAGGTTGGTGTCAGAATAGCTTGGCGCCACTAGGCGCCAAGCTATTCTGACACCAACCTTGAAGTGTCATGGTAGATCTGCCTCCAGAACTGTGATATAGACCTCAGAGGATATCTACAAAATGTTGACAATTTCGTCCTAAGGGCGTGAGGAGTTAATGTTTGTCCAGCGTTCAGTGATTCCATTCTGTACCCTTAAACTGTACTGGTGGGTCTGTGAGCCACTGTTGTTTGTCGTTGTGCGCCAGGTGACGGCCATGTGTTTGGATGACACGGAGCGTCTGGCTGTCACTGGGGCCAATGACGGCACCATCAACTTGTGGAACTTCTCCACTGGCGTCCTCCTCATGCAGTACAAAACGCCAGAAGACGTCGATGTAACAGACCTCTGTGTTGACAAGGTCAGGTTTGTTTGTTTGTTTGTTTGTTTGTTTGTTTGTTTTTGTTTGGTATGGTATGGTATGGTATGGTATGGTATGGTATGGTATGGTATGGTATGGTATGGTATGGTATGGTATGGTATAGTATGGTATGGTATGGTATGGTATGGTTTGGTTTGTTTTGGTTTGGTGTTGGATGTTTTGGTTGTTTGGGGGGGTTTTTTGGTGTCGGTGTTGTTGGGGTTTGGTTGTTTGTTTGTTTGTTTGTTTGTTTTTTGAGGGTTTGTTTGTTTGTTAGGGGGTGGTTGTTTTGCTGTTGTTTGTTGCTTTGTTTTTGTTTTTGTTGTTGGTTTTGGGGGTGTTGTTGTTTTTGTTTATTTTTGTTTTTGTTGTTGATGTTGTTTGCCCATTGTCCATTTTGTAGCTCTGTTCTTGTAATTTGTGGAATGAGCGAGTGAGTGAATGTGAGCAGCACCTGAGGTGGCAAGACAAATTTTGCTATATAGCAACAATAAAGTTATCTTGTGGGTTTTTCTTTGTTATTTTTGTGGGGGGGGGGGGGTCTCTCTTCTTTTTTTCTTTTTCTTTGTTTTCCCTTCATTGCCGCGAAATGCGAACACCACTCAACTGCAAGAGGCAAAGAACTTCATGAGTCCAATCCTGTCTATATCCATGTTTCTTAGATTGATGGGATTACTCCATGCAGTGAAGGGGTTAAACCTATCCCTGCATTTATTGCTTACCGGTGGCTACGTGCACTAAAGGGGGACGTTAAGACCGTTATAGTCGATCTATCTTCGGAGGAGGACGTCCGACGGGGGAACAGATGGTTTGCTTTGCCAAATTTCAGCGTCAATATTGCTGTCAAAGTGACAGACGCCCTTATCAGTTGTATGTTCATCCGGGATGAGTTTGTTCAGTCTCAGGACTATATATTAACCCCATGACTTCGGGCGAAAGTTGAACACAATCCAGCTGCAAGAGACATAGATCCTCATGACCCCCGCGTTCGCGGGGGCTCATGAGGATCTATGCCTCTTGCTGACACCACTTCGAATACTTGTTCGTGTGACGGCTGGTTTTTTTTTTTGGCATTGAACTAACGAAGATTAACGAAACACAATCTGCGTCCACTGGAAGGGGAGGAGTTAAAACAACAGACGACAAGGGGAACAGCTGGAGGGGGACAAGCCGTCATAAGGATCATGAGGATCTCTGCTTCTTGCTGCCTCTACTTTGTTGTATCTATGTTCCTTGGACGGCTGAAGATCTCAGAAACTGGTGTTCACTGGCAAAATGCCAACAAGAAGCATAAATTCCCGTGAGCCCCGGCTGCAGTGGCTTATGGGAATTATGACTGGCTTTTGGCTTTTTGTCTGTATGTATATAGCAACAATAAAGTTATCTTGTGGGTTTTTCTTTGTTATTTTTTGGGGTGGTTTTTTTTTTTTTTTTTTTTTGAGCTAATCTGATTGAGTGCATTTTTTTGGGCTGTGGGCGACGCCTTTGTTAACAGTAAAGAATAATTGCACCACAAATTTGCCTAGGTGTTGCCTTTTCAAAATTAGTCTGTCTTCTTCCACTGCAACACATCATAAAGCGTTAGGGAGGCAATCCGTGCTGTACTGGCGGTGCTACCAGTAAATTCTAGAGGCGGCTTCTAGTACATGCGCTGTGTTTGCAATTTCGGGTTACGCCGTATGCCTACCTGATGAGACCCACCTTGGGGCGAAACCGGTCGTAGGCGGCAAAAACTGAAAAATTAACTCAGCAGGTCCAATATCTGTTTGGGAATATTTTCTAGCATTCCCCCTCGGGGGAGGTCTGGATATTCTCCAGCGGATGGCGGGGCACCTGGGGATAGCCCCTACTGATTTATGTAGTAGGTGTTCAGTGGAAGGCTCAAAATGATAGGTCTGTCATTCCTTCTCTTCCACTACCCTCTCTTTTCTAGAACTAGTGAGCGATGCAGTCACAAAAAGGGCAGCTGATGTCCTGATGACACAATGCAAGTTTACCAGCCTTGAATTCCATGGCATTAGTACAGCATTTTCAGAATTGAATGAAAAATTACGTCCCTTGGAGCTAATCTGATTGAGTGCATTTTTGGCTTTGGGCGACGCCTTTGTTAAAAATAAAGAATATATATATATATATATATATATATATATATATATATATATATATATATATATATATATATATATATATATATATATATATATACATACATACATACATACATACATACATACATACATACATACATACATACATACATACATACATACATACATACATACATACATACATACATACATACATACATACATATATACATACATACATAAACACACACGCACACACATACATACATACACACACATATATATATATATATATCCTTTAGTCTCAATCTAACTGTTCTTCATAATCACTGTATCTATTTTTTAGCACATTTATGTATGCCGCTCATTTGTAACTTCCATGCCCCCAGCGGGCCCGAGATTAAAATAAACTGAAACTTAAACTGCTAGCCGGCTGCAGGGGCTCGTGGGAACATAATTATGCACCTTGCAGATGAATTGGATCGTTTCGTTAATGCTATGAACACGGATCTCTTCCAGAACGTAATTTACGCTACCGGCTGGCATCGCACCATTTACTTCTTCGATATGGACTTTATGAACAACCCGAATGCAGCCAAGGTTGTCAAAAACGTGAGCAGTCGTCTCTCAGCTTTGTTTTGCTTTCATTTGTTTTGCTTTCAATCGTTTTGCTTTCATTTACGTGATCGGTTTGATCATGTTTGTTTGTTTGTTTGTTTGTTTGTTTGTTTGTTTGTTGCTGTGGTGGCAGGGGGGGTCTTTACTAACGAGCAAAGGAAATTTGACATTTTTGGAACCATCTGAAACACTGACGAGCAAAAGAAATGCGACATTGTTTTAATTTAGTGTTTCCGATGATTCAAAAAATGTCTCATTTCTTTTTTTCCTCGTGAGTATATCATTGTTTGTATGAGTGAGCGAGTTTGCTTGTTTCTTTGTATTTTTTGTCAGAATTTGCTTATTTGTTTGCTTGGTTGGTTTGGTGGTTTTTGACTCACGTGCGAAGCAAAAGTGAGTATGAGTATGTTTTGGGCCAGAGGTCGTCCGTCCGTCCGTCGTCTGTCCGCCGTCGTCAGTGGTAAACCTTAACGTTGGCGTTTTCTCGGAGACTATTCAAGCCACAGTCTTCAAACTTGGCCCAAGGATACTTTGTGGAAAGATCTTTCTAATCATATCAATTTGAGTTACCTCTCTCAAAGGTCGAGGTCACATGGGATCAGGAAAAAGTTTTTTTTAAATAGCCATATTTTGATAAAATTTATTTTTTCTCAAATACTATTCACAACTTCAAACCCAAACTTGGTACAAAGCTACCTAGTGGTAAGATCTTTTTATGCATACTAATTTGGTTGATCCCTCGGAAAGGTCAAGGGTCACGAGATCAGGAAATAGGTTACAAAAGATAGTCATATTTTGACAAAAGATGTTTTTTACTCAAATGCTATTCACAACTTCAAACCCAAACTTGGTACAGAGATTTCTAATGGTAAGACCTGCCTATGCATACTAATTTGGATGACCCGTCTGAAAGGTCAAGGGTCAGAAGAGATCAGGAAATAGGTCACAAGGAAATAGGTCACAAATAGCGATTTCTTAATAAAAATTGTTTGTTTCTTGAATACTATTTAAAACTTCAACCCCAAACGTGGTCCTGAGATACCTGATGGTAAGACCTTCGTGCACATGCTAATTTGGGTGACCCCTCGGAAAGGTCAATGGTCACAAGAGATGGGCAAATGATGGCGAAAACAATTTGAGGGTTTTTATTTTCAACACTATTGTAAAACTCTTCTACCAGTTTTGGCAGAAAGGTAGCTTATAAGACCTTTCTAATTGTATGCATACTATTTTAGTGCAAAGGTCAACTGGGTCATGGTGAAATTGATAAAAGAGTAAAACATATTGATAAAACGTGGATTTCACAGATACAAAAGCCAAACCTTTACTTACGTTACAACTGGATCGTTCATGCGCGTGAGTCTTAAGGGCTTTGCCATTCTTGTTCTAAACATGTGTTCGGGCTTGTTTCAGTGTTTCTTTCTATCCTTTGTTCGTTTGTTTGTCTAAATGAGGTTGGTGTTTCGTTTTTTGTCAGAATTAGTTTGTTGACTCTTTGTTTGTAGGCTGGTTGCTTGCTTGCTTGCTTGTTTGTGTGCGTATTTTCTTTCTGAAAATGCATTTGTATATATCTGCACTTCTTGTAGCTGTTCCTTCACCTGTACTAACTTCTATCCCGCCTGTTGCAGTTCTGGCGACGCCACAAGGAGGACATCCACTGCCTGGCCCTTGTAAACCCCAGCTTCCTGGCCTCAGGCTCCTACGACGGCGACGTGTTTGTGGTGGCCCGGGACACAGGGCACGGTATGTGCCGCCTCAACGCCTGCCTCTCCCGCCTGCCCATCAACCAGCGCGGCCACGAGAGGAAGGAGGGCGGGGAGAGCAGCATGGACTCTTTGAGTATATTGCAGCCTTCAGTGCCACTGGGGGAGGGAGCCGAAGAATTTCTGCCAAGAGTTTCGTGCCCCTGACTCGCTCCGAGCTCCGCTCGGAGCGAGTCAGGGGCACGAAACTCTTGGCAGAAATCTTCGACTCCCTCCCCTTGTGTCAGCTCTTTACTGTTGTCTAAGTTGGTTCGTCTCACTCGTCAGTATAATTATATGCTATATATCATTTATTGCCTGGGTGAGTTGAGTCCTGCGCCAGCCACTATGCAAGGCTCTATAACAGAGCACCTCGCTTCGAGGCTGGCGCAGGATTAAACTCACTCATGCAGCTGGCCCCAGGTTGCAAAACCTGCGAAGGATGTAAGCCGGTGCAGTCCACGTTCTTACGGCATGCGACGTGCTGGTCTGTGCCCATATGTAGGATTTTGCAGGTGCTGTTGCCACTGACATTAAACACTTGTTTATATGAGTGACCTGACAGAAAGGTCAAGGCTGGTGCAGTCCACGTTCTTACAGCATGCCACGTGCCATAGGATTTTGCAGGTACTGTTCCCACTTGACAATGAAACACTTGCTTACATGAGTGACCTGCCATAAAGGTCAAGGCTGCAGAAGGTCATGGTTACAGAAGGTCAAGTAAACGATGCAGATCCATGAGCCATGAGGGCTTTGTCTGTCTTACTGTTGTTATACGTTTTGGTAGCGGCTAGTTACCTTTGTGATCTTGGCTCGTCCCGACAGACGGTCAGGAACCCATGTGGGGGGAAAGCATTCACCTTGCCAGGACTAGCGACGAAGCGGACCGTTTCTCCCGGTCGCGGGGCCCCGACTGCACCAAATCCTCAGAAGCTTTCGACTGCTACTTGGGTCAGGTCGTGGAGCGAGAGGAGAGCGACCTCATTTACAGGTATGACAAGGGGCCGGTTGCACGAGTAAGCTTACTCCTGCGACAGCCACTAATCAAGGAGCTACGCAATTGCGGAGCTCATTGATATGTGGTTGGCGCAGGTCTAAGCTCACTTACGGAACTGAACCCAGTAGTTTTACCGGTGGTAAAACTTCCGTCACAGGCATGGGATGATCGTTTCGTGATCGACCATCTCGCAGTAGTAGTAAATGATGTAAGAGATGATCAACGATCCTGTGCCTGTGGTTGCGGACACGTTTTTGCGTTCTTCACGATTGCTTACAGTGAAGAAGAGGGTTTCAGTTCAGTTGGAATGCTCAAGATGGCGTCCCTGCTCTCGGAAAAGCCCGTAAGCGTTCCAACCCATCCGTCAGAAGCCTTCCCGAAGTTCTTTTAGACAATAATGTCCCAACACTTCTCTGCTTCACTGTGAATCTCTCGTGTCCTTTCAAGTCTGAACAGCGTCCGCTGCCTTTCCCGACACCTGCGAGGTGTCAGCACTAGAAATCGATAACCCCTTCACTGCCAGTTGACGCAAATGTGTTTCTGAAATCTTGGTTAATTCCACGCCAAAAAACCCCTAGCCGTTCTAGGTACCTGGATTGAAAGTGGTGTCAGCAAGAGGCATAGATATATATATATATGTGTGTGTGTGTGTGTGTGTGTGTGTGTGTGTGTGTGTGTGTGTGTGTGTGTGTGTGTGTGTGTGTGTGTGTTCGGCTGAAATTTGTCATAAGTGCGTATTGTCCTGTGAAAGCTACATTACAGATTAGGAGATACATCGACCATGTTAGTTCAAGAATGGTGCCAGAATAGCTTGGCGCCCTGAGGCGCCAAGCTATTCTGGCACCACCCTTGAACTACCATAGTCAAGTTTATTTCATGCAATAGTGCATCAGGATGAAAAGGGCTAAGCGCAAGCATGATTATCCGCAGTGTCTTTTGGAGATGCATGGTCAGCCCCAAAACTGGTAAGCTCTTCCGGGGAGGGACCGGGGGCCTTTTTTGCTCACTGTGTGATGGGAGGGAAACGAGGCGGGGCGAGAAGTGGACGAGGTTGTCGTTGTTGCAGAGCGTATGAGAACTCCGTGGACTGTATAGTCAACCTGAACAACCGTGACTGGACGGACTTCACCACCGCCACCCTCATCACAGCCGGGGCGGAGGGCTGGATCCGCGCATGGTCCATACACTCCAAGGTAGGCGAGGATTGGAACTCTTTCCCTGCCGAGAAAAAGTGAACACGACCCAAACTGCAAGGAGGCACAGATCCTCATGAGCCCCCGCGACAGCGGGGGCTCATGCGGATCTATGCCTCCTGCTGAGACCAGTTTATATCCATGCTTCTTGGACAGTTTTGGCTTTTGGTCTTTCAAAAAGCAAATATTTCACTGAGAACAACAATGTACGTACGGTGGCAGGGACGGGGTTAAGGAAATATCAACAAAGAAAGAAACGCTTAGAAAGGACAATTCTGCGCAGGGTGGCTTACGGGCGCAGTTCTGTGCCACGGCCAGCCTGGGCGAGATGGTGCTGACCATGTGCACGGACCCGGAAAACAACTATCTGATCACTGGCGACACGCAGGGCTACGTCAAGGTCTGGGACCTCTTCAACTGGTGCAACTCAGCCGCCATCAAGGTCAAGCACAAGGAGGTGCTCGCCCGCGAGGAAAGGCTGTACAGGTGCTTCCTCTTCCTCCGATACCCCTACCTCTCGGACAAGGTGGGTTATGGTTGATGGTCGATCCATCACTCACGACGTTTATGTTGCGTTTGACATAAAGCGATAGTCGATTTATGGAAATCAAAAGTAGGTCAAAACTGCTCGTGTTTCGACGAAAACGTTGGCTTAAAAGCCAGGACAAACATATGGTATCACACATTGTGCTCTTTCCCAGGCTTTTAATCCACTGTTTTCGTTTTTTAATAAAATGAAAATTAAAGAAGATTTTTTTAAAGTGCAGTTTTGACCGTTTGACCCTTGCAATACGTTGCATGTGCCAAAATAATCCCTACTACCTGTACAAAGCACTTATGTCCTTGACATCCGAGGCTGAAATGTCAACACAATCCAACAGCAAGAGACATCGATCAGTTGCTGGGGCTCGTGAAAATCTATGCCTCTAGTGGACATCACCTTGTATCCATGTTCCTTGGACGACTGGGGTTCTTGAGCGTGGAATTAACAAAGATTTCAGACATGTTCACAGTATGTGTCAACTGTCGGTAAAGGAGTCACTGCCACTGGACGCATACTTTATTTCTGAAATCTTTGTTCAGTGAACAACCAAAGCCAAGGATCATTGATACAAATTGGTCTCAGCAAGAGGCATAGATCCTCGTGAGCCCCCGCAGTCGCGGGGGCTCATGAGGATCTATGCCTCCTGCGGTAGGATCGCATGTGTTTTTTTCTCGCACGTGAGGGTTTTAATGTCAACCTTTGCAGGCAGCCGATGGGTTCCAATCTCGTGACAGTCACAAGCGGGTGCCGCCACGGACCACTGAGCCCAATCTCACCCACCGGGCTCCGCGGCTGCTGAACGTCTTCCGCGCCCACGGGCAGACCATTACCTCGATCAAGTACGTGCCGGGCCACGAGATGATTCTCACGGGAAGCACGGACTGCTCGGTAAGACCTCCCCCAGTAGCAAAACGTCTTCGGCCCCACGACGACGGCAGTGGGCCCGCGCACAGCCGTGCACGGGCTCACTGCGGCCGTCGTGGGACCGAGGACCTTTGCTTATATCTGTGCACGTGTGCACTTGCCTGCGGTATTCCCCGGGTATGAGTCGTTTGTCATCGTAGCGCACAACTTGTTTCGCAAGTACCTACGCAAAAAGCCACTTTTCCATACCAATCTTAGAACAAAAAGTCATTCAAGAAATTCGAATAATGTGTAAGATTTGCTGTACAGCCGTAAAATTTTGTGGGGTTTTTTGTTTGTTTGTTTGTTTGTTTGTTTGTTTGTTGGTTGTTGTTTTTTTTGTTGTTGTTTTTTGTGTGTGTTTTTTGGCGGGGTTCTCCAATAAATGACTCATTTTTACATCCCTAAATGTGCCGCAAATATACTCAGGTAGGTAAAAAAAAAATGATCGGTCTTCACGTGAATGAATAAGCTGACTAAGTTTTCAAACCTGAAACAGCGAAGGCATACACGAAGTCTGCATGCTTGACCTCCATATTGAAGTCTGGTAGTTTCCTGCCGCGGCTCTATTAGGGTGCTGGAAACTGCTTGTTTTTGTCTTTTCATCATTTTTTAAGGCTGTGCAGAAAAATCGACAATTCATATTAGTTAAATTTACATTACCCATATTCGGTCAGTTGACACTGAATGATATGTGTTCTTAAAGTGGAACAGAAAAGTTTTTCTTTGCGGAGATATTGCGGGAAAAAAATGTTGTGCGCTCTGATGTCAAGTGGCCTATAGCTCATGTGGTAGATCGTTGGGCTCTCGTTTAAAACGTCGGGAGTTCGAAACCACGTGGGGTAAGACCCCTTTCGGTACCACGTTTGGAAATCATCACCTTCATGGTGGACAAAGGACGTTAAAGCGCGCCGAACATACTATGAATTGTAACCGTGACAACTGACCTCTAATTGACCATTTTTTGGCTCACGTGCGAAGCAAAAGTGAGTCTATGTTCTGGGCCAGTGGTCGTCCGTCTGTCGTTCCGTCGTCTGTCGTCCGTCCGCCGTCGTCCGTGGTAAACTTTAACGTTGACATTTTCTCGGAGACTATTCAAGCTACAGTCTTCAAACTTGGCCCAAGGGTACTTTGTGGTAAGACCTTTTTATACACACCAATTTTAATGACCTCTCAAAAGGTCACGGTCACAGAGGATTAGGAAATATATCAAAAATAGCTATTTTTGGATGTTACGTGGTAGAATTGTAGTCGTAGTATAATAGCCACACCAGATGCACACACGTAAGGTTCTTTTTAAATAAACCTTATTCAGCTGCAATTCGTCACACATGGCTTAAGGATGTAGACAATACTGGAGTAACAGTTCCAACAATATTTTAACTCAGCGATGCGATCTCCACACAATGCAAGTCCAAATGCACAAACACTGATACAAAGTCTCTTCTGCAATGTCCACACTGCGACACAAAGTTTCTCATACAGCGTCTTTCACAATGTACACCCTATACGGGCCACGTACCTACGATAAACTGCGTGTTTCTACACTGACAATGCTAGACAATGTATCCACGTGCTTCCCCAGCACCAATCTTTTATAGTGCACTAATTTCTAGAATAATCTAGGAAAATCAAACAACTCAACCAATCAAAATAATCTACGCAACTTAAAACTCACAAACATCGATAAAACATGAACCCTCTAGAAAACCACAATAGGCTACAACAATTTGGCTGCTCACTTCATCCCCAAATCCTTGGTAAAAATGACATCTCACAAAAGTATGGCAGGCAGTTCGGAAACTTCGAGAACCTTCACAAAATTTCAATACAGACAAGAAAAAGGCTGAACACTTCACGCACACAGTAAACAACTTGTGACTAAAAGAGCGGCCCACTCTGAGTTTCAAAAGGATGCCGACGCTTTGATGTTACACACACGAGGTCACTAGACAGAGCGCGATTTTGCTGTAACATTCTAGTCTATTCTCATCGTAACTACACAGTACAAAAATCGACCGCTTTTCTCCGTGTGACTTCACTAGAAACTTCCGGAACAAACCTAGCACAATAACAAAACAAATTCCGCTTTACGCGCGAACAAAAGAAAATCCCACCGAAAGGGTACGTGAATCGTAACCATGATAGCTCAAATAAATATCAGATCGTTTCCTACGATTAACACATGTATGCTCTCACAGGACAACACAACCACAATCGTAACATTGAACATAATTTATTTTTTCTCAAATACTATTCACAACTTTCAAACCCAAACTTGATACAAAGATACATGATGGTAAGACCTTTATATGCACACTAATTTGGTTGATCCCTCGGAAAGGTCAAGGGTCACAAGAGCTCAAGAAATAGGTTCAAAATAGCGATATTTTCACAAAAGATGTTGTTGGTTTTTTTTCAGTTACTTTTCACAACTTCAAACACAAACTTGCTACAGAGATACCTGATGGTAAAATCTGTCTATGCATACTAATTTGGTTGATCCATTGGAAAGGTCAAGGGTCACAGGAGCTCAGGAAAAAAATAGGTCCGAAATCGCCGTATTTTGACAAAATATGTTTTTTCTCAATTACTATTCACAACTTCAAACCCAAACTTGCTACATAGATACCTGATGGTACGGCCTATCTATGCATACTAATTTGGAAGACCCCTCAGAAAGGTCAAGGGTCGCAAGAGGTTGACAAATGTGTTTAAAATGCCAATAAGTGTAGTTATTATCAACATTTTTGCAAACTTTTCAGTCAAATTTGGCACAAAGGTGGCTGATGATAAGGCCTTCCTATGTATCCTAATTTAGTCGACTCATAGCAAAGCTCAGGGGTCACACAGATGTGTGAAAACTGATTACATTTTGAGAAAACATGGATTTTGTTAGTTCGGAAGCCATAATCCCTTTACTTATTGTCCGACATGTGTGGATCGGTCATACACGTGAGCCATAAGGGCTTTGCCTTTCTTGTTTCCAGATGAAAAACTAAGCATTGCAAACCGTCCCAAATTATTTAGTTGCTGCGATTGCTCTTGTTTATATACGGCCAGAAAGGGGTCATTTAAAGTTCATTTTTCCAGGTATAATTCGTAGTATATTCGACACGCTTTAAGCCCCGAACGGTTAACTTTTTTGGCCTTTGAAATCACGTTTACTGGTGGCAAAGGACTATCTATCTACCTATCTATCTATATCCCATAGTCTTGCCGACCGTTGGGGCACCACTGATGACTTGGCAACTAGCTCCCTCCATTCCTCTCTGTTCTCTGCCATTCTTAGCGTATCGCCCAGCCTCAGTCCTGTCCACTCTGAGATATTGTCCTCCCATCTTTTCCTCTGTCTTCCTCTCCTTCGTCCTCCTTGCACAGTGCCTTGCAGGATTGTTTTGGCAAGCCCTGCTGAACGCGTGACATGCCCATACCACTTCAGTTTGCGTTTTTTCATAATGGCTAATAGGTCTTCATAGGGCCCGATGGGCTTGCCTGATTCTGTTTCCCACTTCCTCATTCGTGATGTGATCTCTGTATGAAATGCCAAGCAGCCTTCGAAAACGTCTCATTTCAGTGGCTTGTATCCTCCTTTCAAGGTCTGCTGTGAGGGCCCATGACTCACATGCATACAAGAACACTGAGATGACTAAGGAGCGCATCAGTTTGATCTTGGAGCAGAGTGTGATGTTTATGTCCTTCCATATGGTCTTCAATCTTGTCAGTGCTGTTGTTCTTTGCGCAATCCTGGACAGTATTTCTGGTTTTGATCCCTCATCTGTCACAATGTATTTGAATTTATTAACTGTTTCCAGTTTTGGCTTCCAATCATGACGTCAGTACTAATGCCACTGGTGTTATTTGTCATCAGTTTGGTCTTCTCTGCACTGATTTCCATCCCATATGCAATTGCTGTACTGTCCAGCTTTTCCACCAGCTGAGCTAGCTCCTTCTCTGTTCCTGCAAGGCCAACAATGTCGTCCGCAAAGCGCAAGTTCGTGATTGTTCTACCTCCAATACTGACAGTTCCTTCATGATCTTTCAGAGCGTCTGTCATGATTCTTTCCAGGAAGATGTTGAAAAGAGTAGGTGAGAGCAGGCAGCCTTGTCTGACTTCGACTGTAGTCCTAAACCAGTTTTCTATTTTGCCATTGAAGCAGACTGTGCTAGTGACCTTGTTGTAAAGGTTTGCTATGACTTTGATCAGGTTGGCATTGATGTTGTATAGATGCTAGCTTCATGGTGGGCCAAAGGGCTGCATGCCACACCCTGTCAAACGCTTTCTTAAAATCCACAAAGACATGATAGAGGTCTTGCTGGTGCTGGAGGTACCTCTCACAAAGAACTCTCAGGTTAAAGATCTGCTCAGTTGTGCTGCGCCCTGGTCTGAAGCCTGCCTGTTCCTCATCTATGATTTCCTCTGCCTGTGGCTTCAGCCTGTTCAGTAGGATCTTTAACATGATTTTGCTTGGGTGGCATATAAGACTGATCGTGCGATAATTCTGGCATTGATGTAAGTTGCCTTTTTTGGGGAGAGCTATTATAAGTGATTGCGTCCATGGTGTGGGCCAATCCCCTGACTGCCAGATCTTATTGCAGATTGTTAGTAAGGCGCTTATCATGTCTTCTCCCCCTTCTTGGACTAGCTCTGCAGGGATGTTGTCTGCTCCTGCTGCCTTCCCTTTTTTCAGCGACTTCACTGCAGCCTCTACTTCTTCTCGGAGGATGGGATAGTTGCCATTGTTGGTCACGGGTGGGTTTGACAAGTATGCCTGGGTCCCCTGTAGCTCGGTGGTTGTACAAATCTGATCAGTACTCTGTCCATCTCTTCAGTATGTCTTGGTCTTCCGTAAGACAGTTCCCTTCACTATCTTGAATGCTCGAGGAGCGTCCTTGTTTTACACTGGGCAGGTCTTTCACCAGCTGGTATGCTTTTTTGCTACTATTTTTGTTCAGATTTTCTTCTTCGTGTTTACACTGATCTTCAATCCACTTATTCTTTGCCTTTTTCATGCTTTTCTTGATATCCTGGGTAATTTCCTGTATTGTTTAGCTCCTTCTACCTCTGATTTCTTTTTCTTTAATTCTCGACGCTTGTCACATATAGCCAAGATGTCAGCTGTAACCCAAGGTTTCTTTGCTTGTCGGTGTTTGCCAAGGATCTCACTGGCTGTTTGGGTTACAGCAGTGTTAAATGTGTCGATCAGTGTGTCCACATCAGTGTCTTCTGCACCTAGAAGTAGCAGTGGCGCGAATTTTCCGCCTATCTTTGCCTGGAAGGCTTCCGCTACCTCAGGGTCTTTCAGCTTCTCGAGGTCAAACTTGATTCTGGTGGGACCCTGTTTGTTGACCTTCTTTAGGCGGAGTCGGAAGGTCATCATCTCTAAGTCATGGTCGCTTCCAATGTCTGCTCCTGGAAAACGTCTTGTCTTGGCAATATTCACACTGGTTTGGAAGCGTCTCTTCACCATGATGTAGAAACCTAACCTGCAAGGCAGCAGGGGACTTGTGGCAAAGGACATCAATCCCAAAACGTTTTTTCTTCTTTCTTCCTAATCGATTTGTTCTTTCTTTCACTCGGGACAGTTCTTATACTGAAAAGTATCAGGGTCACTCCACAGATGGTAATGTCTGATACAATAACAGCCAACAACCAACCATGTACCAGTTAGTTAATTATTTGGGTTTAACCCATATAGCCTCAAATCCGTACGGCAGGAGACGGGTGGACCATGATAATTCAAGGGTAGTGCCAGATAAGCTTGGCGCCTGAAGGCGCCAAGCTCATCTGGCACTACCCTTGAATTATCATGGTCGATCCATCTCCTGCAACGGGTACATAGTCCTTAACTAGCACCTCCAAAATTTGAGAAATGTGGTCTTGGGGTTAAATGGGTTAACGCCGAGCAGGCGACTAAGGCCATCTCACGGCGGAACTATGTACCAGACGTGATAGCTCGTGTATAGTGCCTCGTTAGCCTGGCCCATCACAGTCGGAATTTCAGCCTCTTCACTGACGAGAAAAAGATAACATTATCCAGATGCAAGAGAAATGGATCCTCATGCGCCCCTCAGCCGTGAGAGCTCATGAGGATCTATGCCTCTTGCTGAGACCAATGTCTATCCATGTTCCTTGGAGGTTGTGAATGAATAAAGATTTCAGACACACATGTGTCCAGTGGCAGCGAAGGGGCCAATGATGACACATGTTACAACTTGCCTATTGCGATGCCTCTGTTGGTAGGTGCGACTGTTTCTGATTGGAGGGCGTTACGTCGGCACGTGCAAGGACGTATGGCACAACGGGCTGATCAACCCCCGCCAGGCTTGCCTCTGGCCCAATCCCATCCCGCTCCGTAAACTCCCTCTAGACGTCCGCCGTGCTGCATCCGCCAGGTGCAATCCCTACACGCACCCCCGATCCCCCATCCCCCACCCCCACCCGGGTCTGCCCTGGGGGACTTGGGTGGGGTTAACTACTTTTTAGTTCCCAGGGTCACCTTGGTCAGCCCCACAGGGTGGGTTTTCCCTTTTATTCTGGGGCATGTGTTTCTGTCTTCTGTCCATTCACCTGTATTTTCCTTTTTTAAACTCTCCCTACTGTCTGCGCTGCCTGTAGCTCTTGATATTGGATGTGTGTTGCAAAATGGTCTTTAGCTTTATTTAGGCCCCATGTCGCAGGTTTATTTAACGTATTAGACCGGCTGGCGACATACATTCAATATTCTGTTTAGTTGTGTTTTTTTTTCACAAGCATTGCAGGCACGTCCTGAGAAAGTCTTGTTGCTGTCGGGACGTTAAGCAATGTACAATCAATCAATCAATCAATCTCTCTCTCTCTCTCTCTCTCTCTCTCTCTCTCTCTCTCTCTCTCTCTCTCTCTCTTATCCTTGAGAAATAAAGTTTTATTTCATTTCATTTCTCTCTCTCTCTCTCTCTCTCTCTCTCTCTCTCTCTCTCTCTCTCTCTCTCTCTCTCTCTTTCTCTCTCTCTCTCTCTCTCTCTCTCTCTCTCTCTCTCTCTCTCTCTCTCTCTCTCTCTCTCTCTCTCTCTCTCTCTCTCTCTCTCTCTCTCTTTTAGGACGGCCACAATTTTTGTAAAGGTAGAAATAAACTTTGAACTGTAGTTTGTGATGTACATTATTACCTGACGTACCAGTCGGGAAGAGCGAATATGATCTGCTATTGGAATAGCCTGTCAGCAACAACGCAGGGTAACACGGAGAAAGTCGTGTACACTTGTGTGTATTTGTATGTTTGACAGGTCCCTGACGGTGTCCAATGCCGGCCGGTGCCCCCGCTGGGAGGATGCTATGAGACTTGTCCGTATGCAGCTGTACGCCGAGAGACACCGCAAGGTGAGGCAATTAGCCCAAAAGTCAAGTCTAGCTCGTTCAAGGCTCTCCGCATCAATAGATGCGGAAGTGTCCCTTAGCGTTATCGCCGGCAATGCTATAGGATACTTTAGCAGCTGTTGATGCGGATCGTCTTTAGTGAGTCTGCTTTCCGAAATGAACTCGTAAGTGAACAGTGAATGAGCTTGTAGAGAGCTCGATGACTGGTGGATGGATGAGCTGTTCCTAATGCGCACAAGGTCATCGGGGCGACGCCGGCCACCGTAGGTCCGCGCAAGGCCGAAGGCCTATTGTGCAATGGGTTGGCTTCCGGGTTTCGTTTGAGTAGATTGACCCATCCATCTCTGATGCGCTACAACATTAGACTGGCCAGATCGACCGTGATCAATGTTTGTCCCAAAATCTCAGTCTCGGAGCAAGGCTATTCTTGCACTAACCTGGAACAATCACGGTTGATCTATTTCACTCCGCAGTAACCATTCCCTGCCTCTGGACGCATTTTTGGTCGGTGAAAACTTTGTTCATTCAACGACCGAAACCAAACGTGATAACAGCCCACGGAACATCGGACCCAACTGGTCTCTGCAAGAGGCATACATCCTCATGAGCCCCCGCAGTCGCGGGGACTCATGAGGATCTATGTCTCTTGCAGTTGGTCGTGTTCGTTTTTTCCTCGGCAGAAATGGCTAACCTCTTGACTGCCGAGAAAAAAAAAAAAGTGACCACCACCCAACTGCAAGAGTCTATTTTCGTGTCCCTCTTGGCATTATAAATGATAACTGCAAGAGGTGTAGATCCTCATAAGCCCCCGCATTGGCGGAGGCTCATGAGCATCTACACCTCTTGCTGAAACCACGTTGTATTCATTTTCCTTTGACGGCTGGGGATTTTTGACGTTCGAGTTGCAATGATTTCAAAAGACACAATCTACGTCTGCTGGCAGTACAGGGGATTAGGGATCGTTTACTGCTCATTGTGGCTCTCATAATGAAGTTAATTGTTTATTGTTCTCTTCTCCCACTCAAGCGAGAGGAGGCCCGCAAAGCCGCGGAACTGGCAGCGAAGAAGAAGGCGGATAGGGCAAAGAAGGTGATGCGGGGCGAGATCAAGCCGTCGCAGGTGGACCTGGAAGAAGAGGAGGAACAGAGGATAAAATCAGAGGAGGAGAAGGAGGAGGACAGCCTGCAGGCCATTATCAAGTATGACTGGAGCGACCCGCAGAAGAGCGACTTTCTGGGCAAGTACTACAAGCCCAACATGCACTACCGGCCTCGCCCTTACTACAAGCAGTTGCAGCAGGAATCAGGACAGGTGCGTTGTGGATGTTGATGATGATGATGATGATGATGATGATGATGTAGATGATGACGAAGACGATGATGTTGACGACGACGATAGTGATGATGCATTAGTCTTGTAATTTAGTTAATTGAACCCTTTTAAGCCGAGGCAGCATTTCCGGAGGTGTTACCTAACGACTATGTACCAGCAGAAGGTGATGGATCGATTATGATAATTCAAGGGTAGAGCCAGATTAGCTTAGCGCCTGGCGGCGCCAAGCTAATCTGGTACTACCCTTGAATTATCATGGTCGATCCATCCCCTGCTGTAGTGCGTCGGACCTAAATGAATTTAATCTATAGTTGAATGTAGAAAATAATAGAGGGATAAAGTGGGCCACGCACAGGGACGATGGTGATCATCATAATTATGGTGGTGGTGGTGATCGTTTTTTAAGATAATCGCTTAGATATATCAATGCATATATATTAAGTTTGTCCTGTTAAGTGTGCATGAAACAATATGCATGTAACACGCGAGTAACACACATACACACACACACACACACACACACACACACACACACACACACACACAACACACACACACACACAAAACACACACAAACACACACACACACACACACACACACACGCAAAGCCCCCTATTGACTAGTGGGAACGTGAACCCCCACCCCTCCACTTCTGTTGTTTGCTTCTCCTCCCCCCTCCACCCACCAGCGCCGGATCAATCAGTTTTTAAGGGGGGGGGTGCTGAACGACAGTGTAAAAATTGTATACTGTTCAGGAACGGATCAGTTACCTCGAGGGGGAGGGTCCAAATTTTTGTTTTGGACCTTCAACCTCATACGAAAAGCGGGTGGGGGAAGGGGGGGGGGGTAGAAAGAGAAAAGGCGCGTACTTCCAGGGTCCGAAGAAACCTAAAAGCGGGGCAGGGGGGGGGGGTGCAATAACATTACACCACCCCCCTCCTTCTCGAACCATGTTGTGGCCTGGTAGTGAATGATTTTTTTTTTAAGCCGAGTGGGAGGGGGATGCGGGGGGGGGGGGTGCCGTAGTACCAAAGCACCCCATTGGATCCGGCCCTGACCCACCCCCACCGACCCACCCACTCCCCACTATTACCACCCACCCACCCCGCCGTTTGATATTTTGATATTCCGTAAAGCACCCCCCCCCCCCCTCCTGTCTCAAGTGAAATGTCCCAAACAAAAGCAAGAAAACCAACTTCCCTTCTGGAGGTAACTGATCCGCCCTATGCTGTTGATTTAACCCTCTGGCTGTCGGTAGCGGGTTTTTTGTCGCGATGATTCCTGCAGGAATCATCGCAATAAAAATCGCTACTGACAGCCAGAGCCGGGGTTAGTTATTTCTTGCATTTCTGTTTTTATGCGGCTCTAGATTCCTGCGTTCCGACTAATCCCGCTGCCGGAGATCTGCAAGGAACTGGCGATACCAGTGCCCAGAATGATCATAGAGATGGAGCAGCGCAAGAAATCCATACCGGCTGATGATGACGACGAAGACGCGGTAGGTCACACACTGGCTGGCTCCCTCGATTTGCTACCGCTTGCAGCGGATCGAATCGAGGGAGACAACCAGTGAGGGTGTGTCACTGATGCAGAGAGCAGAAAAACAAGTTACCGCCAAACATGGCACATGTCAAAAATGCACTTATGTTGACAAGACTTAAGGTTTTGCGTGTACTACTATTTCAACTCCTACTTATATGAGTAACCTGTCAGAAACGTCAAGGTCACATTAGGTCAGATAAATGATGCGGCTCAGTCGTGCACGTGAACCTTGAGGGTTTTGCGTTCTTGTTCAGTAATCCGTTCGGTCCCTATAGTCTAAACACTACGTGTTCTCTCTTTTCTCTCCAGCCATTGACCGATCGCAAAGCTGTGGCAAGGAAGAAGTCAGGAATGTTTGGGAAGAAGAGGAAGGGCAACAAAACCAACAACAGTGCTGACTTCAGCGCCAACAACACCGCTGATGTCACCAGCAACTCTGACTTCAGCAAGGACACGACAGAGGACGTGACCGAAAGCATCGACTTGGGAGCCTGCTGTTTGGACTTTGCTAACCACGAGAACTGCAGGCTGATTGCGCGGTTCGGGGAGGTTAGGAAACACATCCACGATCAGTTCACAGCGCTTGGTGTCAGCGGCAATTTAGGCGACTTTACGTCAAGCTCCATTCAATCACCGGTCGACGTCACCTCTGAGAGAGACGCGCCGCCATCAGACAACTATGAGTTTAATCATACGTTGAACTTTCAAACTGGGGTGTCCACTATGATACTCGAAAGATCACACCAGGCAGAAGAAAAGTCAGAGTCCACAGGATCAACAGCCAGCACACCAAGTATCACGTCATCAACATCAGTACCGAAAGAGAAGAAAAGACGGAAGGATGCGAAAGCTGTCCCAGAAAGAACAGTCGTACTGCCTCCAATTTCAAATGCTCCCCGGAAAACCTGGCCGTAGACTACACTCAGCTGTATACACACTGACTTATGACCAACCCTTGACTGTCAATGACGATACTGATCGGCGGAAAATACGCGTAGTTACGCGTCTTTTCCGCCGTTCGGTATCGCCAGTAGCAGTCAAGTGCTTATTTTCGTAAGTTGAACCGCTCCGATTTTGACCAGCAAGACCGCATTTTCTCAGCAACAACAAAGCTGGGGAATATCATATATTATACATCTCAAGAGCTCACGTGAATCTATATTTTTGCACTAGTGAGATGAAAGGTACTTGGAGCAGTTAACTCATTTGAGACGTGCCGCCTCCGGATACGCGGCTTATGCCGCGTATCCGGAGGCGGCATGTCTCGAATGAGTTAATGAATAGTGTATATTTTTTATACATTTTAGACCAGAACAGAACTTTATTTGAACAGAACTTTATTTGTAACAGGTAGGGCTGATTTGTTTGAAAGTAATAATATTACATATATCACGGCAATCGATCATGAATGCGAGTATACGAATTATTGACCTCTCAGGTCTGCTGTGAAGTAATAGTACGTGGAATCATCGCAGTATTTTGATGCAGAACAGAAGTGCATTGTTGTTGAGGTTTTCTTAGTGCAAAACTGTTAGTAGTAACTCCCTTTTGAAGGTATACATTATCTGTGGCTGCATGCATGAGGGTGTTATTTAACCATTTCCAAAAAGATTCAATATTCAAAGCTGCTGCGGTGCTTTTTGGCTGACGGTATGCATTAGCAGACGTGAGTCTATATACTGTCACCCGTCGTCCGTGGTAAACTTGGACGTTGGCATTTTCTCGAAGACTAATCAAGCCACAGTCTTCAAACTTGGCCCAAGGATCTTTCTAAACATACCGATTTCGGTGACCTCTCAGAAAGCCAAGGTCACAGGGAGTCTAGAAAACGGTCAAAAAATAGCCATATTTTGACCAAATTTGTGTTTTCTAACATACTACTTTTATTTTCAACTTCAAACCCAAACTTGGTCAGGGCCGGATCGGGGGGGGGTGCTTTGGTACTACAGCACTCCCCCCCCCCCCCCCCCCCCCCCCCCCCCGCCCTCGGCTTAAAAAAGAAAAACAGAAAGAAAAACATTTACTACCAGGCCACAACATTGTCCGAGAAGGAGGGGGGGGGGGTTGGTTTAATGTTATTGCAGCACCCCCCCCCTCCCCCCTTTCCCCGCTTTTAGGTATAGGTATCTTCGGACCCCGAAAGCACTCCCCCCCACCCCAGTTCCCTTACCCTGTCTACCCCCCCCCCCCCCCCCCACCCCCCCCACCCCCCCCCCACCCCCCCCCCCCCCCCCCCGTTTTTCGATTTTTTCGGACCCTTGAAGCATGCGGCTCTTCTTTGTTCCACCCCCCACCCCCACCCCACCCCCCGCTTTTCGATTTCTCCGGACCCTGAAAGAGCTCGCGCCTTCCTTTTCTCTCTCTCTACTTCCCCCCCCCCCCCCACCCACCCCACCCCCACCCCCCTTCCCCGCTTTTCGATTTTTTCGGACCCTGGAAGCACGCGCCATTCGCTCCTGAACAGTATACAGTTTCTATATTGTCGTTCAGCACCTGATTGATCCGGCGCTGTTGGTACACAGATACCTGATGGTGCGGCCTTTCAATGCACACCAATTTTTGTTAGAATCTTTCTTTAATTAATTATCAAAGGGTTTATGTGTTGTTGGGTGGTTTTTTTTGTTGTTTTTTTTTTTGTTTGTTTTTTTTTTTGCAAACTTTTCAAACAAATTTTGCATAAAGGTAGCTGATGATGAGACCTTTCTATGCACACCAATTAAGTTGTCAAGGGTCACCTGGGTGGGGGGGGGGGGGGAGAGCAAATGTGGGAAAAACGCATACATTTTGAGAAATGATGGATTTCACTGGTACAAGAGCCAAACCTTTATATTTGTAAAGACACTTAAACACTTGCTCCTTCCTGTGGCCTGTCGTAAAGGTCAAGGTCACAAAGATCCGACTAATGTGGATCGGTCATACACGTGAGCCACGAGGGCTTAGACATCCATGTTCGGTGATTAAAAGGAGCGGGTAGAATCAGATTTATTGGTTCCTTTTAACCAAACTAATTTTACCGTACGTTTGACACTTATTTGTCATCACGTTTCATTTATAAAATATTTATGTTATTTAAAACAACTCAGATGAGACTTTTATGACATAGTAGTTCGAAGCAATAAACTGTACGCTCCGTCTAGTTCTCATTTCTCGGTCTTGGCTGACTTCTCAAATGAAAAGACTAACCCATTAAGCAAAGGTCCTCGGCCGGCCCACGAGGGCCCACTGCGGCCCTCATGGGCCGGAAGACGTTTCGCTACTGGGGTAGGGATGGTACTGAGGTTCAGCCTTCTGTTTTACCCCTTTGTGCGTGCTGCCCGCGTCGGTACAATACAATACAATACAATACAACTTTATTGTCTGTTCGAGTCCAAGCACGACAGAAATTTGTACTGTAGACAGCACAGTGATACACTATTGTAAGACGCAGTACCGATGGCTGCATGCACATGTTGGCGGCTAACCCCTTCACTGCCAAGAAAAAGTGAACACAATCAAACTGCAAGACGATCCCCATGCCGACTGAGCTCCCGCAGTTGCAGGGGCACCTGGTGATCTATGCCTTTCATGTTGACCGAAACTGCGACTTTCATGTTCCGGTCTTTGACGCCATGGCCGGGATTGGCTGAGTTGGGATTTATGTGTCAGTTTAGTCAGTTCTCGATAAGCGAAAAAAAAAAAAAAAACTATTGGGCCGACGTAGGCCAGAAGGCCTTTTTGCCGCGCTCACTGAGGGGGCCATGGCCGGGAGTCTTCCTAGCAAAGCCGGTGTTAACCCATTTAAGTGGTAAGTGGACGCTTCTCCTCGGAACATATGTTTCTTTTAATCTTGTGTGTATTGCATAAATGTGTTTTTCGAATGTTTTTAAAAAGACTGTTAACTTCGTGGAGCGGAGTGAGGGTGTCAGGCCCACCTTAATAAAAACAATTTCACTGGCACTTCAACACCTACTAGCCCTGCCGTTGCAGCTGTATCAGATCCTCGTTTACTCCGATTCACAAGTAGCGCTTAAATCTATCTCCTCGTGCGAGCCTAATGTTAAACCCGATATTATACAAGAAATCAAATATCTGATACGTCAACTCCTTGTCCGCGGGATCGACACCATACTCCTGTGGATCTTTGCACATGTAGGGATCCCTGGAAACGAACTCGCGGACAAGGCTGCAAAGGCCGGTGCAGCCAGAGCCAACGGCTCGTTTAAAATTCAGCTTCCTCTTGCCTCCTCGAAACTGCAAATAAAAATAAGAACTTAAAGTTTCATTAACGAAAGCCTAAAAACTAGATATACCAAACTAGGGTAAAAAATATACCTCAATCCCGGTATTCCATTCCAAAACACCCCCACTTGATAATATATTCCCTTTCGTGATTGACCCAGTTATCCATAGAATCTCTACAGACAGCTGGCGTGTCAAGTTCTCACGCCCCACATGCCTGTGTGGCGAGGTCTTCACTTCCGAGCACGCAATCATCCTCATTTGCCCGTACTGTGTAGTCGAGTGCGCGGAAATCAGGACTGGAAACACCCTAGAACTGTAAAATTATCTGACTAAACTCAGTACTTCATAAACCTGACTCCGAAACTACTAAAAATCATTGCGGCGGTCGCCGCGCGGAGGGAGCGGCTGGCCGCTGCGCTGATCTAGGTATATACTACATTAACAATTCAACTCGAGTTAAATCCTATGTTTGGTCAAGTTTACTTATGAGCCGAGCGAGTTTGTTTTCCGTGGAGCTTCGCTGCGCGCGCGTAGATCTGTGGAACGAGGCTAACTGCGAGCGAGCGAGCGACTGTGTTGACGCGGCGCATTTCTTATTTCACTCTATGGCTTTCACAGCAGGCACGGCAACGCAGGTCTGACTGCTCCTGTCACGCACCGCCATCTAAATTTCTGACTGACAGGCCACGGACCACAGTGCTGTTTCCGTACTGTCCAGTCTCTTAGCCTTAGTCAGTCTCAGGCATCCCCTAATATTTCAATCCCCTAAAAAAACACTAGCGCCCACCAGCTGCACATTTGTCATGCAAAAAATAACCAAAAAAACAGCACATTGACAGCCATTTCTTGGCTATGAACCTGATTCCTTACCAACTCCACACCCAAGCACAGCTGAAGTCAGCGTGCCCCTCAAATCACTACGTCAAAGGCAACTCAAAATAGGCCCACAATTGTCCACTGGATAAGCTCAGGATGGTATGAATCAAAGCACCAAACATGTCTCCTCTCAGCTAACCACAAATTTCCAGCAAATTCCAACATTCAGCCCAACTGCAAATTTTCAAACAAGGCCTCAACTTCCCCGCATCGTAATTTCGGCTTCACCAAAAAGACTTTTCAAGACATATTAACGGAAACAAAATTTTAATAATATTGGGCATAAAAATTTGACGTTAGTCACACTTTAAATGTATAACGTGACCTGATATCTTCTCGATCATATTAGTTTTCGAAGTAGGCTTTGAAAACCGTCTCGCGCTCGCGTTTTAGGCCATTAAAACATACACTCTTTTACAACATATTAAGTGGACGCTTCTCGTTCGGAACACTGATGTTGTTGTTGTTTGTTTTGGTTTTTTTGCTGTTTTGTGTATTGCATAAACTGTGGTGTTTTTTTGGTATGTTTTTAACTGTGACAAGACTGCCACTTGATGACTTTGAGTTCGTGGGTAGGCCTTGGCGCCGTCCTACTTCATCCTTAGTATGCCCAGACTGTCACGCCGCGGCCGCCTGGCGCTGCTGGCCCTCTGTAGCTCTGTAGCCTACCTACCCCTCCCCCCCCCCCCACACACACACACACCCCACCCCCTGCCACTTACTCCCCCCCCCCCCCCCCCCCACACACACACACACACACACACATACACACGCAGCATGTCAGTCTAACCAGCTAGTCCCCCTTACAAAGCAACTTGAATGTCACAGTCGTGGGGACAGTAAACTGAATTAGTCAGTGACGTTGTTCGCGGCCTCTTAGTATGCGGTTATACGTGTCACAGCCGAACACGTACACACGCCACACGCGATGGAGGACGAAGCGAAGTCCGCCGCAGAACCAAAGAATCAACATCTGCAGCCTGCCTGGATCCAAGAAACTTTACAGGGATGCCTTACAGATGCAAATATTATCGAAGAAGTCATGGCAAGTACCTAATAGCAGAAACGTTTATGTCCGTGTTGCTGTGAGCGAGACAGCGGCATTTTCAACAGTGAAGTCAAATTATGTTTTGCAGAAGTCGTCATCATCACGAGAAATGTTAATATCCGAGTAGTTGTGAGCGAGTCAGTGAAATACTCGACTCTCTTAGAAGCTTTTGTTGCAGCCATCATTATATCTTAGTCTTAGTTGATGTTATTATTATTATTATTAGTTGTTGTTGTCTGCTGTTGGTGGTGTAGTTGTTGCGGGTGTGTGTGTGTGTGTGTGTGTGTGTTGTGTGTTGCGTGTGTGTGTGTGTGTGTGTGTGTGTGTGTGTGTGTGTGTGTGTGTGTGTGTGTGTGTGTGTGTGTGTGTGTGTGTGTGTGTGGGTGCACGAAACCACTAATATGGGTGACTTTCTTTACCATCCTTCTGGAAAATGGGTGTGTGTAAAATTCTGGGTGGCCAAGTCAGACACCCATTTTTTCTGAGGGTTGTTTCTGCATTATTTTTAATTCAAAAGTCCCCGGCAGAAAAAAAATAAAAATTGGATGTCCCATTTTTGCAGGTTTACCTAATGTGCGTTTTAAACGCACTGGGCCAATGTGTCACCATGGAAGCAAGCGTCGTTCGGCTGCGCAGAGTGAACTGAGTGGTTTCCCCTTCTATTGTCTCTCGTCCCGCCAACCGTCGCCGTTCCATCAGGTAAGGCTATTGTTTTTATGCAATATTTCTTAGTTAAAAGCACGCCCAAGTGTACTTCTTCAGCGCAGTAATTTAACTGAGATGCTCCCAATCAGATACAATTGCACAGTAGCCTATATGGACCCGTTTGGCCGAGAAAACTGAGTCTGCTACGACCCGAGTCTCAGCCTGCTGCTCAGCCCGTCAGTCTTGTAGTAACAGATAATAGAACCCCACGAATTTAACAAAAGCTTTCTTCTTCAACGAAAGGAAGTTGTTCAATAACACATTACAAGGTCAATCTGTCACGGGTTGCTTTTTTTTTCTTCTGACATGTGTGATTGTGAACGAAATGTAACTTGGCATGTTTGTATGCATGCACTGTTGAAACAAGATGGCGCCAGATTTGAATCCTCGTACGCAAAACTACCTCGCGATTCGAAGAACAGACATCCACGAATAGTTTTTTTTTGGATTTTGCAACTGAAGTGTCGCATTTTACTGTATTACCAGTTATTGTTCGTAGGGGGCAGGGGGTACTGCTGTAATTATGTATATATCTGATTCAAAATGTCAATGGTTTACATGGTTGTATTTGACATGATTGCAGCAACACCGTTTTGGTCACACTCAGCACTTTCTGCACACACCCAGCGCCGGATGGCAGCAGGATGTCCAAACCCATCGGGATCTATGGAAGTGGACAAGCACGCCCCTTCCTCGGTGGCACATGACCAAGGCCCATGGCAAAATTAGTCAGCAGCAGCATGATGGCCCAGCGTCGTCTGTCGCAGAGGGTGCGTCTGGTAGGAGGGTGCATAGACGGCAGCGGAATGCCCCCAATTACAAACTGGTAAGTGATTCTATGATCATCTTTATTTTATTGGCTCACGTGCGAAGCAATAGTGAGTTTATGTTCTGGGCCGTCCGCGTCCATGGTAAACGTTAACAGTGGCATTTTCTCGGAGACTTTTCAAGCCACATTCTTCAAGCTTGGCCCAAGGATACTTTGTGGCAAGATCTTTGTAAACATACCAATTTGAGTGACCTCTCTCAAAGGGTCACGCGGGGTTGACAGATGTGTGAAAACTGCTTACATTTTCAGAAAACATGGATTTTGCTTTCTTGTGCAAGGCCCCTTAAACCAAAATTGGGCTGCTTTTGTACTAATGCAGCTTTCTTTTTTTCTTTTCTTTTCCAGTTGGCAAGTGGAGCCTGGGATGGGCCTGAGACTGCCGAGAGTGCAAGCGCATCGCAATACAAGGACAGTGATGACGAGGAGTTTGTTCCTGGCTCGAGCTCACAGGATTCAGACGGTGCGTCGCCATCAATCTCTGGGGTCTCTGACACAGACAGTTTTGTATTGAATATGTTAGATTTCAAAGTGGCTGTTTCAGGGTGGGCAGGTGTCAGTGAAGCAAGTACCAGCAAGGCGCAGTGTGCGTTAGGGGATGAATTAGGGGGTGGCAATGACAATGTGGATAGGCAGAAGGAACATGATGTTGGGGGTGGGGAAAGAGCGCTTACCAAAGAAACGGGTGTGCACGTGTCGCAGAGAGGGAAAGGAAAGTACAAATGGGACAAGAAACATGCATGCAAATTTTGTGGCAAGCTTGTTTTGAAAATGAGCACGCACTTACACGATGTCCATGCAGATGAGGCAGACGTTGCTAAAATTGTGATTATAAAAAAGGGACTAAGCAGAGACGTCAAGCATGGATCAGAATACAAGATGAGGGGGATTACATGCATAATGTTGCAGTTCTTGAAAAGAAATCAGGATGTTGATTCCTAAGTATCGCACCAAAACTAGTAAGGTAGACGACCTTCTCGCCTGTAGCCATTGCAAAGGGCTCTATCAAAAAAAGCTGATCTCTGTACACTCAAAACGTTGCTGTCAGAAACAAGGAGGGTTTCAGTTCACTAAGAGAGGTGAGGCTGCTCAACGTGGGAGGCTAATGCTTCCAATACCTTTAGACGTTGACTTTTCCTTCTATCATAAGGTTTTAGCCAGACAGAGACAGGATGAGATAAGCCATCTCATCAGAACTGACCCCTTGCTTTTGGAGTATGGAAAGAGATTATTTGACCGCAGGGACATTGAAGAACACACGGCTGGGCAAATCAGCTCCAGGATGCGGGAGTTAGGGAGACTATTAAAGATTCTTAGAGTGAGGTCAGAAATGAAAATCGCAAGTTTAAATGCTGTGGTCAATGCAGCTAGCTTTGATCATGTTGTACTGGCTGTAAAAGAGCTAGCAGAATTTGATGAGGACACACATCAGTTCAAAAAAGGCAATCTTGCAATGCGCATAGGCCATGCTTTGAAAAAATGTTCACAGATCAAACAGTCGCTGGCATCCAAACAGCTTGGGAATGGTTCAGATGACAGGTGGCGACAGGAGCTCTCTGAGGCGCAGCGCTTTGACTCTGTCTTCACAGGGGACTGGTACAATTGTGTGTCAGCTACAGCAGCCCAGTCGGTCGGGAAAATGACCATGAACAAACCCAAGCTGATCCCATCATGTGAAGATGTGAGGAAGGTCCAACAGCTTCTTGAGACAAGGGTGGTTTCGGAAGATTATCCGACAGTGGTTAAAGCAACTCTTTGCGCTGTATCACTTTTCAACCGAAAACGAGGGGGAGAAGTTCAGAGAATGAAGGTATCAGACTTCCAGAATGCTAAGATTGGATCGATCACCAATCAAGATATCTTGAAAGGTCTCACAGAGGTTGAGAAGAAAATGGTGAATCATTTTCAGCGAGTGGAAATCAGGGGCAAGTTTAATAGGAGTGTTCCCGTTTTGCTGACGAAGAAGATGATGACAACTGTGGACAGAATCCTTCAAATGAGGCAATCAGTGCCAGCTCTCGCCGGTTCCCAGTACATCTTTGCCACACCTTCTGGTCAGAGGCCTTACAGAGGCCATGATGTCCTGAAGGAACATGCACTGCAAGCGCAAGTGTCAAACCCAGCCATGTTCACATTTACTCAGTTACGGAAGCAGGTTGCAACTTTGGCTCAGGCCATGGCCATCTCGGAGTTAGACCAGGATCAGCTGGCAGACTTCCTTGGTCATGATATTCGGATACATCGCCATATCTACCGCCAACCTCAAGACGTCCTTCAGAAGGCAAAAGTGGCAAAGATTCTTCTGTCAGTAAACAATGGGATGACAGATTTTGAGAGTTGCATTAGAGCTGAACTGGGCGATGATGAAGAGATTGACTTTGACAATGAAAACACATCAGAAACTCGCAGAGAGGTCGCTGGGGAAACAGCACCTGTGAATGAAGCAAATAGCAAGTCAACAACACAGGAGTCATTGAGCATGACCGAGAAAAGACTGATGACAAACTAGATAGTTTTGATGATGACAGTTCTGCGTCGGCTCCTGCTCGAAAGAAAACTAGATTTACAAGGAAACCATGGGGGAAAGCTGAAGAGAAAGCTGTTGAAACTCGTTTCAAGACACACCTCGTCGTGAACAAACTTCCTGGAAAGGCCGAGATACAGCAGGCCATTGCAGAAGACCCCGCACTTAGACATAGGCGCTGGACAAACATTAAGGATTACATCCGCAACAGACTGAAAAAGTTACAAAAGAAATGAATTGAGATTCTCCGACACTCGCGTCATTTTCCTTTTCATACAGATTTATTACAAGAGTGTTCATTATTATTGGGTTGGTTTCAGCATGTCTAGCTTGTTTTTGCCAATGGAACTGCAAATGGAACGACGCTTGGGGACGAGAGACAATAATAAGGGGCATGGAAAACTTTGAAAATGGAACTGCTGATGGAACGGGGAGGGGGCGGGGACGAGAGACAATAATAAGGAGTAAGAAAACTATTGTCATCATAAAGATTTATTACAAGAGTGCTCTACTATGAGGTTGGTGCGCCTGCATCCTTTTGTATACTGTATATAACATGTAAAACTTTGAAAATGGAACTGCTGATGAAACGGGGGTTGGGGACGAGAGACAATAATAAGGAGTAAGAAAACCATTGTCGACATAAAGATTTATTACAAGGGTGCTACTATGGGGTTGGTGCGCCTGCATCATTTTTGTATACTGTATATAACATGTAAAACTTTGAAAATGGAACTGCTGATGAAACGGCGGTTGGGGACGAAAGACATTAATAAGACAAAAAGAAACAAACATTGTCAACATAAAGACTTATTACAAGGACGTTATTATTCGGTTGTTTCCAGCGTGTATAGCTCTGTTTTTATCTGATGTACACCTGGATCATTTTGTATGCTGTGTAACATTAAAGAAGTACCCAAAGGAGAACATTCCTTCTGCCAATGAAGATAAGTAGCGGCTAATCTCTCTGTTTGTTTGTCTATTTTGACAAAGGGTATTTACCCGAAATATTAATACATTGTGTTGTACCCGTCTTTTCTAAGCGTGTTTCTTTCTCCGTTGGGTACTTCTTTGCTTATTACACGCTTGGCAGTCACCTTTTTGGTCTGGATTGTGTAACATTCATTAACCTTACTTTGCAACTAAACAGTGGCCCCCACCCAGGTTTGCCCTGGGGGACTTGGGTGGGGTCAACTACTTTTTAGTTCCGAGGGTCACCCTGGTCAGCCCCAAAGGGTGGGTTTTCCTCTCAATTCTGGGGCATGTGTTTCTGTCTACCCTTGGTCAATTAACTTGTATTTTCCTTTTTTAAGCTCTCCCTGCTGTCTGCGCTGCCTGTATCTCTTGAAAAGAAGTAGCCAACGGAGAAAGAAACACTCTTAAAAAAGACGGTTACAACACAATTTATTAAGATTTCGGGTAAATCCGCTTTGTCAAAACGGACAAACAAACAGAGAGATCAGTCGCTACTTATCTTCATTCGCAGAAGGAATGGGGCACATTCCTTCTGTGAACAAAGATAAGTAGCGACTGATCTCTCTGTTTGTTTGTCTGTTTTGACAAGGCGGATTTACCCGAAATCTTACTAAATTGTGTTGTAACCGTCTTTTCTAAGCGTGTTTCTTTCTCCGTTGGGCACTTCTTTGCATTTTACATGATTGGCAGTCACCTTTTGGGTCTGAATAATTTGTTTGTTTGTTTGTTGTTGTTGTTTTGTTTGTTTGGGTTTTTGTTTTGTTTTTTTTTTTTTTGGGGGGGGAGGGAGGGTGGTGGTGGTGTATCTCTCTTGATTTTGGATGTGTGTTGCTAAATGATCTTAGGTTTACTTAGCGTATTAGACTGGCTGGCGACATGCATTCAATATTCTGTTCATTATTTTATTTTATTTTTTCCCCTTCATTATCAGTGCTGGCACGTCCGGACGTTCAGCAATGTACAACCAATCGGAACGAAAGACAATAATAAGATAAGAAAACCATTGTCAACATGATAAACATTTATTACAAGAGTGTTATTTTTTCAGTGTGTATAGCTTGTTTTTATCTGATGTACGCCTGGATCATTTTGGAAATGTCTGTAACTTTTTTTTTTTTGGTTACTATAAAGTACACTTTGCATACTGTGCATTGTTTCTAAAGTCACAGGAATCATAAACCTTAGCTGAGTTGGTATACCTCGCCCTCTACCTAGGTTAAACGCACCAGCGGTGCCACTGTTGCTATTTTCGCACCGGACCGGTCATGTGCACCAGAACTGCGCGCGCAGGTTGGCTTGTGCACTTGTAGTGTGGTCTCGTTCGTTCACGCAGAAGATTGTGATCGCAGTCGGGAAAAAAAAGGTTCGTTTCCGGTTTTAACTTGTAGCCTTTTATTTCCCCGAACACGCCAGTTTTGTGTAGAGATGGCGGAGGCTTGAGTCATGCCCAACACCACTGAATCAAGTCTATTGAACATGTAGTGCGCTCATTTCTCGAACTTCAACTTTGACGGTGCTTTCTGCCACAAACGACGCAGATGTCGCAAAAATCACCTCCATTGAGGATTTAAAAAAGCTATTTTTAAAATCTGCCAAATCGCGTAATGTTTCATGGTGCTAGCATAAGGATGGATGCATAATTGCTGGATTGCATATATGGGAAAGGGTATTCTTTATTCATGTTATTTTGCAGCAGTAAAACGAAGCTCACGTGATTCTTTCTCCGAGGTTGCCCATTACAGGTGCAGAAAGCACACGCTCTAAACCGATCGGATGCACCAGACCAGTCCAAACGACCGGTCTGGTGCCAATATAGCAACATTGGCACCACTGGTGCATTTAACCTAGGCACTGGACGAGGTATACCAACTCGGCTAAGCTTTATTGTCGCACTTGCTAGAACTCGGTATTATATTTCTCTCTCCATTTTATGAATAGAGGCACATAAGTCGCGGTAACCCTTTACATGCCGAACTTGGGCAAGAACTAGTTTTCCTCATCACAAAGTTGGCAGAAAAGGGTTTGACTGCTCTTGATTGTTTGATTTGAAGTGTTTACAAACAATTATTGTGTTTTTATATGCATGCACCTTTGATGTGATTAATAAAGGCTGAAGTTTCAAGTGATTGATTTCTTATGTTGTCAGTTCATTAATTAATGTCAGTGTTCTGTTTTGTCATTTTAACTCATTCTACCTCAAGGCCGGAATCCCCAAATGTTGAAGTCATCTTCTGAAAACTGCGTTGCAGGGCAGGACACAGATCGACCACGATAGTTCAAGGGTGATGCCAGAATAGCTTGGCGGCCATAGGCGCCACTCTATTCTGGCATCAGCCTTGAACTATCATGGTCGATCTTTATTTTGCTCTGGTGTGTCTGGGGTAGAATAAGTTAAGTGTTAGTTTATTCGTCTGGGTCTTTTTCTGTCTTTCATATTTTTCCACACTTTTTAACCTGCATCATACTGAGGCTAAAAGCTTCAAATTTGTACACTGCCATATATGCAAGCTACATTACAGAACTTACAGATGAGGACATAGACCAATGGCATTATTAGTTCAAGTGTGGTGCCACAATAGCTTGGCGCCTAGAGGCGCCAAGCTATTCTGCCACTACCCTTTGGACTATTTTAGTCACACTTGTTGCACACACTGGTGTATTCCGAATAATAAGGGTTAATATTCAAAATGCTCTGTTGCTGTTTGTCTCGAACTGCAGAGTACATTTTTTTTTAAGTCGTTTAATTTCCAGAATTCTCACATAAATGCCATGCATAAACTGTTTTGCTTCAGAATGACAAAACGTAGCAATGTTTAAAAGATTTCCTCTGTAAAAATCATAATCGAAAGGCCAGTGTTCATTCAATTTTGCACCATACAATGTTAAGAATGTTAATGCATACATACACATTAAGATGAAAAAAAAATGAAAGTGTAAAAAAAAGTATTCCATGCACTTGACCTTATTACAGACGCCTAATGTTGTGAAACACCCATTTTGACTGTAATGCCAGTTTTTTTTTGTGTGAGAGAGACACCCACCCACTTTATTGGTAGAAACCCATTTTTTCGGCATCTAGTGGCTCTGTTTCTAGAAAATGTCTATTTTATTTTAAGTTATAGAGCTTAGTTATAAGGTGAGTTCTAAACATTCGCATCAATTCCAGAGCCCTAGAATAAATAGAAATATGGGAACCCATTTTCACATGAAATGGTAGGTAACCCATTGTGAGGCTTTTGTGCTCCTCTGTGTGTGTGTGTGTGTGTGTGTGTGTGTGTGTGTGTGTGTGTGTGTGTGTGTGTGTGTGTGTGTGTGTGTGTGTGTGTGTGTGTGTTCTGCCTGTATATTGTCCTCTCGTTCTTGTCTTATCGCTGAGAAGTTGTTTGAAGTAATGAGATTTAGCCCGTTCAGATCCAGTAAATGTAGACTGTTTTTTGCAATCTTTCTTAATTCAACGAAAAACAAAACTACTGTCCGAGGGACGTGGATCCTAAGTGGTGTCAGCAAGAGGCATAGATCCTCATGAGCCCTCGATGAGGGATGGGCATCTAAGCCCAGATTCAGGGTACGCCGCCACGAACACCAGACCCGTGTCTAAAATATGACCGTAAAAATCGCTTTATTATTGTAGACTTAACAAATAGGAAGGAAGAAGGAAGGAACGAAAAAAATTAAAACAAACCAAATAAATAAATAAATAAAATAAAAAGAAATGACTTTTGCTGACACCACTTTGAATCCATGTTCCTTGGACGGCTCGGGCTTGCGGGGGCTCATTAGGATCTATATCTCTGGCGTTAAAATTTTCTGGGCACTGAACGGATTAAGGCTTCATAAGTCTCTTCCTTCTTTTATTTCTTTTTCTTCTCCTTCTTATTATTATTATGTTGTGGTTTATGTTTATTATGACGGACTAATTGCAGAGTTTGTTGGAGGCCGGCTAGGACCTGTGTATTACGGACCTCTCCGAGTTGTCTGACGGATACGAACTACGTAATCAGAGTGGAGGCCAGAAACCACCCGGACAGCCGCACAGTAGTCCTCAAACATTCTCCACCTCATGCCAGGGTAGGGGAGGAGACCCATTGTGATGAAGCTCTATGCTCGTGCATAGTGCTCACACATTAGGGTAAATACGATACGGTTTTTGTTAACGGTTTGTTTGTGCCGATAGTCCGTGGGGCCTGCTGCCCATATGGAATCTGTAAGACATGATTAGCACGGAGTTTTAGTGAGTTCTGTTTAGTGAGTTCTAGGCAAAAGCTGTGTCTGTCAGAGCAGTAATATATTAGTGCGGGGCTTGACTGTCATTCTGGACAGACGTTATGCGAGATACCTTAGCCCGCATTCCAACACTCTGAAGCCTAGATTTCAGGTATGTTTCTATATATGTAGTATTGATAGTTGCTTAGCTAAAGACGGTATGCTTTGGTAAGAGTAATTTGGTTGTATAGTGTTGGCCGGTTTGGTTCAGTTATGTTGGTTTAGAATTCAGTGAAGTAACCGGTGTTTTTGGTATACAGTTATTTACCGAGATGGATGACTAAAGGAATGTGAGGTGTGTATGTCTAAGCCGCTATGAAGATAGTACGTGGTTGGTTAAGCATAGTCTTTTCCAGTGTATAGAGTAGTGTATAGCAAGAGTGTTAGGCTATAGTCTGTTTCAAGATAGTGACAGATGTGGGTGTTAGGAAGTAGACAGTTTATGAAGCACGTGTGTGTGTGTGTGAATGAACGTGTGAGTTATTTGTATCAGCCAGGTTACGTGACGTTTCTCATTGATCCAATATGTTGTGTGTTTAGCAAGCGTTACGTTTGGATCCTTGTTGTTGTACTCAAACCAAGGGGAATCACAGCGCTGGACAGACAACAGTTAGATCCCCTGCCCCCGCCTATCAGGCACCCAATCGCCAGCCCACAGAGAAATACGCAGGTATAGAATAAGACAATCATTTCCATTCCTTATTGTCTTATTCTATACCTGCGTATTTCTCTGTGGGCTGGCGATTGGGTGCCTGATAGGCGGGGGCAGGGGATCTAACTGTTGTCTGTCCAGCGCTGTGATTCCCCTTGGTTTGAGTACTGACAATTCTGTCAGCGCTAGCCTCACCTATCTGGTTTGTGAGTATCCTTGTTGTTGTGTTTAGAGTGCTTGTAAAGAGTGGAACGACGGACGCCGAGACGTCGGTCACAGGTGGGACCTAACGTGAGGTCATCCCTCCAGCTCTTCACTCAGAGTGAGTCTGATCGGGACCAAGATACCCGGATCACAGCGAGAACTGCGCTACAGTACGAGTACGAGGACGTCGTGCCAAAGAGACAGGACGGCAGGAAGAAGCGTACAACGAAGGACTTTCACGCCTAGACGTGAGAAGGACCAACGTAACCAGGCAATAACATCAAACAGGTTGGAGACAGTGTGAAACTAAAGCCTAGCCTGGTCGAGATAGTGTGTGATGTGTATGTGATGTGGATGCTGGGTGTGGGGAAAGGAGTGATGTATATAGCTTGATAGTTGTGAGCGTTTTTTTTCGTTTATTTATCTTGTATAAAAGTCACTTTAGAAAGGGAGCCCGTGTGTTGAGTTTTACCGCATGAATGCGCCCGTCTGAGTCAGTGGCGGTGTATGCGTCTGTTGCGTGAGAGTCTGTACGTGCGAGTCTGTACGTGCGACTGTGGGCAAGTCTGCGTGCGTTACAGTGGTGACCCTGTTTTAGCGGTATATATTTTAGAGTAGGATTTTGTTGCTGTGTGCATGTTGATGTGTTCGATTCCCCTCTCCGATTCTAGGGGGTAAGATCCGTTATTTCTGTAGTTTTCTGGATCTTACGAGGAGTTAGTACTTGTTTCTTCCTTTGTATAGGTAGTATTCTTTTTTCCTTGCTCTTCTTTCTATCTTTCTTATTTTTTCGTTCATCTGGACGTCAGAGTAGGCCACTTTTTTTCTGCGTAGGTTGTTGATAATTGTTGTGAGTTTTCATTTTAAGTTTTTGCCGTTCATTTGGTTGTGGTATTTGTATTTTTACATTTTCAAGTGTGAGAAATTGTTCCAGTAAGTATGGAGTCAGACCCGGTAGAGGCGTACATTAAACAGAGTGAAAGACGAGAAAGAGTTAGTTCGTAAACTTAGAGAGGAAAAAGAGTTGGAAATACAGATACAGAGGGAGGAGAAAGAGCTAGAAGCTCAGTGAGAGAGAAGAGAAAGAAAGGGTCTTAAAGGAGAAGGAATTAAAAGTACAGAGAGAAGAGAGAGCGTTTCAGAGAGAAAGACGAGAAGTCTCTAACGTTTCAGAGAGAAGGACGAGAGGGAACATGCGTTAAGAGAGAGAATTAGAGTACCAGAGAGAGAAAGAAGAGAAAGATAGGGAGGTACAGCTACAGTTAGCGCGGGATACGGGGTCTAGAACAGCTGATAGTGATTCAGTAGGCCGGGGCATACGGAATTTTCCTAGACTGCCGATGTTTAAGGAGTCCGTGGACTCTATTGACGCTTTTTTTTGTGTCGTTTCGAGTCTCATGCGCAGGCGTTGAGTTGGCCTCCTGCCAACTGGCCCGTTTTGCTTTCGTCTGTGCTTGAGGGTCAGGCCTTGAGTCTTTACCATAGCTTGAACGTTTCGGGGAACATAGATTACGAGACTTTGAAGGAGTGTCTCTTAAAGCAGTTTCAGTGTAATGCGGAGGGTTTTAGAGAACGCTTGAGAGCTTGTCGGCCAGAGACAGGGGAATCGTTTGTGTCTTTTGGCAAACGGTTGTCCCATTTGCTCGTACGTTGGGTCGAATTGTCAAAGATTGACCACACGTACGAGGCATTGTTCGATCTCATGTTGGCGGAACAGTTCTTTGGTAGCGTTTCCAAGGATCTAGCGGTATTCTTGAGGGAGCGTAACCTCAAGACTACGGACGAGTTAGTACAGAACGCGGAGGCTTTTCGGATGGCGCATCCTACGAAAAACCTCGCGCGTAGGGCCGAGACTCCGCCAGTCGGGTTGGTCGCTGCTAACACGACTAGGGGTTACCGGGGCGTCAATACTTTACGTGGAGGCCAGCTGGTTAACGGTAGAGGTACTTTGCGTTTTCGACGTGGTGATCGAGGTAACAGCAATGCCAGTCGCGATCCGTACGCACGTGGAGGGACATCTTTGCGTGGGTGTGGTCGTATTGCGAGTTCGGACACTCAGTGTTTTTCTTGTCGTGGGTACGGGCATTTCAGACAGAACTGTCCGTACAACAGTGCAGGCGCGCAGTATGCTGGTTATCAAGAGCACGGCCATCTGGCTCATCAGTGTCCTAGCGTCACTAGTCGGGTAGATGGGGCTGGGCAGCTCACTCACACGGCCAGTGTTGCAGTTCCTGTCGTGGAGGAGCCTCAGCTGAGCGTTGTGTGCTCGGCTGATGGCGGAGGGTACTTGCCGATAGTGGAGGTGGTGGTGAACGGTTTCCTCGTTATGCGCGACTCGGGTGCCACGACCGCGGGGGTCAGACGTAGCCTAGTTAGGGAGGATCAGTACACGGGGGAGACCCAGAGGGTAATTTCGTTCGGAGGGAAAGTAGAATTTTTTCCTTTAGCCAAGATAGAGATTGACACGGAGTTTTTCTCGGGTAATCTGATTTCTTGCGTTATCGACGAGCCGGTAGTCGATTTAGTCTTAGGTAATATGAAGGGTGTGCAGCCAGTCATCAGTAGGGTCGGGGCGATGAAACGGCGAGCTCACGTTCCTCACGGTGTAGTCGCATCAGTCGCGCCGGAAGCTCAGAGCAAGCGTGCTCGTGTGCAGAAGGAACGTGTTATTTCCGTCCAGAATCAGGGGATCGGTCAGCGGGTGTGGCCCAATTGTCGGGTTGGCTGGAGACGGCATACTTCTGTTGCGGACAGAAATGCGGCTCAGCACCCAATATGTAGGTAGATCGGAGATTGGAGTCTCGCGATTGTGTGTTTTGTGTGTGGGCAGCCGTTGGATCGTTTTCATTTCTGGAGGTTTTAGCGCGTTAGTTCCGTTTTTCGCGTTCGCTGTGCGATCCGAGAGTGTACGTTGAGGTTTAAGGCTGTTCTATTTTTGCTTTCTTGTATTCTAGATAGTCAAAGTTAGTCTTGGTTTGTGATAGTGTACGTCGAGTAGTCTTAAAAAGAAACTCGGTCGTTACTTTTTTTCCCGAGGAAGGGGGAATTGTGATGAAGCTCTATGCTCGTGCACAGTGCTCACACATTAGGGTAAATACGGTACGGTTTTTGTTAACGGTTTGTTTGTGCCGATAGTCCGTGGTGCCTGCTGCCCATGTGGAATCTGTAAGACATGATTAGCACGGAGTTTTAGTGAGTTCTGTTTAGTGAGTTCTAGGCAAAAGCTGTGTCTGTCAGAGCAGTAATATATTAGTGCGGAGCTTGACTGTCATTCTGGACAGACGTTATGCGAGATACCTTAGCCCGCATTCCAACACTCTGAAGCCTAGATTTCAGGTATGTTTCTATATATGTAGTATTGATAGTTGCTTAGTTAAAGACGGTATGCTTTGGTAAGAGTAATTTGGTTGTATAGTGTTGGCCGGTTTGGTTCAGTTATGTTGGTTTAGAATTCAGTGAAGTAACCGGTGTTTTTGGTATAGTTATTTACCGAGATGGATGACTAAAGGAATGTGAGGTGTGTATGTCTAAGCCGCTATGAAGATAGTACGTGGTTGGTTAAGCATAGTCTTTTCCAGTGTATAGAGTAGTGTATAGCAAGAGTGTTAGGCTAGTCTGTTTCAAGATAGTGACAGATGTGGGTGTTACGGAAGTTGACAGTTTATGAAGCACGTGTGCGTGTGTGTGAATGAACGTGTGAGTTATTTGTATCAGCCAGGTTACGTGACGTTTCTCATTGATCCAATATGTCGTGTGTTTAGCAAGCGTTACGTTTGGATCCTTGTTGTTGTGTTTAGAGTGCTTGTAAAGAGTGGAACGACGGACGCCGAGACAGTCACAGGTGGGACCTAACGTGAGGTCATCCCTCCAGCTCTTCACTCAGAGTGAGTCTGATCGGGACCAAGATACCCGGATCACAGCGAGAACTGCGCTACAGTACGAGTACGAGGACGTCCGTGCCAAAGAGACAGGACGGCAGGAAGAAGCGTACAACGAAGGACTTTCACGCCTAGACGTGAGAAGGACCAACGTAACCAGGCAATAACATCAAACAGATTGGAGACAGTGTGAAACTAAAGCCTAGCCTGGCCGAGATAGTGTGTGATGTGTATGTGATGTGGATGCTGGGTGTGGGGAAAGGAGTGATGTATATAGCTTGATAGTTGTGAGCGGTGTTTTTTTTTTTTTTCGTATATTTATCTTGTATAAACGTCACTTTAGAAAGGGAGCCCGTGTGTTGAGTTTTACCGCATGAATGCGCCCGTCTGAGTCAGTGGCGGTGTATGCGTCTGTTGCGTGAGAGTCTGTACGTGCGACTGGGCAAGTCTGCGTGCGTTACACCCATGTATGAAACACTTAAGAAAAAACGTCTCGCGCGAGGTAGAATCCATCCGAAACCAGGGTTTGATAGAGATTATATTGATGCATCTTGGGACAAAGCCAAATTTCAAAACTCGAATCGACGCAGAAGCAGTTCCAGTTTGATAAAAGTGACGGATTGTTTCATGTTCAGCACTATTTGCCTAATATGAAACACCAGGTCTCCTATTATGAAACGGTGTGAATATATCTTTTTTACATTTACATTTGATTTACATTTTGTTGGAAAATTAAGGTATGAGAGATGGTTAGCACATTATAGGCTCATTTAACATTAAAAGTGAGTTAAATATAATGAGTCATCCGCCACTGGTCCATCCATCCATTATCCCTTATAAATCCAACTGACAGATTTTATCATTTAGAATTTCTGAGAGGCCATCAAAGCCGCCTACTTCTAATTTGGCACAGTGATACTATTTGACAATAGCTTTGATTGACATTTGCGCTAACCTCCATGAAGGTCAAGGTTACAAAGGTCAATGAACGGGCGATTTTTTAAAGAAACTTGTTATAATTTTATTTAAAAACTTGCCAAAGAGAAAACTGATAAAACTTTTGTTTGCAGCTCTACTAAATTGACCTCTCGTTAACATCAAAAGCCACTGGAAGTATGAAGGCTATTTATGTTAGGGTGTTGCTGTTACAGGTATTTCCCATGTAAACTTTGCAGTAAGACCCCAGTAGAAATGTGTTGCTAAGGGTTACTCTGTCTATGCATATTCATTTTATTGGCTATTTCCAAAGGTCAGGCATGGTCAGCAAGTGTGTGGAAAATGTTCTATGTATGGTGGAATAAAACCTGCCGTAATTAGTTTTTCCACCTCAGAAGTAAAACTTGATAAAAGCCAGCATTATCGACACAGGTTTATGTACATGGTCCGAAGAAAATTCAGGGGGACGGGGCTGTTCCAGGGTGCACGGCTCCCAAGATATTTTTTAATGTGTCATTTTCCATTTTTGGGAGTTTGCAACAACCCAATCCCCCCCCCCCCCCCCATCCCCCTGCACGCACGCACACACACTCTTCTTGGAGATTGTAAACGGTCCGTGAGAATGCGGACCCCCTCCCGTCTGATTTTTTGGCCAATGATGAAAAGGTCTCCAGACCTCTCCCCCTTCCCTCGACCCCCCCCCCCCCCCTTTCTCTCTCACTAATGCATCATGCACCCCTCTTTTGATAGTCCACATGTGATGTATTTGTAGGTCCTCACCCTCTTCACATTCTCAGCAACTGTGACACCGCTGACAGGAAGGGTTCCCATGAAAGGGACTACGAAATCTCCCGCACGTTTTAACTGCCCTCTACCTTAAAGAGAGGTCATTCGATATAGTATTCGTGGTATAAAATGCATACTTGGGTACTTTCAAACTGTTGTGCCTGAAGTTAACTTTTAAAAAATGTGTGTGCGAAAAATGACTAATCTTTACAAACACATCCACCTATGATGACCTTGACCTTTTCTACAGATGAAATTTTACAGATGAAATATGTAGGTACAATTGTTCTTGTAAACTACAGTTGTGTCGAGTTTAAAGTCTGTGGATGTTGTAGCTCCTAAGAAAGTGCCTTAGTCAAACGTACGCACACACACACGACGGCTGAAGATTGGTGACTACATTTACACCGTTTCACAATTGCTGTCGCACCTAAGCCAAGGTTTGCTCTTGGGACAACTTTTTAGCCCCACCCCTCCCGGCAGACCGTAATGCGCCATAACATTCCCAACAACTGTGAAGTGATGTAGCGACATAAACTTGGTTTTTGACATATGTCTTATTCTCATCGCTACTACTGGACGCAAATATTGCTCTGAAATCCTTCGTAATTCAGTCCCAAGGAACCCCAAACGTCAAATAAACATGTCAGTTGTGTCGGCAAGAGCCAAAATCGCCATGAGCCACCGCACCCGCGGGGCTCATGTGGATCTATGTGTCTTGCAGATGGACCCTGTTGAAAGTTTATCGGCTGAAGAGGTTAAGTCAAAATATCAAGCAAAATTTGGAGGAAAAAAAATCTGGCCTGTGGTTTCAGAGATATTGCCTGCACAAAGGCTCACACACAAGTATGACCTCTGCGACAAACACTGCTCCTTATATAAAACACTGTTCTAAATATGAAACACGTCGTTTCATATTAGGTACAATTTGTGTTTCATAATAGGAACATGATACCTCTCCAGGAAAATGCGTGCTTCCAAAACAACAAAAAGAGAACCAAACGAATGCCGATGGTTTCTGATCTCCGAAGACTGCTTTTCATGACAAGAGTGGGTTGTTGTTTTTTAAATCGCAAAACTGAATGCCGATGTAGCTGTTGCAAAATGTCGAAAAATAAGAAGCAGAAGGGTAAAAAAATATTTTCTCGTTTTCGTTTTGATCACAACTGACATTCTTGTACCGGAAATAGGGCTCAGTAAAGTAGCTCTATATTACTGCACAGTCAGAATTTGGAAAAGTTATTCCGTTTCGACGGGAGCAGGGTGTTTCATAATAGGCCTTGTTTCATAATCGGGGCTCCTCCCCTACGTGCAATATCATACCAGGTGCGCAAAAGCTCCATTGGTCGACTTTGGCTTTTGTTGGTTCGCGCACGGTAAAGCCGACAATAATAATAATAATAATAATACATAGTTTTTATATAGCGCCCTTCCCCACGAACAGCAAGCTCGGAGCGCTTTACAGCACATAAAAAATAAAATATAAAAATTAAAAAGGAGAAAAAATTAGAACGCACTCACTCTTTAAATAAACATCTGCTCGCACCATGTAGGCGCATTCCTAACACGACACACACACAAACACACACACACACACACACACACACAGCCTATCTACATGGGGAAACAACCAACATTTCCAGGCAGCACATCCAGACTAAGCTAATCTTGATATGCTAACTGGAAAAGATGGGTCTTCAAATTTGTTTTGAAGGTCAACAGGGTAGGGGAAAGACGGACATGCAGTGGAAGTGAGTTCAGATGTGAGGGGCCTGATAACTGAAAGAACGGGCACCAGCAGTTTTTAGGCTGACTCTGGGCTGAACGAGCAGTTTTTGTGAGCTTGAGCGTAGACTTCTACTAGGATTGTGTGATGCAAGGGAAGAAGACAGATATGCAGGAAGCGTATTGTCATAGTGTTTGTATGCCAAAGTGGCCAGCTTGTACTCTATTCTCTGTTTGACAGGTAGCCAGTGGAGATGCTTTAGCAGTGGTGTGACATGATCAGTGCGTTTTTTGCGAAGGACTAACCGGGCTGCATTATTCTGGATACGCTGAATGCGAGTGAGTTGATCAGATGAGATACCAGCAAGGAAGGAATTACAGTAATCTAGACGGGACAGAATGCGAGAGCATACGAGCTGGGCAGTAGCCTTTTCTGTCAAAAAGCGTCTGATCATGCCTATTCTGCGGAGCTCCAGGTAGGCAGTGCGGCAAAGATGGCTAACCTGTTTTTCCATCGATAAACTTGAATTCAGGAATACACCCAGATTTTTTACATCGGATTTGAAAGAAATGTCTTGGCCACCTATGGAAATATGATCACTGCTGGAGGCGGATGTTCTAGCTCGAGTACCAACAAGCATGCTCTCTGCTTTGTCATCATTTAACTTGAGTCTGTTGCAAGTCATCCAGTCTTTGACTTCAACTATACACTTCTCCACATCGGAGACAATGGTCTGCAGTTTACCAGGATGGTCAGACTTAGAGACCTGAGTGTCATCAGCATATTCTGGCTGATGATTCGGGAAACTGGTTTAGTGTACAGAGAGAACAGCAGAGGACCCAAAACTGACCCCTGTGGGACACCATACTTCAAAAGCACAGGCTGAGACATGATCCCATTCACACATACAGACTGATATCTTTCAAAAAGGTAAGACCTGAGCCATGACAGCGCTGGACCGGAAATACCAAAAGACACGCGTAGGCGTTCTAAAAGAATCCCATGATCCAGCGTGTCAAACGCCGCAGACAGGTCTAATAATGATAGCAAAGAGACATGTCCGACGTCAGCATGTGCAAGCAGGCTATTGGTAATGTGAAGCAATGCTGTCTCAGTACTGTGATTTCTTCGATATGCAGACTGATACAGTTCAAGTAAATCATTACTACTGAGATGTGACATGAGCTGACTCAGCACAACTTTCTCCAGAATCTTGGAAAGAAAGGGAAGATTAGACACTGGTCTATAATTTTTCAGCAAGTTTGCATCCATCCCTGCCTTCTTCAACAATGGAATTACCACAGCCTGCTTAAAATGCCGAGGCACAGACCCTGATTCCAGAGACAAGTTAATAATTCTGGTTATCACACTGACAAGCTCATCAGGGCATAGCTTGAGTATAGAGGTGGAAATGGGGTCGAGGGAACAAGATTTGGTGGGTGAGGAGATAATTAGTTTCTTTACAGTCTCCTCTGTGACAGCAGTGAACGCATGTAACACAGGCCCGTCATATGGTATATAGGACACAGCATCAGAACAGTTGTCCAGTTCCTGACGGATCGTGCTTATCTTAGAATCAAAATACTGACAAAACTTATCAGGTAAATCATTCATAGGAATGGTATTCGGGAGTACAGGTTCATTTTTCTTTCCAAGAAGTTCATTTGTAAGGCCAAACAGCTGACGACTAGATATGCAGTCTTCAAGTTTGGCACAAACAAAGTCTTTTTTAGCTGCACGCTGTGAGGACTTGAGTGCAGCACGCTGCTTCACAAACATTTCTCTATGTACTGTAAGACCACTACACCTCCACAGTCTCTCAGTGCTTCGAAGTTCGCGCTTGGCATCTTTCAGCTCTTTCGTTAGCCAAGGGGCCGTGGGACGTGAGGTTACGCGTCTGGTGGTGAGTGGCGCATGCTTGTTGAGAATGTCTGAGAGTGTACAGTTGTAATGGGGTCGAGGGTCCAGCAGTTCATGTACTGTGCAGTCTGTCAATACACCGTCACAAGCCACCTTTACATCGGAGCTGAAAACATCAATGTCAATGCGACGAATGTTCCTGGAAGTGATCGAGAATTTTGTGGAACGAGGCCGAGACGCAAGCACATGAAAGAAAACACTTGCATGATCCGACAACAGCGAATCACACACCTGAACGTCCTGAACAAGAGAGGAGCTCTCCCCTGTGATTAGAAGGTCCAAGGTGTGACCACGTCTGTGAGTCGGCCCCTGCACATGCTGACGCAAGCTACGGTCAGACAGAAGTGAACGCAGACGAAGTGCATCAGGATCAGATGGAACTTCAAAATGAAAATTAAAGTCTCCAACCATAACTAATTCGTGTCTGCTACAATCGTAAGCCCGTCCCTGCTAACGGACGTACATTGTATTTCTGAACTCTATACGTCCACTGAACGAACACTATTAAGGCCCCGCCACACATGCCGGTTGTGCCCCGAATTTGAAGCCGATTCCGATCTGATTGCGATCCGATGCGGTCATATATCCGATCCGATCCCAATCGGCAGGGAATCGGGTGTCTAGAACCTGCTCTATTTTCCGATCCGAATCGGCCCCGATTGTAAGCTTCAACCAATCAGAGCGCGTCTCGCAAAGCATGTCGTTTCAGTTTGAAAATGGCGGAAGATCAGTACCACCTTCGTTGCCGATGTTTCGCCCGCCTCTTCCCGAATATGATGCAAAACTGCTGATAATGCAAGCACATCATCATCACTGTCAAAACTAGCAGCCATTTCGCTGAACAGGTACGACCTTGATCTTCGATTCAAACCGGTCGGCTAAAAAAAAAGTCGGGGAATGTGTGACAGTGCACACGTTTTTGCAGTCCGGTCCGATCACACTCCGATTCAAAACTGCTCGAGAATCGGCCTCAAAATCGGGCATGTGTGGCGGGGCCTTTAGCCACAACTGTCCAAAGAACGTGGACGCGAAGAGGTCTCAGCAAGAGTCATTGCTTGTTTTTTTGTTATTGCAGTCATCATAATTATCATATTGATTTTGCTGCTGTCGTCATCATCATCATTATGTTATAATTGTTGTTGTTTGTTGTTGTTGTTTGTTGTTGTTGTTTGTTGTTGTTTGTTGTTGTTTGTGGTTGTTTGTGGTTGTTTTTGGTTGGTTGTTGGTTGTTGGTTGTTCTTTGTTTGTTGTTTGTTGTTTGCTGTTTGCTGTTTGCTGTTTGCTATTGTTGTTTGCTATTGTTGTTTGCTATTGTTGTTTGCTATTGTTGTTTGCTATTGTTGTTACCTAATTTGTTTGGTCGGTCGGTCGGACGGCCGGCGTTGACCGATTGCTTGATCAAATAATCTATCGATCGATAGCTAGATTGATCGATAGATCGATCAATAGACACAGAGACTGACTGATTGACTGACTCGATGACTGATCGATTGATTGATTTTTATGCAGTCGTTTCCTGGTTACCAAGTGCCGCCGCTTAGGAGCTACATAGAGTTCAGGGCCCTGCAGAAGTTCCACTCTATGCGCCTGGTTGTGTGCCCGAACCCTACGGCTACAACCAGGACAGACATACTGGTGCGTTGACGTCTGTTGGCGGTTATTTATCAGTTAACTCCTTTAATGCCGAGACATAAGGAACGTCAGCTGTTAGAGGCATAGATCCTCATGATCCCCAGCAGGTGTGGGACTCATGAGGATTTTTGCCTCGTGCTGTTCTCAATTATGTACACGATCATTGGGTGAGAATGATGAAAACATGCACCATGCTGAGAAATAACTAAGAAGGAAATGCGGGGGAAAAGGAAAAGGGGACAAACCATTTGAAAAATAAAACAAAATGAAATGTTAACACAGTTAAGGCTCGTGTTCTGTCCTTCTAAAGGGCATTGTTGGTTAGTGCAATTCATATTACGTAGTTACTCAACCAGATGCGGAAAGTCTTTAATAAGTTAACTGACGGCCATTTTGTGGCTTAATGCTCAAAGCGCTCCTCTCCCACTTCCCCCTCCCTCTCGCCCCACCGCCCCCTCAAAAAAAGAACCAAAACAAGTTGAGGATTTCATTCCAAAATCTACCGTATTGTTTGGAGCTCAGATGAGTTAATCTTTTATGAACATTCAGAGTTGTTCATATTTTAGGCTTATTATGCCGATTCATTTCCCTCCTGTCTAAGCCAACCTCTGATCAATCCAGACCAAAAAAGGTGACTGCCAAGCGTGTAATATGCAAAGAAGTACCCAACGGAGAAGGAAACACGCTTAGAAAAGACGGGTACAACACAATTTAGTAATATTTCGGGTAAATACCCTTTGTCAAAATAGACACATTCTTTCTGCCAATGAAGATAAGTAGCGGCTAATCTCTCTGTTTGTTTGTTTGTCTATTTTGACAAAGGGTATTTACCCGAAATATTACTAAATTGTGTTGTACCCGTCTTTTCTAAGCGTGTTTCCTTCTCCGTTGGGTACAATCTCTGATCAACACACATGTCGGCGCACACAAATAAAGACGGACACACGGCGCTTCCCGCCATTAGTACGTTCTGTGGGCTCGTGCAGCGACAGGAATCCATCTCCTTCTACTCTAACCCACTCTCTGATCCACACACACTGGCACACAGAAATAAAGACAGACGCACGGTGATTCCCGCCTTTCGTAAGCTCTGTGGTCTGGCGTAGCATAGCTATTTTGAAGAAGTATAATAGCACGAGCAGCAAAATGACGTCACTTCAAGCGTCACGTAATAATAATAAGGGAATTTGTATAGCGCCTAATCACCAAGGTGCTCTAGGCGCTTTACAATCGTAATAATGAAACACAAAGCAAAATATATAAACAAGCACATACAACAACAAAAATACAGCGGATTTATGTCACGACCCCGATTCCGGGGGCGCGAGCTATGAGTGCTACCACTCGAGACACACCCGACCCATACTAACACAAACCTAACGCAAACACCAGAGGAACAATGACGACGACATTTATTACATATAACCCTAACAATCAACCAACTATTCTCACTCAATCCTAAACACGCACTCACGCATCACATTCACACTCACACACGTCCAAACTCCCCACCCCGAATATCCGTTATACACAATACAAAATAACAAATATAACTAAATATCCCTAAGATTGAAAAAACTAATATATAACAAAACAAATATCCTAAATAAAATACAAAAGAAGACTGATGCTGAAAAGCTTAAATCATAAGCCACTGGACCCCGACGGAAGCACAAGCGCGTAAAGCGCTAACGCCAGTCAGACCAACGCCTTTGCTTCCGCGAAGAGTCCCTCACAGCACGTGGCTCCTTACCACAGTATTTCAAATAGCACAATATCAAATATACGATAAACTAAATATGCTTACTAAAACACAAATGAAGATCGAGAAAAATTAATATAGTTCGTAAGCTACTGAATCTCCCCAGCGAGAGCACGAACGACAAGTTCGAATTAAATTAATGCTTTCGCAAACTAGACATTCACAGCACAAGGCTCCTTTAACTAACACGTTTCAGAATAACCAATATCACGTATACAAATGGATCAAGTATCCTTAATTTAACACGACAATATATTTCACGTCACGGGACCTTCTCGCCGGAAGCACAACCGTTAAACTCAGCTCTGCTCGACGCTCTTGCATCCGCGATAAGGCCTTCCGTAACACAGGCTGCCTTTAAATACAATATCTCAAAACATTTCCGTCACTGTGACAAAGCTCTTCACACAACACTGTCACTACGAGGAGATGAAATAAATCTCGCAACGTTCTTTACAGTGTTATAAACATACAGAACTTTACTAAAATAGGTTAGAAACAATTAAATGGGACGACCCGACCTGACTAAACACGGGGCGTGCCTCGACACTCGCAACAACACCCAGGTACGGCGTCGTAGCCCCACAAGGCGGAGTGACACAGCCAGCCTCCACTCTCAGTACCACAGCACGGTGGCAGACTTAGCCGGTTAGTTCTTTAAGTTTTGGGCCGTTGAATTTGGACCATTGGATTAGGATGCACTAAAACACAGGTGCAAAAATACACATATAAATAACTAACAAAAGAAAAAAGATCATCACATCACCCTTCCCGCAACTTTAATTGCCGTCTTTTATATTCCCTTCACCTCTCTCCCGGAATAATAAATTCAACCTCGACAAAATACATATTTACACGTCACCACATGACTCACTTCCGAATTCACCCTCCGACGCTAAATACTACAAAATACAGATGACATTCACTTCTACATTCTATACTTACACATGCCCCCCAATACACACTAACCAAAATAATAATAATAATGATAACAGAACAAGCAAACACAAACAACCCCCCCCCCCCCGTGCCCCCCCCCCCCCCCCCCCCAGAGCAAATGGCCACTCAAGAACTGTTGCGTGGTACTTACTGCCATCCGTGAAGACGCCCCGGCTAGGACGAAGACAGACATGGACAAGACAAGCCAGAGGTTAAATCGTCGCAGCCCTTCTTCACTTCTCCTTCTACGGACACCGGCTCAGGGACGACCAAAACCGTATCGGAGGGCCGATACAAAAGAAGGACACAGCTGCTTGCGGCCTAAAGCAAATGGCGTACCACGCCTGAAAGACCACCCTAGGAGACTGCTGAAAAACGACTGACTCGTTCGCAGTTGGAAAAGCGACTAACTAACAATTTGGAAACGTTAGGTTAGCAAAAATAAACGCTCAGTAAATCATGTGATTGACATACACGTGAAACAATAACCACCCGATCGCGGAGACCGGGCTTTGATCGATATGTATTTGAGGAAGAAATGCATTTATTGCCAAACGAACTACCGAAGTACACATTTAGCTTGGAAAGTAGAAGTTTATGGTCCACAAGATCAAAGGCTTTTCGTAAGTCAATAAATACAGCGCCAGTAAATTCGCCCTGATTTATTGAGTGTAGCCACACATCAGTTAGACGTGCTAGGGCCGTGTGACAGCTGTGCTTTGGTCTGAATCCCGACTGAAGGGGATGGATTAATGTATGATTTTCTAAATATTCCAAGAGATGTTTATGGATATGCCATTCAAGTGGTTTACTAAGGATGGACAATAGTGATATATATATATATATATTATATATATATATATATATATATATATATATATATTATAATATATATATATATATATATATATATATATTATATATATATATATATATATATATATATATATATATATATATATATATCCCGTAGTCTTGCAGACCGTTGGGGCACCACTGATGACTTGGCAACCAGCTCCCTCCATTCCTCTCTGTTCTCTGCCATTCTTAGCGTATCGCGCAGCTTCAGTCCTGTCCACTCTGAGATATTGTCCTCCCATCTTTTCCTCTGTCTTCCTCTCCTTCGTCCTCCTTGCACAGTGCCTTGCAGGATTGTTTTGGCAAGCCCTGCTGAACGCGTGACATGCCCATACCACTTCAGTTTGCGTTTTTTCACAATGGCTAATAGGTCTTCATATGACCCGATGGCTTGCCTGATTCTGCTTCCCACTTCCACGTTTGTGACGTGATCTCTGTATGAAATGCCAAGCAGCCTTCGAAAACATCTCATTTCAGTGGCTTGTATCCTCCTTTCAAGGTCTGCTGTAAGGGTCCATGACTCGCAGGCACACAAAAACACTGAGACGACTAAGGAGCGCATCAGTCTGATCTTGGAGCAGAGTGTGATGTTTCTGTCCTTCCATATGGTCTTCAATCTTGTCAGTGCTGTTGTTGTCTGCGCAATCCTGGACAGTATTTCTGGTTTTGATCCCTCATCTGTCACAATGGCTCCTAAATATTTGAATTTATTAACGGTTTCCAGTTTTTGGCTTCCAATCATGATGTCAGTGCCAATGCCACTGGTGTTATTGGTCATCAGTTTGGTCTTCTCTGCACTGATTTCCATCCCGTACGCAATGGCTGTACTGTCCAGCTTTTCCACCAGCTGAGCTAGTTCCTTCTCTGTTCCATCAAGGCCATCAATGTCGTCCGCAAAGCGCAAGTTCGTGATTGTTCTGCCTCCAATACTGACAGATTCTTCATGATCTTTCAGAGCGTCTGTCATGATTCTTTCCAGGAAGATGTTGAAAAGAGTAGGTGAGAGCAAGCACCCTTGTCTGACTCCGACTGTAGTCCTAAACCAGTTTCCTATTTTGAAGTTGAAGCAGACTGCGCTAGTGGCCTTGTTGTAAAGGTTTGCTACGACTTTGATCAGGTTGACATTAATGTTGTATAGCTTCATTGTGAACCAAAGGGCTGCATACCACACCCTGTCAAATGCTTTCTTAAAATCCACAAAGACATGATAGAGATCCTGCTGTGTATATATATATATATATATATATATATATATATATATATATATATATATATATATATATATATATATATATATATATATATAATATATATATATATATATATATATATATATATATATATATATATATATATATATATATATATCCTTTTTATTTGTTGATGTTTTGGTTTGGTTTTTTTAATGGCAACGCAATGCTTATAGCCAAGACTCTGATCTTTCCAATGATTCTAAGACCAAATTTGTAAACTGGCCGACAGAGATGCCCTAGCCCATACAGGGAAGAACATACTATCATCGTGTAGGAGATCGGCCCGGAGAAAGAAATCGCAACGTGAAGAAAAAAATCGCGTACACTCACTGCCTACCACACACTCGTTTTGATGACTTATAGCTCGCCGAACAAACCAAAAAAAACACCAAAAAAAGAAGAAACAAATAAAAATGCAAAAATAAACTTTATTATTCGTCATCTCATTTTCTTAGCACATTTTAAACACGCCTGAAAAGAAGGTCTACGTGTCTTTTCACATCAGTGAGTCGGCCGACGTACAGCACAGTGACTGCTTTCTTCTGCGGAGGGCGACTCCGCCATTCGCTCTACAACCATGCGACTTACACAGATATACTGGAAATTGAATGATCGTTACGTTGAGTGTTGTGTTATTTTCAGCGGAGTTAATGATATTCCGAAAAAGGTCATGAAAATTCCCTAAAACGCACGTTCTGCAGCGTAACTTTTGAATCCCTGAAATGTTCAAAAATGCAAAGAGCAGCTTTTAGGCAAGAATATGACCTTTCCAATGATGTAAAAACCAAATCTGTGGGTTAAATGGTGGAGACGCACTCGGCTGTAGAAACAAGTATGTGTTTTCAACAGCGTACTCGATCTGCCCCACAAAAAGTGCGCCACGCGATGAAAAGCACGTCGAAACTCATTGTCTTCCACACAGCCGTGTTAATGACTTAGTTCACTAAGAACAAAACTAATGACATCTTTGGAAAGAAGAGAAGACAAACTTTATCACCATGTAAAAAGCTTCCTTTCAAAGTCAAATTATTTGCATTCAGAGCGAGTTGAAAAACAGGTAAAAATCGCACCCTCAGCGCGTTGGACCCGCGCAGATCTTTAGGTTGCAGAACACCTGAAGTACACTTCTATTCAAATGAGATGCTACGCATCTACGCATCTCATTTGACTAGAAGTGTACTTGTGTACTCACCGAGTGGGTCTGTCTGGGAAGTACAGTCGCAAACGGTACGGAAACCCAGGTCGATCTGATCCACTTTGACGTGTTTTTTTTTGGCGGCGTACAAGCTGTCTTTAAAACGACGGTTCAGGAGCGATGCAGATTACTATGGACTATCCTTAAACTGTTCTGATCCGTCCGTCTATCGCTGTAGTTTGCCATAACTGAGTAAGTTCGGAGTTTCGAGAGATAGGCCTATATGGACTGTTTCAATGGATGAGTATTTGGATCACCTTAGGCTGAGAAACGTGTACAAGAAACAGTACGTCTCTCAACTTATGTCCAAGGCCGCTGGCTACGCCGCTGCGGAGTTGATTTTGAGGTACGTAAAGCCCGTTATTAAGGTGATCCCAGTGCGCAAATGCCATCGGGCCGACGTCGACCCGACGGCCTTTTGCGCATTGGAATAGCACTCTAATTTCAAATACGTGAAAAAGCTTAGGAATGACTTCCTATTCCCTGCCCTTCACTAGACACAATTTCTAATCTGCCCTCCTAACACTCGTTATTATCGTTTAAAAAAACGTAAGTGTAGATTTAAAAAAATGTGTTTTGACAAAATAGTCTTTCTTGTTTGCATTCTTAAAACCAAGTGCGGGTTTGAAGAATTACAAACAGCCATGTATTTGGAAAGGCCAGCCATTTTGGCACCGAAGAGTCAAACTGAGATTGACCTTCGTTCGCGGGTCTTGATTATACACAGTCACACAAAATGTAACCTCATGCCATAACATGCATGTTCTTCCAAATCTGTTACGGTCATTAGCACTGAGAACAAAAAAGTCAAAGGACATTTTTTTTATAGTATTGGCATCGTACTGTACAAGGATGACATATCCCATTATAATTCGTTAATTTACATCGCCGTTTCCTGAAGTAATTGTACAATCAGTGTGTGGATACATACGAGTGCTAGCTTTTTCGTGAAAAATGTGATATCGAACTAGTTTAGACCATTCTAAGCCATCATGAACGAAAAAAATAAAACAAAAAAAAAAACCCTCCACACTTTCTTTGCAAGAAAACACTCAAAATCTGCAGAGGTACTCAGACACGTCAGGACCTAACTGGACGCACTCCAAACGAAGTGCCATTTTTGTCTATCGTATTGAAAATACAGTAGACTTTGAGATGGGGCTGGTCGGAGCGCGTTCCGTAGAATGCACACGAATGCACGCGCTGGGTGGGAGGGCCCCGAATTCTAACACAGAAGTAACTCAACAGAAATTACGTCATATCTAGCTACGCTAACCGCGCTGCTGAACGTACATTTGGCGGGAAGCGCCGTGTGTATCGATTTGTGTGTGTGCGTGCGTGCGTGCGTGCGTGCGTGCGTGTGTGCGTGTGTGTGTGTGTGTGTGTGTGTGTGTGTGTGTGTGTGTGTGTGTGTGTGTGTGTGTGTGTGTGTGTGTGTAGACACGAGTATCTCCGATGTTTGTGTACGTACAGGCCTGAAGCTGTAGGAAATGCTTTGATCGATGTTTTTCGGAGAGCCTCCGAGCATATTTTAATTGGTTGAGTCGTTAAAGAGAAAAATTGCCGTTTATATAACGTTGTTTGACACACATTTGAATCCGTAATTTTCTTTCTATTCACTTGGAATTTTGGATATAGCTGGCTTGGATATAGACATTAGATGAGTTCATTAGCCAGCTTTGTACCTTTTCAACTTTTTCGTAAAAAGTAATTCATTGCAGAAAAAAATTAAAAAAGTAAGAATTCTCGACTTCTAGATTAAGATCAGACAGTGACGGTGACGTATTACACGGCAGTATTACACAATGTTCCTATATTGTCGCAAACGGCACCAGATGTCTGTGTTATACAATGTTTCTGAATTTACATCAAATTCGTCACTGTGTATACGGCGTCGTGGGCTGACGTTAAGCTTATGGTGACGTCATTTTGCTGCTCAGTCTTCTTCTTCAGAATACCTGTAGCCACATCAGCCCTCAGAGCGTACTAATGGCGGGAAGCGCCACGTGTCCGTCTTTATTTGTGTGCGCCGGTGTGTGTTGATCAGAGGTTGGCTTAGAGAGGAAGGAAATAGATCAGAATGATAAGCTTAAAATATGAACATGTCGGAACTCTGAATGTTTCTAAAAGAAAAACGCATGTGAGCTCCAAACAATACGGTAGACCTTGGGATCAAATCCTCATCTTGTTTGTCAGGCACAAGGGACACATTTTCACTTCTGCAATGTTTTTGATATGATTTAATATAATATTTTCATTTACGTTTCCGATAACTTTTTTTTTTAAACTGTTGTGTCATGTATTCTTGCAAAGGAGGTGTGGAGTTCCATTCCTTTATTCATTGAAATAGACGTGTACTTGTGCTGTACTCCCCCGTAGAATCTCATTTGAATAGAATGTACCTGTGGTGTACTCCCCGAGTGTGTCTACCTTGGCGGTGCACCCGCAAGCCATACGGGTTGGTAGTCAGTCTTTGTGGTGTGGATTTCGTTTTTTCCAGACTGCACACTGAGGTACAGTCGGAAGACACTGAGACCATGCAGAGTGGGCTACCGGAAATCTTGACACAGCCTGCCGTCTGATAAAGGCCCATCGCAGTGTACACAGCCTCGCTGACATGATGGAGGTCGTACTTAAAAGTTCACCCAGCTAGCCAGGCCGGCGCCACGCTAGGGCCATCATGGTCATACAGAAACTTGTCTTCTTTTGGACTCTTCACACTTTTACCCATTGGCCTAGCCTTATTCGTATTTTTCCCCCTGGTTGCCCGTTCTTAAGGCAACGGGAGTCTACTTATACCTAGGTAACGTCATATGTAGACTCAACGTATCACATGTTACGATGACAACGTAATCGCTGAGCAAGACGTTTTCCCCTATACGCCTTTAGCCAATCACATTTCTCAAACACACCTTAATCTTCATTCAGTCATTCAGGGGCGGACCTGGTGGTGTGGTGGGGGGGAATCCTATGGGTTCCGGACCCCCCCCCCCCCCCTTGACCCAAAATTGTTTAAAATGCTGTAACAAAGACCCTTTAGGGGGTGTTTGGAATCATCCCCCCCCCCCCTTTCCGTGTTTGATTTTGGGGGGCGAGTTTCGACACACACACCGCTACTCCCCCCTCCCCACCCCCCTCCCCACCCCCACCCCCACCCCCCACCCCCCGGCCTCCCTTCCCTCCCCCGTTGTTTGATTTTTCGGCCACTGGAAGAAGGTCTAGCGTCGGGGAGGCCTTTTGTGTCACGTTGAAGGTCCCAAACAAAACGTTTGAACCCACCCACCCACCCACCCGTCCCCCCTCCCGAGGTAACTGATCCGCTCCTGCAGGGGTCACACAACAAGGAGAACTGTATGCAGGTGTTACGTGATACCGTCTGTACTAATTTCATACCAAAAATATTTGATGAGTCAGATAATATCAACGATAGAACAATTCAAGCGAAGGCGTTCGTTGGCTGTATGTATTGACGGTAGTCGAAACGGCCGCGCAGAAAAAAAAAAAAAGCCAGATAAATAAGGGGATTATGCAACAAACTAACAATATGCACAAATTGTGTACGACCTGTGATACCAATTTCATACGATACATAGCTCAAAATGAGTTAAATTAGACAATACTTTAGCGAGAAATTTCCAGGCGTATGATGTTCGTGTGAGATAGTTGACCGAAAGTCGAAAGCATAGAGACTTTTGTCCCCTGAATTTCGGCGTCACACACTCAGCTTGGGGTTCCTTCAAGGGTGTACTTATTTTTATGTTTGAAAACAAAATCGTTGTATTACGAGCTAGGCTTTGCCAGTGGTTCTTGTTGTCTCTCAGGTAGTTCAATGAAAGAGGTAAGAGTCTCGGGCTAAAGCCCTCGACTTTGCTGACATTGAACTCCCTGATCGAACCCTCGAGGCAACAAGAACTACTGGCAAACCCTAACTCGTAATAGAACTAATAATGCCCCAAGTTAACCAGACAAAATGTTCGGGGTAATCACCGTCCATTAAGAAACACGCTCCAAACTAACCAGACACCATGCTCAGGGCCATTAAAGACAATTAATAGGCCGGCCCATCGTAGTGTAAAACCGCAGCATTGGTGAGATGATCGAGGTCCTGAGTCTTCAAACTTTTGCCAAGCTAAACAGGCACTACTCCTGGGTCGATTAATCTACCGCTATTTGTAACACTGTGATACGATTCTTTTCTCTCCATTAAATTTGGGTAAATGCAGAAAATCCCTGCTTTTCATAATAGTGCCTATTTCAGTACGACTGCTTGAAAACTGAACTTGTATTATCTGCTTAGGGGCCTGACGGGCTCGGCGTGTTGATATACCAGACAGCGCTCCAGGAGTTACAGCGAATACTCACTCCTTAGAGGTATGTGTATGGAGCGAGTGTTCGCTGTGCACGCCGAGCCCGTCAGGGCCGATTTTCCATTGACGCCGGCACTGCAGCTGGATATGAACATGAAAGTTCTAGGGTGGTGCCAGAGTAGTTTGGCGACTATCTGCGCCAAGATGTTCTGACATCGCCCGTGAACTATCATGGATGATTTGTTTCCAGAACTGCAAAATAGTTTTCAGAGGAATTTCAACCTTCATGTTTTAATGAGTTATGTCGCTTTTGTCAGAGTACTCAAAGACCATCGGCCGACTTCGGTCCGATATCGTTTTGCGTACTGGGGTTTGGCCAAAGTCTGTTTTGGCCCAGTGGGAGTATTTGTCATTCGAAATGCTTGGTTTTGCAAGCCAGGATATTTTAGTCAGTTTGCATATTTTAGGCGACTGTAGGTCATTGTTCACGAACAACTATAACGCAGAAATATTAACGTCTGTGTTTGCGTTTACACTGACATACAATAAATAGTAAATAAAGAAGTAAACACACACACGCACACACACACACACACACACACACACACACACACACATACACACACACACACACACATCTCCAAGAGGCATAAATCCTCATGCGCCCGGAGTTCGCATGAGGATCTATGCCTCTTGGAGACTATGCGCGAATTTGTGTGTGAGAGAAAGAGCGCGTGTGAGAGAGAGAATTGCGTCATATTTAGAATATTGTGTCAATTCAAGCGAGCCCTAAAGACCCATATTTTTTCTGTCTGCTACAAATGACTTTGTCACACACCTGTCATGTTAAAGTCATCTTTATGTTAGAAGTAGTGTGTGTGTGTGTGTGTGTGTGTGTGTGTGTGTGTGTGTGTGTGTGTGTGTGTGTGTGTGTGTGTGTGTGTGTGTGTGTGTGTGTGTGTGTGTGTGTGTGTGCGTGCGTGCGTGCAGTGCGCGCGCGCGAGCGTGAATGCGAGTAGGCCTATGAGTCCATAAGCGTAGCACTTTTGAATGGTCACTTTATAGCTTGTTTACAAAGTGCATTGTATTTTGTTGTAGTACTTTTTGTAAATTGCGTTTTTGTAATTATTTATTTTTGTACAATTAGTTTTTGTTAAGCACCTAGAGCTCTAATCAGAGGTTAGGCGCTATACAAGTATTCATTATTATTATTATTAATGTCTGCGTGGTGACAGAGTTGCTTCCGTTTTCGTCACCGCCACTGTCTGACTTACTTCAGTAGTCAAGGTTTTTTACTGTTTTAATTTTTTTTGGGAAAGAATTAACTTTTAATGTAGAAGTTGAAATGGTACAAAGCTGGCTAACGAACTCATCCAATTTCTTGGTCCAAACTAGCTATATCAAAAATATCAAGTAAATATGACAAATGAGTTACGGACCGTCTAATCTGGGTCAACCGACTTTCTATAAACTGTCTTTTATGTCTTTGAGACATCCCGTTCAGTACAATATGCGGTTCAGCAAGGATTGTGAGTGACAACACATGATGACTGAAAATATACTCGGACGACCAAAAGAAATGCGCCATTTGGGAGCATCGGAAACACGGATCAGTGATTCCAAAATGTCTCATTTCTTATGCTCGTCAGTATAGGTGACATACCCGATCACAACTGCACAGACTGAAACGGGTTTACTCGCTTGTGCTCAGCCGCAAATGTGCAGATAAAGTCTTTTGCTATCACGGCGATCATCCCCGGCCTTTGGTTTTTTTTTTTTTTTTTTAATCCAGTCTATAGATATGGTGATCATTTAGTACTCTGTCAACAAATTTCCAATCAAACCCCATTGTCGAAGCACTATTTACATCACACTTCATGTTAAGTATTGACTATTGCAAGGGCGGATCTGAGGCGCGCGGGGGGAGGGGGAGGGGGTGGGAGGAGGAGATTCCGCTCCCTCCCTCTCTCTCTCTCCCCCAATATAGTACTGTTATCACGTCTTTCTTTCTCTCTCCACCCCCCCCCCCCCCCCCCCCCGCCAAACATATACAGGAAGGGGGGGAGGGGGGGAGAGGAAAACGTGATAACAGTAATATATTGTTCACTTAAGAGATATGTCAGCGTATGATTACTGATTAAGTTTTGTTGAGGTTGTCTTTTGTAATCAATATTTTGAATAATTAGTTGCGTAGAGCTCTAGTCTGAGGTAATGCGCTATACAAATACCAATTATTATTATTATTATTATTATTATTTCGATATCTCAGCCTCGAATTCCATCTTTAAAACATAATGAATAGACTTTTAAGATTGAAATGGATAAAATGACAGAATTTTTTTTTCAGATACAATTAACCCGTATGACCCTTGAAATATCATGGTCGATCCATCTCCTGCAACTGTTTCATAGTGTTTACGTGACACCTCCAAAATTTTGGAAATGAGGCCCTGGGGCTGTATGGCCAACCACGTTACTACAGGAAAAATGCCACGAACAACACCCAACTGCAAGAGACTAAGAGCCTGGTGAGCACCAGTAGATTCGTGGCTCTTAATGTTCCAAAGAAGTACCCAACGGAGAAAGAAACACGCTTAGAAAAGACGAGTACAACACAATTTATTAATATTTCGGGTAAATACCCTTTGTCAAAATAGACCCAAAAAAAAAACAAAAAAAAACAGAGATTAGCCGCTACTTATCTTCATTGGCAGAAGGAATGTTCCGTCTTTGCCTCTTGCTGACCCTCGTCATCGCCGTGTTCCTGATGCCATTATTTGGTGTTGAATTTGCCAGGTGCTTTCAAAGACACAAATCTGCGTCCACTGGTAGTCAAGGAGTTACGAGCATAGCATTCCGAGGTCAGAAATACCTTAGATTATCATTGTAAATTTAACTCATTCAGCCCCGACACACCGATCGAGCATGATAGTTCAAGGGTGGTGCCAGAATAGCTTGGCGCCTATAGGCGCTAAACTGTTCTGGCACCACCCTTGAACTATCATGTTCGATCCGTCTCTAGAAATTGTAATAGTACAGGGCAACTTCAAAATTGGGGATTTCGAATCCTGGGGTAAAATGTGTTACGGTCAAAGATCCCAAGACTTCCAAGGAACATAGATGTAAAAGTGGTTTCAGCAAGAGGCACACATCTATATGAGCCCCCGCAACTGCGGGCGACATAGAGCCAGCCTAAGCGTGCCTGCTAGGACACAGCAGACCTGATGACGAGTCGATCCTCGTAACCCTTTGGCTGTCGGTAGCGCATTTAGTCGAGGCGATTCCTGTCGGAATATGATCACCTCGACTAAAAGTGCTACCGACGGTCAAAGGGTTAAACAAACAAACAAACAAACAAACGTGTCACCGACAACAACGATAAGACGGCAACAAGAGCAGCTGAAGTCAACCAGGTGCCATAATGCCAAAATTTCAAATAATTTATTTATCGTTTTCAAAGGAAAGTAATGCAAAACATCGAATAATACAAAACTACGTCCATTAGGAGTATTTTAAGGCCAAACCGACGTCTGAGGTGTCAAATCAATCAATGAATATATCATCAGAAAATCTGGCTGATTTACTGAACTTCTTGGACTGTGTGGTCAGCATTATCAGATCCAGTTCTAGCAGAACACTCAGAAGCTAAGTGTCGCAAAACATGTAGGCTACAGTCTAGTAATAAAGACAGTCCTGTTGAGGTCTTGACGAAAAGGGCGTCGGATTTCACCGCAACACCTAAAAAGGAAACGTTACAGCAGACAGCAAGCACACGGTGCACACCGCTGTTTGTCTTCCTCAATACAAACCCACTGCGCAAAAGGCTATCGGACCGACGTCGGCCCGATGGCCTTTTGCGCATTGGAAAGCGCAGATCCGAGCGCGCCGAATCGAGGTAGACAACCTGTGTGGCACCAAGGACTTACTTGTGTCCTCATCCGACCGTCATGGTGAGCATGTAATCTGTTACACTGGTTGTCTCCCTCGATTCGCTCCCCACGAGGGAAACAACCAGTTCGGCACAAAGAGCATACTTTTGTCTGCTCTGTCCACATGCCCATGGCCGGTCACGACGGTAACCCATTATACTGGTTGTCTCCCTCGATGATTTTTGCTGCTCTGTGCTGGTCAGTGGCAGCGAATCAAGGGAGATAACCAGTGTGCGCAATGTATAGGCTTAAACGAAATGTTGCGTACGATAACATATATGACGAGCACCGGCCAGAGAAATGAAACACTAATAAAATTTGTGTATTGTTCTGTAACAAATCGTGTGCTGGTCTGTAATTTTAGACCTTACGACTTACAGCCGTACGGTCTTACAGTAGTTGTAACATGCACCATCAACATCATTTTGTAAAACTGTCAAAGTTACACCTATGTTGTGAAAAATATAAAGTTCATTTGATACGAAAAAAATGTTTAACCCCATCCCTGCCACCGGACACATACTATGTTTCTGAAATATGTACTCATTCGCTGATCATAGGCCAAAACCGTCCAAATATAAATGGTACGAATTGTTCTCAGCAAGTGGCATAGATCCACATGAGCCCCCGCATTCGCGGGGGCTCATGGGGATCTATGTCTCTTGCAGCTGGATCGTGTTCAGATTTTCACGGCAGCGAAGGGGTTAAATTCTGCTTGGTCCACTGAGCGAACAGAAAGGTGAATGGATTTGCGCATCCCTAAAAGCAACTGTACTGAAACATGTGTAACAGGCAACCGAACAGAAAATAGTGAATGATGGCATAAACAAACTACATTAAAATTAATAAGACGACAACAAATGACGATATTATATTATGATGGCACACTGAGCACTCGAGTCTAATTTCCCAGCCGTGTGGAAGCTGTCCTGCAATTCGGATGGCGATGGATGGCGCTTTAAATGACTACAGCTTCAGATGACAATGGCGATTAGCCTGGTGAGTAAGGAGAAATGTTGACAACATCATAACAAAAAACAAAACAAAACAACAACTTCATCATCTCAACAACAACAACAACAATGAGAACAACACCGGATTTAGTCAATAACATTGGGCTGAATTCACATCTGAAAAATCTACACAAATGATACGATTTCTGTCATCCTTGCAAGCCATGCATTTTGCATACAGAAACATAACAACATAGAGGTAACTCGAATCAGCAAGAGACAGATTCTCATGAGCCTCCGCACACTGCGGGGGCTCATAAGGATCTATGACTCTTTTAGACGTCCAGCGCTTTGTTTTCGCTTTCCGGGCGCAGAAAGTTCTCCACCTTGCTAGGATGGCAAACATTTCCGCATTGAAGTGGTATTGGGACTTAGAGAACGAACAATGTTCCCGTGCCGTTAAAACGCATATGCTGGAGACGGTCACAGCCACTTGTTTGTGTACCAGATGCAGGAGAAGACAATTGACGATGACAGTTCAAGGGTGGTGCCTCATCAGCCACCTCCCCCTCAAGCTAATCTGTCAGCAGCCTTGAGCTGTCATGGTGATTTTATCTCATCCGTTCACGGTCATGATCAATCTCTCGATGCGGTGTCACTAGCTTGAATACGCTGAACCCTAGGCTCGACCCTCCATACTTTGGGACTTATTCCTTGAACTGAGATTGCATTACAGTTTTTGAGGACAGACCGACCGAACATGATATTTCAAGGGTGGTGCCAGGATAGTTTGGTGCCTGGAGGCACCAAACTATTCTGGCGCCACCCTTGAACTATCCGCAGTGGTCAGTTGACGCCGAATGTTACAGTCCTGGCTCCGCCGCTGAACTGCCATTCAGTCATGGCCGCCCATTCGTTGTGTGTCGCAGAGCCGATGAGTTTAACTGTCCTGTACTGTACTACATCAGTCTTGTACTATGGGTAAGGGTCATAGCCGGGTAAAGTCGACATGGTACAAGATACCTCATTACACATTTATTTCCTGGATGATCTGTTGATACACTTGCAGCAGCCAGGCGCTTTCACCAAGTCTGCGTAATAGCGGTTCGGCACTTGGGGGTCTTTGATGACCGCCGACACGATGTAGTGGGTCTGCTGACACTGGCACACGCTGCAACCGCTCACCTGGCTGAAGCATAAGGTAAGACCCGGTGAATTGAGGTGAGGGAAGGGGAGTGGAAGTTATACGTAATGGTAAAATAAAGATTAAGGTAAGTTGTAAGGTAATGTAAGGTAAGGTATAAAATGAGATTAGATCCGGTAAGATAATAATATCACATCTCAGCTTGATGATAAATAGATAATGTAAGGAACAGTTAGTTTATGTAAATGGGTCACACATGTTATAAATGGGTATAATTGTTATGGCCAAATAAATAAATAAAAAAATGAATAAATAAATAACAGGTGGAAACTCGAACGTTTCGACCTCTAGCGCATTTAGCCCCGACGCACTATAGCACTAGAATGATCGATCGTGACAATTCAAGGGTAGTGCCAGATTAGCTTGGCGCCATCAGGCACCAAGCTACTCTGGCACTACCCTTGAATTATCATGGTCGATCCATCTCCTGCAACTGGTACACAGTTGTTAGATGACATACCAACAATTTGGGAAATGCGGCCTTGGGGTTAAATGGATTACGACATTGACTCGCCTGACAGCTCTCTCTTCATGACTGAGATCACCGAGAAAAGTCTAGTATGACTCTAAAATCGATATGTTCTTACCAGCAGAATTCCGTCTCAAAATATTGGAACAGGTTTCCGATTCCCTGCACTATCTGCAGCATCACTGTTGGATTTGTCGCCGAGGGCAGAACCTGGTATGCAATGTACGTGGCATACCTGCGGAATGTCATCCAGATTTGTTCCAATAAATGCCGAATGACTAATGATGGATAAATAAATAAATAAATAAATAAATAAATAAATAAATAAAATCATGCTGATAGCTCATCTGAACAAATGAATCTGCTATTCTGTGATTTTGGACAGGTCTACATGTCGTAATTCAAAATCACAAACCAGCACAGACTAAAGATATTACTGCGGAGTGCAGCCTTCTCAGTCGACCGGAGTAAGTGTGAAAATGGCTAATAAATCAAAGCTAACTGACCCTTTGGTTGTCGGTAGCGGTTCAGTTTTGTCGCGATCATCGCAGTAAGCAAAGGTCCTCGGGCCCACCACGGCCGCAGTGGGCCCGTGCACGGCCCGCATTAGTCTGTGCGCGGCCGCTAGGCCGGCTGGCTCCGCCGTCACCGAGTCGTGGGCCCGCAGACGCCGACGTTTTGCTACTGCCTGGGGATAATGATTCCTTGCAGTAATCACCGCGACTAACAAAAAACCACTAGGCATACCGACAGTTGAAGGGTCCATTGTCTTATATTTATAATTATTGTTCCCGGCGCATACTGCGTTTCAGTATACACCGCACTTACGACACGCAGCAAACGTGATAGGTCAGCTGAACTCCTTGGCGTCGCAGCTCGTCCAGTGCGCATGTGCTATCGCTCTCTCTCTTCCGCCGCGGGCCCGCCGCCAGATAGTGACTGTTGCTCGTAGTTGAATTACCTAGATATACCGCGGTATTCGGAGGTGCGGTAGTACCATTATATCCCGTTTTACAGGGCTGGTAACACACGCTGGTAGCTGTGCCGGGACACATTGAGTACTGGCCGCTCTAGCTGCCGCGTGCTGATACGAATCTGTTCAATTTCTTGCTGCTCTTGTGGGGTCCGGAAGTAGCCCGGGAATCTCCATTTCATATCCATAGGATTCTCATTTGGCGTCGTGTCGCCGGATTCGTAGCTGCGACCAGAGAAACAAGAACTGCGTCAATAAATACGAAACGAACAAGGACTTCGCCAATAAAAGTCGAAACTAAGCCCAATACTAAAATTAAGCAGCTAGACACATGTTGTGTTTCTGAAATCTGTGCGGTTAACTCAGTCAACGCCAAAGAATTCAGTTTCAGTCGTCCAAGGAACATGGATACAAAGTGAGGTCAGCAAGAGGCACAGATCCACATGAGGCCCCGCAAATGCGGGGGCTCATTAGGATCTATGCCTCTTGCATTTGGGTTCGGCACCTTGTCACGATGTTAAGACCAGTCGTGCACCCTGTCGAACATCGAGTACATTCATCCATCCGGTCCATTCATCCATTCGTCCCTCCGTCCGTCGATCCATCCATCTACATCAACCGACTATCCATCGGTACTGCGGCATCCAAATAACCATCCATCTATCCATCCATCCATCCATCAACCTACTAACACACACATACGAGTATAACCAGCCATTTCCCATTTCCTCTCCAGCTTGAACCAAACCAGCTAAACCAGCAAACTAATGACCAGAATACTCACATAAAAGCTCTCCATATGAGTACGGCTACAAGAACAGCGCAAGTGATGGACAGAAGGAACACCGCTACAACCTAAAACAATCACAACGTTCTGCCATTATTAGTCAAGGGTAGAGCCGATGAACTGGCGCCTGGAAAGGCGACAAGCTTATCAGGTATCCACTCGTAATCCGCCGCCCTGCCCATTTCTTAAATATTGTATGCTGACGAGCAAAATTAATGTGACTGTTTTTGAATCATCGGAAACACTAAAGTGTTTCCAGAAATGTCGCTTTTTTGTTTTTGCTCGTCGGTATATTTGTGAAACTGTTAGGCGGCCAACGGCCGGAGCAGCTCCGACAAATTCAGCCATCAATGACGACGAAAAGTGGGTCAGGTCTGTTTACCTGTGTATTACCCTTTTTTTCACTGTATTTGCCTGCGTTTTACCCGGTTTGTAACTATCTAGAGTCAAGTACTAGCAACTTCACGGCACATAAATGAGTGTTTATTTTTCACAGTTGATTCGGCCGTAACTTACGCTTAGAGTAATTAATGATGAGAGTAAATTCAAGTTAGCCGCAACGACAAGTAGTATCAACACAGACCGTCACTCATCACTGAACGTGTTCTAACAATGACAATAGAGCAGAAGACAGAACGACATTGATACTTCAAAAGTGGTGCCAGAACAGATTGGCGCCTAGAAGCTATAGATTATAATGGTGGATCCTTCTACTGAACGGGTACGTGGTCTTCCCTGAGAGCGGGACAACCCCCAAACTTGGAAATTATTTCGATCTTAAGATTTGAACCACTTAGCCCCAACGCCGGCACTACAACGGGAGACGGATCGACCATGATAATTCAATCGATCCGTCCTCTGCAACTGGTACATAGTCCTTAGGTGACAAATGGCCAAATTCAGTTGGAAAATACGGCCTTGGTTAAATGGGTTAACCCTTTCAGCGCCATGGGCGCATTTCCCGAATTTTGGAAGTGTTACCTAACGACTGTGTACCACTTGCAGGAGGTGGATTCACCATGATAATGCAAGGGTAGTACCAGATTAGGTTGGCGACTGAAGGCGCCAAGCTAATCTGGCACTACCCTTAAATTATCATGGTCAATCAATCTCCTGCTTTCGGTGTTGGTGCTGAAAGGGTTAACGACAGCGTTTAACGCCATAGTGTACAAAAAATAGGCCCGTCTCTGCCGGTACAAATCCATATGCTAAGTGAGCTAATCATTTTAAAGCAAACACAAAATCATGAAGTTAGAACAAATCAGTGTTTACTTACCAGTATCCGAGACATGATTGCTGGCTGATGAGTCTTCATATCTGCGCCTTTCGTTTCAGTACTTCTTTTAGTGATGTCACCACTGCCAATTTCGTCCGTCGGCCGTCCAACAACTTCACTACGCAGTATGAACTGTAGGTCACGCGTGGCTAACTACAAGTAGTAACAGGGGGTAACTCCGTTCACAATAACCTGATTTGAACGCAGTAGTAGCTGAAGTGTCAACAAATAGAATGAGGCAAAAGAACGACAGACAACAACAGGCCAATTCACTACAGTTTGCCATTATCCCGACTGACACAGCAGTGGTTTATAATATATTACACATTGTTTTAACAGTCGAGTTACGTATGTAAATACTTCACTGAGTTGCAACTGACAACGACAGTCGTTACAAGTAAAGTATTTAGTTACGGTGAAAGGCTATTCAAGCATACGAGGAGACTTATTAATCCTCCTTGATTTTCACCTACTGTCAAGTAAACACTGGCTGAAGAAAGTGAAAAATGATTCACTTATCGCGACTTACATTTCAGTGGAGATGCCACTGACTCGGCTTGTATTTTTGAAATTCACGAACGGAACCCAACTCAACGTGATGTGCTGAAAACGGCGCGCGGCATTATTAAAGGTTGTGAAACTTTTCCCGTGACGACCAGAACAACCCGTACTTGGGCCGGCTTTGGCCACAGCCGGTTGGCTTGCTATGCGCGGGCCATTGAACTGCGGTCGACCTTAGGACCTTTGCGTACTTGGAGTATCCGAACCTCCGACGCCCACCTCCGGCGCTGTCACTGAAACTGAACACGCTTTCATGCTTTGGAAATCCCGGGGCCCGAAGCGGCCAACAATCCGCAGGAGAGGGAAGATCGGGAATCCAATATATAAACCTGCTTTACATCTGTCTCACACCGTCACGCCAATCGTAAGAGGCATTTATTCTCATGGGCCCCTGCATGCGCAGGTGCACATGAGAATCTATGCCTCTTGCAATGGCGACAGAGGACTTCCGGCCCACCTTTACAGTCTAGGGACGAACGGATTCTTAGCAACTCAATGCTCAGTAAGGATGGTGTCACTGATGTAACGGGTCACACGACTGGGCCTAGTACTGACACTGAAGCTTGAATCTGTGTACGATCACAAAAACATTCATCTAAACAGTCACAGTCCAGTATATGTGTCTATTGAGGGAATTGAATGGGCATTTCAGTTGGAAAAAAGTCCACACTGAGGAGTTACATGAACGAACATAGTCCTGTAAACTGAAATGTAAGTCTATGCACGTTTTACTGAACTGAAAAGACGCAGCAGTAGCTAAGTGAACAAAGTAAAAGAGCAGTGGTTACCGCTGGTTTGATTCGTCAGGCTGCGCAATAGGACACATCCGTCGTCCAATCGTATCAGGTTCTATCCAGCTTCCGGGAAGTTCCGGGTACGTAAGGTCCCTTTCATCCGCACCGAAGAAGCCGCATGGATGCTTATCAACTCCTGTTACAAGGGCTCGTGAGATTCTAGGCCTGAGACGGAGAAAAGTCAGCCGGTTAATTAGTGGTTTGTGGTATGGGCTGAGTTGGTAATCCTCACCCTCTGACGGTCTTCCTATGTATGCCCCGGCACTACGGTTGACCATTTAACTGATTACATCCTGAGGATGATTTTTTTTTTAACAAAAAATATCTTTTGGGGTCTGTGTCACGGTTCTGGAGACACATCAGTCATGATAGTTCAAGGGTGGTGTCTGAATAGCTTGGCGCCTGCAGGCGCCAAGCTATTCTGCCACCACCCTTGTACTATCAAGGTCGATCCACATTCTGTCGTAGCATGTCAGGGCATTATGGCCTAAAACTCAAACTTATAGTCGACTTCGCATATAACAAGGGCGCATATAACAAAAGTCTGGTATAACAACACCTTTTCTGAAACTGAAAGATGTTAAAGTACCTTTGCATAAATATGAAGACACATTTCAGCACCATTTGTGTTTGTTATGCCTTGACGACTCACCTAATGAACTTTAACAGCAGTTTGGACACGCAGCAAAAGCACACGCGTAATCGCACTTATTTATTTTGCACTGCCATTAGTGTGTCGATCTATTTTTAGCTGTTTTTGGTACAGATAGTGTGCCGGGTATTTCTAGAACGGAGTGGAGTCACTGTCAGGTTACTTGATATAAAGACGACGTTTCTGAACTGGATTCTCCTGTGCCTAGATAAATCATACATATACCTGTGTAGAGTTTTGTAACCATCTGTTACAGAAGTGTGTATTTGAACAGTTACGGCGGTAGTGGGTCATCAAAAGGGGATGCATTCTCTATACAGCTGTTTAGAGGGCGATGTGTACCAGCTGAGCCTGACTGAATGAACGCCGAGACTGAAGTGTCGAACCGTTCACCCATAATTAAAACAGTCGGAGAGGTAACCCCACTCACCTGTTCCGACAGAAAATATATGGAAATCCATGTGTTCAGTGAAACACATCTAGTTGGGTCTTTCCCGGAATTCAGGCAATTCACATTTCCCCTCCCTTGGCGTTAACTCATTCAGTGCCAGCTGACGCGGAAGGTGTTTCTGCAGTATTCGTTACTTTAACTCATTCTACCCCAACACCGAAATCCCCAAATTTTGCTGTTGTTCTCTGAAGACTGCATTGCAGTGCAGGACACATATCGACCATGATAGTTCAAGGGTGACGCCAGAATAGCTTGGCGCCCATAGGCGCCAAGCTATTCTGGCATCACCCTTGAACTAACATGGTCGATCCATATCTTCCTGTGGTGTGTCTGGGGTAGAATGAGTTAAGACCACCCTGTGTGTTTGGTTGTTGATTTTTTTATTATTATTTATTTATTTTTGTTGTCTAATATCACCAATGTGTGATAAAAAATAAAAAATAAAAACCTGTCCCAGGAACATGGATTTAATGTGGTGCTATCAAGAGGAATAGATCCTCATGTGCCCCCGGGAACAGGTTAAAATGACAAAGATTTCAGAAACACAACTTGCGTCCAATGGCAGGGACGAGGTAGTAAACTTGCAAGTGTGTTCACTATGACTGTCAATGTACAGTATTTAGAGTATTAATTATTTCTTAATGTTGACTGTGATGTTTGTAATTGTAACGACACCAACACACATTCCTATGCTTTATGTTTCATAAGGCAAAGGGCAATAAACAGTATCTATCTATAAACAGTATCTATCAATCTTATCTGGTCTTTTCACTGTACACGGCATGTCACGTCATGAAATCGTGATGCGGACTGGCCTTTCTTCCGGGGTCTGGATTCAGTTTTATCCTCGGTCATGATTTGCGAGGAAAAGGAATTATCGTGTTGAAAAGTGAAAGACAAGCAATGAGATATCCATGATTCGATGTAACGTCCTGGTTATTTCGTAAAACGTAAAATACTGCTGCCATACTGTTAACTCATTATGTCCGAGGTACGAAATACCCACATTTTGGAGTTATCCTCTGTGCCTGACTGCTTTACAATTCAGGAGACAGATCGACCATGATAGTTCAAGGGTGGTGGCAGAATAGCTTGGCGCCTATAGGCGTCAAGCTATTCTGCCACCACCTTTGAACTATCATGGTCGAGCTTTATCTTGCCGTGGTGTGTCGCGGGCAAAATGACTCGAGTTAACCCTTTCCCTGACACTGTGCTTGTTACGTGATTGAGTCGTGGTCGTAGTATGATATCACACCAGACGGCACGCACGTAAGGTTCGTTTAAAGAAACTTCATTCAGCTGCAACCCGTCACACGTGGCTTAAGGATGTGTACCACACTGGAGTAACAGTTCCAACAATATTTTATTGCAGTGATGCGATCTCCACACAATGCGTTCACAAATGCACCAACACTGATACAATGTCTCCTCTGCCAAATGTCAACACTTTGACACAATGCGTCTCTCATACAATGTACATCACCATACACTGCATAACTCCATCACTGACAATGAAACACGATACCTTGCGTAGCTCTCTCAATGTCAATGTGTTTACGATACACTGCAATTATACAACTGAACAATGTACCGACGCTGTTACATCGCAATTCTACAACTGAACAATGTACACACGTGCTTCCTAGCACGATCTTTAGTGGTATGCTTTCCAGAATAATCGAGCAAATTCATACAACACAACCAATCAAAATAGAATACGTAACCGAAACTCATAAATATTAATGAAAAAGAATACACCAGAATGACCTACAAAAATCTAGCTGCTATTTTCAGCTCCTATTTTGGGAAATCCCGTCTAACAAAAGTATGGTAGACAATTCACGACCTTGCCCACACTTTCTGGAAGTTTCACGATTTTTCATAATACATACTGACCGGCTGCTAACTTCCCGCGTACAGAAAACAACTATGACTATAAGTATTAGAGCGGCTTAATACTGTGTTGCAAAATATTGCCGACACTTTGATGTCACACATACGAGGTCACTAGACAGATCGCGACTTCGCTCGAACGTTCTGGTCTATGCTCAGCGAATCTACATATCACAAAAATTGACCGCTCTTCTCCGTGCGACTTTGCTAGAAACTTCTGGACTAATCTTAGCGTATCATAACAAAGCCAATTCCGCTCTCTGCGCGAACGATAGCGAAACTTACCAAAAAGGTACGTGATTCGTAATCATGATAGTTCAAATAAATATCGGACCGTTTTCTACGATTTATGCATGCGCGCTCTCACAGAACAACACAACCACAATCGTAACAGTGCGTACATTCTTGTTCCTGTAAATCTTTGTTCGTTCAACGACCATTCCGTCCAAGAAACATGGATACAAATTGATCTCATCGAGAGGCATAGATCCTCATGGGCCCCCGCAACTGCGGGGCCTCATGATGATCTATACCTTTTGCAGTAATGTGGTGTTTATAATGGCAGTAATGGGGTTAATTCCACCCGAAACTACCACTCCCAAAAGTAGTTAAACATTTCGGCCGGAAGAGGCACGTTGTGAAAGCTGACCTTGTAACATCCATCCACCTCCTCTCAAACCCCCGCCCTTCCACCGCATCAACCCCCCACCCCACCCACCCCCACCCCCCGCCCCCATCCCCCCCCCCCCCCCCCCCCCGCCCTTCCCCCCGCACCCCACCCCACTCAACCATCTCCAATTTTCCCTTCTGTCGCGAAGTAACATTGCTTATATTTCGAATCCGTTATTTTGTCGTGAATCGCAAAATGCATTGATGTGAATCCGTGATCTTATTCAATTTTAATCAGTGATATCAACCATAGGCATGCATCGTGATTATGGAGATCCGTGCATCTAGTTTTCGGCTCACGGTGTTTGCTGTGTCACAGAGGTGAAAAATGGATGATGAAATCGGTACTCCTTTTTAAGTCTTTTCTATGTATAGAAGAGACTTTTTTAGGACGGGACGCGGTGGAGCAATTTCAAAAGATCACACACGACACTATAGGCGGGCTAGACTAAAACGGCTCTGACAGTGAAGTAACAAGATACAAATTACGTCATGTCTAGTTACGCAAACTTCGCTGTAGAACGTATTTTGGGAGCGAAAGGCCGTATGTGTGTGTGTGTGCGTGTGTGTGTGTGTGTGTGTGTGTGTGTGTGTGTGTGTGTGTGTGTGTGTGTGTGTGTGTGTGTGTGTGCGTGCGTGCGTGCGTGCGTGCGTGCGTGCGCGCGCGCGCGCGTATCTGCGTATGTATGTAAACAACGCAATCTCCGAAGTTTGCGTACGTATAAGCTTAAAATTAGGGGAGGTGCTTCATTCAGTGGGTGCCTAGGAACCCCTACGAGCATTTGAAATTGGATGTCACAATGAAGAGTTAAATGACCGTTTATAAGAAGTCGGTTGACTCATATTAGAGTCCGCTATTTTCATTATATTCACTTGCGGTTTGGGATATAGCCGGATTGGAGAAAGACATTGGATGAGTTCGTTTGCCAGCTGTGTATCTTTGAACTTTTTCAGTAAAAAACAATTCTATGCAGAAAAAAAGAAGTAATAAATCTCGACTTCTTGAGACAATCAGATACCCTCACACTGTGGAATTTATTGGAATGAAATTTGTGACAGACAAGCAAAAAATGGAGCTATAAATAGAGAAAACTCAGCATTTTGTAATAATATGCAATTATCTCTACATGAAATGTACTCTGTGCTAAACAGCTCAAACCAGATAGGTGAGGCTAGCGCTGGCATTGATATTCACAAGTTGTGTGTTTGGTTGTTGATATATATTTTTTTTTTCTTTTGTCTTTGTGTCTAATATCACCAATGTGTGAAAAGACGTTAAATAAAATCCTGAAATCCTGAAATCAGACAATCAGACAGTGACGGTGACGTAAAAGCATAAATTTCGTCACGACCCAGACATCGACTCACTCTCTCTCCAAATATTTCTGACGTCAGACTGATTTTTCTTGGAAATACACAGGGAAATACACTCTTTATGCAAAGGCAACCATGCCCGGTCGCGTAAATGTGCTTGATTTTTGCCGCTGGAATTTCAAACGTATACCAGCAGTGCTGCTTCTAAGCAGCCAGTGGCAATTCCAGATCAGTAGGAAGGAAGTGCGGACTTTTCTCACGGGATTCAAGAGATAGAACTTCTAAATTTTGAGCGCAGGACTGCGTGGCAAGCGACTGGATATACGGTAGGTCTGATTTTGTACATATTGTTGGCATATTTTGCCAACCAGTACTGAGCTCATGCCCTCATTCAACAATTACTCGATCTTTAAAAAAAAAACTGAAATGTCACAGATCTGTCACATTTTCTTTATTTATTTCTCTTTCTCTCTTACTGCACGAGTGGCAACAGACTTTGTTTTCTAAACAGCATACGTGTTGACACGCACAATGGAAAGTTTCCAGCTCTCAGTTCAGTTTGAATTGCGACACATTTGTGTAGCACTTGTGGACTGTGCTCACCGCTTGAGTCACCTCGAAATAAGGCACGTTTTTTTAAATTTCCCTGTCATCTGCCACCATTTGATCTTTGCGTTTTCCGTTTATTTTTTATGTAAAGTGCCGGACAGCCCTGATCTAAGCGCTCAGACTAAAGACCTAGGACAGATTCGTGCGCAATACTAGAATTGCGGATTGGCCAGCTGATTAAAAATTACAGGTACGGCAATGGTTCTAGCAGGTAGGCGAGGTATCCTAGTTGGCACTCCGATACCGCATGACTCCCCGCTCGCCTGCGTACGGCACCACCCATCAAAATAAATAGGGTACCCAGGGAGGTTTAGCATCCTTCGCCCATGCCCTTGGGCAATGGAGGGTAGTTGGTTAGTTCGGGTTTAACGTCCACAGCACCGAGGTGATCATGGACGGCCCTGACGGGCGGGTCACATGGGGGACAGGGAAATCTATTGCCTATGGAGTACGACCTGAACACTGATCAACTCAGGCGCACTCCAACTGTGCCACTTTGATTTACCAGGACCTTTCAACGGACATGCTATTGAACAAATCCGTTTTTTTCCCCTGGATTGTGAGTCCAGCTACCGGGGCCGGGACGGAATTCGAACCCACGACCCGGCGATTCCCTTCGCTCTACTGCTCCGACGTTTAACCGCCTGAGCTATTTCGGACTCTAATGGAGGGTACAACACCCTCCTCCAGAAAAATACAGAAACACGTATAGGGGGGTTAGTAAAAATCATCCCCCCTCAAACAGCAAGGGAAGTAGGGTGCGGGCCCAAAGAAAACCGGGCCGCATTGGACTATGACACCAAAGGAGGAAAAAGGAGGCAGAACACCACCGGCGAACAAAGACGGAAACACAAGCTTTCCCCCCAACGACCCAGGCCCCCAGGGCGCAGGCGGCCATGACGAAAGGTTGAGTACAAAGCGATGCGCAGGCATCAGCGACGACCAATCAGAACACTTAGTACACACACCCCCCCACCCCCAACCGCCCCACCCCTGCCCCCCCCCCCCCCCCGGACGAAATCAGCGAGAGCTGGAAGTCCCTGTCCCTGTAAAAGTAGCATAGCATAGCAGCAGGTAGGCAATGGGGTATTGAGTGGAATGGAATGAAAATGGAGTGACTGCACGACAATAGGAGATATTTCAACATCAGAATCACGTCAAAGACAACAGGTAGAGACCCTTGACAACGAGGACAGCTCGCATATAAAAGGGACTTTGTGGGTTACGGCTGTCATATAGAAGAGACGTTGTTGATCATGGCTCATCCCATTTTGTTTTATCCATACGACTATTAATGTGATATGATATCATATTTGCGCAGACAGACGAAATGAACTCTTGAACTTCCCGGAACACAGAGAAAAGCATCCGCTAACAAGAGGCGTAGATCCTCATGAGCCCCGCAACTGCGGAGGCTCATGAGGATCTATGCCTCTTGTTGGCTTCATGAGGAAATCTGCGATCGTTTCAAGCGAGATTATTTCTAGACGATGACAGTGAAGGGGTGTTAAGGGATGGTCACAGCGCCCAAGTCCGTACAAAGTCTGACTCCGGATGTCCGACCTCGTGATCCTTCCGTCCCGTTGGCTCCGGAAATCCGAGAGTCGAGCAGTTGTTTACAATCCTGGCTACATTGAAAATTTTGCGGACCGTTCAAGCTGACTCGCAACTAATTCGATCAGTTTCGATTCGTAATGCACTGGCTCTTAAATTGCACTTTGTAACACACGCTGGAGAAAGAAAAATGCAGAAACAGAAAGAATAGAAACGCCGTAGAAAAAGGAAGGAACGAAATGGGGTGGGTAGGGGAGGGGGGTGGGGGAGGGGGGTGGGTGGGTGGGGGTGGGGGTGGTGGTGTGGGGGGACGGACTGTAAACAAGCAAAGAAGCAACAGGAACAAAAAAAATCGACTAGCAAATGTGGCCCTGAAAACAAAACTTAAAAGTAATAAAGTAACAAATCAATCAATAACCAACCAACCAACCAACCAACCAACTAATCAGTCAACCAATCAACCAACTAACCAAACAAACAAACCCTGTTCTAGAGAATGTCCGTGTATCGGTTTGACGGATCTTTATTTTAACAATAACACTCAGACTTTGAAACACCGCTACATCCAGTGATCACACACTTAACAACAAAGCCGCCAGTCACTTTCAGATCACACACGACATTGACCGGAAAACAACACAAGAACCTACTTGACATACCTATTACTTAACCCTTTCACTGCCGACAAAAAAGTGAATACTGGACTATCCAGCTGCAAGAGACATAGACCCTCATGAGCCCCCGCAACTGCGGGGGCTCATGAGGATCTATGCCTCTTGCTGACACCGCTGTGTATCCTTATTTCTAGGACGGCTGGGGTTCTTTGAGGTTGAATTAACAAAGATTTCAAAAGCTCACTCTGCGGCGTCCATTTGCAGTAAAGGGGTTATCCTTTCGTGGGTCGAGACCCTCCAATTTGGGCGTTGTCTTCCTTTGGACTGTAACTAGTTCAACCAATTCAGGAGGCTGATCGACCAAGACAGTTCAAGGGCGGTGCCAGAACAGCTTGGCGCCTGTATGAGCCAAGCTGTTCCGGCACCACCCTTAAACTTACATGGTTGATATATCGCCTGCTGTGGTTTGTCACGGCTGAATGGGGTACCTGCTGCAGGCGGACTGATTATGTCAGTTCAAAGGCAGTGCCCGGTCACTGATCTATGCATCTTAGCATTACACTCTTTCGGACGGGTCTGATCGACTATGAATTTTAAAGAGAAGTGCCTCTCTAGGCCCAGTTTAATCAGGCTCTAAACTGTCATGGTTGAAGTATTTTGCATGTTTGGCTTAGAGGAGGGTATTACAACGTGAGCCACTTGAGCCAAGCATTGAAAATGTTCACAATTACAACATAAAAATAAATAAATAAACTAAATAAATAAATTCTAAAAATAACAACTAACTAACTAAATAAATAAAAATAAATAAATAAATAAATAACAAAACTCAACAATCGCAGTTGTTAATTCACTATCGACAGTACGGTGCGAGGTTACTCCGCGAAGCCGAATGACTCTAGACCATAGAGCGGATACTAATAGACGATGAAGCTGTACTCCGCGAAGCGCCAGCACTCTGTTGATAGTGTCGTCACACTCGCAGTGTTCCGCGAAGTAAAAACTGTATTTTTAGAGCGCACTAGGCGCAGATAAAAGCCGTCTGCTTAGTGAGACTGATCATTCCACTCAGTCGGCTTGAACAGCCAAGCGAAGTGCTCCTGTTTTCAAATCAGTCCAAAGAGAACTAAACCTAATCACAGTTGAAGGTCAATATAGAGCGAACTGTTTCTCGTAGCAAACAGTTTCTGATCACATTTCCGAAAGGTAAAAGCCCCTCCCCATCACTGACCCATTCCATCCCTCACACCCCCTACCCCCTTCCCCGCAACCGCAATTGTTATTTTTTTGTATTTCGTCAAACCAAAATAGTTCGCTTATTGGACAGTGTCTGTAATATGTATGGATCGCATTCAGTCATGCAATCAGGCACTACATTGACCTGTCCTCCTGTGATTTGTACTACATGTGGGCGCTCAGCGGCATTAGCATGCACCGTTCGAAAATACACTGAATATACAGCAATGCGGCGTGTAGTGTGAATACAAACATAAAGAAGACAACGAATTATTATTATTATTATTATTATTATTATTATTATTATTATTATTATTATTATTGTTGTTGTTATTATTATTATTGCAGACATAAAAAGAAACGTAAAATGGCGTTCATGTTGCCGAACGGACCCCTCCAAGTTGTCTTCTCCTTCGACACGACAGGCTCAATGTCAGGGGCGCTAACCGAAGTCAGGGGCAGACTATCCGACATGCTTCAGCGCCTACAGGTGAGAAATAGAATTAACTTTGCGCGTTTGCTGTTGGTCATGTTAGCGTCAACTCATGTCAATTTGAGCAAATCGTCAAATCGGAAAACAACACAGTCGTCATATTTCCACAATACACACAGAAATTATTTTAACCGGCCGTTCAGTGCCATTTGACGCAGACTGTGTTTCAGCAATCTTTGTTAATTCAACACCCAAAAAATCGAGGAACATGGATTCAAAGTGGTGTCACAAGAGGCATAGATCCTCATGCGCCCCCGCAACTGCGGGGGCTCATGAGGATCTATACCTCTTGCAGTCGACTGGTGTTCAATTTAATTTGGCACTGAACGGGTTAATGAATGAAACTTACATCAGGCCCTGTGCAGAAAAGGCCGGGAAGGCGTCGGTTAAACAAGCACTTTCGTCCAGCTAGTATAGTTGATCCATTTCCTGCAACTCATACACAGTGGAAAGAGCCCTGTGGATTCGTACGCGCAATAGCCAATTTTGCGCTATATTGGTGCTTTTACATAATGAAATGACGACTACTGTGTGCACATGTTGTGTTGCTGCAGGCGGACATTCCGGGTGTGACAACGGCTGTTGTAGCCCACGGGGACTACTGCGATAAGAATAGTACTTACATCACCAAGCACGTCAACTTCATGGACGATCTCCCCAAACTGGTCGACTTCGTCCAAAACACGGGGCCCACTTTTGGCGGGGACACACCAGAAGCTTACGAAGTCATGCTGCGTTTGGTTAGACAGGATCTGACGTGGACATCCGGGTCCCAGAGAGTGCTAGTCGTCATTGGCGACGCTTACCCCCATCCGCCCACTGACAAGCAGAACAAGGAGAAGATCGACTGGAAGAAGGAGACCCAGCTACTGGCGGACATGGTCAGTTTTTATTTAATTTTTAATTTTTTTTTTTTAAACTTGTTATTAAACTCAACCACTTCATATCTCTACGATGTTTATGTGCCTCTCTCTGAAAAAATTGAGGATGTCTTCAGAGGCATATAAACATCCTTGCGCTCTGAAAAAGTAGCATGTAGCTAATTAACTACCCGCCATCCAAGCTTTGTCACAGATTAACCCATATCATACTGAGGCTAAAAGCTTCAAATTTGTACACTGTCATATGCAAGCTACATCATAGTACTTACAGATAAAGAGAAAGACCACTGGCTTTAGTTCAAGGATGGTTTCAGAATAGCTTGGCGCCTAGAGGCGCCAAGCCATTCTGGCACTACCCTTGAACTATTTTAGTCAAAGTTATTTAACACACTGGTGTATTCCGAATGATAAGGGTTAACAAAGAATAAGAGGCATAAGATTCTCATAAGCACCAGATGCCGCGGAGATTCATTGTGATCCATGGCTTTTGCAGCTAAGTTGTGTTTGTTAACTCATCGGCAGCCCCGACACACTACAACCAGATATGGATCGAGCATGTTAGTTCGAGGGTGGTGCCAAAATAGCTTGGCGCCCATAGACGCCAAGCTATTCTGGCACCATCCTTGCACTATCATGCTCGATCTGTCTCTAGAATTGTAATACAGCCCTTCAGAGTTCAACTTCATTATTTGGGGATTTCATTCATGGGGTAGAATGTGTTAAATCCCAGCAGCAAGAGAACTAGGTTGATTTGAGTGTGAACTGATTTTTAATATAAGACAAACTGCATGTTGTGTGTTTCACGATAGAATGTATAATATGGAGGTGAGTGGTGGGGTGGGTAGTTGGATGACATGCTTTTGTGGTGTTTTGGGAGAAATGGATTTTGGGGCATTCTTGCGTTGACTGAGTTTTCGAGGACATCACTCATGTAGTGAGATATGTACCTGTTGCGTGCGAAGTGTATTAGTTTGTCTCTACACATTGCAGGGTGTGCGCATTTATGGTGTTCAAGTCAATGACGACAACCAGTCGACTGAGTTTTTCAAAACAATGGCGGACATGACAGGCGGCCAGCATCTCAAGCTGTCCGAGTTTAACACCCTGTGTGACGTCATCATGGCTATCTGCTACCGCGAGAAAGGAGCAGAATTTTTGCAGGTATGTCCCTCACTTTGTTTGCTTGTTTGAAAGTCAGATGCATTAAACTATTGGTTCTTTTGTTTTATGATATACTAACGGATTATTTTTAACTAGTTATTTCAACTTCATATTTGAATTCATAGATTTGTAGAACTTGTCTGGTCACTATGATTGGTTCTCTGTCCATCTCCTCAGCCATTGCTTTACATCTGTAAAAGTCATAGATTATCATGAGCTCCTGCGATCGCATTTGTCTGTTGTTGGGTACCAGCTGTCCCAAAACATTAAATAACATCCCATCAACAGAAGATTTCGTCTTGGTTTAAGCCTGTAGCCGTCCGTTTGCTTACAGAACTACGAAGCGGAGGTTCGTGCGCGCGAGGGCCGTAAGGTTTTGCACCGTGACCTGGAAGGCGTGTTCGGCACTCTCCGGCGGGCAGACTCCAAGGCCTCTACCTGTTCCGTTCCTAGGACCCCGTCCCCCGCCAAGGCTCCCTCACTCACTAAGACCCCCTCCTTCAGCAAGGCCCTTTCTCTCACAAAGGCGGCATCTTTCAAGAAAACAGCGAAACCCAAGAAAGTCATCATGGCTGCTGCAAAAACAAGAGCTGCCGGTGTCAAGAAAGTTAGCAAGAGCACCAAGCGACTTGCTTCAAAGGTGAGGTTTAGCTTGTACATCTAGGTTTGATGCGTTGTTTTGTAATACCACATCATTCTATTGGGATGATTAGAAAACGGCGAACGAGTTTCTTACGTATATCAAGTCTAGATCATTCATGTAACTAAAACAGCTGTGTCGAAGAAAGTTATTTGGGTTGCTTATCATTTATTGACGTTCTCGCGAAGGAGCAAAAAAGTATATGTTCGTATTTTATACATTGCAGGTTGTGAAATCATCCGTCTACCGGAAGCTGCGCCGTGAGATCGTACCTGAGACCAACTTCCGGTTCAAGCAACTGCAGTGGTCACCATGGAAACTTGGTGCAGTACCTGCTGGTACAGATGTGACGTCAGGCAAATGGCGGACCTTCCTTGGCGGTGCAGCACATACAAGGAGCGGTTTGTTGCTGGGGAGCGGGCAGACAACCCACGGCCATCTTTTCTGTGAGCTGGCGGTTCAAACCCGCCCCGGAGCCCGTCGTCACGTGGTGTGGTGTCGCGTGCTGACGGCCGCCTCAGCCAGTCGTCTGTCTGTCCAGATTACTGGCTTCTTCTGGCGTGCGCGCGCAGCTGACCCGTGTCATGCACGGTGGGTGCCTCGTGTGGGTCCGGTGGGCGAGACTCAGCAGACGTCAGCCCGGATCAGAGGTGAAGCAACAACTAGACACTGTGTATGACTATGCCTGGTGCATGAACAATGGTTGCCATAGAGACGTGTGGGTGCCCAACGGAAATCCTTCAGTCAAAGTTCAAATCGCCGGCACTGTAATGTGAATGAATAACCTGCCTGACAGAACTGATATTTAGATATGCCAAATAATTTTGCCAACTAACTTTTAAGTCTTTAGGAAACGTTGGACATGACACTACTTGAAGTTCAAATCGCCTGCAGTGTGATGCAAGTAAGCAACCTGATTGACAATTTTATCGAGATATCTCATGATATTTAGATATGCCAAATCACAGTACATTTACCCCTTTGAATCTTCGAGAAACATTGGACATGACACTACTTGAAATGAGTTCGCAGGGCATAAGAGTTGTTTTCATTTCTTATACATGCGTGAACGTTATTGCAGTGATTACGCGGAATCTCTTTCCTTGGAGATGTGCCGCATAAGGATACGCGGCGATTAGCCGCGTATCCGTATGCGGCGTGTTTCCAATGAACTAAACTCTTCCCTTCTGGAAAGCAGCAAACAACACCTGAATTATATAAGAGCATGGATCCTCATGTGTCTCCGCACATTCGGGTGGCGCATGAGGATTTATGTCTCGCTTGCCTCATTCAGATAGGATGTGTCAAACAGACACAATCAACCCATCAGTTTAGCCCCGAGCACTACAGCAGGAGATGGATCGACCGTTATAATTCAAGGCTAGTGCCAGATTAGCTTGGCGCCATCAGGCGCCAAGCTAATCAGGCACTACCCTTGAATTATCACGGTCGGTCCATCTCCTGCAACTGGTACAAATAGTCGTTAGGTGACAATTAAGAATGCGTCGTTGGGGTTAAATGGGTTAACTGGCAGTGAAGTTACGATGGTTCCACTCTCTCTCCTCCTTCCAGTCCGCCCTCAAAACTCACCTCTTTCAACAGTTCTAGCACTATACCACCACACTCCCCACCCTAAGCAGACTGTCGTAATGTATTTCACTATTTGTGGTACGTGAGTCGTTGTCTAAAGCGTGCGCATGCGTGCGCGAGTTGTGAGTGCGCACTTAGAGTTATAATTATTATAAGATAAGCGCATTATAATAACCGTAATTATTATTATTATTATTATTATTATTATTCCAGAGACAGCACGTTTGGCGCAAGAAACATCGATTCTCTTGTGTCAGCGCGAGTGTTTTCGCTAACGAGGAGGAATGTCTCTTGCAAACAGATTTGTGTGTTTTTAAATGCATACAGTTGACATATGTAACCTAACAGTTGTTATTGTTATTGCTTTTTTTTAAATATCACTATCGGCTGTGTTGATATTATCGATAAGAATGTTAAACGTACCAAACTGGCAAATGTATGATACTGTCTTGCTGTTGTTGTTTTTATTTTCTTCTGAAATATCATTGAAACATTACACAATGGAATGTAAGTGCAATACTGATTGTGTAGACGTGAACAGTTGATAATGCCCAGTGGACAGTATGTTTGAATTAAAACAATACACCAATTTTGCAAAAGCAGTACTTTGTTTAATATGCTTTAAAATTATTTGACTATTTTCAAAAAAAAACTTCTCTGTCAAGCTGTCTGTCTGACCCCTTCTCTTAAAACTGGTCATGAATGAAATTTCAAGCATAGTGTCTGGTCAACTTGACGTCCGAAAATCACAGACCAGCACACATTTGGCATTGCTACTGTACACTGTTGCTCGAGTCAGTAGTATCAGTTGCATGGGTGTAATAGCTGTTTATTTTCTATTGCGGTTCTCTCTCTTGGCTTGACTTCGCGAACGAAGATTTTATAGGAGTTGCCCACGACGTCTGCAGGCTTGTTCGTGGCTGCGGAGGCCAATCCGGGACAGGCAGGTTCGACCGCAGTGGCTGCAGGGGGAGGTATGGCCAGGGTTCTGAGTTGCGACATCTCTGTTTTTTCTCCTGAGCCGCTTGTCCTTAAGGCTAGCTCTGCGAGAGTCCTCAAAGGAGACAGCTGCCTTGTAAATGGTGGAGCGCCAGGTGTCACGGTCCACAGCAAGCGAAGACCACTGGTGGTGGTCGATTTGGCGGGCACTAAGTGACTTCTTGAGACAGTCTTTGTATCTCTTCTTTGGTGCCCCTCTGTCACGGTGTCCAGTAGCAAGCTCGCCGAACATGGTGATCTTTGGTAGGCGATGATCCTCCATCCTGGAGACATGCCTCGCCCAGCGGAGCTGTGTCCGCAGCAGCAAAGCCTCGATGCTCACAGTTTCAGCCTGTTCAAGGACCTCGACGTTGGTGACATAGTCACTCCAGTGAATGCCCAGGATGGTGCGCAGGCAGCTCTGGTGGAAGCGTTCGAGGAGTCGTAGTTGGCTGCGGTAGAGGGCCCAGGACTCGGAACCACACAGCAGGGTGGTGAGGACCACAGCTCTGTACACGCTGATCTTGGTGCCTGTTTTCAGCTGTTGATTGTGCCACACCCGCTTGAAAAGTCGCCCGAAAGCGCTGTTCGCTTTTGCCAGCCTGCTGTCAAGCTCCTTGTCCAGCTTGGCGTCCGACGTGATAATGCAGCCAAGGTAAGTAAACTGGTGCACTGACTTTAGTTCAGACTCGCCAATGGTGATGTGAGGAGGGCGATACACTGTCTTGGGTGCCGGCTGATGGAGGACCTCTGTCTTTTTCAGACTGACCTCGAGTCCAAAGAGCTGGGCAGCGTCTGCGAAACAGGACGTGATGCGCTGCAAGGCTCTCTCTCTGTGTGTGCAACGAGGGCAGCGTCATCAGCAAAAAGCAGCTCACGAATCAGTTGGTCTAGGGTTTTCGTGTGGGCCTGCAGTCGTCTGAGGTTGAACATGCTGCCATCGAGACGATACCTGATGTACACTGCATCGTCATCATCGAGGTCCACTGTGGCCTGCTTCAACATCATGCTAAAAAAGATGGTGAAGAGGGTCGGTGCCAGCACGCAGCCCTGCTTTACGCCGTTGAGAATAGGAAATGGTTCGGAGAGGTCATTGTTGAGTCTGACCTGGCCTTGCTGGTCCTCGTGTAGCTGGACAATCATGCTGAGGAACTTTGGGGGACAGCCAAGTCGCTCCAGGATCTGCCACATGCCTTGCCTGCTCACAGTGTCGAACGCTTTTGTTAGGTCGACAAACGTTATGTACAGCCCTTTGTTCTGCTCGCGGCACTTCTCCTGAAGCTGTCTCAGCACAAAGACCATATCGGTGGTGCTCCTGTTTGCTCTGAAGCCACACTGGCCCTCTGGGAGGTGGTCTTCAGCGATGGCAGGTACCAGCCGATTCAGGAGCAGCCTTGCAAGAATTTTCCCAGCAATGGACAGCAGGGTAATTCCCCGATAGTTGGAACAGTCAGACTTCTCGCCTTTGTTCTTGTACAGGGTGATAACGACAGCATCACGGAGATCCTTTGGTAGTGTTCCTTCCTCCCAGCAGCAGAGAAAGAGGTCATGGAGCTTGTTGTGCAATGCTGTGCCTCCATGTTTCCAGATCTCTGGCGGTATTCCATCAATGCCTGCTGCTTTGCCTCTCTTGAGCTGGTGGATGGCTGTGAGGGTCTCTTCAGCGGTGGGCGGTTCGTCCAATTCAACCTTTACTGGGAGTTGTGGGATTTGTAGGACGACTGCTTCTTGAACAGTGCGCTCAGCGCTGAAGAGGCTCTGAAAGTACTCCGACCAGCGGTTCAAGATGGAGGTATTATCTGTGAGGAGTGCCTGGCCATTCGCGCTTCGCAGGGGACTTTGTACCAGGTGCCTGGGGCCATACACTGCTTTCAGTGCTTCGTAGAAGCCCCTGTAGTCACCATTGTCAGCGCAAAGCTGGGTCCTCTGTGCAAGTCTGGTCCACCACTCATTGTGGAGATCTCTGAGCTTGCGCTGGAGACTGCTGCAGACGAGGCGGAAGGCAGACTTCTTCACAGGGCAGGAAGGCTGGGCTAGGTGGGCCTGATGGGCGGCTCTTTTTTTTTTTTTGCTAGGTGTTCCTGGATCTCAACATCGTTTTCGTCAAACCAGTCTTTGTTCTTCTTTCTAGCGAAACCCAAGACTTCTGCAGAGGATTTTGCAATAGCAGTTTTCAGCTGTTCCCAGAGTGTTTCAGGGGAGGAGTCTGCTGGGTCCGCTGTGTCTTTGAGCCTGCGCTGTAAATCTGTCTGAAAGGCAGCTTTCACGTCGTCACGCTGAAGGCTGGCAACATAAAGCTTTTTCTTGGGGGGACCCCATTTCTTGGGTTTTGGCTTGACGTGGAGCCTGAGTTTGCAGCGGACAAGGCGGTGGTCAGTGTGGCACTCTGCGCTGGGCATCACTCTGGTGAGGAGGACATCACTGCGGTCCCTCTGACGCACTAGGACATAGTCGATAAGGTGCCAGTGTTTGGAGCGAGGATGCATCCAGGTGGTCTTTCGACTGTCCTTTTGCTGAAAAGTAGTGTTGGTGATGACCAGTTGCTGCTCTGCACAGAACTCCAACAGTAGGCGGCCATTGTCATTGCAGTTCCCGACGCCATGCTTGCCGAGGACTCCTTTCCAGGCTTCAGAGTCCTGGCCCACTCTGGCGTTGAAGTCGCCAAGGATGATCACTTTGTCGTCTGCAGGGGTGCTCTGTATGAGGCTGCGCAGGTCAGTGTAAAACTTGTCCTTTTCAGCAGGCTCTGCCAGGAGGGTTGGGGAGTACACACTGAGAAGGGTGACGTGTTGCTGGTGTCTCAGTGGGAGGCCCATGGACATGATGCGGTCTGAGTGACCCGTTGGTAGGTTTTCCAGCTTAGTCGCAATGGAGGTCTTGACCATGAAACCCACGCCTGAGAGCCGTCTTTCTGATTCAGGCCTGCCTGACCAGAAGAGGGTGTACCCAGCGCCAAGTTCTTGGAGGCTGCCTTCGTCTGGAAGGCGTACTTCACTGAGCGCGGCGATGTCGATGTTTAACCTCCGCAATTCATGGGCAATGAGGGCGGAGCGACGTTCATGGCGTCCGCTGTCTGCTTTGTCGAGCATGGTTCGGATGTTCCAGCAGGCTACGTTGAGTCCGGTCGTGGTCGTCATGAGAGTGGATCCGTTATTCTTTCTTGTTTTTTGACCGCAGGAGAAGATGCCCGTTGACCGCGGCTAGCCAACTGGGGTTGCGAGGGGACGAGCTTTGGTTAGGCCACCTTTTCTAGGCCCCTCTCCGTGTGGAGCAAGCAGTGCTGTCCCTAGAGAAGGCTGCTTGGTCGTTCAGGGTGTGCCGAGTGATGTTGTCATCCCCAGGTCAACATCAGGTGACCAATATCCTGAACCGCCTGCATGCAGGTTTGAGACTGCGGCTTCCAGTGACATCTTTCACCTGCCGTTTCGCCCCTCGCCCGTCGCTACAGGACATGGAATGGTCAGTGTCATGGTCCGTGGACGTTTCCTAAAGCCTGCGCGGTGGAGCTTTTTTGGTGGAGTGCAGTGTGCGCAGTACTGGCCCCACCCTTTAAACCCTTGGTTCGTCTGCCATGGCCTAGCAAGCTGGGACGGTGGCATCGAGGTCCTCGGGTCGTAGGTTTTATATCAGACTGTCCTTGTCCTATTCTCTGGCTCAAAAGCCTTCCCCGGAGACACAGGGGCTTTGATGTCAGGGGTTTCCTCCCTTAGCCTTTCCGCAGCCAAGCGGCCAGGCCTGCAAGGCAGCAGGGGACTCGTGGAGGGCGGGGTCGTCTATGTCCCGTGCAGATGTGAACATCTGCCCACTGCCTATTGCGGTTAGGACGCAGGCTAATCTCAATTGTGGACTGCCTGTGGAGAGGTACCGAATATATAGATACTTTCACCATAACCATCTAACTGCAAAATGCATAAGTCCTCATGTGTGCCAGCAGGCTGCATGGGCACATGAGGATCTATGCCTCTTGCTGCGTGCCATGTTAACTCTTCGGCCTCTGCCACTGTACGTACACTGTACGTATATGTTTGTTTCTGAAATCTTGATTCATTCGGCGACCTAAAGCCAACACAGTTCAAGAAACACGGATACAAAATGGTCTTAGCAATAGGCATAGATCCTCATGAGAACCCGCAGTCGCGAGGGCGATCATGTTCACTTTTTCTCGGCAGTGAAGGGGTTAAAGTTGGTGTACAAACGTGAATTTGATATTATGATGATAATCTACGCAAATGCAAGAAGACACTCTTTTCTGTTATTTTGTTCACAAATGAATCTTGCATTATGGATGTGCAAATAAGGGCCACTGTTTTGAAAAAAAATTTCGACCGCACATTTTCTGTGGAGTTGTCTTGTTTGTACCGATATACCAGTGCTGATGTTTCGACATGCATGTGCAATATTCGCCAGTCCAACCTCATAAGATGCAAATTTTATATTTTCTTCTCCAAATAAAAAATTAATATATCATGTATATATTATATATTTATATATTATATAAATATATTATATATGTTTAATCTATTGTTTTCTCTTTTCTTTCTTCACTTCCCCCCTCCCCCCTCCCCCCCCCCCCCCCCCCCCGTTCTTATGCCACTGGATAGTTTAAGGGCAGTGCCAGAACAGCTTGGCGCCAATAGGCACGGCACCACCTTTGAACTTACATGGTCGATCTAAATCATCTTGTGGTTTGTCACGGCTGAATGGGGTAGTTGCTGGAGCTGAAGGACTGATTATGACAGTACAAAAGTAGTGGCCGGTCATCCTAGTATCTTACCACTGATCAGGCATAAATGTTAATGAATCCCTATGCGACGAGCTATCATGACCGGTGGATCTTGTGTGTTTGCTAAGGGAAGGGTAATATATTGTGGTCAACTTGAACCTGGCAGTGAAAATGTTAACAGTTACCCAATGTGTTTTAATCAGTGAAATTTTACAAAGACGACTAAGTGCACACTGTACTGTGACCACAAATTCAATGAATAAATCAATGAATCAATGATTACCCAAATTCATAGTCATGCTGCCCTTCCGTCCAAAAGCCAGTACGTTGGTACTGATCTGGGAGTGGGGTGGGGGGGTGGGGGTGCCCAGAATCCCCACCCCACCCCAGGGCAAAAATTCTTGGAAATGCTATAACGCAGTCCCTTTTTGTGAATTTGGAAACCCCCTCCCTCGCTTTTTGATAATTTCGGCTGGTGGTGAGAAAGTGGAGGATGCTTGGCGCGCGCCTCCCTCCCTCCCCCCCCCCCCCCCCCACCCACACACACACACACACAGAGTTCCTTTTATTTGATTTTTCGGCCGCTGCGAATTAAGGTCTGGCGCCAACCCCCCCCCCCTCCCCCTATCCCCCCTTCCCCCCCCCCTCCCCGCAAAGCTGCAAAAGTCAGTACACAGACACAGGGGCGGATTCGGGTCGGGGGAGAGGGGGGTGTTCAGAATCCCCACCCCCTACCCAGGACAAAAATTCTTGAAATGTTATAATAAAGTCCTTTTTTAAAACTTGGAAACCCCCCTGCCGCCCCCTCCCTCTTTCACGTCGCCTCTCGATAATTTGTACGGCTAGTGAGAAAGTGGAAGACGCTTGGCGCACCAACCTCTCCCTCGGTCACTGGGAATGAAGGTCCGTGCCTCCCCTCCCTCCCCCCCCCCCCCCCCAAGGGCCTTTAGTGTCAGGTTAAAGGTCCCAAACAAAAGGTTGGAAGTTCCTCCCTCCCCTCTCCCCCCACTCACCCACCCTCCCAAAAAACTGATCCGCTCCTGAGTAGGTGTATGTCTATTATTACGAACAGCGAGCCTTTCAATGTAAAACATTGAAAAGCTCGCTATTCATAAAAATGGACATGGTAGCTTTTGCCAGATTAACCGTACGGCGGTATATATAACTACAACAACTACGCCATCTAACGATTCAACTATCGCACTTTCTTCTTCTTCTTCAGCGTTCCCTAATAATACAATACACGATGGTGTTAGATCTCTTTGCGTCGTATACTTCTTAGCCTCAGACGGAACAATCACCATTCACCCTTTGACTGTCGGTAGCGCTTTTTTTGTGGAGGGAATTCTTTTTTTTTTTAAACTCTACTCGACAGCCCTTGAAAGCGTTACAAAGCATCGTAGCAAATGAATCGATGGATCGTTCATTATAGTTCAAATAAGGTACTGCAAAGTCATCTCCATCTATCACGTGTATCATTAAAAGTTGCGCGAGATGGATGGACCATGATGACGTTCCAATGGTACATTACATTGCATTACAACACATCACATCCCTTTCCATTACAGAACGTTTGTAAGGTACTACACCCAGTCGTCCGACCAGATCGCTTCACTTACGCCTTTTTCCGAGGTGCCAAATAACCAGGCACTGCCCTTGCATTACGGTCACACTTATCACAGTCGATCCATCTCCTTCAGGCCTCACTAATAAGATGTAACACCAATCTTTCGGATGTTATCTGTATGACTACTTAGTCACTGCACGTATCACGCCATGGTTGTGCAGTGCTCATGATTCTAGTAAACACGTTTCTGCCAATCGTCTACCGACCGCGCGAGGTTTCTCCGCGAAGTCTAGTGATACGATAAAGTCGTGGTACTCCGCGAAGCGGCCGTACTCTGTTCATGATTTGTCTTCCGTGTGTTCCGCGAAGTAAAATCATAATTTTAGAGCGGACTCGGCGTAGATAAAAGCCGTTTGCCGAGAGAGACTGATCCTCAGGCGGTTAAACGTCGGAGCAGGAGAGCGAAGGGAATCGCCGGCCCCGGTAGCTGGACTCACAATCCAGGGGGGAAAAACGGATTTGTTCAATAGCATGTCCGTTGAAAGGTCCTGGTAAATCAAAGTGGCACAGTTGGAGTGCGCTTGAGTTGATCAGTGTTCAGGTCGTACTCCATAGGCAATAGATTTCCCTGTCCCCCATAACCCGCCCGTCAGGGCCGTCCATGATGATCACCTCGGTGCTGTGGACGTTAAACCCGAACTAACCAACCATCCAACCGAGACTGATCATGAGTCCGAAATAGCTCAGGCGGTTAAACGTCGGAGCAGGAGAGCGAAAGGAATCGCCGGGACATGGGTTCGGATCCCCTCCCGGCCCCGGTAGCTGGACTCACAATCCAGGGGGAAAAAACGGATTTGTTCAATAGCATGTCCGTTGAAAGGTCCTGGTAAATCAAAGTGGCACAGTTGGAGTGCGCCTGAGTTGATCAGTGTTCAGGTCGTACTCCATAGGCAATAGATTACCCTGTCCCCCGTAACCCGCCCGTCAGGGCCGTCCATGATCACCTCGGTGCTGTGGACGTTAAACCCGAACTAACCAGCCAAACAACTGAGACTGATCATAGAGAGTCCGAAATAGCTCAGGCGGTTAAACGTCGGAGCAGGAGAGCGAAGGGAATCGCCGGGTCGTGGGTTCGAATCCCGTCCCGGCCCCGGTAGCTGGACTCACAATCCAGGTGGAAAAAAAGGATTTGTTCAATAGCATGTCCGTTGAAAGGTCCTGGTAAATCAAAGTGGCACAGATGGAGTGCGCCTGAGTTGATCAGTGTTCAGGTCGTACTCCATAGGCAATAGATTTCCCTGTCCCCCATAACCCGCCCGTCAGGGCTGTCCATGATCACCTCGGTGCTGTGGACGTTAAACCCGAACTAACCAACCAACCAGCCAAGACTGATCATTTCATTGTCTGAACAGCAAAGCGAAGTGCCTCTGGATCCAGTCCAAAGGGAACTGAACGTTATCACTAGTCAAACACTAAGCAAACTGCTTCTTTCTGATAACAGTTGATCTCTTGTCAACATTTCCAACAGGTAAAGACCCATTAACAAAAAATAATCAAAACAAAATATATAACCTAGCTAATTTTTTGTAATAGAACATGTCTCGATATGTATTATCCTGCTCCGTTCTTCTTCTGTGACTTGTAAATTGAGTGTTCAGCGGGATTGTTCGGTATATGACACAAAACAAATGCTTGTAAAGTGAATCCAAATATAAACAAAACAGTGAAACATTATTATTATTATTATTATTATTATTATTATTATTATTATTATTATTATTATTATTATTATTATTGCAGACATCAAAGAACCGTAACTCCTGCTAAAATGGCGTTCATGTTGCGAACGGACCCCTCCAAGTTGTCTTCTCCTTCTACACGACAGGTTCCATGTCAGGGGCTCTGACCGAAGTCAGGGGCAGACTGTCCGATATGCTCCAACGCCTTCAGGTGAGAGCCGAATAAGTTTGTGTTTGTCGTCTTGGTTATGTTAACGTCAGCTCATTTCATGTAGGAGAAATTATCAGGTCTGATACAATACAATCATTATATTTCTAAAGTACACACAGGATCTGGGTATATACTAGTCACTGAATGCAGTATTAGCTCATCGTGATGATCCTTTTGATTAAACTTATGTCATGACCAGATCTCTGTTTCATGAGAAAACGTAAAATCCATCGCATACCACTGACTCAGTGGACCACCTTGATAGGCGACGTGCGCAGGCTTACGCTTACTCGTACAGCTGGACCCTGCACAATGAAGGGAAGGCAGAAAGCTAACTAATATGCAACTGTTATGGTTTATCCATCTCTTGCAACTCGTACGCAGTGGAAAGAGACATGTGGATCTGTCAGCGCCATAGCCGATTTTGAACCATAAAGGTGCTGACGTCTACAATGTGTAAATGTTGTGTTGCTACAGGCGGACATCCCGGGTGTGACAACGGCTGTTGTAGCCCATGGGTACTACTGCGATAAGAAGAGTACTTGGGCATCACCAAACACGTCAACTTCATAGACGATCTCCCCAAACTGGTTGACTTCGCCCAGAACGTGGGGACCATTGGTGGCGGGGACACACCGGAAGCTTGCGAAGTCATGCTGCGATTGGTCAGAAAAGATCTAACGTGGACATCCGGGTGTCAGAGGGTGCTAGTCGTCATTGGCGACGCTTACCCCCCACCCCCACCCCCCACCCACCCACCCCACCCCCACCCCCACTCCCCCCCCCCCGCCCTCCCCCCGCCCACTGACAAGCAAAACAAAGACAAGATCGGCTGGAAGAAGGAGACCCAGCTGCTGGCGGACATAGTCAGTTTTTTTTTTTAATTGTTACAATTTTGTTTGACACATTTTATTTAGCCTGAAATCCTTCATAGCGCTATGATGTGTACATGCCTTTACTAAATGTCTTTACCAGCTTGTACCTAAATGGTCACACATATGAGCTTTTTCACGGAATAAAGCAGAACAAGCAGCATAGATCCTCATGAGTCCAAGACGATGCATGGACTCAGTCATGGTCAATGACTCCCGCAGTCGCTTTGTAATATGTAAGTCCCAGCAGCGATATTAGTAGGTTAATTTGATTGTGAATTGCTTTTTTTGTAAAAGACAAACTCATTCACGCTAAAATAGAAAGTCAGGGGGTGGGCGGTGAGTGGCGGTGACATGCTTTTATTGTGCTTTTGGGGAAAATGAATTTTGGGGCATTTGCGTTGATAACTTTCAGTTCATGATTTGGTTAAAACTTACACAGCGTAACGAGGTATTTCGAGGACATTAGTCACGTAGTGAGTTACGGTGCCTAGTATGTTAATTTGTCTGTACACATTGCAGTGTGTGCGGATTTATGGCGTCAGGTCAACGACAACACTCAGTCATATGAGTTTTTCAAAACAATGGCGGACATGACAGGCGGTCAGCACCTCAAGCTGTCCGAGTTTAACACCCTGTGAGTGACGTCATCATGGCCATCTGCTACCGCGACTGAGAAAGGAGCAGAATTTTTGCAGGTATGTATGGCCATATGTTTTGCTTGTTACGTCAGTTCTGCATGAAGGATGTAAACTATTAACAGTTACGGGTGTTTTGAAGGCCCACGGCCGCCGTAGGGCCTAACTGTTCAAAGGTACACTTCTGTAACATAGTGGTTACGAGACGCTACACACAGGTCTAGTTATGGTTCATTTAGACACAGAACAATCCAGTTCAGCACATTCGTCTTTATATCAAACACTGAACCTGACAATGATGCCACTCCGTTCTAGAAATACAACGCCCGCTATCAGTACGAGAAACAGCTAAAAATAGATTGGCACGCTAACGGCTGCGCAGAATAAATAAATGAGATTACGCGTGTGCTTTTGCTGCGTGTCCAGTCTGCTGTTAAAGTTCATTAGGTGTACGATGATCGACAAGGCATAACAAACGATGGTGCTAAATGCGTCTCATCAGGTTCAGTCAGAGTGAAATTGTACAAAGAAGACACAAGTGCACACTGTTCTGTGACAACGGCCACACAAATTCAATGAATCGACCAATAAATCCGGAGGCTATCTTAGCCACCCTTTCAGTTGAACTGAAGTCATTAGTATTTCGCCACTGAAGTTTCAAGCTTGTGTAATATCGGAGATTCTCGTGTTTACATACATACGCCGCGGCACTCACACCGGGCGGGCACACACTGACACATACACACGCACATACGGCGCTTCGCGCCAAATACATTTTCAGCAGCGAGGTTGGCGTAATTTTTTATCTTGTTACTTCAGTTGTCAGAGGCTTAGGCCTGCCCGCCTTTGACATCACGGACACGCTATTAAATTTGCCGCCCCGGGCGGGCCACCGCTACTGACCCATCCTAAAAGTTGAAGTTCCTTCTATAAATAGAAGGGACTTACTCAACTTGAACAGGACGCCCCTTTCCCTTCGGGTACGGTGATGGGGCCATCGAGAATACGAAATAAAAAATCCAAGGGAAACTGATCTAAACGAACCAAAAAAAAAAAGCCATCTATGGGGCCATCGAGGATACGAAATATTAAAAAAAAAAAAAAAAAAAAAAAAATCCAAGGGAAACTGCTCTGAGTCCATTTCCGCTTTCGTAATCACTATGAAACGTGTTGGAATGTACTGCTTGCTTAGTTGTTACAGTCTGCTATAGTGTCTGACGTAGATTAATAAACAGGATATTTTCAATTCGAGCGGTAGCAGATACTAGGAGATGTCAGAAGAACAGGAAGAAGAAATCCAGGCCCTGAAAGCAATTTTTGATGCAGACTTTGCAGGTAGGTAAACATTTTGTACATCTTGTCGGCTACTTTCACTTTCCATGACTTTTGAAAGGTTTTAAGAGAGGGTGTTAAAATTACTCTTTGGACTAAATATGTACTGCTCTAGCCGAACACGTTTTAAATGATTACCAGAAAAGGCTACATAGCATCAGAGTGAGGAAGGGACATGCCTCTCAATTTATGTAAAACATTTATTGGATGTTTCAGCATATATAAATAACAAACTAAGCCCCCTGGTCAAATTCCCACAGTTAGAAATTTTAGGACAGTTTCATGAGTGAGCTTAGTCCTGTGACAGCCACAATGCACGGTGCTGCGATTGCGGAGCAGCTTGCTTAGTGGCTGGCAAAGGACTAATCTCACTCATGCAACTGGCCCCATTTCTGGAGGCTGATCAATTATGATTGTTCAAGAGTGCATGGTATTGAAATAGGTTCTGGCACCACCCTTTAACTATCATGGTCAGTTCATCTCTTGTTGTGGTACGTGTATGTCAGGGCTGAAGCGGTCAACATACCTTTTCGTTTACTTTTATTTTTGACACAAAATAACATCAGCAGTTATCTGTGTCACTTTTTTAGTTTTAGGGACAACAATTAAAGTGTCAAATCTGAATTAGTGATTACCAGTACATGTATCAGATGGTGAGTGCAGAATGATGCTTGCTTTTAATTTCAGACATACGGAAAAGTCCTCCGTGCTTCATGGTGAAGCTGTCCAGCCTGGATGTGGAACTGAAAAGTCTGTATGTCACATGTACTTCATAGTTAATGCATTGTTGCATGCTGTATCAGTTGTTACCCATATTTGAAAACATTCTTTTACACAACCATGCACATCCATATGGTGAGGTCTGAATCATGGACAAGTACACACATTATATACACGCATATACAGATGAAAGAGTGTACACCTAATGACCTACCTACGCAGTGGAATTCAACTGTGGTAAACACTGTAAGGACAAAAGTTGAATACTGCAAGGTTCTGATTTCCCTCACTTGTCATTAACCCATTTTACATTTCCCAAATTTCAGAGGTGTCACTTAACAAGCTGTATGTACTAGACCCATGAGATGGATTGACCATGATAATTCAAGGGTAGTGCCATATTAGCTTGGCACCGTCAGGCACCAAGCTAATATGGCACTACCCTTGGATTATCATGGTCGATCCATCTCCTGTAGCAGGTCAGGGTTAAGTGTGTTAATCTTTGCTATTCATCACACTACATGTTTATCAAAGTTAGCAAAAGCTCCCCAGGCATAGATGTGCACAGGCTGACTCTGAATGATGTTCGCCTGAGGAATAGTTACAGTCTTTTAATTGTTTTCTGTGTAGGCCCAGTCTGGCTGCGCTTTACATTACCTGAAGACTACCCTGCAGTCCCACCACAGATAGAAATTCCCATGCACTCTCAGGTCCTCTCCCCCGAGCAGTGCTCAGCACTGATAGGCTGTCTAAATGAGCAGGTAGTGTACTTACTGATTGTGTACATGTATGTACGTGTGTGTGCATACATGTGTGTGTTGTTGCCTCACTGGTTATCTTTCTCAATCCAAAATGTGCACGTTGCGGATAAAAGGAAGTAACCAATGTGTGTGTGTATGTGTGTGTGTAATAATAATAATAATAATAATAATAATAATAAATTTATTTCAGTTTTTGCAGGCCATCAGGCCCATATGAACAATGAGTACAATTTGCACAGAACAAAAAACAATCGAATGAACCGACGCGGAAACCGACGTCATTCACGACAGTTCAGTATATCATGACTGATTCAGTCAATTTAATAGTCACTCGTGTACGGGCTTCAGCGTGTAGTCCGACAGTCACGCAGCGGCACTGTGTAGCGTTATCCAAGGAGATGTCGCACCAAAGTCGCCAGGAGATGTAGGTCTGTCTCCATGATGTCGAAGTCATCACGGTGTGTCTGTCTGTCCACAGACCCACCTTGACGTAACCTGTCCAAATAGTAACGTTCTGTCTGTGTTGTTTTTGCGTGCTTGATGAACCAGTTCAACACGCTATGCTTGTGACAGTCATACACAATGATAATGTCATCACTCTCTCCCAGCAGTAACTGCTGAGCTTGTGAGGGTCCACTGTCAAACACAATATTCTTGAACTTTATGTTTCTGGTTGGTTTTCGTAGCAGTTTTTGTGTCAGCCTCTCTGTGATTCCGGCCACATACAGTTTAGTAGTGTGTAAGTCGTAACCAGCTGCTTCTCCTTCTTTTTCGATGTCAAACACATCATCATGTTGAGATGCTTGAGTGGAAAAACTGAAATAGTCCACAGTCCTGTCCAGGTTTTCAACGTTTGGTACATCTGTAGCACACGCCCCCTGCACAACATTCCACTGTGTCAGGTCATTGTCAATACCGTGAACAGCACGTGGGGTGCGTGATGTGTCCTCTGTTGCCTCTGTGACTGTGTTGGAATGTAGGTCAGTATCTGGTGTTGACACAAATAAACTGAAGTGTTTGTCATTGTCACTTGCCTTTGTTTCTGTGGTGTTGTTGTCATCATTCTGTGATTCTTGTGTACCTTGGGCTTGGGTGTTGTTGCTGTCCAGTCTCGCCCGATGTTGCTCGGCCCTCCTCTTGTCACGCCGCATCTGGCTTGGGGGTTTACGTCGCCACTGTCCATTGCGTGTAGTGATGGCGGTCCCGGTCTGCTCTGCTGCCGTACACAGCCTGAGCACAAAAGTCATGTCCTCACCTTCCCCGGCGATTTTCCACGATTTAATGGAATGGTCAGCTAGCAGGATGTTTAGCAATCCCTCAACAGCGTTGGGAAGCCCGACGACTGGCATTTTCAGGATATTTCTCAAAAAATTCCGAGACCTAACAAACGGGTACTGCTAGCTTGTCCAAGGGGAGGCCACTCTCCATGTGTGTGTGTGTGTGTGTGTGTGTGTGTGTGTGTGTGTGTTAGCGCTAATTGCCTCTGCACCACATTCAAATTTTAGTGTACTGCATGCTAAGTGCTTTTCTGTTTCATTTTTTCAGCATCAGAATTCATAGTTAGTACCGGTTTTAGAAATTTGTGGCATAAATCATTAAATGGCTAAACTTTAGACTTTTTTTTTTTAACATAGGGTTCCTATTTTTGGACAAACTTAAGAAAACTTTTTAAGAATTGTTCTTTTACATTTTGAGTCAACCCATTATATCCTGAGGCTATTTTTTAACAAAACTGCTTATTGTCCCAATAAGGCTACATTACAGATTAGGAGATAGATCAACCATTTTAGTTCAAGGGTGGTGCCAGAATAGCTTGGCGCCTCAGGCACCAAGCTATTCTGGCACCACCCTTGAACTATCAGTCAAATGTATGCAATGGGTGCATCAGGATGAAAGGGTTAATCACATATCCCTAAAAAAATGAAATTTAAATAAATCAGTCTTCCCTTTTGTTATTTGTGTCAGTTTGTTTTACAGAATATTACTTTGTGCTCACTTCCATTAGTTTGTTTTTGCAGGCACAAGATATGGTAGGAATGGCGATGGTTTTCACTTTAGTGGAAGCTGCTCAGACATGGATCAGTGAGCATGCACATGAGGGGCCAACAGGGGCAGAAGATGAAGATGATGATAAAGGGGCAGACAGTGAAGTTGCAGACATGCCAGTGGATGATGTCACACCTGTGGGGGATGCGAAAGCCAGCGGAGGACGGTGGCAGTTTGTTGTTGGTCTGGTGGTCAGTCCTCGTTTGTTTTTCTCTTTTTGCTGCATGAACTCTTTGGATGTCTCAAGGGGTAGGGGTGTAGCCTTTTCAGGTGAATGCATACAGACACTGCTTACCCAGCCCCCTCACAATGACCTGGTCATGTTACCATTATAGCGAGATTTGGATTGCCAAATACAGTGTTGTGTAACATGAGGTAGTGTACATTGAAAATACATTAGAACACAAGACACTTCTTACCATGTCCTACAAGTATATGTGCCCAGTATGCTTAGGTCATTGGGCCCATGAGTACCACATTGAGCCCGTGCACGGCTGTGCACAGGCCCACTGCAGCCGTTGTGGGTCTGAAGACTTTTTGCTACTGGGGTGACTATACTTCAGCGTGGCTTGTACAGTAGAACATGAAAATGCCATTTGAAAAGTTGTATAATGCAACTGGGATGAGAGCCAAAACTGTACTGATCTTTATTACCACACCATCTTCTTTTGTGGTGACGTCTTTTGATTTCAGTTTTTGCACGTGTGAGTGACAGTGTGTGATGCTTCCTTTATATTACAATCATATTCCTTTTTGTCAGGGCAAGCCATCTGCTGGGAAGAGCACATTTTTTAACGCAGCTGTGGGCAAAGATCTGGCCAAGACAGGCGCATTTCCCTTCACCACTATTGAACCAAATGTGAAACAAGCTCTGTATGCCATCCCTTGTCCTTGTCAGAAATGGGAGAAGCAGTGTGACTCAGGTATAGACAGTTTGGATTGATGTGTCATAGTAAAATATATATCTCTCTTTACTGTCTTCCCACGGGCTAAATCCTCAACTAGATAGTTGAGACAATGGAATTATCTCCTTCACAGCAAAGGCAAAGTGAACCTGCAAGAGACATAAATCCTCATGAGCCCCCACATGGGGGCTCATGAGGATTTATGTCTCTTGTTGGCTCAATGTTCTTTGTTGATATATTTTCCCCAGGTTAATGTGTGTTCTTAATGCAAATGTTGGTCAATAAGCAGTGATTTCAGAGGCCAATTTTGTGATCGCTGGCAGGGAAGGGGATTAACCCTTGACAAATAAACAGTTAGGTCCCTTGAATGGGATCTGAGTGTTAGTAATTTCCTTGGTATGTATACGGCTCATTAAATGCTTAGCATGGACTGGCCTTGATTCTTCAGCTTAAAGACGTAGTGCCTGAGGACGCTGTAAATGAATCTTGCACAGTCTGAGGGCTATCATGTCATATTGGTCTTCCTGCAGTTTCCACATATTTAATGGATTCAGTCACTCAGGAAAGACAGCCCTCCCAAAAGGCAGCTTTAGTTGCCATTTGGGGGTGGGGGGGGGGGGGGTGTTACCTTTTGCGACACTGAATCGTTGGCATTAAAGTATGCGTTGCAATTTTTTTTTTTTTTTATCCATATAAATTATGATTGCAGAAGCCATTTAGCCCTGATACCCTACTGCAGGAGAAGTATTGACCATGATAATTCAAGGACAGTGCCAGATTAGCTTGGCGCCACCAGGCACCCAGCTAATTTGGCACTACCTTTGAATTATCCAGGTCAATCTGTCCCCTGCAACTGACACATAGTCATCAGGTGACACCTCCAAGATTTGGTAAATGCGGCTGTGGGGTAAGATGGGATAATTTCATGTCACATAATAGTTTTGTTGTTTCAGTGTATGGTCACAGCCCAGGAGGAGAGAGGCTGATGCCTGTTATCCTGAAGGACGTAGCTGGCCTTGTGCCAGGAGCCTACGAGGGGAAAGGCAGAGGCAACAGGTCCGACATTTTCTGTCAAAATGAAAATCAATTGCTCCTTTACTGCTGGAACTAGGTGAACATCAAGACAAATGCGAGAAGCATAGATCTTGATCCCCCACAGATGCGGTGCCTTATGAGGATCTATGCCTCTTGCTGACCTCATTTTCATCTGTGTACTTCAGGGAAATGGTTTCCACAATGAATCTGCACTGTTTTAACTCATTCACAGCCAGCTGCATCCGGATTTGTGGCATAAGCCACGCATCCGGATGCGGCTGGCTGTGTATGAGTTAACCTATTTAGCCCTGACACACTACAGCAGGAGATGGATCAACCATGATGATTTAAGCGTAGTGCCAGATTAGCTTGGCACCTGATGGCACCAAGCTAGTCTGGTACTACCCATGAATTATCATGGTCAATCCATCTCCTGCAACTGGTAAATAGGGTGACACCTCCAAGCAGTGGGAAATGCGGCCTCTTTTGAATGTACATAATTGAAACTGAAAAGTATACATTAATTTTAGGTTCTGTTGGACCAGTTGCGCTTCATGACATGAAAATTCACTGGCCAGTGTGTATGTGTGCCAGTAAAACTTTTCCAGTTTTCTTATGAACTGATTTAATATCTTGACTAGATTTCTGAATGACCTGCTGGATGCTGATGTGTTGATCCATGTGGTGGATGCATCGGGGTGTACAGATGAGAAAGGGGAGGCAACTGAGAAATATGATCCAGCTCAGGATATCTCTTGGGTGGAAAAGGAACTTCAGTAAGTTTGTGTCTGTGAATTCATCTTTCTGTCTGTTTTAGAGGGTTGTCATCCACTGTGTTAGTCAAGCCTATCGTCTGCTTATGCACATTTTCTTTTTCAGTTCTCACAGGTGTGACTGTAAACTGAAAATTCTGCTGTGTACTTTGCTGTAATAAATCATTCAGCCTTAATACACTCCAGCAAAAGATGGATTAACAAATGATAGTTCAAGCTGATAATATAAACCTGAAACTATTGCTAGATCTTGTGAACTGGTCTTCACTGGTATAATCTGAGCAAAGCTAATTGCCTCATTTTTGGGGGGTAAAAAAAAAAACACTTTCGTACCAGTTGATTTTAAGACAATTCTAAGGAAAAAAGATGATCACCAACTGTGGACCTAATTTTCCTTTAGTCCTGACAACAATGGTTTAGCCGCTGCTGTCTGGGAATTTTGAACATGACCTATTTAAATCTGTGAAGATATATGCTGATTGAGCTTTACTGAGAAACACTGATGCTTATTAATTAATTAATAAATACATGTAATAATAATTATTCCTATAAATTCATGTTCTGCAGGTTGAATGTGCAATGGTTTGGTCTTGCTAGGCATCTGATCCGTGCGCATCTTGTTGTTTCAGCCTCAGTGAGACACGTCAGTGATCACTGAGGCCTGAACAGGATGTATATTTCTACTTTTTCTCTCAAGGGTATTGCCTAAACTGTTGGGTTCAAAGCCTGACTTGTATGTGTATTTACAGACAATGGATCTACCAAAATGTGATGGAGAAGTGGGATGCCATTCGACGGAGGCCACAGAAGCTGGTGGACATGTTCACAGGCTACCATGCCACACGGAGTATCATCATACATGCCCTCTCTGCTGCTGGTATTGGAGAAGCGTAAGTCTGCTGTTACTTTTTTTTTTCAGAATACAGCAAAACCTCTTCTGAGTGACCACCCTTACGAGAGATCACCTGTCATTAAAGACAATCAGTTGGGTGGCTGTAGCCACCTTAACTCATTCAGCCCTGATGCACTTAGCGGGAGATGGATCGACCCTGATAATTCAAGAGTAGTGCCAGATTAGCTTGGCGCCTGTCGGTGCCAAGCTAATATGGCACTGCCCTTGAATTGTCATGGTTGATCCATCTCCTGCAACTGGTGCATAGTCATTAGATGACGCCTCCAAAATTTGGGAAATACGTGCATCAGGCTGAATGAGTTAATGGTGGCCTTTAGTGACAGGTGACCTTTTTTGCCCTTCCAGACTTCTCTTTAGAGAGCACCTGTCTCTTTGCTCTTTGTCGATGGACATCATCATCATCATCATCATCCGCTGTGAGAAACTTCCCATAGAACACTATCGACGTCAAGATCTGCCCAGCCAAGGTTTGCTTGCAGTGTGTGTGCTTGGCTATTTTTAGCACTGAATGTGTCATTGCAAGCCTTTACTTGGCATATGCATCAGATCCATAAATAAACTCTTGACAAAACTGCTTAGTGACTGAGTACATAACACAGAAAAGTTATTTAGGAAGCAAAGAGCTAAACTTAGGACCACTTTTTCATGCAGAACAGATGATTGCTCAAAAACCCGTTCTGCTGTGTTAACTCATTCATAGCCAGCCGCATCCACATGTGTGGCATAAGCTGCACATCCGGATGCGGCTTGCCGTAAATGAGTTAACCCGTTCCTTGCCCGTTGATGGAAACTGTGTTTCTGCAGTCTTCATCAGTTCAACATCAACAAACTAGTTGTCCTAGGAACATGGATTCAAAGTGGTGTCCACTAGAGGCATAGATCCTCATGAGCCCTCGCAACTGCTGGGGCTCACGAGGATCTATACCTCTTGCAGTTGGATGTGTTCACATTTTCTTAGCACTGAATGGGTTAATATACGTACTGGTATCTTTGTTTCCTTTCCCATCAGCAGTGGTTGTTCATTTCAGAGGTCAGCAATGATAGTTCAGGTGTAATTGGCTGATTAAGGCGTGTTTCCATAGTATAGCTAAGTGACAGTAGCTGAGCAGCAGGTGGCATCCTGCCTCCTTCTTAAGTTGTTTAGAATTGTTGGGATGGATTAATCAAACAAGTGCAAACCTAATATGCAGAAGGTCATTGGGCTGACATTGCTCCGTGCGTGGCTGATTCTTGCATGGGCTAACAGCAGCCAACATTGGCCAGTTGATTTTTTGTGCATTGGGTACATATGTCTGTCAACAGAGAACTGATGAACTTACCTCAGTGGGGTGAGGATGTGCTACATCGGATCGTGTCCCATTTTGTCAAGGTTCGATTCCCCATTCTGTTGGCTCTCAACAAGGCAGATGTACCATCTGCTGCAGAACACATCCAGAGGTTTGTGCTTTGTATTTGTCTCTTGCACTGTCAGTGCAAATAGCTGGAGATGCTTGATGGCTCAGAGGTATTACCTATTAGCTTGGCATGTGAAGAGAGAGTGTTGAAAAAAGAAGTTTATAGGTAGATAGAAGTATATTTTCCCCAACCCAGTTTTAATCGCTTCAGACACCTTTTGCCAATATTTAACCCAGTCAGCCCTGACACACTATAAGAATATATCCAATGACCTTTATGTGACCATGATAGTTTAAGGGTGGTGCCAGAAACAGCATGGCACCTTCGGGTTGATCTATCTTCTGATCAGGAATGTTGTCATTGTAGGACACGTCTCCAATTTCAGAACTTTGACCTTGGGATTTATTCACTTAACCAATATACCCCATGGCCAAATTTTGGATTTGTCATCTAACGACTGTGTACCAATTGCAAGAGGTGGATCGACCATGATAATTCAAGAGTAGTGCCAGATTAGCTTGTCACCATCAGGCGCCAAGCTAATCTGGCACTACCCTTGAATTATCATGTGGCCAGGCTAATCTGGCGCTACCCTTGAATTATCATGAATTAACAATTCATCGCCTGCTGTAGTGCATCAGGGCTAAATGGGTTAAAGTTATCAAATGAAATCATCAAGTGAAGTCAAACTTCCATTCCACAGAATTTTCCAGTCGGAGCGCCCTTGTATAGCAGTCAGTGCTCTGAGTGAAAGATTCCTGCAGTCGTGTGAAGAAAAGGGGGAGATTGTTCACCCAGGAGGTGGCCAGGGCCTCTCTGTTGTTCAGTGCAGCCAGGAAACAAGACAGCGCTTGGCCACCATACAGGGTAGTGTTATCAAACAGTGAGTACTGTAAGCCTCTTAAAATTAATCATACATGTATGTTTTTTCCATTTATTGTCCTTTTTATGCTGACCAGAGTCTGTGAACAAGGGATACTTATGTAGATATATGTATTCATGACTGATTGGCAACTAATAATGACGCACAAATTTGACTGTGTGCCAGCTGTGGAAGATGGATCGGCTATGATTGTTCAAAGGTATAATGCTAGATTAGCTTGACACATTCCATAGGCTGTAAATGATGCTATTGCAGATTCATTGTAGGGTAAACCAGCCTCCAGATGCACAAAGATACCAATGAGGCCAGCAAGAGGCATAAATACACATGAGCCCCCACATCTGTGGGTGTTGATGAGGATCTATGCCTCGTGCCTTTGGTTGTTGTTTGCTATTCCATCAGTGCAGGTGCAATTGGTTTTTGGCTCAAATGCGATAGCAAAAGTGAGTCAATGGATTGGGTCTCCGTTGACTGTTGTCCGTGGTAAACTTGTCAAATATTTCAGGCTTAAGTTTTTTTGTGTTTTTGTTTTTTTCAGATTTGGAGGTACCAACGTGCAGGGAGCATTGTCAGCAGCAGTTCAACTAAAACAGCCAGTTTACGGGTACCCTGTCTCCAACCTGAACACAATGCGATCACTGAGCAGAGGAGGGACTAGTTTGGCAAGAGGGGTTCACGTACTACGGGAGTGTGTTCTGCTCAAGCCAGGGACAACGGTGGTGCAGTTTTTCGAGATTCTCAGCCACTACCCATTTAAGATGCTGTCTGGTGACTTTGTGCGATCTGACGTAGGTGTTCTTAGTGCTGGTTTCTCTTTCAATATATAAAGGTATGCCTAAAGAGCTTGGTGCCTTCCAGGCACCAATCTATTCAGGTACTGCCTATGAGTTATGATCATCAGTATTTGTATGAGCATGCACGCATTACTCACTTACATGCACACAGGCATGTATGCATGTTCACACACACAAACACACTCACATTTAACCCATTTAGCCCAAACACACTACAGCAGGAGATGGATTGATCATGACAATTCACTGTAGTGCCAGATTAGCTTGGCGCCTGATGGCACCATGTTAATCTGGCACTACCTTTGAATTATCATGGTCGATCCATCCCCTGCAACTGGTACATATTCGTTAGGTGACCTCTCCAAAATTTGATAAATGTGGCTGTGGGGTTAAATGGTTTTAACATGCATGCACTAAGGCATGTGGACATGCGGAGTTACACACACACTCACCTGTACACTCACCTTTACACACACACACACGCACACACACACTGACTGTGAGGTCAAAATAGATTTCTGGTTCAGGGACTAAAAATAAATTGACAGTTTTGATTTCATGCAGATGGTGGATGACTGTGGAGCAGAACGACACCTGAAGAAAGAGGAGATTCTGCCGGGGCCATACTGTATAGTCAAGTACATGAGCACTAAACGATCGGCCAATGTATGACACAGCTTCTGTATTTAGCATTGATTAACCCCTTTGTGTATATAGCCAGTGGTATTGTAGATAGTACTGGTGGCTGCATACAAAGAGGGTTAACCCCTTGACTGCTGCTGACAATACCTACAGCTCAGTAGAAATGACACTTAACCCATTTAACTCAAGACCACATTTCCTACATTTTGGAGGGGTCATATAACGAATATAGACCTTGAGCAGGAGATGGATCGACCATGATAATTCAAGGGTAGTGCCAGATTTGCTTGGCGCCATCAGGCGCCAAGCTAATCTGGCACTACCCATGAATTTTGTGGTTGGTCCATTTCGTACTGTTGTGTGTCAGGGCTAAAAAGGTAAACTGCTTGTCTTCTCCACCACACAGTATCATCTACAGCAGTAAAAATGTTTTTCACCGTAAAAGAGCATAGTCTGTGATTTTCTGCTACTGCCTTTCATTTCAGTTGTACGCACCCGGCACCGCAGATTACACCTTCAGTTTGAAGTGCAGCTGGAGATATCTCTGTTATCAAGAGACATAGATTCTTATGAGTCCCTGCATCTGCAGGAGCACATGTGAATCTGTGTCTCTTGCAGATGCGAGAGTTTTGGTGAGGGACTGTACCTCTGTACTGAAAGCACAATGAAGATCTGCAAGAAGCATAGATGCTCATGAGCCCCAGCAGCAAACCCCGGGGGCTCATGAGGATCTATGTCTCTTGTCGGCTCGAGTTACCTGTGCTGTTATGTTTATGTGGAATGCATCATATGTTCAGTTACCCGCCGTGCGGAAGCCTTTTAATGAGTGGCATCATAAGTCTATAAACTTTTAATGTAGATAATTGAATGACATAAGTCTGTTATTATATATAGATTATGAAAAATAAAAATACTAAAATGAAGCTTGTGATATTTGTTTTATTTATATACTTTTTTCACAGCCTGACTCACATTTTGTCTCTTTTTTTTCTGGACGTCATATACTTCACATAAATTCAACTTTTTACCATCTCACAACCATAATGGTACAGCATGTGCATCATTTATATACGTTCACATCATGTATAACATGAAATTACTCTAGTATCTCAGTCATTCAAACAGGCACACACATGCATTGTCCACCAAATGGCACATTCTGATGAACTAAAGAAATACACACGTTAATTGGCACATACAAACTTGCACTATAAAAAGTATACTGACGAGCAAAAAAAATGCAAAAATGATTCAAACACTGAAGTGCTTCCAATGACTCGAAATCCGATGTCATTTTCTTGTCAAAATATGTACAAATTTACAACAGTTTACACAAACACGGTGTCGCACCTGGCTATCTCCCTTGATTCGCTCCACTTGGCTCAGCAATTGACGGAGACATCCAGCGTGAGACACAGTGTATGCACATTTTCACCAAAAAAAATTTGCTCTAACAAATAACGTTTTATGGATAATTTCAGAAAATAAATTATTCTTGAAAACAAAAAAAGCACGTTTATTTACATTTCCTTGAAAACATTCACAAGATCTTGCAGTTTCTCTTCTTTGTCAGCTTAGGCTTCAGTGTTGCTTTCATGAGTTAGTCAAATACTTTCTTAACTACTTTTTGTGTGAGGGCGGAACATTCCAAGTATTTCATGGCACCGATCTTTTCTGCTAGTGTTGCTCCCTGAAAGATGGACAAACATACGTAATTATTGAATTGAAAACATAAAGGTGTAAATGTACTAAGCAAAGAATGTTTTAGCGCTTGGTGTCCAAACTTTTGACTTTGTCCACCTGGTCGTTCAATCCATGAAAGGTTATAACAGGAGAGGGGGCAACCATGATAGTTCAAGGGTCGTGCTAGAATAGCTTGGCGCCTGAAGGCACCAAGCTATTCTGGCACCACCCTTGAACTGTCATGGAACTGCTTTGAAATTTTAAGTTGTTGGGTTGTTGTTTTTTTGTTGTTGGTTTTTGTGTGTGTGTGTTTTATGACTGCCAAAGCAAAAGTGAACACGATCCAGCTACAAAAAAAAAAAAAAAAAAACATAGATCCTCATCAGTCCGCCCAGTTGCGAGGGGTCATGACGATCGATCTCTTGTTGACGTAAATGTATCATTTATCCTTATCCGGCCCACATTGGCATATCTCTGAGATAAGTCAGAAACACAACCTGCGACCAACGGGCTGATGAAGATCTGTATCATGTAGCTAGGTGGTGTACACTTTTTCTTGGCAGTGAAGGGGTTAAACACAAATGCTGACTGGTTTGAACTCCTCCAGTCTTGCGTACCTGTGCTTTGGAAACAGGCTCCAGGTGCATGGTTTCCAGTTGTTTCATGATCTGCTTGTCTGCCCTGTGGTCCAGTTTGGTGCCCACCAGCAGAATGGGACATCGGGGGCATAGTGATGAATCTCGGGGTACCACTAAACACACGCCAAATTTGTATGTTTGATTAACCCTGAAGCACTACAGCAGGAGACGTATCAACCATGATAATTCAAGGGTAGTGCCAAATTAGCTGGGTGCCATCAGGCACCAAGCTAATCTGGCACTACCCTTGAATTATCATGGTCGATACAGCTCCTGCAACAGGTACACAGTCGTTGGGTGACCAGCCTCTAAATTTGGGGAATGAGGCCATAGGATTAAATGGGTAAATTGTATTCAGTCACACCACTCTAATGATTTGTTGACGTCTTTAGAGACTACATGTCTGTCTGGCGCCAAGCTAATCCGGCAATACTGTTAAGATGTAATTGTGGATCTATACTTTGCGTTCATCATTAAACCAGTTTACGACACGCGACAATGAGGTGTCAGTGTGTGAAAGGGCTGAAGAACAGTGATTTTGTTTCCAGCTGAAAAAAATCAGCTCTGTAAGATCTTTCTTGGCTCAGTCTGCCACCGCTCGGCTGTGTCTTCACTGATTTTGAGTCACATTGACTATTGTAATTGTTTGTTTGCTGGCCTGCCATCTGAAAATATTAAACAGTGCATCTTGCGTCGTTTTTTCAGAAATCAAAAAAAGATCACGTGTCATCCTTTTTTGTACCAACTTCGCTGGCTTCCCATCAAAGCTAGGATTGGGTACAAGGTAGCTCTTTCCGCCCTCCGTCATTTCGATGGCACACTGCCTGGCTACCTTTCCAGAATGTTAACTACTTATCAAGCTTCCCGCACCTTATGTTCTAGCAGTGAAAAACTTTTGAAAGTACCTAAAATAAATACAAAGTTCTTTGGTCAAAGGTCCTTTTGTTTTCAGGCCCCAGTCATTTGGAATTCACTTCCAAAGCACATTCGTGATGCCCCGACAGTAATTTCTTTCAAAAGTCAGCTAAAGGCATCTTTTCCAGTCTCACTACTCTGTCTTACCAAATTCCAGTCTCTTTTCCGTTTCACAATAACATCATGATGATTCTGTGCAGTCCTTGTTGCGATGGTTGTTTGTGCTTTGGGTGTGTATATGTGCTGTTAATTTTAGAATTTGTATTGTAATATTTGTATTTTGTGTTGTTGCTGTCTATTGATTTGTGTTTAGGTTTTAACTTTGATTTGCATTCTACAACGCTTGGAGCCTGCACTGCAGGGAGTTTGCGCTTTATAAATATAATTATTATTATTATTAAGTGAGGCCGCGACGTAAGTAATTTCGATCTAGAACTTTCCTGTCAATGTCAGTGTTATCAGTTAGTTGATGACTTTCTGATGTGAAAGCGATAATAAAACATGACTACACATGCACACTCATAGGCAGTTCCAGGCTACTTACTTGTAAAACCTGTGGAATGCTACCGCCTAAACTGAAGTGAAAAAGTGGTTGCCTGATATCGCCGTACACACACTTTGCACTCAAAATTCAGACCAAAAAGGTGACTGCCAAGCGCGTAATGTGCAACTTTCATGTGTAAAATTATTTCAGAAGAGAAGAAAATAAATACGATGTATCGAAGCATAGATCCGGTACATTGTGTTTGTTTGTTTTTTTCTGAAATAACCTTTCTTCCTACTGCGTCTCATACTTCGATGATGATGATGAACGTTCATTTTTATAGCGCCTATATCCATCCTGCGGCAGAATGCTCATGACGCTTTGGTGGGGAGAGGTTTTGTGCAGAAGAGATAGAAAAGAACCAATTTAGAGAAGAAAAAAACAGAGTAGCGGAGGAAAATAAAACTCAGTTCAAATGGCTGAAGTTTCTTTCATCTTATGGAACCCTTTCAAAGTTTCAGTTATTTTCATAAGTGCTGTCTTTACTAGGCAGATTTGACAATACACATACTTGTAAGATCTCTCTAGCTCTACTCACCTTTTGTTTGACATTTTCGTAGCTTGTACGACCGGTAATGGAGAAACAGATGACAAACACGTCCTGAAAAACAAAAAATTCCACGTGAATGCATTGTCGGCTTGCTGGAAAGGAAAATCAGCGTTAAGTCTTGAATCAAAAGCAGTTAATAACGATATAATCTAATTATGCCTCTCTCCCAAGGCAGACACACTTCAAAACTTGAAAAATACATGTAGAATAATAAATATCATATTATCATAAACCCCCAGGCCGCATTTCCCATATTTTGGAGGAATGGTCCAACGACTATGCTTCAGGCCGGGGGATGGATTGACCATTATAATTCAAGGATAATGCCAGATTAGCTAGGCGACTGAACTTACACTATCTTTGAATTGTCATGGTCGATCCGTCTCCTGCTGCAGTGCATTGGGGCTACAAGGGTTAATATTCAGTTTCTCAGTGGTAAATAAAAATAATTACATGATTTCTGTCGCTACTTTCGGATGCGTCTGTTAACCCATATCATACTGAGGCTAAAAGCTTCCAATTTGTACGCTGCCATACGCAAGCTACATTATAGTACTTACAGATAAGGATATAGACCAATGGCTTTAGTTCAAGGGTAGTGCCAGAATAGCTTGGCGCCTAGAGGTGCCAAGCTATTCTGGCACTACCCTTGAACTATTTTAGTCAAACTTATTTCACACACTGATGTATTCCGAATGATAAGGGTTAAGACTAAGCACCATCTGTAGAAGATGTATCGGCTACCACAACAGCAACAACCAAGAGTATTACAACAGTACAGCGGTTTTCAGCGACTAACCTTGTGAAATATCACCTGTCGTGACCATCATTTAGGTGGCTGTAGTTGTGACTGGCTGTTGCTGTGACTGTGGTGTAGCTGTGGTTAAATGATGGTCTTTCGTGACATGCGATGCGATTTTTGAAGGGACAGAGACTTCCTGCTCTCGCTGATTTCGTCCGGGGGGGGGGGGGGGGGGGGGGAAGGGGGGGTCATCTGGCTGTCTGTCTGTCGCTCCGTCGCGCAGCGGCTGGTGGTGTTGCCGGGGTTGGGCGGTTGGTGGTGGTGGTGGGTGGTGTGGCCGGAGAACCGTTGCTTAGTAGTGCCAGGCTGGGGGTAGCTGGAGGAGGCCTTCTTTGAGTGGTGGTGGTGGTGACCGGTAGGACCATCGTACGTCTGGTGGTGGGGGGGGGGGGTGGAGGTTGGCCGTTGGAATCGAGACTGGTGGTATTGGGGTGTGAGGAATCTTGGTGGGGGTGGTGGTGGCCAGTGGATTCTGGGTCTCGGGGTTCGGCGTTGGAATGGTTGGGAAGGCGATGGTGTGGCGGCAGGCGCAGGTGGGGTGGTGGTGTTTCGAGCAGTGCTGGACGTTGCTGGGTCCTAAAGTTCTTTGGTGGGCGGTGGCGCTGTCACTGGCGTGCGGTGGAGTTTGAGTCGTTGGTTGTCGGAGGTGAGTCGGCACTCTTCATTTTGCTGTCTGTCATATTAGTAATATTCTCAACATGGCCGAGGGGTATGATAGCCGGCTTAACTTAGACTTGTATCTGATCAGTTATGCCGGTCAGTATCCGACACAATTTCTCCGCGCTTTCTGTATTTAAAAGTGTTACGCTTTGGTAATGTTACTACAACAATTTATCATTCCGCATGCTTTTCACTAATTCAACTACTTTTTAAGTCGATGGCATGGAATACACTGAAATAATTAATAATCAATAAAATGTCTCTCACCTTTGTTTTTAAAAAGACTGTATCCGGGTTCACGCTACACTGAACTGTATTCACAATTAAATATTACAGTGTTCGTCGTCCCTATGTGTTGAATGTAATTTGTCGTTATACGTCAGAACGACTAACTATAGTACTCGCACGCTGAGGAATGACTATATATATATACGCCCCCGATAAGCAGCAAAGTTCGAATGAAAGCGTTTGAGCCGCCGCGCGGGTTATGAGTACAGTTTAGTGTTATCAGTACTTAATGACTAGCGGGCCGAAGTATAACTTCCCGGTTGGCCGTATCGCGAAAGACGGGGACAAAGTACACAGTGGGCCCCTCCTCCTCGGGAACATCGACATGAATGAGACAAAGGCAGGGCACCAAGCAAGTTAGACACTACCCTTGAGTTTGAATATTTGATCAGTCTGTTTCAACGTTTACTGGCCTTATCAGGGACATTATATTTATTATTTTGGGCTTGGTGGTTCAGACACGTTGTAGTTTGTATGAGCATGCACGCATCACTCACAGACATAGATGCACACAGGCATGTATGCATGTTCGCACACACAAACACGCAAACACAGACTTACACACACATAGTTAACCCTTTAGCCCCAACGCACTACAGCAGGAGATCGCCGCTTGATCATGATAATTCACTGTAGCGGTGCCAGATTAGCTTGGCGCCTGATGGCGCCAAGCTAATCTGGCACTACCTTTGAATTAGCATGTTCAATACGGGCATCTCCTGCAACTGGTACAGATTCATTAGGTGACACCTCCAAAACGTGGTAGTGGGGTTAAATAGTTTTAACACGCATGCACTCAGGCATGTGGACATGCGGAGTTAAACACGCACACACGCATCTGCACACTCACCTGTACACTCACCTTTACGCACACGCGCGCGCGCGCGCGCACACACACACACACACAACACACACACACACACACACACACACACACACACACACACACACACCATCACACACACACACACACACACACACACACTGACTGTGAGGTCAAACTAGATTTGTTGTTCATGGCCTAAAAATAAATTGACAGTTTTGATAATGACGTTATCTTTCATTTCATGCAGATGGTGGATGAATGGAGCAAAACAACACCTGAAGAAGGAGGAGATTCTGCCGTGGCCATACAGTATAGTCAAGTACATGAGCACTAAACGATCGGCCAATGTATGACACAGATTCTGTGTTTAGCATTGATTAACCCCTTGTATTGTAGATAGTACTGGTGGCTGCATACAAAGAGGGTTAACCCCTTGACTGCTGATGATACCTACAGCTCAGTAAAAATGACACTTAACCCATTTAACCTCAAGGCCACATTTCCTAAATTTAGGAGGGGTCATCTAACGAATATGGACTTGAGCAGGAGATGGATCGACCATGATAATTCAAGGGTAGTGCCAGATTTGCTTGGTGCCATCAGGCGGAGCGCCCTTGTATAGCAGTCAGTGCTCTGAGTGAAAGATTCCTGCAGTCGTGTGAAGACAAGGTGCAAAGCTAATCTGGCACTGCCCTTGAATTATTGTGGTTGATCCATTTCGTACTTTAGTGTACTTTCGTACTGTAGTGTGTCTGGGCTAAAAAGGTAAACTGCTCGTCTTCTCCACCACACAGTATCATCTATAGCTGTAAAAGTGTTTTACGCCGTGAAGAGCATAGTCTGTGATTTCCTGCTACTGCCTTTCATTTCAGTCGTACGCACACCCCAAATTACACCTTCAGTTTCAAGTGCAGCTGGTGATATCTCTGTCATCAAGAGACATAGATTCTTATGAGTCCCTGCATCTGCAGGGGCATATGTAAATCTGTGTCTCTTGCAGATGCGAGAGTTTTGGTGAGGGACTGATGTAGAAACATTGCATTTATTAACTTAATGCCTGTTTCCTTGATTTACACTTGTGATTCACTTCTGTACTGAAGGCACAATGAAAATCTACAACAAGCATAGATGCTCATGAGCCCACGCAGAGCACGGGGGCTCATGAGGATCCATGTCTCTTGTCGGCTCGAGTTACCTGTGTTGTTATGTTTATGTGGAATGCATCATATGCTCTGTTACCCACCGTGCGGAAGCCTTTTAATGAGTGGCATCATAAGTCTATAAATTTTAATGTAGATAATTGAATGACATAAGTCTGTTACTATATATAGATAATAGACCTAGGATGTATGTGAAAAATAAAAATACTAAAATGAAGCTTGTGATATTTGTTTATTTATATACTTTTTTCACAGCCTGACTCACATTTTGTCTTTTTTTCTGGACGTCATATACTTCATATAAATTCAACTTTTTACCATCTCACAACCGTAATGGTACAGCATGTGCATCATTTATATACGTTCACGTCATGTATAACATGAAATTACTCCAGCATGGATGGGGCTTTTCCGGCTACACCTGGAATTCCGGATTTAAAAAAAAAAAAACTTGCCTTTTATTTTTTATTTTTATTTTTTTTTTTTTTCGTTTTTCCCCTACTGTGAGCCTAATGCGGCCCCCAGATCCCCGCTTCAGGATTCAACTTTTTTCTGTCATCCATGCTCCAGTATTTCAGTTATTCACACAGGCACACACATGCACGCTCGCACACACCAACTGGCACATTCTGATGAACTAAAGAAATACACACGCTAATTGACACATACAAACTTGCACTATTTAAAGTATACTGACAAGCAAAGGAAATGCAAAAATGATTCAAACACTGACGTGTTTCCAATGACTCGAAATCCAATGTCATTTTTCTTGTCAAAATACTGACTTCCATTAAAAACGCGAAAAGTGTCCGTAAGTGTCCACGCAAACAAAGAGCCACACTGACAACAAAACAAGAAAATTTTATTTGTTGCTTACTTCACATGTTCAGCCTACTGTCTGAGATACCTTCGCACAAAAATTGGATGAGTTATCGCCCATGGTTACCTTGGAGGACACTGGGTTTCATTATTGGTGAAAATAAGCAAAACTGGACACACTCTGTGAAGCAAGTTTCCTGTGATATGTTTTAACACACAAGTTGTGTGGATTGCTTATGATGTTATTAACTGCCTCAAATAAAATTTGACTCGAAAAATTCATTAGAGGACCAGAACTTCCGGTGCACACCATTTTCTTAATAACTCTTTTTTGATTTAATGTGAATTACTTTCAAACAATTTTTTATGCTCCAGTGACTGACGCAAAGATAAAGAACACACACATATTCATTTGATCAGGTAAATATGGCCGCTAACCTAAAAATAAAGAACTTTTATATTTTCATGTTTGTAGGCCATGTTGATTATTTAGGTGCCTTTGACAAACGAAAAGTAGTACAAGACCGTCGCGCAGCGGCTGGTGGTGTTGCCGGGGTTGGGCGGTTGGTGGTGGTGGTGGGTGGTGTGGCCGGAGAACCGTTGCTTATTAGTGCCAGGCTGGGGGTAGCTGGTGGACCAGCCACTGGAGGAGGCCTTCTTTGAGTGGTGGTGGTGGTGACCGGTAGGACCATCGTACGTCTGGTGGTGGGGGGGGGGGGGAGGTTGGCCGTTGGAATCGAGACTGGTGGTATTGGGGTGTGAGGAATCTTGGTGGGGGTGGTGGTGGCCAGTGGATTCTGGGTCTCGGGGTTCGGCGTTGGAATGGTTGGGAAGGCGATGGTGTGGCGGCAGGCGCAGGTGGGGTGGTGGTGTTTCGAGCAGTGCTGGACGTTGCTGGGTCCTAAAGTTCTTTGGTGGGCGGTGGCGCTGTCACTGGCGTGCGGTGGAGTTTGAGTCGTTGGTTGTCGGAGGTGAGTCGGCACTCTTAACTGTATCTGTGGAGATCGGAGTCTCGGTGCTGGCGTCTTGTGTTGCGACTGGTTGGGTAAAGCCCTCTACTTCTCTTGTTATGGCGGGGGGGGGGGGGGGGGGGGTTGTGTTCGTCTGCCGCTTGATTTCGGTCTTCGGGGCTATTGTTGAAGTTCCTCTGTTGTCGGTGGTGACTGTTGCTTGACTTTCTGCGTCCGTTGTTGTAGTCGTCGCTTGGCATTAGGGCGCCGGTCTCTATCAGCCACCGGGTGGTGATGAAGGTGCGGTGTTTCGTGACATGTGATACATTTTGTTCTTCAAGACTGCTCCTGAGACAGCACCTGGGGTTTCTTTTTATAATTTTTTTTTTTATTACTTTTTCATTCTAAGATGGACGGTTGTTTGTACTTACAGTGCAGGGGTATAACTGCGGTCTCAGTCGTAATCACACGGGCCGGCCGTGTCGAAAAGGTCAAGGACGTAGGTTTCACCGTCCACCTTCACGTTGACACTTTCATTCTCAAAACTGCAACAGAAGAAAAACATGATGAACGCATTCGCACATTTAACTCTAAGACCACTTGAAACCCGCAAACAGAATTCTCCACATTCAGGTTTGTCATAACGTATATGTTCACGTCCATTTTGGTGGGCTTTTCTTCTGTAAAGGTTGTAAAAGTCATTTCCTCTAGTCCGTATCATGGTTATACATAAATAGGGAAATAAAAAAGCAACATAAATACATGAAACAATTAAGTTATTAATCAATCAATCAGTCAGTTAATGATTAATAAACAAATAAATAAATAAATAAATGTTTTAAAGCATACACTCACACTGTGGGGATGTAGACTTCAGGGAATTCGTTCGTCGTGTACATCGATATCAGGCTTGTTTTACCGACAGTCCTAAAAATGGAAAAGGCGAACGGTTACAATAAATAGCAGCCTCATCAGTCAAGCAATTTGTAAACCGAAACACACCAGCCAGACACAATGAATATAATGCAACATGTGGTGAACACTCAGAAAAAGATGAAAATTATTAACTCATTCAACCCGCCGGCCGTATTCAGTCCCAAATTTTGGAGGCGTCATCTAATGACTATGCACAGTTGCAGGAGATGGATCGACCATGATAATTCAAGGGCAGTGCCAGATTAGATTGGCGCCGACAGTAAACAGAGGAAAACTGACTTACGCATCGCCCACAACCACGCATTTGATGTGTCTTTGCATCTCGGTAGTCTGGTCTCGACTGATGTATCGCTGCCAAGTTGTTCTAGTCGCGCTCTGGAAAAGAACAGTTGTTATATACAAATTATTTCAGTGAAGAGCGGGAGTCTGATTAATAGTGTTACCGGCCATTGTATCATCCAGAGTAACTGAGTCAGTGATGTAATGATCAGTTCCGACTCAAACCGGCTCAGTGCCATCTTCATTTTGCTGTCTGTCATATTAGTAATATTCTCAACATGGCCGAGGGATATGATAGCCGGCTTAATTTATTAGACTTGTATCTGATCAGTTGTGCCGGTCAGTGTTTATCCGACACAATTTCTCCGCGCTTTCTGTATTTAAACGTGTTACGCTTTGGTAATGTTACTACAACAATTTATCATTCCGCATGCTTTTCACTAATTCAACTACTTTTTAAGTCGATGGCATGGAATACACTGAAATAATTAATAATTAATAAAATGTCTCTCACCTTTGTTTTTAAAAGACTGTATCCGGGTTCACGCTACACTGAACTGTATTCACAATTAAATATTACAGTGTTCGTCGTCCCTATGTGTTGAATGTAATTTGTCGTTATACGTCAGAACGACTAACTATAGTACTCGCACGCTGAGGAATGACTATATATATATACGCCCCCGATAAGCAGCAAAGTTCGAATGAAAGCGTTTGAGCCGCCGCGCGGGTTATGAGTACAGTTTAGTGTTATCAGTACTTAATGACTAGCGGGCCGAAGTATAACTTCCCGGTTGGCCGTATCGCGAAAGACGGGGACAAAGTACACAGTGGGCCCCTCCTCCTCCTCGGGAACATCGACATGAATGAGACAAAGGCAGGGCACCAAGCAAGTTAGACACTACCCTTGAGTTTGAATATTTGATCAGTCTGTTTCAACGTTTACTGGCCTTATCAGGGACATTATATTTATTATTTTGGGCTTGGTGGTTCAGACACGTTGTAGTTTGTATGAGCATGCACGCATCACTCACAGACATACATGCACACAGGCATGTATGCATGTTCGCACACACAAACACGCAAACCGCACAGACTTACACACACATAGTTAACCCTTTAGCCCCAACGCACTACAGCAGGACTGAGATGGCCGCTTGATCATGATAATTCACTGTAGCGGTGCCAGATTAGCTTGGCGCCTGATGGCGTCTAGCTAATCTGGCACTACCTTTGAATTAGCATGTTCAATACATCCCCTGCAACTGGTACAGATTCATTAGGTGACACCTCCAAAACGTGGTAGTGGGGTTAAATAGTTTTAACACGCATGCACTCAGGCATGTGGACATGCGGAGTTAAACACGCACACACGCATCTGCACACTCACCTGTACACTCACCTTTACGCACACGCGCGCGCGCGCGCGCACACACACACACACACACACACACACACACACACACACAACACACACATACACACACCATCACACACACACACACACACACACACACACACACACACACACACACACACACACACACACACACACTGACTGTGAGGTCAAACTAGATTTGTTGTTCATGGCCTAAAAATAATTTGACAGTTTTGATAATGACGTATCTTTCATTTCATGCAGATGGTGGATGAATGGAGCAAAACAACACCTGAAGAAGGAGGAGATTCTGCCGTGGCCATACAGTATAGTCAAGTACATGAGCACTAAACGATCGGCCAATGTATGACACAGATTCTGTGTTTAGCATTGATTAACCCCTTGTATTGTAGATAGTACTGGTGGCTGCATACAAAGAGGGTTAACCCCTTGACTGCTGATGATACCTACAGCTCAGTAAAAATGACACTTAACCCATTTAACCTCAAGGCCACATTTCCTAAATTTAGGAGGGGTCATCTAACGAATATGGACCTTGAGCAGGAGATGGATCGACCATGGTAATTCAAGGGTAGTGCCAGATTTGCTTGGTGCCATCAGGCGGAGCGCCCTTGTATAGCAGTCAGTGCTCTGAGTGAAAGATTCCTGCAGTCGTGTGAAGACAAGGTGCAAAGCTAATCTGGCACTGCCCTTGAATTATTGTGGTTGATCCATTTCGTACTTTAGTGTACTTTCGTACTGTAGTGTGTCTGGGCTAAAAAGGTAAACTGCTCGTCTTCTCCACCACACAGTATCATCTATAGCTGTAAAAGTGTTTTACGCCGTGAAGAGCATAGTCTGTGATTTCCTGCTACTGCCTTTCATTTCAGTCGTACGCACACCCCAAATTACACCTTCAGTTTCAAGTGCAGCTGGTGATATCTCTGTCATCAAGAGACATAGATTTTTATGAGTCCCTGCATCTGCAGGGGCATATGTAAATCTGTGTCTCTTGCAGATGCGAGAGTTTTGGTGAGGGACTGATGTGGAAACATTGCATTTATTAACTTAATGCCTGTTTCCTTGATTTACACTTGTGATTCACTTCTGTACTGAAGGCACAATGAAAATCTACAACAAGCATAGATGCTCATGAGCCCACGCAGAGCACGGGGGCTCATGAGGATCCATGTCTCTTGTCGGCTCGAGTTACCTGTGTTGTTATGTTTATGTGGAATGCATCATATGCTCAGTTACCCACCTTGCGGAAGCATTTTAATGAGTGGCATCATAAGTCTATAAATTTTAATGTAGATAATTGAATGACATAAGTCTGTTACTATATATAGATAATATACCTAGGATGTATGTAAAAAATAAAAATACTAAAATGAAGCTTGTGATATTTGTTTTATTTATATACTTTTTTCACAGCCTGACTCACATTTTGTCTTTTTTTCTGGACGTCATATACTTCATATAAATTCAACTTTTTACCATCTCACAACCATAATGGTACAGCATGTGCATCATTTATATACGTTCACGTCAAGTATAACATGAAATTACTCCAGCATGGATGGGGCTTTTCCGGCTACACCTGGAATTCCGGATTTTAAAAAAACTTGCCCTTTATTTTTTTTTATTTTATTTTTTTTTCGTTTTTCCCCTTCTGTGAGCCTAATGCGGCCCCCAGACCCCCGCTTCAGGATTCAACTTTTTTTCTGTCCCATCCATGCTCCAGTATTTCAGTCATTCACACAGGCACACACATGCACGCTCGCACACACCAACTGGCACATTCTGATTAACTAAAGAAATACACACGCTAATTGACACATACAAACTTGCACTATTTAAAGTATACTGACAAGCAAAGAAAATGAAAAAATGATTCAAACACTGACGTGTTTCCAATGACTCAAAATCCAATGTCATTTTTCTTGTCAAAATACTGACTTCCATTAAAAACGCGAAAAGTGTCCGTAAGTGTCCACGCAAACACAGAGCCACACTGACAACAAAAAAAGAAAATTTTATTTGTTGCTTACTTCAGATGTTCAGCCTACTGTCTGAGCTACCTTCGCACAAAAATTGGATGAGTTATCGCCCATGGCTACCTTGGAGGACACTGGGTTTCATTATTGGTGAAAATAAGCAAAACTGGACACACTCTGTGAAGCAAGTTTCCTGTGATATGTTTTAACACACAAGTTGTGTGGATTGCTTATGATATTATTAACTGACTCAAATAAAATTTGACTCGAAAAATTCATTAGAGGACCAGAACTTCCGGTGCACACCATTTTCTTAATAACTCTTTTTTGATTTAAATTGAATTACTTTCAAACAATTTTTTATGCTCCAGTGACTGACGCAAAGATAAAGAACACACACATATTCATTTGATCAGGTAAATATGGCCGCTAACCTAAAAATAAAGAACTTTTATATTTTCATGTTTGTAGGCCATGTTGATTAATTAGATGCCTTTGACAAACGAAAAGTAGGTCAAGACCAAACAGGCCGGATTTTCATGCACACGGATCCTAGTGACACTGCACATTGGTTGGCTTTCACCTGAGTCATCTGCAGATGCCCCCCATTTCACTTTTAATATCCTGTGATGGAAGTGTCACTGATGACGTCATAAATCATGGATGTGTGATTTTTAAGACTAACCATTCTATTTGCACACTACATAACACACTCTTCAAAACATTTTCTAATAAATGACGTCAAAATAACCCGGATTAAAGCATATTTACGAAGAAAAGCGCTATGGTGAAAAATTCTCCTTTTTAATGGAAGTCAGTATATGTACAAATTTACAACAGTTTACATAAACACGGTGTAGCACTTGGTTATCTCCCTCGATTCGCTCCACTCAGCACAGCAATTGACGGTGACATCCAGCGTGACACAGTGTATGCACATTTTCACCCCCAAAAAAATTAGAACAAATAACGTTTATGCATAATTTCAGAAATAAATTATGCTTGAAAACAAAAAAAAAGCACGAAAATTTACATTTCCTTGAAAACATTCACAAGATCTTGCAGTTTCTCTTCTTCTTCTTTGTCAGCTTAGGCTTGAGTGTTGCTATAATGACTTCGTCAAATACTTTTTTAACTCCTCTTTGCGTGAGGGCGGAACATTCCAAGTATTTCACGGCACCGATCTTTTCTGCTAGTGTTGCTCCCTGAAAGATGGACAAAAATACGTAATTATTTATTTGAAAACATCAAGGTGTAAATGTGCTAAGCAAAAAATGTGTTAGCGATTGGTGTCCAAACTTTTGACTTTTTCCGTTTGGTCGTTCAACCATGAAAGATTACAACAGGAGAAGGGTCAACCATGATAGTTCAAGGGTAGTGCAAGAATAGCTTGACGCCTGCAGGCGCCAAGCTATTCTGGCACCACCCTAAAACTGTCATGGAACTGCTTTGAAATTTAAAGTTGTTGCTTTTGTTGTTGTTGTTGTTTTTGTTGTTTGTTTTTAAGTCTATTCTATTTATAGAAGGGATTTTTTAGGACGCATCGCGGTGGGGCGATTTTAATAGCATGTCCATGATGTCAAAGGCGGGCAGGCTAAACCTCTAACAATTGAAGTAACAAGATTTAAAATTACGTTATGTTTAGTTACGCTAACCTCGCTACTGAACGTACATTTGGCGCGAAGCGCCGTATGAGCGTATGTATGTATGTGCGTATGTATGTATGTATGTGTCTGCGTATGTATGTAAACAAGAGAATCTCCGATATTTCTGTACACACAAGCTTAAAACTTGGCGAAATACTTTCTTAGGTGGGTGGCTAAGAGAGCCTCCGAGCATATTGTAATGGCTCTCCGAGTAAATTGAATGTCTCATTGAAAACATAAACAACCGTTTATAGGAAGTCGGTTGACCCAGATTAGAGTCCGTAATTTTTGTCATATTTACTTGAACTTTTGCATATAGCTAGTTTGCAGAAAGTCATTGGATGCGTTCGTTAGCCAGCTTTGTATCCTTTCAACTTCTTTAGTAAAAATTAATTCTTTTCAGAAAAGAATTAAAACACTAAATAAAACTTTACTTCTAATAGAAAGTCGAACAGTGGCGTTGACGTAATAGAGGCAACTCCGTCACCACGCAGACACTGACATAATACTCTAAATATGCCGTCATTCTCTCTCGCGCGCGCGGTGCTCTCTCTCTCTCTCTCTCTCTCTCTCTCTCTCTCTCTCTCTCTCTCTCTCTCTCTCTCTCTCTCTCTCTCTCTCTCTCTCTCTCTCTCTCTCTCACGCACAAACATGCGCGCATCTCCAGAAGGAATAGATCCGCATGCGCCCTCCAGGCGCATGAGGATCTATACCTCTCTTGGAGATGTTTGGAGCGCGCGCTCATGCACGCACTAACACGCACACACATATCGACGCGCTTTCAGAAGAGCATGCAGGTGACCCATATACTTAATATAATATATATCATGTAGCGAGGTAAATCCAACTGCTTTCACACAAATCATAACAAGACTGAAATTGTACCGTGAAATTCTAGTCTTGTCACCATTTTCTCAAGCCTATGAAGCGAAAAGTGAAACTCATATCACGTAAAATATAAAATTACGTAAAACTAAAACTTACGTCATGACAAATGACATTTGACAAATCAATGACACGTATGTCCTGCGACCCTTATAGAACTCTCTGACGCATTGGCAGATCTGCGAGACTTTTTCAATAGGAGATAATTCAACATCAGAATCAGGTCAAAGACAAAAAGTAGAGACCACTGACAGCGAGGACAGCTCTCATATAGAAGGGACTTTGTGGGTTATGGTTCATCCCATCTTGTTTTGTGTGTGTGTGTGTGTGTGTGTGTGTGTGTGTGTGTGTGTGTGTGTGTGTGTGTGTGTGTGTGTGTGTGTGTGTGTGTGTGTGTGTGTGTGTGTGTGTGTGTGTGTGTGTGTGTGTGTGTGTCTGTTTTGTTGTTTTGACTGCCAAAGCAAAAGTGAACACGATCCAGTTACAAAAAACATAGATCCTCATGAGTTCGCCTAGTTGCGAGGGGTCATGACGATCGATCTATACCTCTTGTTGACATTAATGTAATCCTTTATCTTTATCCGGCCCACGTTGGCATATCTCTGAGATATGTCAGAAACACAACCTGCGACCAACGGGCTGGTGAAGATCTGTATCATGTAGCTAGGTGGTGTACACTTTTTCTCGGCAGTGAAGGGGTTAAATACGAATTCTGACTGGTTTGAACTCCTCCAGTCTTGCGTACCTGTGCTTTGGAAACAGGCTCCATGCACTTGGTTTCCAGTTGTTCCACGATCTGCTTGTCTGTCCTGAGGTCCAGTTTGGTGCCCACCAGCAGAATCGGGACATCGGGGGCGTAGTGATGAATCTCGGGGTACCACTAAACACACGCCAAATTTGTATGTTTCATTAACCCTGGAGCACTACAGCAGGAGACGTATCGACCATGATAATTCAAGGGTAGTGCCAAATTAGCTTGGCGTCATCAGGCGCCAAGCTAATCTGGCACTACCCTTGAATTATCATGGTCGATACGGCTCCTTCAACAGCTGCACAGTCGTTGGATGACCGGCCTCTAAATTTGGGAAATGCGGCCATAGGATTAAATGGGTTATTGTATTCTATTACACATGACTATAGTGATTTGTTGACGTCTTTAGAGACTGTACATGGTGCACCATTAAAGCAGTTTACGACACAGTAAGCTGTCACGTGACAATGAGGTGTCAGTGTGAGAAAGGGCTAAAGAATTTATTACAAGGAAGGGAGGCCGCGGCGTAAGTAATTTTGATCTAGAACTTTCCTGACAATGTCGGTGTTATCAGTTGATGACTTTCTGATGTGAAAGTGATAATGAAACATGAGTATACATGCGCGCTCGTAGGCAGTTCCAGGCTACTTACTTGTAAAACCTGTGGCATGCTACCGCGGCCTAAACTGAAGTGAAAAAGTGGTCGCCTGAGTGCCGTACACACTTTGCACACAAAATTCAGACCAAAAAGGTGCCGACAGCCAAGCGCGTAATGTGCAACTTTCAAGTGCAAAATTATTTCAGAAGAGAAGAATGAAATAAACACGACGTATGGATGCATAGAACAAGATCATAGATCCGATACATTGTGTTTCTTTTCTTCTCTTCTGAAATAACCTTTTTTCCTACTGCGCTTCATACTTTGATGATGATGATGAACGTTCGTTTTTATTGCGCCTCTATATCCATCCTGCGACCGAGAATGTTCATGGCGCTTTGGTAGGGAGAGGTTTTGTGCAGAAGAGATAGGAAAGAAAATTTCAAGAAGAAGAGAACAGAGTGGCGGAGGAGAACCAAGGAAAATAAAATTCAGTTCAATTGGCCGAAGTTTTTTCATCTTATGGAACCCTTGCGGAGTTTTATTTTCATAATTGCTCTCTTTAGGCAAGTTTGACAATACACATACTTGTAACATTTCTCTAGTCACCTTTTGTTTGACATTTTCGTAGCTTGTAGGACTGGCAATAGAGAAACAGATGACAAACACGTCCTGAAAAACAAAACACTCCAAGTCAATGCATTGCCGTCTTGCAGAAAGGGAAAATCAGCGTTAAGCAGTTAATAATGATATAATTTAACTATGCCTCTCTCTCTCAAGGCAGTCACGTGCTCGAGCGGACACATGCACAAACACTTCAAAACTTGAAAAATACACTTAGAATAACGATCGTATTCTCATGAACCCCCAGGCTGCATTTCCCAGATTTTGGAGGAGTTGTCCAAGCTCATGTGACACTATCCTTGAATTGTCTTGGTCAATCCGTCTCCTGCTGTAGTGCATCGGGGCTACATAGGTTAATATTCAGATTCTCAGTCGTAAACAAAAATTATGACATGATTTCAGTCGCTACTTTGTTATGCGTCTGTTAACTCATTCTACCCCATCACCGAAATCCCCAAATTTTGCCGTTGTCCTCTAAAGACTGCATTGCAGTGCAGGACACAGATCGAACATGATAGTTCAAGGGTGATGCCAGAATAGCTTGGCGCCCATAGGCGCCAAGCTATTCTGGCATCACCCTTGAACTAGCATGGTCGATCCTTATCTTGCTGTGGTGTGTCTGGGGTAGAATGAGTTAAGACTAAGCACCATCTGTAAAAGATGTATCAGCTACCACAACAGGAACAACCAAACGTAGTACAGCAGTACAGCGGTTTTGAGCGACTATCCTTGCGAAAGATTGCCTGTCATGAAAGACCATCATTTACTGGGTGTCTGTACCACCTAAATGCTGGTCTTTCATGACATGTGATACATTTTGTCCTTCAATACTGCTCCTGAGACAGCACCTGTCTGTTAGGATTACTTTTTCATTGCAAGAAGGACGTCTGTTAGTACTTACAGTGCAGGGGTAGGACAGCGGTCTGATTCTGTCGTAATCACACTGGCCGGCCGTGTCCCAAATGTTAATGACGTAGGCTTCACCGTCCACCTTCACGAAGACACTTTCATTCTCAAAACTGCAACAGAAGAAAAACATGATGAACGCATTCGCACATTTAACTCTAAGACCACTTGAAACCCGCAAACAGAATTCTCCACATTCAGGTTTGTCATAACGTATATGTTCACGTCCATTTTGGTGGGCTTTTCTTCTGTAAACGTTTGTAAAAGTCATTTTCTCTAGTCCGTATCATGGTTATACATAAATAGGGAAAATAAAAAAGCAACATAAATACATGAAACAATTAAGTTATTAATCAATCAATCAATCAGTTAATGAATAATAAACAAATAAATAAATAAATAAATGTTTTAAAGCATACACTCACACATGTGGGGATGTAGTCTTCAGGGAATTCGTTCGTCGTATACATCGATATCAGGCTTGTTTTACCGACAGTCCTAAAAATGGAAAAGGCGAACGGTTACAATAGCAGCCTCATCAGCCAAGCAATTTGTAAACTGAAACACACCAGCCAGACACAATGAATATAATGCAACATGTGGTGAACACGCAGAAAAAGATGAAAATTATTAACTCATTCAACCCGCCGGCTGTATTTAGTCCCAAATTTTGAAGGCGTCATCTAATGACTATGCACAGTTGCAGGAGATGGATCGACCATTATAATTCAAGGGCAGTGCCAGATTAGATTGGCGCCGACAGTAAACAGAGGAAAACTGACTTACCCATCGCCCACAACCACGCATTTGATGTGTCTTTGCATCTCGGTAGTCTGGGCTCGATGTATCGCTGCCAAGTTGTTCTAGTCGCGCTCTGGAAACGAACAGTTGTTATACACAAATTATTTCAGTGAAGAGCGGGAGTCTGATTAATAGTGTTACCGGCCATTGTATCATCCAGAGTAACTGAGTCAGTGATGTAATGATCAGTTCCGACTCAAACCGGCTCAGTGCCATCTTCATTTTGCTGTCTGTCATATCAGTAATATTCTCAACATGGCCGAGGGATATGATAGCCGGCTTAATTTATTAGACTTGTATCTGATCAGTTATGCCGGTCAGTGTTTATCCGACACAAAAAAGGCCGCGCTTTCTGTATTTAAAAGTGTTACGCTTTGGTAATGTTACTACAACAATTTATCATTCCGCATGCTTTTCACTAATTCAACTACTTTTTAAGTCGATGGCATGGAATACACTGAAATAATTAATAATTAATAAAATGTCTCTCACCTTTGTTTTTAAAAAGGCTATATCCGGGTTCACGCTACACTGAACTGTATTCACAATTAAATATTACAGTGTTCGTCGTCCCTATGTGTTGAATGTAATTTGTCGTTATACGTCAGAACGACTAACTATAGTACTCGCACGCTGAGGAATGACTATATGTACGCCCCCGATAAGCAGCAAAGTTCGAATGAAAGCGTTTGAGCCGCCGCGGGGGTTATGAGTAATGTTTAGTGTTATCAGTACTTAATGACTAGCGGGCCGAAGTATAACTTCCCGGTTGGCCGTATCGCGAAAGACGGAGACAAAGTACACAGTGGGCCCCACCTCCTCGGGAACATCGACATGAATGAGACAAAGGCAGGGCACCAAGCAAGTTAGACACTACCCTTGAGTTTGAATATTTGATCTGTCTGTTTCAACGTTTACTGGCCTTATCAGGGACATGATATTTATTATTTTGGGCTTGGTGGTTCAGACACGTTTTGTATGAGCATGCACGCATTACTCACAGACATAGATGCACACAGGCATGTATGCATGTTCGCACACACAAACACGCACACACAGACTTACATACACATGCACACACATCATAGTTAACCCTTTAGCCCCAACGCACTACAACAGGAGATGGCTTGTTCATGATAATTCACTGATGGTAGTGACATATTAGCTTGGCGCCTGATGGCGCCAAGCTAATCTGGCACTACCTTTGAATTAGCATGTTCAATACATCTCCTGAAACTGGTACAAATTCATTAGGTGACACCTCCAAAACGTGGTAGTGGGGTTCAATAGTTTTAACACGCATGCACTCAGGCATGTGGACATGCGGAGTTAAACACGCACACAGGCATCTGCACACTCACCTTTAAACACACGCGCGCGCACACACACACACACACACACACACACACACACACCACACACACACACACACACACACACACACACACACACACACACACACACACACCACACACACACACACACACACACACACACACACACACACACACACACACACTGACTGTGAGGTCAAACTAGATTTGTTGTTCATGGCCTAAAAATAAATTGACAGTTTTGATAATGACGTTATCTTTCATTTCATGCAGATGGTGGATGAATGGAGCAAAACATCACCTGAAGAAGGAGGAGATTCTGCCATGGCCATACAGTATAGTCAAGTACATGAGCACTAAACGATCGGCCAATGTATGACACAGCTTCTGTGTTTAGCATTGATTAACCCCTTGTATTGTAGATAGTACTGGTGGCTGCATACAAAGAGGGTTAACCCCTTGACTGCTGATGATACAGCTCAGTAAAAATGACACTTAACCCATTTAACCTCAAGGCCACATTTCCTAAATTTAGTAGGGGTCATCTAACAAATATGGACTTGAGCAGGAGATGGATCGACCATGATAATTCAAGGGTAGTGCCAGATTTGCTTGGTGCCATCAGGCGGAGCGCCCTTGTATAGCAGTCAGTGCTCTGAGTGAAAGATTCCTGCAGTCGTGTGAAGACAAGGTGCAAAACTAATCTGGCACTGCCCTTGAATTATTGTGGTTGATCCATTTCGCACTTTAGTGTACTTTCGTACTGTAGTGTGTCAGGGCTAAAAAGGTAAACTGCTTGTCTTCTCCACCACACAGTATCATCTATAGCTGTAAAAGTGTTTTACGTCTGTGATTTCCAGCTACTGCCTTTAATTTCAGTCGTACGCACACCCCAGAATACACCTTCAGTTTCAAGTGCACCTGGAGATATCTCTGTCATCAAGAGACATAGATTCTTATGAGTCCCTGCATCTGCAGGGGCATATGTAAATCTGTGTCTCTAGCAGATGCGAGAGTTTTGGTGAGGGACTGATGTGGAAACATTGCATTTATTAACTTAATGCCCGTTTCCTTGATTTACACTTGTGATTCACTTCTGTACTGAACGCACAATGAAAATCTACAAGAAGCATTGATGCTCATAAGCCCACGCAGAGCACGGGGGCTGATGAGGATCCATGTCTCTTGTCGGCTCGAGTTACCTGTGTTGTTATGTTTATGTGGAATGCATCATATGCTCAGTTACCCACCTTGCGGAAGCATTTTAATGAGTGGCATCATAAGTCTATAAATTTTAATGTAGATAATTGAATGACATAAGTCTGTTACTATATATAGATAATAGACCTAGGATGTATGTGAAAAATAAAAATACTAAAATGAAGCTTGTGATATTTGTTTTATTTATATACTCTTTTCACAGCCTGACTCACATTTTGTCTTTTTTTCTGGACGTCATATACTTCATATAAATTCAACTTTTTACCATCTCACAACCATAATGGTACAGCATGTGCATCATTTATATACGTTCACGTCAAGTATAACATGAAATTACTCCAGCATGGATGGGGCTTTTCCGGCTACACCTGGAATTCCGGATTTTTAAAAAAAAATTGCCTTTTATTTTTTTTTTTTTTTTATTTTTTTCGTTTTTCCCCTACTGTGAGCCTAATGCGGCCCCCAGACCCCCGCTTCAGGATTCAATTTTTTTTCTGTCCCATCCATGCTCCAGTATTTCAGTCATTCACACAGGCACACACATGCACGCTCGCACACACCAACTGGCACATTCTGATTAACTAAAGAAATACACACGCTAATTGACACATACAAACTTGCACTATTTAAAGTATACTGACAAGCAAAGGAAATGCAAAAATGATTCAAACACTGACGTGTTTCCAGTGACTCAAAATCCAATGTCATTTTTCTTGTCAAAATACTGACTTCCATTAAAAAAGCGAAAAGTGTCCGTAAGTGTCCACGCAAACAAAGAGCCACACTGACAACAAAACAAGAAAATTTTATTTGTTGCTTAATTCAGATGTTCAGCCTACTGTCTGAGATACCTTCGCACAAAAATTGGATGAGTTATCGCCCATGGCTACCTTGGAAGACACTGGGTTTCATTATTGGTGAAAATAAGCAAAACTGGACACACTCTGTGAAGCAAGTTTCCTGTGATATGTTTTAACACACAAGTTGTGTGGATTGCTTATGATGTTATTAACTGCCTCAAATAAAATTTGACTCGAAAATTTCATTAGAGGACCAGAACTTCCTTACTTACTTACGCCTGTCACCCCTACCCGGGTATAGGCCGTCGACGAGAGACCTCCAGCAACTCCTGTCCTGTGCTTCTCCTTCGATTCTACTCCAGGTGGTTCCCAGTCTCTTGATGTCTGCTTGGAGGTCTCGACGCCAGGAGTTTCTCGGCCTACCTCTTTTCCTCTTTCCCTGGGGGTTCCATGACAATGCCTGCCTAGTGATACTGGAAGCTGGCTTTCTCAGACTGTGACCGATCCATCCCCATCTTCTTCGCCCAATTTCATTCTCTGCTGTTATCTGCTCTGTTCTCTCCCAGAGTCTGACGTTGCTGATCTTCTCTGGCCAGTGGATTTTCAAAATTCTTCTAAGGCAACTGTTCATGAAGGTCTGTACTCTGTTGACTGTGGTTTTTGTCAATCTCCATGTCTCTGCTCCATATAGGAGAACTGCTTTTACATTGGAGTTGAAAATCCGGACTTTGGTGTGTTGTGACAGCTCTCTGGAACTCCACACTTTTTTCAACTGGAGAAAGGCTGCTCTGGCTTTAGCGATTCGTGCTCTGACATCTGCATCAGTGCCGCCTTTTTTGTCTATGATGCTCCCGAGATAGGTGAAGGACTCCACCTCCTCCAACGGGGTGCCAGCAAGCAAGACTGGTTCTTCCCTGGTTGCGTTCAGCCTCATTGTCTTTGTTTTCTGTTTGTGAATGGTGAGGCCCACTTGGGACGAGATGTCAGCAAGCCTCGTGGTCTTGTCCTGCATTTGTTGATGAGTGTGGGACAGTAATGCCAAGTCGTCTGCAAAATCGAGGTCGTCAAGCTGTGTCCACAGTGTCCACTGTATTCCACTTCGTCTGTGCTCTGTGGTCATCTTCATGACCCAGTCTATGGCCAGTAGGAAGAGGAACGGAGACAGCAGACACCCCTGCCTGACACCAGTTCTGACCTGGAGCTCTCTGGTGAACTGCCCTTCGTGGATCACGCGACATGTCATGCCATCATAGCTGCTCTTGATCAGGCGGACGAGCTTTGTGGGTACACCGTAGTGTCGTAGGAGTTTCCACAGAGTCTCTCGGTCCACGCTGTCAAATGCTTTCTCATAATCCACAAAGTTGACGTACAGCGGGGAGCTCCACTCCAGAGACTGTTCCACGATGATGCGGAGAGTGGCGATCTGGTCTGTACATGATCGGTTCTTCCTGAATCCTGCTTGCTGGTCTCTCAGCTGGGGGTCAACGGAGCTCTTCATTCTCTCTAGAATGATCCTGTTGAAGACCTTTCCTGGTACTGACAGCAAGGTGATTCCTCTATAGTTGGAACACTTGCTGAGGTCGCCTTTCTTGGGAAGCTTGATTAGGTACCCCTCCTTCCAGTCAGCTGGCATCACCTCCTCTTCCCAGATTTTTCCAAACAGTGGGTACAGCATCTCAACTGTTGTCTCTAGGTCTGCTTTCAGAGACTCCGCTGGGATGCCATCTGGCCCTGCTGCTTTGCCATTCTTCAAAAATGCCACTGCTTTTCTGATCTCGTCCCGGCTGGGTCTGTCACAGCTGATGGGTAGGTCGGTCTCTGCCGGCTGGATGTCGGGGGGGGGTCGGGTGGGCTAGGTCTGTTCAGTAACTCTTCAAAATACTCGGCCCATCTGTCGAGTTGGTCTGCTCTGTCTGCAATAGGCTTGCCTTCTTTGTCTTTTACTGGTCTTTCTGTATGGCCATACTTACCCGACAATCTTCTGGTAATGTCGTAGAGCTGTTTCATGTTGCCGCTGCCTGCTGCCTTTTCTGCCTCTGCTGCCAGGCTGTCTGTGTAGGCCCTCTTGACCAGAACTTCCGGTGCACACCATTTTTTTAATAACTCTTATTTGATTTAATGTGAATTACTTTCAAACAATTTTTTATGCTCCAGTGACTGACGCAAAGATAAAGAACACACACATATTCATTTGATCAGGTAAATATGGCCGCTAACCTAAAAATAAAGAACTTTTATATTTTCATGTTTGTAGGCCATGTTGATTATTTAGGTGCCTTTGACAAACGAAAAGTAGTACAAGACCAAACAGGCCGGATTTTCGTGCACACGGATCCTAGTGACACTGCACATTGGTTGGCTTTCAGCTGTCTCATCTGCAGATGCCCCCCATTTCACTTTCAATATCCTGTGATGGTAGTGTCACTGATGACGTCATAAGTCATGGATGTGTGATTTTTAAGACTAACCATTCTATTTGCACACGACATAACACACTCTTCAAAACATTTTCTAATAAATGACGTCAAAATAACCCGGATTAAAGCATATTTACGAAGAAAAGCGTTATGGTGAAAAATTCTCCTTTTTAATGGAAGTCAGTATATGTACAAATTTACAACAGTTTACACAAACACGGTGTCGCACTTGGTTATCTCCCTCGATTCGCTCCACTCAGCACAGCAATTGACGGAGACATCCAGCGTGACACATTGTATGCACATTTTCACCCCCAAAAAAATTGTTCTAACAAATAACGTTTATGCATAATTTCAGAAATAAATTATGCTTGAAAACAAAACAAAAAAAGCACGAAAATTTACATTTCCTTGAAAACGTTCACAAGATCTTGCAGTTTCTCTTCTTCTTTGTCAGCTTAGGCTTGAGTGTTGCTATAATGACTTCGTCAAATACTTTTTTAACTCCTCTTTGCGTGAGGGCGGAACATTCCAAGTATTTCACGGCACCGATCTTTTCTGCTAGTGTTGCTCCCTGAAAGATGGACAAAAATACGTAATTATTTATTTGAAAACATCAAGGTGTAAATGTGCTAAGCAAAAAATGTGTTAGCGATTGGTGTCCAAACTTTTGACTTTTTCCGTTTGGTCGTTCAACCATGAAAGATTACAACAGGAGAAGGGTCAACCATGATAGTTCAAGGGTAGTGCAAGAATAGCTTGACGCCTGCAGGCGCCAAGCTATTCTGGCACCACCCTAAAACTGTCATGGAACTGCTTTGAAATTTAAAGTTGTTGCTTTTGTTGTTGTTGTTGTTTTTGTTGTTTGTTTTTAAGTCTATTCTATTTATAGAAGGGATTTTTTAGGACGCATCGCGGTGGGGCGATTTTAATAGCATGTCCATGATGTCAAAGGCGGGCAGGCTAAACCTCTAACAATTGAAGTAACAAGATTTAAAATTACGTTATGTTTAGTTACGCTAACCTCGCTGCTGAACGTACATTTGGCGCGAAGCGCCGTATGAGCGTATGTATGTATGTGCGTATGTATGTATGTATGTGTCTGCGTATGTATGTAAACAAGAGAATCTCCGATATTTCTGTACACACAAGCTTAAAACTTGGCGAAATACTTTCTTAGGTGGGTGGCTAAGAGAGCCTCCGAGCACATTGTAATGGCTCTCCGAGTAAATTGAATGTCTCATTGAAAACATAAACAACCGTTTATAGGAAGTCGGTTGACCCAGATTAGAGTCCGTAATTTTTGTCATATTTACTTGAACTTTTGCATATAGCTAGTTTGCAGAAAGTCATTGGATGCGTTCGTTAGCCAGCTTTGTATCCTTTCAACTTATTTAGTAAAAATTAATTCTTTTCAGAAAAGAATTAAAACACTAAATAAAACTTTACTTCTAATAGAAAGTCGAACAGTGGCGTTGACGTAATAGAGGCAACTCCGTCACCACGCAGACACTGACATAATACTCTAAATATGCCGTCATTCTCTCTCGCGCGCGCGGTGCTCTCTCTCTCTCTCTCTCTCTCTCTCTCTCTCTCTCTCGCTCTCTCTCTCTCTCTCTCTCTCTCTCTCTCTCTCTCTCTCTCTCTCTCACGCACAAACATGCGCGCATCTCCAGAAGGAAAAGATCCTCATGCGCCCTCCAGGCGCATGAGGATCTATACCTCTCTTGGAGATGTTTGGAGCGCGCGCTCATGCACGCACTAACACGCACACACATATCGACGCGCTTTCAGAAGAGCATGCAGGTGACCCATATACTTAATATAATATAAATCATGTAGCGAGGTAAATCCAACTGCTTTCACACAAATTATAACAAGACTGAAATTGTACCGTGAAGTTCTAGTCTTGTCACCATTTTCTCAAGCCTATGAAGCGAAAAGTGAAACTCATATCACGTAAAATATAAAATTACGTAAAACTAAAACTTACGTCATGACAAATGACATTTGACAAATCAATGACACGTATGTCCTGCGACCCTTATAGAACTCTCTGACGCATTGGCAGATCTGCGAGACTTTTTCAATAGGAGATAATTCAACATCAGAATCAGGTCAAAGACAAAAAGTAGAGACCACTGACAGCGAGGACAGCTCTGATATAGAAGGGACTTTGTGGGTTATGGTTCATCCCATCTTGTTTTGTGTGTGTGTGTGTGTGTGTGTGTGTGTGTGTGTGTGTGTGTGTGTGTGTGTGTGTGTGTGTGTGTGTGTGTGTGTGTGTGTGTCTGTTTTGTTGTTTTGACTGCCAAAGCAAAAGTGAACACGATCCAGTTACAAAAAACATAGATCCTCATGAGTTCGCCTAGTTGCGAGGGGTCATGACGATCGATCTATACCTCTTGTTGACATTAATGTAATCCTTTATCTTTATCCGGCCCACGTTGGCATCTCTCTGAGATATGTCAGAAACACAACCTGCGACCAACGGGCTGGTGAAGATCTGTATCATGTAGCTAGGTGGTGTACACTTTTTCTCGGCAGTGAAGGGGTTAAATACGAATTCTGACTGGTTTGAACTCCTCCAGTCTTGCGTACCTGTGCTTTGGAAACAGGCTCCATGCACTTGGTTTCCAGTTGTTCCACGATCTGCTTGTCTGTCCTGAGGTCCAGTTTGGTGCCCACCAGCAGAATCGGGACATCGGGGGCGTAGTGATGAATCTCGGGGTACCACTAAACACACGCCAAATTTGTATGTTTCATTAACCCTGGAGCACTACAGCAGGAGATGTATCGACCATGATAATTCAGTGGTAGTGCCAAATTAGCTTGGCGTCATCAGGCGCCAAGCTAATCTGGCACTACCCTTGAATTATCATGGTCGATACGGCTCCTGCAACAGCTGCACAGTCGTTGGATGACCGGCCTCTAAATTTGGGAAATGCGGCCATAGGATTAAATGGGTTATTGTATTCTATTACACATGACTATAGTGATTTGTTGACGTCTTTAGAGACTGTACATGGTGCACCATTAAAGCAGTTTACGACACAGTAAGCTGTCACGTGACAATGAGGTGTCAGTGTGAGAAAGGGCTAAAGAATTTATTACAAGGAAGGGAGGCCGCGGCGTAAGTAATTTTGATCTAGAACTTTCCTGACAATGTCGGTGTTATCAGTTGATGACTTTCTGATGTGAAAGTGATAATGAAACATGAGTATACATGCGCGCTCGTAGGCAGTTCCAGGCTACTTACTTGTAAAACCTGTGGCATGCTACCGCCTAAACTGAAGTGAAAAAGTGGTCGCCTGAGATATACTATTGCCGTACACACTTTGCACACAAAATTCAGACCAAAAAGGTGCCGACAGCCAAGCGCGTAATGTGCAACTTTCAAGTGCAAAATTATTTCAGAAGAGAAGAAAATAAACACGACGTATCGGATCATAGATCATAGATCATAGATCCGATACATTGTGTTTCTTTTCTTCTCTTCTGAAATAACCTTTTTTCCTACTGCGCTTCATACTTTGATGATGATGATGAACGTTCGTTTTTATTGCGCCTCTATATCCATCCTGCGACCGAGAATGTTCATGGCGCTTTGGTAGGGAGAGGTTTTGTGCAGAAGAGATAGGAAAGAAAATTTGGAGAAGAAGAGAACAGAGTGGCGGAGGAGAACCAAGGAAAATAAAATTCAGTTCAATTGGCCGAAGTTTTTTCATCTTATGGAACCCTTGCGGTGTTTTATTTTCATAATTGCTCTCTTTAGGCAAGTTTGACAATACACATACTTGTAACATTTCTCTAGTCACCTTTTGTTTGACATTTTCGTAGCTTGTAGGACTGGCAATAGAGAAACAGATGACAACCACGTCCTGAAAAACAAAACACTCCACGTCAATGCATTGTCGTCTTGCAGGAAGGGAAAATCAGCGTTAAGCAGTTAATAATGATATAATTTAACTATGCCTCTCTCTCTCAAGGCAGTCACGTGCTCGAGCGGACACATGCACAAACACTTCAAAACTTGAAAAATACACTTAGAATAACGATCGTATTTTCATGAACCCCCAGGCTGCATTTCCCAGATTTTGGAGGAGTTGTCCAAACTCATGTGACACTATCCTTGAATTGTCTTGGTCAATCCGTCTCCTGCTGTAGTGCATCGGGGCTACATAGGTTAATATTCAGATTCTCAGTCGTAAACAAAAATTATGACATGATTTCAGTCGCTACTTTGTTATGCGTCTGTTAACTCATTCTACCCCATCACCGAAATCCCCAAATTTTGCCGTTGTCCTCTAAAGACTGCATTGCAGTGCCGGACACAGATCGAACAGGTGATGCCAGAATAGCTTGGCGCCCATAGGCGCCAAGCTATTCTGGCATCACCCTTGAACTAGCATGGTCGATCCTTATTTTGCTGTGGTGTGTCTGGGGTAGAATGAGTTAAGACTAAGCACCATCTGTAAAAGATGTATCAGCTACCACAACAGGAACAACCAAACATAGTACAGCAGTACAGCGGTTTTGAGCGACTACCCTTGCGAAAGATTGCCTGTCATGAAAGACCATCATTTACTGGGTGTCTGTACCACCTAAAGTGCTGGTCTTTCATGACATGTGATACATTTTGTCCTTCAATACTGCTCCTGAGAGAGCACCTGTCTGTTAGGATTACTTTTTCATTGCAAGAAGGACGTTTGTTAGTACTTACAGTGCAGGGGTAGGACAGCGGTCTGATTCTGTCGTAATCACACTGGCCGGCCGTGTCCCAAAGGTTAATGACGTAGGTTTCACCGTCCACCTTCACGTTAACACTTTCGTTGTCAAAACTGCAACGGAAGAAAAACATAATAAACGCTTTTGCATATTTAGCTCTAAGACCACGTGAAACCCGCAAACAGAATTCTCCACATTCAGTTTTGTCATAAAATTATGTTCATGTCCACTTTGGTGGGTTTTTTTCTATAAACATTTGTAAAAATCATTTCCTCTAGTCGTATCATGGTTATACATATATAGGTAAATTTTAAAAAATCCATAAATACATGAATCAATTTATTAATCAATCATTCAGTCAGTTAATTAATAATGAATAATAAATAAATAAATAAATAATTGTTTCAACGCATACACTCACACTGTGGGGACGTAGTCTCCAGGGAATTCGTTCTTCGTGTACATCGATATCAGGTTTGTTTTACCAACAGCCCTGAAAATGGAAAAGGCGAACGGTTACAATAGCAGCCTCATCACTGAGTCAAGCAATTTGTAAACTCAAACACACAGCCAGACACAACTAATATAAAGCAACATGTGGTGAACACGCAGAAAAAGATGAAAATTATTAACCCATTTAGCCCCGAGTCCTTCCAGCAGGAGACTGATTGCCCATGATAATTCAAGGGAAATGCCAGATTAGCTTGGCGCCTGAAGGCGCCAAGCTAATCTGGCACTATCCTTGAATTATTTTGGTCAATCCATCTCCTGCAGCTGGTACACCTTCAAAATTTGAGAAATGGGACCTTGGGAGTAAAAGGGTTAAGAGTGACAACACCGGCTTCCCATAATGGCATAAACCAGTATCAGTATTCATTTTGTGAAAGCAAGGCTTTAAATATAATACGCTGCAAATCTCGCTTTCTTAACCCCCCCCCCCCCCCCCCCCAAATGGACATAGTGGCTTTTGGGGGAATTGAGCTTTCAATGTATTAGATTGAAAATCTCGCTTTTCGTAAAAATGAACTTACTGTCTTTTGCCATTGTAATATTAGACATATAATATGTATTCACTTAGTGCATTTCGCGGGAGGTGATTTTGTCTCCATCCACTCCCCCCCCCCCCCCCCACCCCCTCGTCCTTCCCCTCTCGCTAAAGTCAGTGTCAAACGGCGAATGAACATTTAGCCCTTATATCCCCGAATCCCTACAGCAGGAGAAGGCTTGAGCATGATAATTCAAGGGTAGTGCCAGATTAGCTTGGCGCCATTAGGCGCCAAGCTAATCTGGCACTACCCTTGAATTATCATGCTCAAGACATCTCCTGCAACTGGTACATAGTCGTTAGGCAACATTTCCAAAATTTGAGAAATGGGACCTTGGGGCTAAAAGGGTTAATCATTCGGCTGTCGCTAGTGTTTTTTTTTTTTGCAGAATCACCTGGTCAAAACTCGCTACCAGCACCCAGATCAGTGGTTAATACACACCAGTAAACAGAGGAAAACTTACCCATCGCCCACAACCACGCATTTGATGTGTCTTTGCATCTCGGTAATCTGGTCTCGATGTATCGCTGCCAAGTTGTTCTAGTCGCGCTCTGGAAACGAACAGTTGTTACATAAAAATGATTTGAAGAGCGGGAGCCTGATTAATATTGTTACCGGCCGTTCCGTGTATCATCCACATGATCAGTTCCGACTCAAACCGGCTTGCCATCTTCATTTTGCTGTCTGTCAAATTAGTAATATTCTACAAACATGGCGGCCGAGGAAAATGATAGGGCTTAATTTATTAGACTTGTAATTATACCTTTGTGTTTATCCGACACAATTTCTCTTACTGCCGAACGCTTTCTGTATTTAAAAGTGTTATGCTTTGGTAATGTTACTACAACAATTTATCCCCGCATGCTTTTCACTAATTCAGCTACTAGTTTTCAGTCGATGGCATGGAATACACTGACTTAACCCTTTTCTCGCCATGAGCGCATTTCCCGAATTTCGGAAGTGTTACTTAACGATTATGTACCAGTTGCAGGAGGTGGATTGACCATGATAATTCAAGGATAGTGCCAGATTAGCTTGCGCCATCAGGCGCGACGCTAATCTGGCGGCACTACCCTTGAATTATCATGGCCAAGCAATCTCCTGCTGTAGGGTGTTGGCACTGAAAGGGTTAATCAGTAATGAAGAAAATGTCTCTTACCTTGTTTTTAAAAACACTAAATCGGTTCACGCTACAACTGTATTCAATTAGATTGCAGTGTTCGTCCTCCCTATGTGTTAAATGTAATTTTTCGTTATACGAACGACTAACTAGTCAGTACTCGCACCCTGAGGAATACACCCTCGATAAGCAGCAAAGTTCGAATGAAAGCGTTTGAGCCGCCGCGGGTGTTGTTATAGTGTACTTATAGTATAGTCAATGACTAGCGGCCTATTTTTAGAGGTGCTAAATGTAACTTAAACTTAGCGTACATGAGGGACGGATCCATTTCGAAGTATAACTTCCTGGTTGGCCTTATTGCGGCAAAAGACGCAGACAAAGTACACAGTGGGCCCCTCCTCCTCAGTCGGGAACATTGACATGAACGAGGCAAGCAAGAGGCATAGATCTTCATCAGCCCCCGGTTATTTGCGGGGGCTGATGAGGATCTATGTCTCTTGTAGGTTCTTGCTGAACGGTATAGGCGGTCGGCTGGGCAGTGTGGTCGTGACATCGACATGTTGACGACGGCGACCGGTGTGGAGTTATGGGCCGGATTGTTTCTATCTATCTATCTATCTATATCCCGTAGTCTTGCCGACCGTTGGGGCACCACTGATGACTTAACAACCAGCTCCCTCCATTCCTCTCACACCACATGCCGGATTGTTTACGTCGTTTTAAGTCGGAATAGTGGGAATTGTCAACATTGAATTTCAGTCTTTGCGTCAGACATACTATTGTCTATGCATTTTCATTCACATGCCGGACTATAGTAGATGAAAAACGAGAGTGTGTCAGTTCGGACAATATCCGCACAGATTCAGTTGCAGTAAACCGGGAGCAAGACACGCTTCGCTTCTGTCAGCGAAGTTGACTCATGAAACTAGTCACTAACTTCAAGGAACACCTACCATTTCTATGCAGTTTTCTGATCAGTGTAATTTCCAAATGCGTCAACGTCAGTCAACTAAATTGTACAACCATGGGCGGGTTAGTTACCTCCCTCCTTGGGGTGGGTCATTGCCACCGGTAGGGAGATGGGGGGGGGGGGGGAGAGAGAGAGAGAGAGGAGGGGTGTTTCCAACTTTTTGTTTGGGATCTTCAACCTGATACAAAAGAAGGCCTCCCGACGCCAGAATTCGTTCCGAGGGGACGAAAAATCACACAGCTGGAAGAACTGAGGTCTGTGTGTGTGTGGTGGTGGTGGTGGGGGGGGGGTGCGGGAAGGGGTGGGGGTGGGCATGGGGTGGAGGCGAAGCGTGCCAAATGTATGTGAAAACTTCTTGCACCTTCTCCTCACCACACGTCGAAATATCAAAAAGCTGGGGGAAGAGGTGGGTGGATGTGTTCCGAACTCCAGAAAGGGACCTTGATATAGCATTTTATAGAATTTTTGGGAGTGGGTGCCGGGGGGTGGGGGGGAGGGGGAGCGGGGGTGTCCGTCTGGAACCCCTGGATCCCCCCCCCCTCCCAGATTCGCCCCTGACAGTCTTCTCGTTCAGTGCTCTAGATACAGGGCCGGACCCAGGGGGGGTTACCTGGGTTCCGGAACCCCCCCCCCCCCCCTCCCAACAAAAAAAAAAAAAAAAAAAAAAAAAAAGTGAATTTTTTTTATGCAAAGGGAGTTTCAAAGTTTTATTATTTTTTTATTGTTTTTAAAACATTGCAGTTTTTAGTCACTTTTGATCCAAGGCACAAAGAGTTATTTATAGACAATTCAACGGAAATCCATTTCAAGGGATCCGTTTAAACGTCCAAAACGTTTTCCCGTTGAAACAACCAAGTAACCCAACCCCTAACCCTAAATTAGTAAATGCAGCCATATTTTCTTGTTCTGGCCACAAGCCTCTTCCAGCGCCTTCACCTTGATACAGCCCTAATCCCCCAAAAACGACTTTTTAGAAAGATTAATTAAGACGCTAAGTTGATAATTATGATAATTCGTTGTAACGAACATCCGTTGAAACGACCATCGTTGAATCGTCCAAAAACATCGTTGAAATGGATTTCCGTTGAATCGACCAGGTACCCAAAAGAGTTGCTTTCCTTCAGTGCATGTCTTTCCGAGAAAGATCCGTGAAAAGACGTCTGACGTCATTAAGGTTTGTGGGGGGAAGTTTAAATCTAGATCTATTTTCTTTGGTAACACTTCACTTTTGCTGTCTCCTCGAAAATGCCGAAACTGAAAAAAACAGATGCTGATGGCAGTAGGCGACTGTCATGCTGGTTTTCATCAAGCTCCATTTCAGAAGGTGGGTACATTTTTAAATCCAATTTTGTCTCATAAAAGAAATGTAGTCAGTAGAACTAGGTAAAATTCACCCATTCCGAATTCGATTCAAATGAGCACGTGGCGATGGCGCCGGTACTTCCTTCCTGTGAGTGTAGCCTATGCTGTAGGAGCTGATACTAGCTGCATATAATGAATATCATAGATATAAAACAGCCCCACTTATTAAAATACCAAAACAGGTAACAATTAAAGTAATGCATAGCCTAAAATTTATTTCACAAAGTATTATGATATATAACTTTAAAAATGTCAATTTAAAGAATAAAGATATCGGCATCAATGATCAATATTGCTTTTATATTTATAAAAAAAATCTTTGGACGGCAAAATATCGTTTTCAATAACAAAACCAAGGGCTAAGTTATAAGGTATCGTTTTCACTAGTGCAGCTTACTAGCTATGTATTGTGACGTAAATCTCTTCGGAGAGCAGAACAGAACCGTCTTGATTGCTGACTATGGAAACCATAGTCTATCTGACACCACTTTGACAGCGTCGCCATCAATTGTGACGGCAACATAGCCTTTCCGGGTGCGAAACCGTCATGACACTTCGGTTTTTGGAACGACAAGAAGCCATCATGACGGCATCCCAACCACTGCCTTTTTCACATAATAAAATGGAAAATAAAAATGTGCTGAAATTTTGCCAACTGCTGAAGATCAGCAAATTTGTTAACAGTTCCTATGCCTGTGAACAGCGTGCTACAAAATAAGATTATTCACCCTTAGGCCTTTTGTTGATGAAATTTAAAATAAGCTAAGAACTAATCAGAAAACCACTGTTTTTTTTATATTAAATTATTATTATAAAATTGTAGTAGACGTGTTAACACCTGCAATGCATAATCATATATAAGATGTTGAAAAGACGGTTCTATTTTATTTTACATTTTTGTTGTTGCTTTTAGGATAATTTCATGTTTTAATTTTTATGTTATGTCTTTGTTTTTGTTTTTTTGTTTTTTTTCTTTTTGTTTGTTGTTGTTGAGTAAATTGTAAAGCGCTTAGAGCTGTTTACAGGTAAACGCTATATAAGAAAACCTTTAATAATAATAATAATAATAATAATAAAAGTTGTTTTTCTAAACGGCAGATGATGCAGTTCCTCGAAAGAGACAAAAATCAACCCAAAGTGAGACCACTGGCAGTGGAGTTCGAAACAGTGACATGGGAACAAGTAAAAGCAGTGTTGGTGAGTAATTTACTGCCCCGCCCCCCCCCCCCCCCCCCCCCTCTCAAAAAAAAAAAAAATTAAATACAACCTGAAATTGATACGTGATTGAGTGTTTCAATTTAATAATTAATATTAAACAAAATGACTGGTGTGTTCCATTGGCTATCATTAGCCTAAGAAGACTCTACGAGTCATAAGGTAGCAAAGATTTTGTCCATCATTTGGGGGGAGGGGTCTAAAAAGAAAAGCTGTTATTTCAGATCATAAATATATATCTAAGCTTGACTGAAGTGTGTAAACGAAGACATATATATGCTTTAAATGTAATTATCTTGTTGCAGGTCTCTCTCTCTCTCTCTCTCTCTCTCTCTCTCTCTCTCTCTCTCTCCCTCTCTCTCTCTCTCTGATCTCTCTCTCTCTCTCTCTCTCTCTCTCTCTCTCTCTCTCTCTCTCTCTCTCTCTCTCTCTCAGTATGTGTGACTCTGTGTGTGTGTGTGTGTGTGTGTGTGTGTGTGTGTGTGTGTGTGTGTGTGTGTGTGTGTGTGTGTGCGCGCGTGCGTGCATGCTGTGTGTGTGTGTATGTGTGTGTGTGTCGGCGTGAGAGAGAGAGAGAGAGGGGGGGGGGGAGATAGCACCTGCATACATATTTGCCCTTGCTGTATGAACTTTAATGTACTTAATGATTCTTTGTTTATTGCTTTACTTTTTACTTTGTATTTTTACTCATTTTATATTTTTGTGCGTACGCGTATGCGGGTAGGAATGTCTGGAGTGCGTGTCCGAGAGCGTGTGTTTGTTTTTGTGCGTATGTGCCTGAGTGCGTGCGTGTGTAAGTGTGTGTGTGTGTGTGTGTGTGAGTGTTCGTGCGTGTGTGCATGCGTACTGAATTGCGGTGTACATGAGTGTGTGTGTGTGTGCGTGCGTGCATGCGCGAGTTGTGATGTGCATGCGTGCGTACCTGAGTGCGTGTGTGGGTATGTGTGTGTGTATGTGCGTGGTGCGTGCGTGCGTGCGTAAGCGAATGCAGCAGTGCATGCAGCAGTGTGTGGTATGTGTATGTTTACATGTCTATGTCACTTATGTAGTAGATGTAGCAACGGCAAGTTTGAAAACTGGTCCTGTTACCAATAACTTCTACCGTTGGAAAATAAAGGTTCATTGTTCATTGTTCATTGTTCTCTCTCTCTCTCTCTCTCTCTCTCTCTCTCTCTCTCTCTCTCTCTCTCTCTCTCTCTCTCTCTCTCTCTCTCTCTCTCTCTCACAGGTACACACACAATCGTTTTAGTATTTCAGACTTCTCATAGACCCAACTTTTATTTGTATTTCAGACTCCTCCTCAAGCATTGATCAGCCTGCCGGGGGCCTGCTTTCTGAATCCTCTGCCATGCCAATGACCAACCAGCCTGATGTGAGCCTGCTTTCTGACTCTTCAGATTTCTCCTCTCAGATCACCAGCAACAAAAATATCGATTTTGGTGAAGTTTTCAAGAAACACACGCGAGTCGTTTCACTGTCAAGCCGTGACAAGGAGCATCTTCTAAGGCAACACTGGAGACCATCACCTGGTTTTCAGTTTCCAACAACAGTGATAAACAACAAGAACCGAAAATTTCAGCATGAGTGGTTGCAAAAGTACTCCTGGCTTGTGTATTCTCCTTTCGAGGATGGGGCTTACTGCAAGTATTGCCTATTATTTGCAAAGTCTACTGAAAACCTGGGCAAGTTTGTGAAGTCGCCATGCAAGAACTGGAATAAAGCCTGTGATCAGATCAAAAAGCACTCGTTATTACAATACCACAAAGATGCAATGGCAAATGGAGAGCAGTTTTTGACAATCATGGATAAACCAGAGCAGAGCATCGCCAGTGAAATCAATCAGAAAAATGCAGAAAACATCGCTGCAAATCGACAAGTTCTGACAAGCCTCTTCAGGATTGTTGAAGTGTGTGGAAGACAGGGGTTAGCTCTGAGGGGCAACTGTGATGATGGCATTCTTCAGAGTGAGAACAGAAGCAATTTCAATGCCCTTTTGAATCTGTGCATCAATGCAGGAGATGAAACTCTCCGGAAACATCTAGATACATGCGATAAGAAGGCCACATACATTTCAAAAAGTACACAAAACAGACTGATAGAGGTTCTTGGTGATCAGATCCGCAACAAGATTCTTGCAGAAATTATTGCAGCAAAACAGTTTACCGTGCTTGCTGACGAAGTCACAGACAGCTCAAACTGGGAACAACTTTCAATTATATTGAGATTCGTCGATGGAAGTCTGAAAGTTCGTGAAGAGTTCCTGGTTTTTGTCCAGTGCAGAGATACCACAGGTGAAACACTTTACAACAAGATTGTTGAGTGTCTGGGCTTGTGGGGGCTTGATTTCAACAATGTTAGAGGACAAGGTTATGACGGGGCCGCAAACATGGCAGGAAAGTTTAAAGGAGTGCAGGCACGTTTTCAAGCAAGGAACAACAAAGCACTGTACTTTCACTGTGCTTCCCATAGCTTGAGTCTCTGCATTGTAAAAGCATGCGGCTTGCCTGCAGTGAAGAACATGATGGGAGCACTGAGGGAACTGTCACTGTTTTTCTCAAACTCTCCAAAGAGACAACGAAAACTTGAAGATACCATCGAAGCATCTCAGCCTGACACGACAAAGACAAAGCTTGTTGATCTGTGCAGAACAAGATGGGTAGAAAAACATGAAGCACTGGAGGTTTACACATCTCTCTTCCTGGTTGTTCACGACTGTTTGGGACAAATGTGTGAAGACAGTGACAATTGGGACAGTGAGACATTGACCAAGGCAACTGGCTTTCTCCACACCTTGAGCAACAGTGTTTTCCTCGTTGCATTCGTTGTCGTCCGCAATTGTTTGCGTTACTTAAAACCCTTGACAGTGAAGCTCCAGAAAAAAACAAAAGATGTTGTCGATGCCTACAGGGAAATCAAAGAGGTCAGTAACTGCATGTCTTCTATTAGAAGAGATGTCGACACAGCGTTCGTTGCCTGGTTTGGTGAAGTCAGCAAAATGGCAAATGCTTTGACAACTGATGTTGTTGTTCCTCGTCAAGCATCCCGCCAGACTCTCCGTGACAACCAACCTGCGGCCACTCCAGAAGAATATTTCAAGATTAGCATTGCCATTCCTTTCTTGGAACACCTGTCAACCGAATTGGACTCGAGGTTCAAAAATGCTGACCTAGCAGTTGATGGTCTCTGTCTGGTGCCAAGCACTTTAATAGACAACCAGGATGGTTTCATGCAGGTTCCAGAAGGGGTGAAGACACTGGCAATGTTGTGGGAGTCTGACCTACCAGACAACGCTACCCTTGATGCAGAATACCAACGGTGGGTTTGCAAATGGCGAAGTGCTGCTGAGAATGCGACAGCTATCATCCCATCCACGGCATCAGAAGCACTGAAACACTGTGACAGGGATTTTTATCCCAACCTGTTCATCATGCTAAAGAACCTTTGCACCCTGCCTGTCACTACTGCCGAGTGTGAGCGTTCAAACAGTCAGTTGCGCAACCTGAAAAACTACCTGCGCTCTACAATGGGGCAACAGAGACTCAATGCACTTGCTTTACTGAAAGTGCACAGGGATGTTGATATTGACTTCAAAGAGGCAGTGAACTGTTTTGCCAGAAGATACAATTCACAAATGGTACTAATGCCGAGGAACCTAGTGCAGCAAGACTGAACTGAAGTGAAAGCAGGGCCCTGATGTTCATAAACTACAAGGTAAAGCTTTATACCGTTAACGATCAACGAAAAGTAGTGAATAATAATAGTATACAAAACATCTCTGTTGATAAATAAATGTTTGTGTGTGTGTGTGTGTGTGTGTGTGTGTGTGTGTGTGTGTGTGTGTGTGTGGGTGTGGGTGTTTTTTTTAAGGGAGGGGCAGGTGATAATTTTTGTACCCCAGAGTTTGTCAGTTCGATTGTTCAAAAAGCTCAAAGTCCCCAGACCATCACAAATGGCTTTTTCAAGGCTCAGATTGCACCAGATTGCACCATTTTGCATCCTTGAAAAAAAAAAATTCCGGGGGGGCATGCCCCCGGATCCCCCTAGAAGGCTCGGCGCTTCGCGCCTTCGCTTTATACTGAATCTGTAACCCCCCCATCGACTTTTCCCAGGTCCGGCCCTGAGATATACTGATAAAACAGATATTTTCAATGCTTCTCGGGAACGACAATGTAAAGCATAAAAATATTAAGGAAACTCAATGGTACGTAAAACGGGGCAATATTTAGCACTCAAGCACCATCACCAAAGCAGTTTTTGACACAATAACAAGGTATGTGTTTAACATAGTCTTTAGCCATGAGTAATGTCAAGTTTTAATCCGTTATAAGCAGCCATGCAAAGGTTGACGTTGAACTGCATTGCATGGGCATGGTCTCTGCATTTTCCTAGTCGTTCCCTGGCTTTTTGTAATGAGCATAAATTGATATTGTGAGAATACATAGCCTTCTTCTCACCACCCCTGGCCCTCCATCCCCCCCCCCCCACCCCCCGCTTCTTTTCATCAGCGCGCGGGCTAAAGACTTTGCCTTCGAATGCCTGTGTGCGTGTTTCAGATACTGGATGGCAATGTCAATCAGTTCACAGTGTTAATCCTTTGCGCGTTGATAGCGGTTTTTGTCGCGATGATTCCTACAGGATCATCGCGACAAGAACCGCTACCGACACGCAAAGGGTTAAAGTTTATCGGTGTATCCGGCTTTGTGGGGCCTAGATAACTGCGTTGATTTATGTTATCGTGCTTGTCAGCATTCCGACTTTTATTACCCGGAACTGTCGGAGCTGTGATTGTGTAATGTTTGAATCTTTGGGCCTAGAACTGCAGTAGTATTTTTATTTAGGGGTTGAAAATCGTGATTGGCGTTTTTTCAGTTCTCTTGATTCAAATTTGTTCATCCACTTGATCATTGAAAACAGCATTCATCGTGAAACGTGAAAGCTAAAATAAGATTTTCGAGCTTCGTAAAACGTCCTAGTTATTTCGTGAAACGTGAAAGTCTATTGCCACACTGTTAATCTCACTCAGAACACCCCTCACCCCTTCCGCGCGTTTGATTGTCCGGCCATTTAAAGGTCGTGGAATCTGTTACTCCGCCATCCAGTCCAGTCAGTCCTGGCATCGCTCCCTACCCCCCCCCCCCCCCCCCCACACACACACACACACACACACACACACCTCACAGTTGTTCGGCCATGAAGAGGATACCAAAATGTGAAACGTGAATGTTAGTGTTTTGAAATTGTGATTCGTGAATCGCAAAATAAAATCGTCGTGAGTCCGTGACGTAACTCCCTCCCTCCCCCCCCCCCCCCCACACACACACACACAAAGCGGAGGGGGGAAGGGGGGGGGGGTAGATTCTTCTCTTCCATTTCGATAAAAAAGAAAGGTATGTTCTTCTTGTCGTAGTTCTCCTGCCTTATTATGCAACTTATTTTGACAGTGACGGTATAATTGCCCACTTTACCCGTCATAACCTGATTAGTCGGCATCCAAGTTCTCGTCAACCAGTCAAATTCACGAAAAGTGGGACACAAGTCATCTGGTAGGGCACATCTTCCGCCTTAACTGGATTTTAGTTATGATGTGAAATTGGACTGTCTCTCAGTTTCAGCAGGAGGGACCACGAGTTAGATTTATTAGCAATTTGTTTGCAAAGGAAAGACTGACCTAATGATGATAGTCTGTGCTTACTTCCATAAACCATTTCAATGCAAGATTGTTTGCGTCATAGGCGTTTTTACTCCCAGGGAAAACAACGTTAAACAGATCGACCATGACAGATCAAGGGTAGTTGCCTGAAAAGCTTGGCGCCTAGAGGCGCCAAGCTAATCAAACACTACCCATGATCTGTCATGGTCGGGTCATTTCCTGTGAATCTTTTGGAAAACGAGTCTTAAGTGTGAGCTTCTCAATGTGAACGGTTTGACGCTGAACGTGAAAACATGACTAGTACATGTATACGCAAAATCGTCAGCAGCAGCCATGCCTGCTTCCGTCCGGAATAAGGACTTATCATACTCATAGACAGATGAAAGGTCAATTGGTATTCCAATTTCACTAGATTTCAAAGGGATGGTTTTGCCTGTGTGTCAATGTGTAGGCTACGTAAAATAAGTCGGACAATCTAGGCTGAAGAAATCGGCACTTATACTATAGGCGAAAAGAAATCTCGGCCTAAGAAATCGGTCACGGAGTCTCGATTAACTCTTAAAACCCGTAACTAAACGACTTTCATTATGTAGAATGGAAGTCATTTAGTACTTGGGGGTGGGGGGTTAAAAGTTAAGAAACAAACAAAACAAACGTTTCTTTCCAGACTAAAGATTTTAGTTGATCTGTCTACCCAGCAAAGAGAGGTCACCATTTCTGACCGTTTAATAATCAATTTTTTAATATTTTTTATAAAGGTCTTTTTCGCCTTAAGTTGGTCTTCTGCTTTCAGCAGAATATGTCTTTCTGACGGCAAAAGAAGAGCTTTTCTATGGTAAAATGATATTTTCTTAATAAAGTGATAAGCATGATAAATCCACGATAGTCAATCTGAGAAGAAACTTTTTTTTTTTTTTTTTTTTTTTTTTTTTTTTTAGGCGAAATAAGTCGTTACGGAATTTCACTGAAGACTTCTTTAAAATCATTCACACACACACACACACACACACACACACACACACACACACGCGCGCGCGCGCGCGCGCGCGTCATCATGCGAGTCGACATGCTTAACAGCACAGGAAGAAACTGGTTTTATAAAGACAAAAGACAACTTTATTCGCAGTTTTGTTGCTGACCAATGCAAAGGTTACATACATTAATAAACAATGTCAAACCTTGCAATTTGATACAGCAAACATGTACTTAATCAATAACGCATCAAACGCTTTATGCCAAAATGTATCGAAATTGACCCTTCCAGCCACAGAAAAAGCAGGCCATGGCCACAAATAAGCAACTGGCGACAGCTACAAAGATACACGTCTTTACTACACGCCACCCAGCAAAACTAATGCGCAAAGCGGCTCACAAGACGAGGCCTTTCTGTAACTGCTACGCTGCAAGTAAAAGGCCATCTGGCCGACGTAGGCCCAGTGTATTTTTGTGCACTGGGTACTTGCTATCAGTGGCGTAGGAAGATACATTTTTCATGGAGGGGGGGGGGGGGGGGGGGGAAGGAGGTTAGCTTGCCTGACATGTTACTTTTCAGACTAAAAAATATTTTTTTAAAACACAGAACAGGACAATAACAGATCTTATGATTTTCTTCTCCAAAATATTTTGTTCTCAATAATGATAAAATTAACAAAATATTTTTTTTCCCCAAGAAACAATTTTTTCGTGTTTTTCTCCTTTAAGATTGCAGGGGATACTTTGTCTCCCCCCCCCCCCCCTTTCCCCTCCACTGACTATTTTATTGGGGGAAAGATATCCCCCTGCTCCTATTCCACTATGTTGGAAGTTGACGAAAACGCAATGCTACTAAAACACTCGGCATTCAAATTTTTAAAAAGAAAAGGAAAAATGACACGTGTTTGTTGTTTGTATTTTTTTACAATCCCTTTGGCTGTCGACAACATCCTAACGAAGACAGAAACGCGTTTAAAAAAGACAGTTGCAACACAGTTCGTTACTATTTCGAGTTAAACCCCTTTTTCATATGCTTAAAAACAAGTACATAATTTGCGGTTTATCTTTTCGTGATGGGCAGTGGCGCTATTTAAGCCATTCAGCCCTACCGTACTACAGCAGGAAATGGGTCGACCATGATAATTCAAGGGTAGTGCCAGATTAGCTTGGCGCCTATCGGCGCCAAGCTAATCTGGCACTGCCCTTGAATTATCATGGTCGATCCATCTCCTGCAACAGGTGCATAGTCGTTAGATGACGCCTCCCAAATTTGGGAAATACGTGGGCCGGGCTGAAAGAGTTAGTAATTCTTCCTCAGCGCAGCGTGTTTTTTGCTTGGGGTGTTCTCTGGATCTCAGACGCCTGGCAGTCACTTTTTTGATCGGGATTTTTGCAGCTGTCGGTAGCGACTTTTGGCGCGATGCTGCCTACAGGAATCATCGCGACAAAACTCGCTACCGACAACCAAAGGGTTAAACATTATTTTATCTTTGGACGAATGAGAACTGGTATGTGACTTCGGACCTTAAGGCGCGGAGGCGTACGGCCCAAAAATATGGAACGGCACAACAAAACGTACTCGCTACCGTAATTTTCAATGTCACCTATACTATTAGAAATGACGGCTGTGACATTCACTGCCGCACAGAAAAATACAAAAAGATTGTTACGTAAGACTTCTCCTACTTCTTAGTAGGTTCTTGCCAACTAGAACTCCGCCAGGACTCAAATTACGGACTCCGTACACACACAAAGCAACACAAAGCGCTTACTTTTGTCCGAGGCGTTTCAGTTGTCACACTTTCTACCATCCAAACACTAGATATCAAGACACGGGCACCCTAAAGAGTCAGTAGAGATGTTGACTCTGCAAAAATCCAAAGAACTGAAATGAAGGAGCCGAGATCTACAAGCTTAAGAGGTTTACGTACATGGCGCAAGTCTACGATGGCACAATCATGCGAGAGAAGTCTGCGCGTGCATGCATTGTTAGAAAAAATAAATTATAACCTCACCCCGAGTATCTAGGATGGACCAGGAGGTCAGATGCATGATCTTAAATCCTGTCAAACCACCAGTAGTTCCACAATATTGCAAACCACGTGAGCTTAAATCCTACGCAAGGCACTCCGCCATGCCAGTTGCGCATGTAAGCTTTAAATTTTTGCGCAAGACGGTATGCAACCTGCTCCGCATTGTACGTGAGTGAGCTTAACCTATTTACTCTGACGCACTACAGCAGGAGATGGATCGACCACGATAATTCAAGCGTAGTGCCAGATTCGCTTGGCCGCGCCGTCAGGCGGCGAGCGAATCTGGCACTACCTTTGAATTGTCGTGGTCGATCCATCTCCTGCAACTGGTACACAGTTTTCACCTCCGAACTTTGGAAAATGTGGCCTTGGGGTTAAATCCTGCTAGAGTTACTACACAATATGCTCCTCTATAGCCGTCCACTTTTCATAATGGCTCGAGCAGGATTTAAAGCTCACGCTTGCAACTGACCCCGCCACCCTGTCGGGATCTGTTCCAACCCAGTAATTCTGGATGAGGCGTACATTACTAGCCACAACCATAATTATTTTCTGTACATGAACTATCAACATAGTACGGTGTAATGGTACAAAGGAAGTATAAAGTAAAACTGTGTCACACTTTGAAGTTCATAAAATGACTCGACAAAACAACCGTTATGCGGAAATAAAACTAGGAAACAAGGTCAAAACGTATGTTCTGTCCTACATTGTGCAGGGACTAGTGAACGTCAGGACAGCCCTATGCGGTTGATCAACTCGGCCTTTCTATAATGAAAAAAAAAAGATTTAACTTTACAAAACATACGAGAGAGAGAGAGAGGGGTGTGTGGGGAGGGGGGAAAGAGAGAGGGAGAGATGCACAATGTCAATATAAACTGTACAGGTTTCCGTAAAATTCGTTCACAACAGATCTTGCTTCAAAACTCAATTTGAATGAATACATGTATTCTTAACACGTAAAATAAAAGCCTGTCCGTGAAAAAATGTGTACAACAAAATTCTCATATTTCATGTGGAAATAACGTTCTTTTAATCCTTTGGCCGTCAGTAGCACTTTTTGTTCAAGGTGATTTCTACAGGAATCAGCCTGAACAAAAAGCGCTACTGACAAAGAGTCAAAGTAAGCCAGGGCATAATAGTGTGTGTGTGTGTGTGTGTGTGTGTGTGTGTGTGTGTGTGTTAGTTTCATGTTGGAGAATTTGTTTAACCCTTTTCATCCCGATACACCCACTGCTTGAAATAAATTTGACGGATAGTTCAAGGATGGTGCCATAATATCTTGGCACCTGAGGTGCCAAGTTATTCTGGCACCACCCTTGAACTAAATGGTTGATCTATTTATTTCCTGATCTGTAATGTAGCCTGCATGGGACAATATGCAATTTTTTTTTTTAAATCAGCCTCAGGATGTAATGGGTTAAACAGCGTACGCATTCAAGGTCACAAGCCTCTTTGACTTCGTGTGCTTGTCATTGTTGCTTCACACTCATGTAAAATTCAGCTGTAGTTTGTAATCATTCAGTTCTTAGCTACTTGCAGAATCTCTCAAGGCAAACATGACACAAACAGTTTTTAGTGTTTGTTAACTGGCTAGATATTTCTCTCTGTACAAAACTGAGCACGCACAGCTATTATACAACAAATTTAGCAACAGTATTCAAGTTTGTGCACTCAACTATGTGTGAGCTGACGTTTTCATTATGATCACTCCATTTCCTTCAAACATCTGAATAAAAGAACCAAACTGAACAACAGCTAAAGAACCAAACTGAACAACAGCTGTGCATTTTGGTATTTATTTTTCATATTCTCACCATATTTTTGCTTCTGCAGAATTTGAACGCAAGTTAACTCTTAACCTAAGTCACGGTGAATTGGTTATTCTCTCTAGTCCAAGACAACATCGACTCGTATCTAGTCATTTGTACAAGAAAAAGTAGAAAACACAACAATGTATTTGTAAACAACATCCACGACATCAAATTCAAATACTGATGGTTGTCGTTTCTCCCAGATCAATTCTTTGCATGAAAGAAAGTTTATACATGTTGCAGGTATGCATGTCTGACCTACAAACGTGAAAAATGCTCACAGATTGAAGTTAAAGTACACCATTTCACCCCTTCTTTCCAGAAAAATGTGGACACCACCCAACTGAAAGAGGCAATGAACCTCATAAGCCCCAGAAGATGCTGTGCCTCGATAGCTCGGAGCCTCAAGGCCTGATGCTAGCCAGGTACCACCCCTCATTATTAAAATACGGTTCATCCAAACTGTAATGCAACTGGGTTGAATGGGTCAGTGGTGTTCTTTTAGCCATCGAGCATTTTGCCAAATGATGTGGCAAAAGCGTACCATTTACCTATCTGCAGGGAAGACAAAACAGTTGTAGGTGGATATACAACAGTACAGAAACACAAAAGAACCACCCAAATTTTAAGGCTGATTATCATTACTGTTTTTATTTTTAGAAATCATAAGCACTGTACAAGCTGGCTAACAAGACTCAAGCACACACGCTGGCAAGTGCAAACAAATGTGTGGAAATGGTTACATGAAATACAGGTAAAGTGGACTTATCATAGTCTATAGATACAGCCTATCTAATAAACAAAGAAGAGATGTTGTGAAAAAATAAATGGACAAAGTGATACTATGAATAACAAGATGAATGGTGTGATACAAACTTAATGATACCCTAAAAGTGAAAGGTATAATGCCAACGCAAAGCGTGCCTGCAACTCACTCAAGCATGTACTGATTATCTGATCTGCACCTATTATGAATCTTATTCACAGCAAAGTGCAGGTACAAAAAAAAAAAAAAAAAGCAAAGAATCGAAAAGTAAGACTTCACAGGTGTCTCTGCCTGACAACCAACCTATCCTTCTACAATTTATGCAAAGGTTGAAATACAAATGTTACAAAATGAGCCCCCAAGCAACGGAATTATAAATAAATTTGTGCTCTCACAATTTTTCTACGTAAAATCAAAGATTGTCTGTGCCTGCTGCTTATGACAACAAAAACTGAAGCAGCTGAAAGAGAACAGCAGAAACAAACAACGTCTATCACAGACCACCCCGCCTCGGTCTTGATGTGAATATCCCATAGGCAAATGCTCCCTGGGCTGATGTTAGCCATAGGTGGCCCGCACACTTATGAACAAATCACCTTTGGCCAACGTCAGCCCAGAGAGATTTTACTGACTGGTCCACATCCAAATCAAGTACACTTTTCAACAAACCTTCATAGTTTTGTCTCATCTGATAATCACTGGCATTCCATTTGCATCTTAATTTTTACCTCCTGATTCCACAGGAAGAACGTTTCATCATATTTTGTTCAAGTACAGCAAAATTTCAGATAAAGAAATGTTATCAGTGAAACTGTTACGGATGTCCGGGGAAATAAATGGTCAATGAAATATACATTATGTACCTTCCACAGCAATGACTGAAGGAGTTCCAAGACGAAATGACATGACGAAACAACAGAATGCCCATTGCTTTGTAATACTACATAGTGAAAATGTGACGGTCTTTGGCCCCAAACCCAAAAACAAGGCAGCTTGATGGTACACAACATAATATGCCTGTGTCATTTTGTAAAAGTGGCAATGAGGCACAAGAGAAGCACTGGACACACTAAGACAACCCAAACCCAAAATCTTTATTTTAAAAAAAAATCTTTAAAAAAAAGAAAGATAACAGCAGCAGAAATGGCAAATTTTATACAAGTATATACAAGTAAGACAAACTGGATACAAGAAACTCTAAGTACATACACAATGACTTCTGCACTGTTCAATATACAGGTCAGTCTCATTATATTGCAATTTCTGGCAGCCATGAAGTAAGACTGCAATATTGACATTTGCGCTAACCCATTAAGCCCCTATGCACTACAGCAGGAGACAGATCAACCTGAACCATATTTCAAGGGTAGTGCCAAATTAGCCTGGCAAAAATCAGGACAAGCTGATCTGGCACTACCCTTGAATTATCACGGTCAGTCCATCTCTTGCAACCAGTCCAGTCACTAGGTTACACCTCCAAAATGGGGGAAATGCAGCACTGAGGTCAAATAGGTTAATGCAAGGCTAAGAAAAAAATATGCCTTAAGCAAAATGTCTTCCAGCCGATACTAGCTTTATTTTTAACTAAGCTTGGAGTCAGCCTGAGGACTTTTTGCCCTCATTTGGTATCTACTTGGGAGACACAGACCTCACTGCAATATCCAATTTGAAGTAATAATGAGGCTGACCTGTACAACCTTTTGCTTTCGACGTAAAAGTAATGAAACACCAAAACCTTAATTCAAAGCGTTAACACTCCGAGAGTTGTCTTCTGACCACATCACCACTCAAAAGTCAAATAAACCGTGACAGTTTCAGGGTATTGCCTAGAGGGGTAAGCTGTTCAAGCACCACCTTTTGCCTGTAATCTACTTCTAGTTTTAGTGTGCCAGGGCTGAACGGGTTAATTAATGTAACACTAATCATATTGCAACACTCCTCATCTACATGCATAATTGGTGTTCACTCCTATTACTTAACTGCTTCGCCGCCATGAAACTAAACACAGCTCAGCTGCAAGAGAAACAGATCCTCATGAGCCTCTGCAGTTGTAGGGGCTCACGAGGGTCTATGCCATTTGCTGACCCCACTTCGTATCCATGTTCTGCAGATAGCTTAGGTTTTTTGCCGTTGTATTCACAAAGATTTCACAAACACGATCTATGACCACTGGCAGTGAAGGGGCTGACCATCCCTAAGCCAGCCTCTTCCATCCACAAGAAGCATATAATTCTCATGAAACCCTGTCCCTGCAGAAGCTCATGTGAAATGTTGCCTCACGATGGCACAAATGCCCCTCATTTACATCTTCAGGCTATGACTGAAAGAAGAAACATACTCATCAAACCAGTTAACCCATATCATACTGAGGCTAAAAGCTTCCAATTTGTACACTGCCATATGCAAGCTACCTTACAGTACTTACAGATAAGGATATAGACCAATGGCTTTAGTTCAAGGGTGGTGCCAGAACAGTTTGGGGCCTAGAGGTGCCAAGATATTCTGGCACTACCCCTGAACTATCTTAGTCAAACTTATTTCACACACTGGTGTATTCTGAATGATAAGGGTTATATACTACTCCTAACTGATACACCAAATAACTGGCATGACAAGATAGTTTGCACTGCAGTAAGCAAAGCCATGTTGACCAGCAACAGTAACTAACAAAAAATGTAGGAAAGTGTGTTTTTCTCTCTCATAAAGACAATTCTCATTACTGGCAAATAAACCCATAACCCTGCAGAGCATAACTAAACACAAAAGAAGTCTCGAATAGTTTTTCACTGTGACATAATGTTAACATTATTTTTTTTCTCTTTAAGACACACAACTGTGTACATCAACTACTAAAAATTAGGAATAAAATCTTTAGCTTTAAACTGTACAAAACATTCTGTCAACCATACATTTTTAATACAACTGGAACCTTCTCATTAGCGACTGATGTTCCTAGTCTGAAGGACAAAATAAAGGCAGCATGTTACACAAATTTAATCCTCTTGTGCATGCAGCAACCAGTACTGTGAACAGTACTGGTGGCTGCATGCACAAGGGGGTCAAATGTACTGTAGCCTTTTTCTCGCCACTTACTCTGCCGCCTTGAAGATGCTCCCCAGTTACCCCTTTATAATCCAATATAACAAAAATTTCCTTCCCCTGTATCTTTGGTCATTCACAAAATCCTGCAGGTCTTCTTTTTCTTGGGCTTGGGTTTGGGGCACAGCACTGCCCGGATTGCTTCGTCAAAGACATTCTTCAGTCCTTTCTGTGTCAGGGCCGAGCACTCCAGATATTTGACTGAGCCAATTTCCTTCGCCATCGCCAGACCCTGCCGCAGAAAATTGATAAATTAATCCATTTAACCCCAAGGCAGAATTTCTTGAATTTTGAAAGTGTCACCTAATGGCTATGTACTAATAGTTGCAAGAGATGGATCAACCATGATAATTTCAAGGGTAGTGTCAGAATAGCTTGGTGCCACCAGATGTTAAGCAAATCTGGCACTACCTTGAATTATCATGGCCATCTTCTGCTGTTGTATGTCATGGCTAAATGGGTTAATTACAAATGACACTTAAATCATTCTACCCCAAGATCGAAATCCCCAAATTTTGCCGTTTTCCTCTGAAGACTGCATTATTGTGCAGGACACAGATCAACCATGATAAATCAAGGGTGATGCCAGAATAGCTTGGCGCTCATAGGTGCCAAGCTATTCTGGCATCACCCTTGAACTATCATGGTAGATCCTTATCTTGCTGTGGTGTGTCTGGGGTAGAAATAGAATGAGTTAACTCAGTTACTGCACCAAATTTTTTTTTACTTTACTCAATGCTGTCAAATAGTTTTCATGTACAACCCTGGCACACTATAACAGGAGAAATACTAAATATGACACCCCAAGGATAGTGCCAGATTAGCCTGGTGCCTGCAAGTGCCAAACTAAATGTAATATGGCACAACCCTTGAACAAAGTATAATGGTCAAGCTGACTCCTGAAACTGGTATGTAATATTCAAAAGGCAAACTCCCATTTCAGTATTTTACTGGCGTTAACCCTTTGTATGTCCGTCGCATCAATTGACGCGATCGCTCTGCCGGTCCCATAGCGTCCGTCGCGTCAATTGTCGTGCACGCTAGGGTTGTTTAGTGTACTGGCCAGCCGAGACAATTCAGTCTGTTAGGTTTAGAGACTGTACCCATAATTCAATTCGCCAGTTTCAGTTGAGCTAGCATGTTCGAAGGTGAATTTCGAAGCTATCGAAGCAAATTTATGGCGTTTCTTGCCTTGCACAAGCCAAAACAAGCGTCATGGCGGACAGTGACACTGATAAAGTGCCTGCAAGGTACATGCTTTTTCAATTCGATAAAGATGAGGTTAGTTCTGGCGATGAATTGGGTGCTATCGTCGGTGGAGAAGCTAATTTGGTTGCTTTCGATATTCTGATATCACTATCAGACATGCAAGGGGAAGGTGTTTTCCCGGACGCAGATGCTTGGATTCAGGATGACACACTCTCATGCCTTTCAACGAAATCGACGGTGGTACAGAGGCTTTACAAGAAAAAAAACTACAAGATATCCGAGAGACTTTTGGACTTCATAGAAGTGAAAAGAATTCAATTTTGAACATCTTTCATCTATATTGTTTGCATGTAAGACTTCAGACTGAAGAGTTGTGAGCCATCATCGGAGGTCAGTGCCATGTTCTTGTTTACTGCTAAAATTCTTTGGACATAGTGCCAGAAAGAGCGCTTTATATCGGATACACAAAGGGTTAATAACATATAAAGACATACAGGATAGAAGCTGAAATAAAAGAAAGACCTTTATAGAAATCTGTAAAACTAGCTTTTATTTCTGCCTCAGCTTTGCTAGCATTAGAGAAATTAAAAGCACAAGCAAAGGCTAACAACAACATTCTCCCCTTTCTTCTCCAGTGATTGATTAGTCATAGAAATGAGCAAGGGACTGACCGAGATGGAAAGTACTGACACAGGACTGTGACTGACCTGTGGGTAGGTGATGGGAGAGAGCTTTTTCTCTTTCAGCTTCTCAATGGTCTCCTTGTCCTCACGCAAGTCAAGCTTGGTGCCTACCAGGATGATAGGCGTGTTCGGACAGTGGTGGCTCACCTCCGGGAACCACTGCGAAGCAGAAAGAATTATGAATTCAGACCAACAGTGTGACTGTCGAGCATGTAAAATGGAAGGAAATTACTAAAAGAAAAAGTACAAAAGAGTTTAGTAGACTGTATTGTCCTTGTTGTTTACTTATTTTGAAGCATGCAATTGGTATGTAGAGTTAAGCCTGTAATTGAAGTAGGTAATTTCCTTGAAGAAACAATGTGCACACTGTTAACACTTTCAGGCCTTGTGTAGGACAAGAGATGGATCAACCATGACAGTTCAAGGGTGGTGACAGACCAAGCTATTGTCATCACCCTTAAACTATCATAGTTGATATTCCTCCTGAACTGGTATGTTTTCAGACTATATACATGTCCCAAATTGGGGAACTTTGACATTATGGCTCAATGTGTGTATGGTAATGTTTACAAAAATAAAACTAAGCAGCACTCAAATGTTCACAAGAACAAGAAAGGATAAGCCCTTATGGTTCACGTGTATGACCGATCTACATATGAGTGACCTTTGTGACAATACATAATGGGCTGGCATCTGCACCAGCAAAATCCATGTTTTCTCAAAATTTAAGCATTTTTCACACATCTGTCAACCCCCATGACCCTTGACCTTTGCGATGAGTCAATTAAATCAGTATGCATAGGAAGGTCTTATCAGCCACCTTTGTGCCAAATTTAAAAGTTTGCAAAAATGTTGATAATAACTACAATTCTATCAACAATTCGCATTTTACACACATTTGCCGACCTCTTGTGACCCTTGACCTTTAAAGGATCATCCAAATTAGTATGCATAGATAGGTCTTACCATCAGGTATCTCTGTACCATGTTTGGGTTTGAAGTTAATGAATAGTATTTGAAAAAAAAAAATCTTTTGTCAAAATATGACAATATTTTTACCTATTTCCTGAGCTCTTGTGACCCTTGACCATTCTGAAGGGTCAACCAAATTAGTATGCATAGAAAGGTCCTGCCACAAAGCATCCTTGCGCCAAGTTTGAAGGCTGTGGCTTGAATAGTCTCCGAGAAAATGCCAATGTTAAAGTTTACCACGGACGACGGGCAGACGACCACTGGCCCAGAAACAACATACTCACTTTTGCTTCGCAAGTGAGCCAGTCAAACTATGCAGAACTCAAAAACATCAGAAGAACTCAAACATCTTTATAATCAGTGTGATTTACTCCACCATCTAAGCCAGGTAACCTTAAATCTACACAAGGCAAGATGTGCACACAATCAGGAAATCAAAATACAGGTAAGCATCAGTGCAAGGCGGTACGCAGGAGTTTGACAGTATTTTACTTGTGATCGTGTTGGTGTAGTGCCAAATCTGTAAAGACTTGTTGACAAAAAAATACAACACTTGGTAGTGCCAAAATGGTTCTTGGTCCAGCTAAAGCCGAGATTGGCCCGAGGACCTCTTACTCATCCAGAACTAGAGACATGTGAGCGTTATATCAGATTCTGCAATATACTGAAGCATGTAATACTGAGCTGACCTGTATTATGTGCTATACAGTTATTCACATTATTTTTAACCCATTGCCTGTTGGTAGTGGTTCTGTTGTGATGATTCCTGTAGGTAATTTAACTGTTGTTGGGGCTTTTAAGGCACTACATGTATTTCAACACAGTCATCACCATAGCTGGTTACAAAAGGAGTAAATAACAAAAAAAAAAACACTAGGTAATAAATGTTGCAGGTACAGGTATTTGTAATTCTTACCTTCGCTCGGACATTTTCAAAACTTGCAGGACTGATCAAGGAGAAACATATGAGGAATACGTCCTGAAAAATAATACAGTGTGTGTATACTATAATTCAAGATTATCATCATTACAAGAAGAATACAGTTCTCCACTGCCTTAGCTGACAAAATTTTACAGTGCATAATGTCAAGCCATGAAACCAACTGAGCACATACTCAACAGCTGAATAAGTAACAACATATTCCAAAATCTTTTCTTTTTATTCTCTTTAACCTGAAATACACACCGACAGTTTTGGTCACTATACAAATGTTTCTAAAATGCTATACTCTCCCAACCACCTACTGTACTCATGGACTATGTATTGTTTTGAGCACATGATTAAAATACAGTGAGACATTCTGCAATGCAAGTTAAAAAGTTGACCCATTCAACTTAAGACACAGTGTCACGACAGATTGCTCCACCATGGCAAAAGCAAGAGATAGTCCTAGATTAGATTGGCACCTAGTCAGACACCAAGCCAATCTAGCACTACCCTTGACCTATGATATGGATCCATGTCCTGCAACTAATATTAATTAGTCAAAGGACAAATTAACAAAACTTAGCCCTGGGTTCGACATTACTACTGTTAACTCGGGGTTCAGGCTAGGATTTTTCAAAACCAGTACCCCCATCTTCCAACCCTCCTGTTTCTTTTCCAGTTCAGATCAAAACCGGTCCCCAGGAAATGCTCTCCAGTAGACAAGGGACATAAGCAACCGGTCCAGCCAAAATAAAACCAGCCCCTGGGACCAGTAGCTTAAAAAATTTCCCATATTCTCCATTTACAAATGGTAAAATACTAAAATACTGGTAATTACCGCTTATCGCGAACCCTGTTTACCTACTCTGTTCAGCCTTGAAACACCGCAACAGGAGTGAGACTGACCATGAAAGTTTACAGGTGGTGCCAAAACATTCAAAACTACCCAGTACCCTGGCAATATTACGCTTGATATCAGATTTGTAATGGAGTCTTCAGAATTAACCCTCTGGCTGTCCATTATCATTTTTTGTTGAGGTGATTCCTTAAGGAATCATATAAACAAAAGCATCATGGACAGCTAAAGGGTTAACTCCCAAACTCTAGAATGTTCAACCACAGGGCTCAATGTGTTGAATGATAAAGAAAGCTGGACATGAACTGACTGTCTGTGGGTATGACAATGGTCGTAGCCTGTCGTAGTCCTCCTGACCAGCCGTATCCCACAATCCCAGATTAATGGGCTTGCCATCCACCATAACATTGGCCGAGTAGTTATCAAAACTGAAAGCAGTCACCAAAACATCCATCCTTTATAAAATGTCATTTTAACAAGTCATCACATTAGACAATGGATTGCATGATAGATCATAATATAATTTATTCATTGCATAATTTATATGTCTACACCTCCCAAATTTGGGAAAGTCATTCTAATTCTACTTTTCTAGGTGTGAGTGAGTTATCTCAGTTTTTAATAAAATCACTGACTGTTGTTAACAGGTAATCAGTAAAACTGGTTTTATGCACAAGACAGTTAAATAAAATAATAATGCTGATATAAGTGATAATATTAACTGTCATTGTATCAAACCGGTTTGATTCCGGAAGTTGAGAAAAACAAAACAGTAAATGAGTAATGACTGTACTTTAGTGGTAAGTAAAATGACTGAAAGACACTAACCAACGAACTTACAAGGGAAAAAAAACAAGACTACCGCCAACTAGTATTTATTTAGTTCTAGAAATTTGTGGTTTTTCTTTTTAAAAGCCTGAACAAGACGTTAAAGAGCACCCTGATGCTTTGTGAAGAATGACACAAAATAATAAGAATGCACCTAACACTGTAAAATGTCTAACAACAAGTCACAAATCATAAAATACTTTATAACAATGGCATACTTACACTGTGGGTATGTATTCTCCAGGAAATGCATTTGTGGTGTAACTGATCAGCAGACATGTCTTACCCACAGCTCTGAAATGAGGGAAATCATGACGTAAAGAATCCAATAGATGTCACTATGCAATGTGAATTTTGAGCTGTTACTGTTAGCAAATACTGTATGAATACATTACAAACAATACCATTGGCATAATTTGTCCAAACTCTTGAACAGTTGAAGCACATGTATTACTAGCTTGTGACAACAAATCTGACATAGTGCAGGAGCAGACCACCAAGACACTGACAAGTGATATTGTGTGTTTTACTTGTCTTACTATGTGAAACTTAATCCACCTGGCCTCATATGACATAATTTTTGTGTGTGATGCAAAATGCTGCAGCATTTAGTGATTTACATTGTTGTCTTGAAAGCAAACGAGCAATGTAGGAAAACGTACCCAGAACTTGAAAAACTAAATTTTAATTTTATTATTCATTCACTTTGATTTGCAGGCAGAGCTGAACTCGCCCAGAATGCTCACATGATCAACAAGTGGAAGTAAACCGAAACGTCTCCATCACACTGATCTATGCGTCCGCTGCTTCCTGGTCGCATTTTTGTGTAATGGAGTCAGACCAAGCCCACTACTGAATCTGCAGTCTTATATAAACCTAAATGCAAAACCGGCGACAGAACTGCCTGGTCGACCTACTAGGTGGAAATTAATTGATTAAACAATGAAGCAGAAAATTATTTCAAGAAATGATCAACTATTTTAGTAAAAAAGGAAGTGCCTATCTTGTTCCGGTTGTCAAATGCCGACAACCAAACGCGAAAAACATGGAGGAAACTTATTCAGCAAACGAGGTCAGGAATGCTGATCATCTGAACAGCTTTCAGCAACTTACCCGTCGCCTACGACGACACACTTTATCGCCTGCATGTTGACAAGATAACAAACGGACGCGAGGTCCTGATCAAAGTTAAACAAAGGCGTTAATTGATCTGCTACCCCACTGCGACCCGCAGGAAAATGGCTAACTTTTATACACAGTCGACGATCAGGGCTAAAATTAAGTAATCTAAAAATAGAGAAGTAGTATTGTCGCAAACACCACTAAAAATAAGGTCTTTTTGAGTAAATGGTTTCATTGTGTATGTTTTATAATTACATTTAGTATTTTGTATATAGGTATAAGTGTTTAGAACATACAAAGGAAAATGATACAAAAATGTAAATAATTTTATTGAAGTAAGCGACCTAGTGTCGTAGCCTTGACAAGGGAAGCAATCCCCTAAAACCCACCATTTTTACTGCTTCGTTATGGCTGCGGTCTGGCAGCAAGTGTTAGCCGTTGATGCCAAATTTAATGCGTACAGGGCTCCAAATTGTCCGCAATTCCGTAAGTAAGGAATGTGTTTGTTAGAGTTGATGTTAAAGGGGTTTTTATATGAAAATGTCAAATGCACTGTTAAAAAGTGGATGATGTGAGTTGTGGCATCCCTTGTTAGGTTTTCCAGTTTATTTTTCAAAACCCACTTTTCCTTGTTTTAGATTTCGGAGACACATTTACTTTCGTATTTACATTTACAATAAATGAATAAAATTAAAGAGCACAGAACATAGTACATTATGCATAGTGGGGCTGAGGTTGAAAATGAAATTGTGAACACTCATGCAGGCCACCAAAGCATGTTTTTAGGGTTTTTTTGTTTGTGCTTTACTATTGATGGTGTCTTGTGACCACTGTTGCTTTGCCGCAGAGGTAGCCAGCCTTTGCCAGGGCTGCCCTAAGTTACATAGGATCTATATAACTATTAACTATTTTGGTTGCTTTTCAGGCACTTTATACATCAGGAGGCGGAGTCAATTGCTGAGAGAAAATGCCAAGAATGAGGTATTCTGTTAAGTTTACATTTATATTTATGCAGGGGCGGATCAGGGAGGGGGTGGGGGGAGTCCCGGGCCCCCACCCCCCACCCCCACACCCCAGCCGTGAAACACATGAATGAGTTATAAAGTGATTAGTGGTATAATGAGAGCTCATGACTTAAGGGTGGTGCCAGGATCTGAGGATATCTTTGCACCTAAAGGCATCAAGATATTCTAGCACCACCCTTGAACAGTCATGATTGTTTTATTTTCTCAGTTGTACAACCTAATGAGGCCTTATGTAGACAACTACCAAGTTTAACACTTTGTGTGTCGGTAGCGATTTTTGTGGCGATGATTCATAAGGAATCGTCATGACAAAAACTGCTGCCGACACGCAGAGGATTAAGAACGGGACCATTGGACTGCTGTCTTCTTTTTTAGCAGAGAGATTCATCAGCTCGCAGAGATTACCTGCGGCTTAGAGCTCAGCTGCTGAATGCAAGATATGGCAGTCCTTCATTTTCAGATGCAGGGTAGGTCAAATTAACGTTTTTAGAATGAGGTAGAACTTGGATTGACCATGATAATTCATGAGCAGTGGCTGAATAGGATGGTGCCTTAGGGCTCATTGTGTGTTCATCAACTTAATAAGGAATGAATTATTAGTAATTATTGCTATAACATAAGTAAATATTGCTTACTCAATACTATTTTGTCATTTTAATCAATAGGTTTAAGGGGTGGCAAATTATTATTTTTTTGTTGCTCATGTGCAATAGCGGAAGTGAGTCTAGTTGTAATGGGTCATCAGACCATTTGTCCATCCTCTTGACGGGAGCCTCGTCTGTCTGTCTGCAGATTGCATTCTCTCAGCTCAGAAAGGTTTTATTTTATTATATTAGATGTCACTTTTAATAGCATTTTGCCCCAAAAATTATCAAACTCTGGCACACAAAAGTTCATGTTGATGATCGTACTCATAGAGCTGTAATTAACAAAACAAAAACTCGTTCTCTTGAGTGACCTGTTGTCAAGGCCACAGGTCTGAGAACTTTGTCTCCATAATGCACATGAACCATGAGGACATTTTTGCTCTCTTGTTGTGTTTACACCTTTTAAGTAACATTGGCAGACATTTTGTATGTGCCTGCTCATATATGTGCCCCCACCCGTGTCTGCCCTGGGGGACTTGGGTGGGGTTAACTACTTTTTAGTTCCCAGGGTCACCCTGGTCAGCCCCACAGGGTGGGTTTTTCCCTCTATTCTGGGGCATGTGTTTCTGTCTACCCTTGGTCCATTCAACTGTATTTGTCTTTTTAAAACTCTCCCAACTGTCTGCACTACCTGTAGCTCTTGATATTGGATGTGTGTTGCTAAATGGTCTTAGCTTTATTTAGGCCCCATGGTGTAGGTTTGTTTTAGTTGAACTTGAAGGTGTGGGACGCACAGTGGTGTTAGGCATTGTAAGTCCTGTGGTTACAAATAGTGAAACTTATACATGTCGTTACATGTACCACTTGAATTATAGAGACAATCAGTATATTTTGATGTTTTAGTTATGTATGTAATATGTTTGTTGATCTCTTCAGTATTCTCCACAGAAGTTTTATGTGAGGGTCATTATGATCCCCTGTGACAAAAATGTGGAGTCAGCTGACCTGGGAGTCAAAGCATCTGTTTTGACTCGCTTTAAAAATACCTGTGCTTGAGCATGATGCAAACATTTTTTAACTGTGCATCAAAATTGAAATCGGCGCATAACATAACCTCAGTTGTGTGTTACGGGTGAACACTGTTTATAATGCATCAGCCTCATTGAAAAATTTTGTTTACTGTGTAACAGAAGTGTCAAGAGCAGATCATTCAGTCTTCGCAGCATTAGCAGAAACACAGCTGAGGTAATTAATTTGTGTCTAGCAATTTGGGCATCAGGTATGGGTGTGCTGGTCTTACGATTTTGGACCTTACAGCCAAGAGTTGTAAGGTCCCATATCACAGACATCACAGCACAAACTGTTCTGAATACAAATTGCTCATTTTTGACCGGAACTGGCTCTTGGCCGGACAGTATCTCTGTATCTCTTGGGTGTCAGCTTCAGTTTGTATAGAGATGGCTGCTGGTGCTGATGCATGTGGGTGAACAAATGTCAGTCAGGGGCCAGTTGCATGGGTGAGCTTAACTATTTTAGCCCCGGATCCCTCAAACAGGAGATGGCTTGACCATGATAATTCAAGGGTAGTGCCAGATTAGCTTGGCACCTGAAGACGCCAAGCTAATCTGGCACTACCCTTGTATTATCATGGTCAAGCCATCTCCTGGTTAAATTTGTTTACTGTTACCTTAAACGACCGACCTTTTTTAATGCTTCAGTTCGCAAAAAGCTTTTACTGGGCTTCAGTATACATACCCACTTAGACAGTGACCACCCTATTGTCCCACCAAATGCTTTCTTTTGTCCGTTCAAAGCGAAAGAGGCCACCGTAATAGTGCAGCTGGACCCGGTCAAAAGATTGCTTCCGATAGATGATCAGGTAGCTGACGTCATAACTATTCTATACGACCTTAGGTCATCTGCATAATTATAACCAATCAGAGACAAGATGGCGGATGAACCAGCGAAGAAAAAAAGAGAGTATCAGTCGACTCGCGCCGGCCGACAATGACAGACTCGTAATTGAAGAGAAGAAAGAGAAAGAGAGACAAGATACCCCTAAGTAGAATTGACATCGGACAAGGGAATATAGAGATTGGCTTGACCGCCCATCCGGAATTTGTCGCTTTCTTGCTATGTGAATCAGTAAGTAATCCGGTTACGATCTTTGTCGATCTTCCTATAGTTTCATGAGCGCTAGAGACTGAGAATTCATAATCTTCAGTAGAATTTATCTCTTACTGATTTTGCAAGATTTTAAACCTGTTTTATCATGAAGTTACGAGCTAGTTCATCAGATTTTATGCTGCAAGGATCAGACAACTACGGCCTGTGTGTCAAACTTGCGGCACCGGCTGCCGACATCGATGGTCATGACACGTTTTGTCTGTGCGGGCTCTCATTCACTCGATTCACAGAGGTTCGTGACGCTGGCTCAGTCGCCGGCTTGGCGCGGAGACCCGAGTCGAAGAACTTGAAGCCACGCCCACAGCACGATTGCCCGTTTCTCAGGGTAGCAGGTCAAGCGGAACCCGCATTGATTTTGACAGCATAGCGAATAAGTGGAAAATTTATTTTACATTCTCGTGAAAAATTATGTCAAAGGGATGCCGGAGAACATCAGTTCATGTCTACACTGAGGCGTGTGTACCCACTCGACAACGATGACCGCCTCCGTCGTCTGCAGTATCGATTGATCGGGTTCTGCCTTGTGACGTAGGCTAGTTAATATGCACAAATTCAAAACGAGGCCGATGCAGACGATAATTTGCCCTCTCGGGTACAAAAACAACACACCCATCAAACGATGAATTTTGACATTTGGCATTGTATTTACATCATAAAGCTCTAAGTTAGTACACAAAGGACCCATACATAATACTGTCAGCAGTATCTGTTGCAGACAGTTTTCTGACTGTTGAGATGATTAAACCTGGGGAGAATCGCTTTAAGTGTAGTAGGCTATAACTTTTGACAAAGTCCAGATTTTTGGTCATCGTCATGCTTTTGAAGACTGCATTATTCTTTGAATGTGTCGAAAATGGTAGTGGGTTATCATGTACAAATCTGATTTTCGAGTTGCTCAGTCACGTATATTATCTCCTAATGTGTCCCCAGAGCTTTGAGCCTGGTAGTGATGGTCGCAAGTACCATCACCGGCGTCACATGAGCAGCAGTTCCCTGAAACATCTGTACGAGGGGCCCATGAAGCATGTGTATGACAGCATTGAGCTTGTGCCCACCTGTGCTGCTGAAGCCAGCAAGTAAGTGTACTCAGTTTAGATGTTTTAGGAATCATCACACTTGAGTCATCATTAACCCATTTAGCCCCAACACACTGACAGCCGTGAAAATTCAAGGGCAGTGCCAGATTAGCTTGGTGCTTGATGGCACCTAGCTAATCTGGCACTACCAATTATCATGGTCCATCCACCTCCTGCAACTGTTACAGAATCATAGGTGGCTATTGTGTTAAACAGGTTAAAGTTAAATTTTCCAGGCTGGGTTTTGTTAAAATTGTGCCAGCACAATGGATTTCAGTGTTGTCTTGCCTCATCTAAAACGTTTTCACCCTTCTTTTCATAATCCATGTGATTTTGAGTAGGCACATGACTAGTAGAGGTGTGCCACTGCCCTTTACACACAACGTATAAAGGAGAAAAAGAGCATAAAAGTCTTGCATTTTGCAACATTCTAACTTCGTCATAGTTCAAAAGTAGGTCCAGATTAACTTGGCACCTAGAGGTGCCCAAGCCATTTTGGCACTACCCTTGACTGTCATGGTCAATCCATATTTTCTTTTTTTGGTTGGAGGATGAATAGATTAACTTTAATTTGCTTGCATGTAAAAATTGTTCCAGAGCCATGGCAGGAGGGAAAAGTCTGTCGGAGAACTATGCCTTCAGTGGCATGCACCATATTTTTGATCAGCATACTGCTGCAGGTACAACCTACTGGTCAAAGTGAAAGTGCTCCTGCATTCAACCAATTGAGTTTACTTTACTTCACAATGGGGTTCATATTGGGAAAAAATATGTATCCAAATTTGGGGATATCCTAACACGAAAACATAACAGACAAATCGAAATAATTGTTCATCACCTCTTGTCAAGCCCGCATACTGCATTTGTCATTCTCTGGACATAGAATTTGGTCTCATTGCACCTCTCACTGAATCAGTGTGACACCATTACAGTGAACCATCAGGAACCAGCAATGTGTATCAGGAACAGAGTGTTAACCCATATCATACTGAGGCTAAAAGCTTCAAATTTGTTCACTGCCATATGCAAGGTACATTAGTACTTACAGATAAGGATATGGACCAATGGCTTTAGTTCCAGGGTGGTGCCAGAATAGCTTGGCGCCTAGAGGCTCCAAGTTATTCTGGCACCACCCTTGAACTGTTTTAGTCAAACTTATTTCACACACTGGTGTATTCCGAATGATAAGGGTTAAACAGACCTAGTAGTTCACAGATGCGGATGAAACAATCATGACAGCCCTTGGTGCCTAACACTACTCAATTTCTGGACTGACAAAAGTTTGCAGCTTGCATAGTTTACAATACATTCCACAAAACAGTCATTTGTCACCCATACACCCTGATTATATATATACATTTTGATATGTGCATGTGAGTACTGGGTTGTGTACATCCAAATGTAACCATAAATCAAGCTGTATGTATGCATCTGTCTGAGAGAGGGAGGGAGTGAAGAAGGGAGGAAGAGAGCGTCATCAACTTCCTGGATGTGTGTGTGAGAAATTCATTTTTCTGTAAAAGGTATTTTTTCGAAAAATACTTACCGATGACATGACTTTAGGGAGTGTCTACTTACTTGCTCAATTTTAGCCTCAGAATCCGTTGTGTAACAACACAACCCGGGAGGCACTCGTGGAACCCCTCGAGGGGCCGAGAGTTGTCTCCCGATGCTGCTCTACCGGTTAGCGGACCATCCAGTCAGATACTTCGCTCGCCCGCGGCAGGCGGGGCAGGTGGGAGGGTCCTTCGAGTCATGTCATCGGTAAGTATTTTTCGAAAAAATACCTTTTAGAGAAAAATGAATTTGTTTCCTCAAAAACATTACCGATGACATGACTAGGGAAGAATTGCGATAACGAGGCGGGTGCCGCGAATAAACCTCCCCGAAGGGGAAACTGGCGCCAATCTCCCTGTCGCAACCTCCTGACAATTTTAGCGAAGTATGATCGTATGGCGCCAGAGGCGCCGGGAGGGAGCGTTGCGCAGCGGTGTTGACTCCCATCAGAGCGAGATTGTCTCGCTGGTCCTCCCGATCCCGGGGATAGAACGGGCAAAGGTCGATTCTGCCCTCCAGCTCACGGCTGCCACCAACAGGACGACCCGTTACTAGGGTAAGGCTCGAGGCGCGCCGCTGTAGGCCGGGCTCAGTGAGGCGGGCACTCTGCCGGCAACCAGACCCTCCGGAAGGGTCAGCGGGCGCCGTTCTGTGGTAAGCCGTTCTGGTCAGCGGAGGAAGATCCCGGAGGTAGAAACGGGTGAGGGTCGAATCTGCCTTGGAGGCAAGGTCACCACACTGTCTTGACAGCGCAGTTCAGGTCGAACGCGACGCTCGTGCAGAGTTGCCAACCACTACGGAATTTCCGTAGTTTACTACGGAAGTAGATGTGTTACTACGGAGCTACGGAAGTAGTAAAAATACTACGGAAAAGCATTGAGCGCCCGTGGCTACAGTGTAGGCTGCCGGCCGAGTCAAACAATAAAAGATATTCTAATCTGACAAAAAATGCAATTATTTTGTTAAATTGGTACATAAAATAATAATTTATATGATTTCCTAATTTATCATTAATAGTAGTTGCCTTTTAAATCTAGAAATAAAGTAAATGTTGGAGTTGGTCAAATTAAAACAATAACAAGGGGAGTAAGCACACTAGAACAATTTGCTTGATTACGTCCCTTTATTTAAACCAACCTGTCGGTGTCTGCTTTCCCTTGGTTGGACCTAAGTGCAATGATCAGAAAATTTCGCAATGTGCAAGTTTTTTAAAAAATTTAACAAAATTAAGTGGGGGGGGGGGGGGGGGGCGGCGCCCAACCATTATTTAACCCATTACAGAGAAGTGCAAACTATATGTGTCCTGGTCAGTGATGTGTGTGTGTGTCATTTTTATTTTTGTGCTCGTGCTAATATAAAAAGCACAATATAAAAAAAGTGCAGAAATAATAGGTAACAATAGTAATAGTATTACTGAAATTTTAATAGTATTACTGAAATTTCAAATGGCTAATACTGAAACTTCAAATTGTGGGTAGGCATGCCTGATGGAGGATTAAACGATGTGACCCGGAACGTCAATGGAAGTCGCCACAAAAGCCGAAGCCATTGTGATCCAGAAAAATTTGTGCCATCTCAGTCTCTTCCCGTTTTTTTCAAAGAAACAGACTTATCTGTCATCCAGACTGAAACGCTGTTTACCACTTTTGTAGCGGAACACAATCTACCTGCATCCGTAGCGGACCATTTCAACAACTTGTGCAAAAAAATGTTTCCGGATACCAACATGCAGGGTGTGCCCTGCTATGAAACGAAACTGTCAGATAGTGTGGAAGAAATGTAAGGCAGCAACGAGGACTGCAGTGACGCGCATTGACTACTGAAATTGACGCGCATTGACTACTGAAATTGTCATAAAACTACTGAAATTCTACATTTTGACTACTAAAAAAAAAATTTGGGGTTGGCAACTCTGCTCGTGGCCCTGGCTCATACCTCTTGTACGCGTATTCCAAGTCTCTTAGCTCCGTGTGCGGAGAGGTCCTGCTAGGCGGACTGTATGACCCAGCGTAGTCCGGAAGAAAACGTCCGGGCTGTAAAGTCCTGCCCGCTGGGTCTCGTTGTAGGAAGAGGCGTAAGCAACCGCTCTGGATGACTTGTATCAGCGCAGGTAACGCGCAGGGAGCGCCCGGGATCTCGTTGCCTGGTCTCCTCGGAAGGTAACGTTTCCTAGCAGCCGAAAGTGAAAACCTGAGGCGCGGTCAGAGGAGACCTGTGCCTGGCAAGGGAGGCAGGGTCCTAGAGAAGTCCGTTCCCTGTGGGGAGCAGTCCTGGAAGGCGGACCGCATGGCGAAGTGGAGCCCGGCAGAGATCGTCTGGGCTGTTAAATCGGTTCTGCCGGCGAAAACAGCAGAGAGGGGCGTGAGCGTCCCCACCAGACGGACTCGAGTCGGCGAAGGTACATGCAAGGGGTTCGCAGAGGACCTCGTTGCCTGGTCCTGGGGGAAGTCCGTCCCTTCCAGCGTCCGAAAGGTGAACACCTGAGGCGTGGTCTAGGGAGACCTGATCTTGGCAATGTAGGCAGGGTCCGTAAGGAGCTGTACGGAACTATCCGCTGCAGGCCGGCAGGGCGCGCTGACAGCGCGTGTAGCTCGCTCACTCGGGCCACCGTGACAAGCGCCAACAGGCAGCATGTCTGATGAGTCACATCCGCAAAGGGCCAAGGCAGCAGTTCGAATCGGGCCGAAACAGCCAAGTCAGTACCCAGGGTAGGTCTCGGTGAGGCTTCTATCTCCCCTTCTCTTCTCTCTCTAAGGAGCGAACGGGAAACTGGTCGCTGCAGGCGATGGTCATCGCACGAGGAGCAAAGTACTCGCCATCCTCCCTCGAAGAAGCGTCGTGACGAGGGTTAGCAGACTGTAGCGGCAGCTTCCACTGCTGCACTCGAGAAGCCTCCAGCGGCAAGGGCTTGCGGCCCAAACTCCCAGCGTGAAGGAGTAGGCGCTCCGGGCACGGGTGGGACAGCGAAGTCGCGATTGCTTGAGCATCGTGCGGGAAGCAGCAGTGGTGGGTCCGTGGCGAGGCAGAGGAGGTCCGTGGTCCATGACCGGTTCCAAGGGAACGGGGCGCCCAGTAGGACGACCGCATAGCATCCCCGCAGCTTGAGGAGGACTTGGGGACGAGGACTGTCGGGGGTACGTGTACGCGCTGAGTCCATCCCATGGGGTGGACAGAGTGACGTCTGGCCAGGCCAGAGGGTCTGGGAACGGGGAGACAAGGGAAGCTGGAGCCTCCGCCTCGTGAAGGACAGGTCAACCATCGGCGTCTCCCATTGCGCGCAGATCATCCGAAAGATGTCCTGGCGGAAAGTCCCTTCCGTGAGTAGCGACTGGTCGCGTCGGGAGCAAGAGTCGGCCAAGACATTCAGACGGCCGGGGCTGTCGAGCAAGGATGGACAGGTAGCGGTCCTCGCACAGCGCATCAGACGGCAGAGGAGCAAGCACAGGTCAGGTGAGCACGTCCCACCCTGTTCCTGGAAGTACGCCAGCAGTGTCGCGTTGTCAGAGAAGGCGAGCAGTTCCCGGAGACTGGGTTGTTTCTCCCGCGATGAGGGCTAGCCAGACTGCTTGCAGCTCCAACCAGAAGATGTGCCAGTCCACAAACTCCAGAGGTCAGGGCCGGAGATCGTCGGGAACCTCGGTAGCGGGTGGGAACCCCAACAGCAAGACTTACACCCAGGGAGAGATGAGGGGGAGGTTTCCAACCGCACTTGGTAAACCCAGGCGGTCACCCATCCAAGTACTTAAACGAGCCCGACGTTGCTAAACTTCGGTGAACAGACGAGAACCGGTGTATTCAACGTGGAACGGCCAATTGGCAGCGGTCAGGGGGACTCCCAAAGCATGCCACGAAGTACCCGTCCAACGCAGGAGGTGGGGGCGAAAACAATGGGGACCCAGGAACCATGGTGGACAGTTCGCCTGAGGAGAGACGCTAGAGCCGGAGGAGCAGCTGTAGAGGCCGGGCGCAGAGACGACCAAGGGGGAGTAGATCTGTCGCGGCATGAACAACCAAGGAGCTGAAGCCAGCCTCTGGCGGAGGCTGCATCCTGCTAGGCCACCTCCAGGATCCGCGGCTCCGGCTAACGCACTCTGTAGGGGAGGAAGGTGAACTCCGTCCGAACGGACAAGCGACGCGAGGAAGCGAGGTCCGACTTGTCTGCGTTGACCAGAAACCCCTGGAAGCCTGGAGCATAGGAATGTGATGAACGCGTCGGACAAGTCCAGGCTGGCCGTGAAGTCTCCAGGTGGGACAGCGGCTCTCCGGGCCTCGGAGGACTCCATCCGAAGGAACAGAGTTGAGACCGACTGATACATCGCTGAGAAGGACGACGAGGCGCCAAATATGTCCGGGCTGCGGAACAACAACCAACACAATTTATACATTTAAGAAAGATCATTTATTACTCAACGGGTGAAGTACATAACACGCGTGTCAAGAGTCACACTGTCATAGCTACTCTACAAATCCAGGATGAAAACAGCAAACTACGAGTACCAAGTACACAAGTGGAAGAGGGCGGCTGTAGAAGGCCGGGGCGACGAGTGAACTCCGAGGTGGCTTCCCGGAAGGGAGGCGACCTCTCTGCGCAGGGTGGAGACCTAGAGAGGTTCACACGGAAACTTTGTCCAGAATGGGCAGAGCAGACGGGAGGCATCTGACAGCAGACGAGAAGGCAGGGCGCCGCGACGGAAAACGTGTGCGAAGGCGGCGGGCAGGCGTAGACCAAGACTTAGGAGCACAGCGGGCGGCTAGCCGGAGGAGGGCGGAGAAGAATCCCACCGCAGCCGGGTGGTTGGGGAAGAGACTGGATCCCATGGTCCTACGTACGGAGTCCACGCAGGTGGAGAACGTCCTCGGTGGGGCGGGGGGCAGGGACGACGTCCGGGACGAGGCGACAGAGGCGGGCGCGCGGCGGAAGACCGTCCTGTGGAGGGGGGGAGGGGGGGGGGGGGCGACTGCGATGCTGGGAGCAGGGGAGACGATCCAAGGCAGGTGATCCAAGCAGCGAACCCAAGCGGGGCGCCAACAAAGGGAAGACGACCGGCGACGAGCGTGTCGAGGTGAGGGCGCCAAGCTGGGGAGGGAGAGCGCGACGAACTGAGACACCAAGACGACCCTAGGGAGCGGACTGGTTCTACCGACGGCACTCAGCGGGCGGAGGCGAACGTCTAGTGCAAGCTGTGGAACGGGAGAAGTCGGGAGCGTGGCTGGTCCGTGAACGCTGTGGCTGATGTCTCTGCTGGCCGGGCTCAATGAGGCGGGCGCTCTGCCAGCAACCAGACCCCTCGGAGGGGTCAGGGGGCTTGTCGAGGAGAGAGAGGTGAGGACGGCCAGTCACCTGGGACGGCTCATGGCACCCTGCTGCAGGCCGGGCTCAGTGAGGCGGGCACTCTGCCGGCATACAGATCCTCCGGAAGGATCAGCGGGCGTGGCAGCAGGGGCAGTCCTGTGGTCAGCAGATCCGGTGTTTACCCGACGAGAGGACGGCCAGTCAACGTGGGACGGCTCGTGGCGCACTGCTGCAAGCCGGGCTCAATGAGCTGGGCACTCTGCCGGCATACAGATCCTCTGGAAGGATCAGCGGGCATGGCAGGAGGCGCAGTCCTGTGGTCAGTAGTTCTCTAGTATCCCCGACAAGAGATCCGTTCCGTTAGGCCGAGACGGGAAGCAGAAGGCATGGTCCACTGTCGGCCACAGGGAGACGCCACACCAGAAGCAGAAACGGCTTAGCGCACAAAAACATTTCCAACACAATGATTTTGAAATTCCAAAACTGCAGTATCTCACTTAAGGCTAGCCCCTTAGCCCCCCGTGAATGTTCTGTGTGACGTGCAGTGTGTGAGCAAATGCGTATGGCACCCGTGAGCGCGCAAGTGGGTCCAGTAAGAGGCGCCGCAATGAGCCAATCCCCAACCCGGATAAAGGCGCCTATTTTACGCCTGTCTGTTACGTGAGTGTGCGTGTTGGGTTTCAGCCTGCGGCGCTTTGAGTCGATTCGTACAGAATTGAGAAAAAGCGCCCATATAATAAAGGCATTATTATTATTTATAATGCGCCTGATATCTATTATATTATCGAATCAACCTTGGCGCTGCCTCGCAAGCAAGACATGTTAGGCGACCGAGTGGGTCACAAAACCGCCATAACGACCAAAGCCTCCTTCCGTTTTCTCCCTTTTTTTTTTTTTTTTTTTTTTTTTTTTTACTTTTAGGGCGTAAATAGTAATCCCCGAAGGTGACATCAAAGAGGGGACCGAAAAAGTTTAGAACACATTAACCCTTTCGCTGCCACAGGTGTTAAAATGTTGGAAATTGGAAAATAGAATGTGGGGGTGGGAGTGGGGGATGTTTGGGGTGGGTGGGTTGGGGGGGTGTGAGGGGGTGGGGGGGGGGGGGGATTGGGGGGGGTGTGGGGGGGGTGTGGTGGATGGGGGGGGGTTTTTTTTTTTAGAGGGGGGGGGGGGGGGGGGGGGGGGGTGGGGAGGGTGGGGGGGGGGGGGGGGTGTGGATTTGTTTTGAGGGGGGGGGAATTAATGGGAGAAATTATAAAGGTGAGGGTTTTGAGTGTTAGAGGTATTAGGGTGAATTGTAGGATGGGGTTTTTTTTTTGGTGTGATTTTTATTTGGGGTATAGGTATAAGGGGGGAGGGATGGGTTAGATAGATTTGGGGGTGTGAGGGAAGTGGATGTTGTTGTTATTTTGAGGGGGGAGATTATATATATTATGTATGGGGTATATATTGGATGGATAATTATATGGTTATTTATATGGTGTTATGGGATTGTTTGTGTGGTTGTTTTGGGGATTAGATATTAGGTTGATGTGGAGGGGGGGATGTGAGAGTATGTGTTGAATAGGAAGGAGTTATATAGTTAGATATTGATGTGGAGGAATGGTTGTTGTATATTATAGAGGAGTATGGTTTGAGGAGGGAGTGTGGGAGAGATAGGTGAGGGTGATGTGAGTGAGGGATTTGGGAATATATATTTTTTAGATGGGGGATTAGGGGGGGATGGGTGAGAAGAGGGAGGTTGATTATGATGGGGGGGTGAGGGTGGTGGGGATTTAGTAGATTTTAGGAAGAAGGTGTTGTGGAGAGGGGGAAGAGATAGGGGAAAGTGAGTTGGGGATGAATGATAGTTTTTGATAAGGGAGAATTTTTTGGATGTTTTAGAGATTGGGAGGAGAGATTTTAGAGATTTTGATAGATTTGGGGGGGAAGGGTGAGTGGGTTGTGGGGTGGGAAAGGGAAATGGTGGATAGAGGTGGGTAATTTTAGTAAGATGTATGGTTGGATAGTGATTGGGATGGGTTAGTTAGGGGGTTAGAGAAATTTGAGTGTGAGGAGGAGTAATAGTAAGAATTTAGATGTGAGGGAGTTTGGGGTTAAGTGGGGTTAAGGGTAACGAGCAGCAAACCCATACCCCACTGAGCCAAAGAGCTCCCCAGCGAAGAGAAGCGTCTGGCGCACAAAGGCACAAAATCAGTAGTACAACACAGTAAGAAGTGCTAAGGCGGGGAGGTTAGATACACGTAAATAGCAGGGGGGAGGGGGGGCAAATACCCACCAAGCTAAGCGTAACGGGGGCAACCACAGTACAAGCAAACCCCGTGCTGAAGAACAAAATGGCGCCGAGCCACGATGCTAACCAGGCGGTAACGGCGAGGGCACAAGGGGACCGCCCCGGAAACCAAGGGCCGGGTGAGACCTAGAGATACCCGACACATGCAGTAAAACAAGAAGCCCGGAAACGGCTGGCGCCCGACCCGGGGGTCAGTTGAGGGCAGCTACCGCTACCTTACCTCGGAGACGAAGCGGGGACAGGGGCCACCATAACACCGCCATAAAACCTGGAAGGGAGCCAAGCCGGTAGGCGAAAGGGCGGTAGACCAGGCCACGCCGAACCAGCCAGAAGGCACGGAAGAAAGGCCGAGGAGTACATCACTACATGAGGGGGACGGAACGAGCGCAGGAAAGAAGACTGGCTGACGTCACCGTCCGAGAGCAAGGCTAAACACGTCTTATCCACGCGAGCGAAGTAGACTGGCTGGGAGGTCTACTACATGACCGCTAACCGGTAGAGCAGCATCGGGAGACAACTCTCGGCCCCTCGAGGGGTTTCCCCAAGTGCCTCCCGGGTTGTGTTGTTACACAACGGATTCTGAGGCTAAAATTGAGCAAGTAAGTAGACACTCCCTAAAGTCATGTCATCGGTAATGTTTTTGAGGAAACAAAGGAGGGGACAGAGAAGAGGGAGGAAGAGGTGTCTGTGAAAGGTTGAACATGTACGGAGCGACCATGGGTATCTTAACTACCACTTGTCCTTCATTCTTCAACATAAAAATAGCCAGCATGTATAACATTATCGCTAAATCCAGTATGCAAACACATTTTCGAAACGAACAACCTTTAAACATTCACTTCTGTTTTTTTCAGTGACAACTGTCAAGTTTGCCAACGATGACAAATCGCGGGTGGCGTGTGCATCAGTAGATGGCACACTGTCCATTTGTCAGGTTATTCCTCCGCCAGCCACCGTCATCTGTATGTTGAGGGGACATGGCGCAGCAGTTTGTGGTCAGTGTTAGATATGTCCTCTTGCTTGTGTATTTGTTTTTGTCAGTGTGGTTTTGAGTCCATCTCGGTCATTAAAATTTGAGGGTAAACGCTGTGGCAGTTTGTGGTCTGTGCTCAGCATGGTTTACAATTTTCCAAGTCCTCCTTTAACCCATATCATACTGAGGCTAAAAGCTTCAAATTTGCACACTGCCATATGCAAGCTACATTATAGTACTTACAGATAAGGATACAGACCAGTGCCTTTAGTTCAAGGGAGGTGCCAGAATAGCTTGGCTATTCTGACACCACCATTGAACTATTTTAGTCACACTTATTTCACACACTGGTGTATTCCGAATGATAAGGGTTAACACATTGACCCCTGTGGTCGCCAGCCCCAAATTTTGGAGTTGTTCAGTAGAGAATTCAGTTCAGGGGACAGATAGCCCATGATAGTTCAAGGGTGGTGCCAGAATAGCTTGGCGCCTGGGGAGGGGGGGGGGGGTATTCTGCCACCGCCCTTGAACTATCATGGTCGATCCACATCCTGTTGTAGAGTGTCAGGGGTGGATGGATTAACTGGTTCAGCTTTGACACAGTTGGTTCAACCATAGTACATGTAGTTGAAGGGTGATCTTAAAATAGTTTTGCACGGGTACATGTATCTATAATGAACAGCATATCTCCTGAGCTGTAATGATCTCTTTAGAAGACAAACTTATCCCAGATTACCAGTAGTTCTTGATTTAAGGATCATCTGCCTGGAACTCTGTTTAACCTGTTGACTGCTACTGACGATGCTGCTTGGCAGAAAAGAAGCATCTGCGTGACTGCGCATCTTTTCAGCTGAATGGCATTGTTATAAGCAGTCAAGGGGATAAGGCTGTAGAGTTGGATTGACCATAATTGCAAACTCGCTGATAGCTCTTGTTCTTTTGTTTTCTCAAAACTCTTACAGATGGCATTACTAATAGGAAGGTACGCTTAGCTTACCAATTTCAGCCCGAAAACCTGTTGTGTTTACCACACAACCAGAGAGTCGTTACCAAGAAACCCTGAGTTGCCTCCCCTGCATCCCTATCCGGTCACGTGCTTGGCAGCTTCCCGCCAGTCTTTTCGCTTAGCTCACCAAGACTGGTCATGTTCAGCCTGCTTTGCTTCGACTGTGTATGGTGGGATTACCGTTGGATTTTTTATGTGGTGACTGTGTGGTGCTCAGTGTATTACTTTGGGATATACCTTGGGATTACTTGGTGGTTGTCACTGGTGGAATTACCTGGCTCAGGTCCTGACAAGGTAAAGCTTCGGTGAATGCCTCCGTCGGCAACTTTTCCTGGCGGCGGCATTGACCGAGGACTCTGTACGTGAGCACATGCCCTCTTGCAGGAGGCCCCGCGCCCGCACCGCGGCTTTTTGTCTGCTTTCTGTTACAGTACTCACGGGATGACCTGCAACAGGTGCGGTAATTGTTTCCTCAAAAACATTACCGATGACATTACTGTCTGGAAGTGTCAACTACTTACCCAATTTTAGCTAAGTAGAAACGACTACCGCGTCCACCCGGCTGGAAACAGTGCCAAGTACTGATGTGGGCTCCAGGAAGGAAGCCGCGTCACTAGGCGTATGTGGACGCTCGCGCCTGTAAAAACTCCAAAGCTGCGACCATTGCTGCTCGGGCCAGGCGGCGCAGATGGTGCAAGTATGGTCCGAGTTGCAGCCCGTACAAGGAAGGCATAAAGCATGGTCATCACACGGCCACTGGAAAGATCCACACTTTTGGCAGGTACGCACAGGGGACTGCAACATAAAAACAGAAATAGTAGGCGACCGGGCGCAAGCACTCTGAGGTTGCGAAAACGAGAACGAAGGCTCTGTGCGATCTGATGAAACAAACCAACCAAACAGGCACCCGGGCCGGGGCCATCTGAGGGAGGGGCCGAGACCTTACCTCTCCTGTGACGTACCCCACCCGGGTCTGCCCTGGGGGACTTGGGTGGGGTTAGGTATTTTTTAGTTCCCAGGGTCACCCTGGTCAGCCCCACAGGGTGGGTTTTTCTCTCTATTCTGGGGCATGTGTTTCTGTCTACCCTTTGTCCATTCACCTGAATTTGCCTTTTTAAAACTCTCCCTACCGTCTGCACTGCCTGTAGCTCTTGATATTGGATGTGTGTTGCTAAATGGTCTTAGCTTTATTTAGGCCCCATGTTGTAGGTTTATTTAACGTATTTGACCGGCTGGCGACATACATTCAATTTTCTGTTTATTTTTTTTCACAAGCAGTGCAGGCACGTCCTGAGAAAGCCTTGTTGCTGTCGGGACGTTAAGCAATGTACAATCAATCAATCAATCTCCTGTGACGTGGCGACGGGTGGAGGAAGCTCCATAGGAACAGTAAACACCACTGAGAGGAATCTCTTTTTTTTTTTTATTTTTTTTTTTTACTTTTTTTTTTCCGTTTTCACCAGAACGAAGAAAAACACAGTTCACCCGAAGCACAATCCTTGAAAAACGCACACAGGCACATAAATCCAAGCACACAAGACTGAAGGAACACAGTAATCCACAAAAAGTAGTCCAGTGAAAAACCGTTAGCAACGGTCTGTGGAGCGATAGGCTAACACGTCTGAACTTTAGAGCTAAGTAGAAACGACTGATTTGTGATTGGGCCACGTAGTGGGTGCCCAGATAGACTGGGACGGGAGGCTACTCTCAGCCCTAATGAGGGTTCCCCGAGTGCCTCCCGGGTTGTGAAGGAACACAACAAGTTCTTAGGCTAAAATTGGGTAAGTAGTTGACACTTCCAGACAGTAATGTCATCGGTAAGTATTTTTCGAAAAAATATATTTTAGAGAAAAATTAATATTCCAGTGACTCCCATGATGTGTGCCTGCCCTGTTTGGGTTGCTTCTCCGGGTGGACATGTAGTACCTGCGCTACAGGGGTCGAGGAACGGTGGTTGCAGCTGTGGGCTTGCTGCCAGAGGGAAAGACCGGCCTGGCTCAAGGAGCCATCCTCCTCCGCCGTGACCTCCGCCGTTCCAGGACCACAGAGACAGGCACATCAGACATTGTGGGCTTGTTCGGCGTGTCAGGCTGTGCTGATCCCCCCCCCCCACCCCCCCCCCCCCCCCCCCCCCCCCCCCCCGCCCCCGGTGCCTCAGACAGTGCTGCTCCGGCATGAGCGGGAGAAGGAGCCTACCAGCAGCTGACGGGCCTTGTCCCCCAGTCAAGTCCTGGCACCAGGAGCTCTACCCCGCCTTTCGGCCAGGGAAATGCCGGTCCGCCCGCGACGGGACTTACTCCCTAGGCAAGTCCAGGCATCGGGAGCTCAGTCCCCACGCGCAGAGAGAGAAGGGCCTCTCAGACGCCGACCAGACGAGCGTCGAGCCCAGGCAGCAGTAGCGGGGGACCACCCCTCTGAGAGGTTAGAGCCTGAAAGCCTCCGGCCGGACGAGCGCCGAGACCAGGCCGTATCCTGGACGCGCCTCTCAGAGAGGGATAAACGTGTCAGACGCCGACCAGACATGTGCCGAACCCAGGTTTCCGGTTCCCGAGACAACCTCTTGGAAGAAGGAAGGACTGTCAGCGCCAGGAGTCACGTCGCGGGGACAGCCACAGACGCCGCGCGTAAGGGGACGTTTCCCCTTTCCCACTCCGCCCCCCCCCCCCTCCCCCCCCGGGTTGTCGGACAGGCTCTCGTTTGCAGCGTCGGTCCTCTTCTCGTCCCACCCAGTCATCGGCCTGGATCCCAAGACCACCACTCGAAAGGGGGAAAGACTATCAGCCACCAACGGGAAGAGCTGCCCCATTTCCAGGCCGTGAGCGGGCTCCTGGATCCCAAGACCACCACTCGGAAGAGGGAAAGACTATCAGCCACCAACGGGAGGAGCTGCCCCATTTCCAGGCTTCCGGCTCTTCGGCCTTCCACAGAGACAGGAAGGAGCCATCAGTCGCCGACGAGACGTCCTTCTCCGTTGAACCCAGGCTGCCAGAACCCCGCCTCCCCGCTCTAGGAGCACTCAGCGGCTAAGGTCACCGCTCCACACGGTGAGGAAGCTTCCCGGCCGGATGGGACTCGCAGCCCCGACGGAGAGGACTGCGACGGGAAGGGCCGGGATGCGCGACCCATCAGCACCAGGGCGGTTCTAGTCTCAGACGCTCTCGCTCCCGCTCCGCCTCCCCGAGGCGTAGGAAGGACTCTACTCCGTTGCAGTGGCTGTCTTTGGCATGACGACATTCCCCCGCAGCGACCTCTCGGAGAAGCCGATCGACACGTCGTTCTTCTTCTCGGGATTGGTGCCCGCACCTTCAGTGTCGGGGCCTTGCAGTGAGCAGCCGGTCTTCAGACTCAGCGGAATCTTCTCTGCGTCCCCGTTCCAGCCCCCCTCCCCACCCCCCACCGGACCTCTACGCTTCGCGCATGCTCCCTTTGGTTGCCACGCTTCATTCGTCGCTTGGGGACCCTCGCTACCCTCTGCTGTCCGCAGGGAACAACAATGAGGCCCTCAGCCTCCACCTGGAGGACTCAGTGTCTGCCCTAGGGCTGGTGGACATCCCCTCGGCGTCCCCTAGCGCGCCATCGTCCCTGTCGGCTTTGTCGGTCTGCAAGTGAAGACAGTTGGCTCGCTCTCCTCACATGGGACACAGGCGTCAGTGAGCAGGAGGCTTCGGGTCTCTCCGCTCCACAGTGGTCACGACCCTTCCCGGTTCTTTTACTTGCTACCAGACTCCCTCGCATGGCAGGACCCATGACTCACCTCTGAGTACCCCCTCCACACCGACTTCTTCGGACGTTTTGCAGGCATCGGGGAGACGCCCTTGGTCGACCAGTGCGTGACGGATGGACCTCGCTTCCACCCTCGTCTCGCCTGTAGCAGCCCCACTCGCCTGGGCGGTGGACACCCTCGCCGCATCCTGGCATGGCCGGTTCTTGGCGGTCCTTGCTGTCCTGGTGCGCCTTCAGCGCCTCTCCTCCACGGAGTGGACGAGGCCCAGCTCACCGAGCTCTTCCGGTGGCTCTTCGCGGTGCAGGACTTGGCACCTATCGCCAGCAAGGGGTGCCTGTCTCGGGTTGCAGCACGCTCCGACACTTGAGCCGACCAGTCCCGGCGGCTTGCAAGGATCTCGCCGTCCTGTGGGCGCGTTCGGGCTCCGGGATGCCTCGCTGGGAACACCCATGGATATTCCCTCATCTGCGCTCAGACCAGTTGGACCACTGCCCTTCGCGCCGTTCGCTGACTTAACCAGGAAGACGTGTGTTCATGTGGCCCCCTCCGCAGCGTCACGAGTGAGCGAGCTGCGCACACTATCGGTGCACCACCCCGTCTGCAGATCTGGACCAGTGGCAAGGTTCAGCTCCTCACCAGCCCGCCGTCGTTGGCCAGGGATAGCCCCCTTTTGGCCGCGCCTCAGACGACAACTCTTGGGCCTCAGTTGGGCCCTGGCCAGTCCCAGGAGTCCCGACAGAGGGAACCGTTCAGGGCACTGAAATTCTGCCGCTGCCAGTCAAGCCCCTCAAGAAGGGACGTTCCAGCCCTTCCGGCTCTTGGCGCCGGGCAGGAACGACATTTCCGCCCAGACTATCTCCTCCTGGCTAAGCGGAGTCATACGTCTCGCATTCGCAGACCTCTGCCCAGAGGACGCTCAGATGCTGCGGTTCACGGCTCTTGAGGTCAGAGCCGTTGCCATGAGCCTCGCTGCGACCGCTTGGCGCGGTGAGGAGCATTGTAGCATCTATCGCCTGGCGGGCACTATCGACTTCGCCCGCTTCTACCTCGGAGACCTCTCTGGCCATTGAGAGTGCCTGGCCCTGGTCGGGTGCGTCACAGCGGCGCAGCACTCCCTCCCGGCGCTAGGAGCGCCTTGGATAACGCTTAGCTGAAATCCGTCGGGAGTGTGCGCCTATGGGTGGCCTTGCTAAGTAACGCAGGGGTAGGTGGTAGTGGGCGGCACCCTCCTCCTCCTCGCAATTCTTCCAAATAGTAATGTCATCGGTAAGGGTTTTGAGGAAACAAATGTATTTTTCTCTAAAATGTATTTTGTTTCTTCAAAAACATTACCGATGCCATTACTACATGGGATTAACCTATAGCTTACACAATTTTAGCCAAAAACTTACGATGTTTACCTATTGGGCCAAGGAAGGCTACCGAGGGGTGCCGTGACCCAGTACCCAGGTAACCTCCCGTACCACCCCATAGAGTAACTCCCGTGTGCAGCCACAACCAGTTTATTCCTTTAGCTTACGGAGTTAAGACGTCGGTTAGCCTACTGCGGTGTTGAGCCTACGGCTGTGTATGGTTCTGCACCGGTTGTACCTACGAGACTTGATTATTCTTGCTGGCCTCGGAGGCTTAGACTTTTGCCACTTGTGTGCTTCTTCCAGCTGGTGTTGTGCGCCGTGTTCCCTGCGCCCTGAGAGACTTGGTTCTGGCTGTGTGCTCGTAGCCTTGCCCGGCGCCATTAGACTGTTGTTCCTTGTGTGCTTCTTCTTCTCTGGTGCTCTCTGTTAGCGCGCAGGATGTGTAGTGCGGACGTGCGTTTGCCCTCTGCAGTTTCCCTACGGCTGTGTAGGGTTCTGCGCCGGTTGTGCCTGCGACTTGGAGCCTCCGTTCCCGGCGGTGTGTTGCGCTCGGGTGCTTTGAACTGTGGTTCTTCTCTGGATGCCTTCGGACAAGTTCATCAGTGTTCCAGTCCTCAGGGACTTCCACCCCACCCGGGTCTGCCCTGGGGGACTTGGGTGGGGTTAGGTATTTTTTAGTTCCCAGGGTCACCCTGGTCAGCCCCACAGGGTGGGTTTTTCTCTCTATTCTGGGGCATGTGTTTCTGTCTACCCTTTGTCCATTCACCTGTATTTGCCTTTTTAAAACTCTCCCTACTGTCTGCACTGCCTGTAGCTCTTGATATTGGATGTGTGTTGCTAAATGGTCTTAGCTTTATTTAGGCCCCATGTTGTAGGTTTATTTAACGTATTTGACCGGCTGGCGACATACATTCAATTTTCTGTTTAGTTTTTTTTCACAAGCAGTGCAGGCACGTCCTGAGAAAGCCTTGTTGCTGTCGGGACGTTAAGCAATGTACAATCAATCAATCAATCAATCAGGGACTTCCGTCGCGGACTCGGCACCCTTGCCTGACGTGTGCAGCCCCGGCTCCTTGGTGTGGCGCTCCCACTTCTGCGTGTCAGGTTATTCCCTTTCCCCAGCCTCTGCAAGATGGCTAGGTAAGGTCTCGATGTGTGCCAGCGACTGGCGCCAGGCGGCGGCATCACTGTTGGTGTTTTGCGTGCTCGGGTGCACTCGTGACGTGGCGTGGCAGCCACGACCACCCGTTTTCTTTATGATGGTGTCCATTTGTCTTGCGCACCCATACCAGCATGCACATCCACTTTCTTGTAGACACACTGGTGTGCTCACCCACGTTATAGATACACGTATTTTTTACGATCACACTGGTGTATGCACACATATGTTGGTGTTCACACACCACATTTTATGGACTTGATGCATACACACACATTTGTTTGACACCCATTGTGCTCGTCGCATTTTTAAGACACACTGGTGATGTCTGTGTCGTGCAAACCCATGTATTCTGACATGCTGGTATCCATGTTCAGATATATACGCAGCGTTTCTCATACCTTGGACTGGAAGAAGAGAAGGTTTTCTACTGCACTCCTGTGCACAGCACACTTTCATGCTGGCATAACACTATTATACCATTAATTTCTTTGTGTAGTCAGCCACTTTTCTGCAGTGCTATAACTAAATAATTAATAAAAACGAACATGCACCTTCTGGTGCACCGTAGTCCTTCTTTTCGCCTATGCATATGATAACAAGCGTCCCTATAGGAAGACCCTGGCTTGTTATAAGCACTGTCAGATGCATCCTTAGCAGCTGAGTCCGGTGGCACGTGCTGTCCACATTAAGAGGCGGTCAGCCGTAGAAAGGGCTACTGGGACGCTATATTGGTGCTTGTTCTGATCTGATGTTGCAGTTGTCAAGTCTGCACCTGCACCCAATGTGGCGATTTCCTGTGGCCGAGTGTATGCATGCAGTGTGCTTCTCCTGCTCCTGTGGTGCCTCCGGCTACACCTGTGATGTCTGTGCGCCCTTGGTAGAGGAGCTGGTCCCAGCTCTGGAGCTGCTATCGGCGTGAACGTCCACCGCCGTCCCGCAGCCTCACGCATGCCTCGGCCCCTGATCAATGCATAAGCACCCACACTGCTGTTGGGGGACAGCTTACCAGGGATCCCCCCTTGCGCACCTACTCGCTCGAGTCTGGTCCGCAGCGAGTCCGCTCGCCCCGCTTTGCGGAAAACAAACGGCTGCCAAGCCCTGACGTTGGGGAACGTATTTCCCCCTTGCACACCAGCTCGCTCGAGCCTGGCCCGCAGCGAGCTAGCTCGCCCCGCCTTGCAGAACACAAGCCTCGCACGGGAAGACAAGGAAGTAAACCACGCACGTTCCCGACGCCGGACCTTCGGCTTCGTCTTGCGGCCACAACAGGCGACCCCTGGAACGCTCCAGGATGGACACAGCTTGGGCCTTTGACACCCGCTCGCGCGTTTGGAGCCCACGTCGACGCGTTCCTTCATGGACTACGGTCTCCTGTCAGCTGTTCCGCGGCTCCATGATCCCGGACCTCAGCGTCGTCGCCCGCCCTGCTCCTCGGTCTCTGCCCGTCGTTCCTGCGCTCCCCACCCGGCGACCAGGTCTGCTTCGGGCTCCTTGTTCCTGGACGCCTCGACCTCGGCCTCAGACTTCCCTGCACATCCCGGAGGATTCCCGCTCGCCCCTCGCCATCGCTCTCCTCGGATTCGCGTCGTGACGAAGCCCGCCGCCTTGCACCCTCAGCGCCGGCCTCTCGTGCCTCCCAAGGATGACGACGCCCTCAGCGTTTCCCGGACGATCCGCTTCAGCGCGCCTTAGCAATTCGGCCTCTCCACCCGCACGCTCGTCGGATGCTCCTTCGTCACTGATGGCCCTCTGACGTCTAGGTCGGAGACTCTTCGCTGCCTGGTTCTGGGGGCGCGCTTCATCTCTTCCCCCGGGAGCCTGCCCTTCTTCGGCCTTGTGGACCCCCCGGCTCGGTTACGCGCGGATGGACTTCGCGCTTTGCGGCGTTGCTTCCCACCCGGTCTGGATCGGAAAGCGTCCCTCTTCCGCAACGCCTCGCCTGTGCAGGATTGCTCGACATGGTTACGCAAGCTGTCGTCTCTCGTGTGGAGGAGGCCTGGCGCCCGTCGTTTCACTCCGCCTTAGCCCTGGCCACCCCGGCGGCTTACCATGCTTCCGTCAACACCGTGCCTGGTGCCGCTGAACCTACGCAGACAGCTGCGTCTGGCCCCTTTCCGCGAACCGCTACGCTTCGATCCTGCCTGGAAGATGGTGAAGGACGTGAACAGGGACCTCTGGCCCACTCACTTCATCTCCTTTTGGTTTCAGCCGCCCGCAAGGTCCTGCGTCTCTCCCTGCGGACTGGTAGTCCCTCCTCTCACCAGCCCTCCAGGCGGGGCTGCCCGCATCTGTCACCGGACGTCCCCGCCCGCCCCCCACCCCCGGCTGCCCCCTATGTCGCAGCCCTGTGCGGACTCAAGTCCTTTCGGACCGCCTCAAGCAGCCGCTCTTCGGGGAGAGATTGCCGCGCTGTTGCAGTAGGACGCCTCGGTGGTGGTTACGCGTCACGACTCCCAGGCCTTCTACAGCCGTCTCCTGGTGCCCAAGCTCGGAAGCACGGGGCTCCCAATCTTCGACCTCTCGGCACGGAACTGGTTCATCTCCATGGACGGTGTCGTCGCCATGTCCAGGCGGATGTCCCCGAGCCACCTTCGGATTCCTTGATCTGCCCCTGCTCAACCAATCGGCGGCCATCTTGGAGAAGGACTGAGACACCTTGCTGGACCTTCTCGACAAGCTGGGCTTCATGGTCAACATTCTGACGTCGGACCTCGCCCCATCCTGCCGCTTCGTTCCCCTGGGCATGGAGTTCCGGACCGACCTCAACTTGGTGAGACTACCGGAACCGCGGTTTCGGAGTTGGCGATCCCGGCCTCACTTAGTGTTTCTACAGGAGTCGGTCTCCGCCAGAGTGTGGTTGCAGCTCCTGGGCCTGTTGCGTGCTGCAGCGGACCTACTCTCCTGTGGCCATCTCTACTTTCGTCCGCTTCAACTGCCCCCTACTTCTTTACTGGCGACTCTCGGCTGGCGACGTTGGGACTCGGTACCAGTGCTTCCGTTGCCCCTTCCCCACCTCCTCCATTCGGCGGATCCCGTTGACTCGCGTCCGGAGTTCCTTTCTGCTCTCCACCCCCACAGTTGTCCCTCTGCATCAACGCTAGCCACGCCGGCTGGCACGCGCACGTGCTGCTGACGTTCTCCAGGTTCCGGCAGCTAGACCACGGACATCACGGACTAAGGTATCAACTGGTTGGAGCTGCACACGGGTTGGCAAGCCCTCCTCGCCTCTCTGACAGCGCCACTGTGGTCTCCTACACCCAGAGCAGGGCGGGCCTCGCTTCCCCACCCTCTGCCTTCTTCTCTACCAGCTCCTCCGGTGGGGTGAAGACCGCGACATCCCGCTCCAGACGAGACATTTCCCGGGACATCTGTTTGGCCTCGCAGTCTCCCTCTCGCGGCCCGCCCAGCTTCGCGACACCGATTGGGCACTCCATCCGGACACCTTTCAGATGATCTGGACGTCGTGGGAGTCTCCATTGTTCGACCTCTTCGCGCAAGGTGGAACCGCCAGCTGCCCCTCTTCGTCTCACCCATTCCGGCCCCCCTAGCCTGGGCAGTGGATGCGCTCGCCTTCTCCTGGGAAGGTCTCTTCGCGTATGCCTACCCATCTACGGTGCTGGTCCCCAGGTCCTGCGCATGCTCTAGGGGTGCAACGCCATTTGATTGCTAGTGGCCCGTTCTGCTGGACCAAGTCTTGGACCTCCGAGCCACCCATTTCCCCTCCTTCTGAACCTCACCACCAGACCCCCTCTGCGGCTCCCAACAACACGCTCGATGCTCAAGTGACCACGGCGGGCGCTTTACCTTCCGTGTCTCGAGCGACTCCTACTACACGCCTGGAGATGGTGGGGCACGCCCTTGTCGCTAGCCGCTTCTCGCATGCAGCAGTGGAAGCTTTCGCTCCAGGCCGCAGACCCACAAACCTTTGAGGCTACAATGGAATGTGGCGAATCCTGGAGTCTTGGTGCGACGACCGACACCTCGCTCCTGCCGATCTGACATCTCCCCAGCTGGCTGAATTCTTTCTCTGGTTTTCGCCGAGCAGCACTTGGCGCCGATCACCTTCCCTTCAGGGGCTACCTCACCTGATTACCGACACGTCCCGACCCTTGGGCAGCCCGGACCCCGGCAAGTGCAAAATCATTGCTGACCTGGTGGCCGACGTAATGCAGAAGACCTGCTTCTTCTCGCCCTTGCCACGGCCTCCATAGTGAGGGAGCTGCACGCGCCTTCGGCACACCCCTCCTGCTGCAGTTCAGGACAGACGGCTCTGTGCAGCTACTGGCGGACCTGGCCTTGCTGGCCAGGATGCAGTCCCATTGTCTGCCCCCCAGTGATCACCATACTGCCGCTGACGTGGATAGGCCTGAACCGGGAAGCCAGGAATCAGGACCCGGTGAGAGCCTTACGCGTGTACCTGCGCTGAACCAAGCCGCTCCGCAGGTGACGCCCACGCCGTTTTCTTCCTCAGTCCCCAGGTAGATCTGACTTCTCGGCCCAGACGATTCTGTCCTGGCTCCGATGGGTGATACGCTCCGCCTACCAGGACCTCTGCCCGGACGCTGCCAAGCAACTACACATCAGGGCGCACGAGGTCCCGAGCCGACGCCGCAAGCTTCACCTTCGACCGCAACTGTGCTGTCCAAGACATCGTGGCGGCCGTGGGCTGGCGGACTGAGTCGACCTTCACCCGATTCTACCTCCGAAACCTGGCAGGCCAGCAAGACAACCTGGGGACATCGCGGCGGCGCAACACTCCCTTCCAGCGCCTTTGGTGCCGTCAGTAACCTTTAGCTAAAATTGTCGGGAGTTTGCACCGGGAAGGGCGGGTCTGGCTAGCTTGTGGGGTTACAGAGTTACGCGGCACCCCCCTCCTTTTCGCTATTCTCCCATGTAGTAATGGCATCGGTAATGTTTTTGAAGAAACAAATGAATTTGTTTCCTCAAAAACATTACCGATGACATTACTGTCTGGAAGTGTCTACTACTTACTCAATTTTAGCCTAAGAACTTGTTGTGTTCCTTCACCACCCGGGAGGCACTCGGGGAACCCTCATTAGGGCTGAGAGTAGCCTCCCGTCCCAGTCCAGTCAGGCGTCCACTACGTGGCCCAATCACAAATCAGTCGTTTCTACTTAGCTCCGAAGTTTAGACGTGTTAGCCTATCGCTCCACCGACCGTTGCTAACGGTTTTTCCCTGCTCTTCTTTTTGTGGATTACTGTGTTCCTTCAGATTTGTGTGCTTGGATTTATGTGCCTGTGTGTGTTTTTTCAAGGATTGTACTTCGAGTGAACTGTGTTTTTCTTCGTTCTGGTGATAACGGAAAAAAAAAAAAAAAAAAAAAAAAAAAACCAAACAAACAAACAAAGGAAGGTACTCCCTGTGGTGTTTACTGCTCCGGATATGGAGCTTCCTCCACCCGTCGCCACGTCGCAGGAGAGGTAAGGTCTTGGCCCCTCCCTCACAAGGCCCTGGCCCGGGTGCCTGTTTCCGTTGGTTTCGTCGGATCGCGCATCGCTTTCGTTCTCGTTTTCGCGCATTCCGAGTGCTTGCGCCCAGTCGCCTGCTCTTTCTGTTTGTATGTTGCAGTAACCCCGTGCGTACCTGCGACAAGTGTGGATCTTTCCGGTGGCCGTGTGACGATCATGATTTTTGCCTTCCTTGTACGGGATGCAATTCGGACCATACTTGCACCGTCTGCGCCGCCTGGCCCGAGCAGCAATGGTCGCAGCTTTGGAGTTTTTACAGGCGCGAGCGTCCGCATTCGCCTAGTGACAGGGCTTCTTTCCTAGAGCCCACATCAGTGCTTGGCGCTGTTTCTAAACGCGTGGGCGCGGACCGTGAGGATCCACGGAGCCGTCGGCCGCTTGAGCTTCGCTCATCTTCCCTCACTTCTCATCGGACACCGCCTGCTGACTCTTACGGGGAGTCCGCCTTAGGGCGCAGCGTTTGCCTTACGGGGGCACGCATACCGCGACTACCCTCGCGTATTACGTTGTCCAAAATTAATCGAATTTCTGGAGACCGTGAGGATCAGCTGAATCGTTCTCCGCTTGCGATTTCCTCATCCTCTAAACTCTCTAACCGGACACAGCCTGCTGACTCTTACGGGGAGCCCGCCTTAGGGCTTAGCGTTTGCCTTACGGGGGCGCGCATACCGCGACATAATTCGCGTCGTACGTTGTCCGCAACTAGTCGCGTTCTAATGGACCGTGACGATCACCTGCGCTATCGGCCGCTGCACATTGGCTCATCCACAAAGATTTCTAAACGGACAACGCCTGCTGGCTCTTACGGGGAGTCCGCCTTAGGGCGTAGCGTTTGCCTTCCGGGGGCACGCATTACACGACATGCTTCGCGCAGTCCATTGTCCGAAAATCGTCGTATGCGATCTCATTTACACAAGTCTGCGTGCTCTTACGGAGAGCCGCCTATGCGACAACGTACCCGCCGTACAGAGACTGGCGAGAGATCCCGGTCCCGGCGTCATCGGTTTGATGACCGTGTTTCTCTTTCTCACGTGACCTCCAATACTCCACACACTCACGCGTCGGGTGACTACCGTCAGGAGCATCGTTCTACTGTCCGTTCCGATCGCCGCCGTCCTCGGCATTCATCATCATCTTCCCTTTCATCTCCTTCTCCCGCTTCGGTTCCCCGTTCGGCTTCCAGCTTGTCTTGGTCGGCCCCTCCCCTCCCGTCCCGTCACCCGTCCCCTTCCCCTCCTCGGCCCCGTAGTCGGACCTCCACTGGTAAAGTTCACCGTGACCACCACTCCCGTCATCGCAGCCGCTCCCGTCATCGCAGTCGTTCTCCCCATTCACGTCACACAGTTCCCTCTAGGTCCCCCCCCTTCCGTTTATACCTTTCCCCTGCACCCGCTTCGCCATCTTCCCACGGTACGACGTTCGCCGGTGGCTACAATTTCTCATCCGGACGGGCTCCGCGCCGTTTCTCCCTCACAGACCCTCCATCGGATCTCCCTCCCTACACGCGAGGAGGACACCCTTAGTCTACTTCCTGAGGATTCGGTCTCTAATCTCCTCGACTTTGGTGGCCGCTCCCTTTCGCCGCGCTCTGATGTATCGGATGCGCCTGTGTCGACTACACTCCCTTCGTCGTCGCGCACGGAAACGCTTCTTTGCATTAATGAAGCGGCTCGTATTGTCGTGGCCGCCCTACCGAAAGACGAGTGTCCTCCGTCCCCCCCGCTCAAACGGAAGGTGTCCGCCTTTGTTGATTCGGACCGGCAACAGAAGAGATTCAAGTCGCTGCCTCAACCGCCTGGATTTCAAGATATGCGGGATTCATTCTCCGCTCATCTACACACGGATTCACAAGACTCCTCCTTTTTTGCGGATCGCAAGTGGCCGACTGACCTTGACATCGCGTTCCGCCAATCTTGGTACGCGGGCCATTCACAGTCTTTTCAGTGCACACTTCCCACGTTGGACCCTCCAGTTGTGGCGCAACTTGGCGGCAACTCTAAGCTACGTTACACTTTCCCGCGTGGTTTGGATAAGACGGCGTCCCTAGTGCGGAACACCTTGGCCTGTGGGGGTTTTCTGGAGCTTATCACGCAAGCTTTTATTCGTCGCATTGAAGACTCACGAGAATCTTCACCCCTTCTTGGTGATCTCCTCACTTTAGCGGTCGCGGCTAACCGGGCAGCTTATCACTCTTCCGTCAACGCGATGGCGGCTGCTGCTAACTGTGATCTCATGCGTCGGGATGCCGTTCTACAAGCCTGTCATGGATTGCCCCCTGATTTGAAGTCTCAACTGCGTCGGGCTCCTCTTGGTGGACGTCTCCTCTTTGGTGAGACTTGGCAGAAAGTAAAGGACGGAAATTTAGACCGCTGGCCCAAAGGCTTTTCCACTTCTCGCTTTCACGCCGCCCGCAAGGCCGTGAGTCGCGCCCTGTGGAACTCCAGACCCTCTTCGACCTTCATTCCCCGTCATTCCAACGCGTCCCGGAGGGCTCCCACTTTCGGCCGCGGTAAACCCGTTCAGACCTCTATCCCATCCTGGCCCAAGCCTGCCCGCCGCCCTGGTCGAGGCCGCGGCAGCTTTCAATGACTACCTTCCGTTCCAGTTCCCGCCGACCCCTCGGGAGTCTCTGGTCGGCGGGACACTGGCCCTTTGCAGCGACGTATGGCGGGCGCTGCTACCGGACGACCCTTGGGTCCTTACTACCATCTCCGAGGGTCTCTCGATTTCGTTCCGTTCCCTCCGCCGTTGAGACGATCTCCGGTATGGACAGACGTTCCATCCGACGAGTTAAGAGCTATCGCCTTGCGCGGAGAGGTAGCCTCCCTTCTACAGAAGGCTGCCACGGAGGTAGTGTCTCGTCTCCACTCCCCGGCATTTTACAGCCACATATTCGTAGTTCCGAAGCCAGACGGAAAGTGGCGTCCTGTCATCGATCTCTCGGCGCTGAACAAGTTTATACTGGCTCCGACTTTTCGCATGGAGACCACCCGGACGCTCCGGGTCGCTGTGCAACCTATGGATTTTGCAGTCAGCCTCGATCTTTCAGATGCGTATCTCCATGTTCCCATACATCCGGCATCCAGACGGTATCTCCGCTTCACTTTCGAAGGCGTGATCTACCAGTTTCGCGCCCTTCCCTTCGGTCTCAACCTCAGCCCGTGGGTTTTCACTCGCATCATGGATGCAGTCGTCGCCAAGGCTCGACAGTCCTCCTCCAGTCCGATCTCCAACTACTTCGACAACCTTCTCTTGAGGAATGCGTCGGAGTCGGTGCTGCGGATGGACAGGGACGCTCTACTCCTGCTCTTGTCCCGCTTGGGATTTCTCCTCCATGCCCGCAAGTCGGACCTCTCTCCATCTCGCCGGTTTATTCATCTTGGGATGGAATTTGCGACCGACCTCAACCGTGTGTGTTTACCGGAACCTCGGATCACGAAGTTACCCTCCCTCACTTCTCGGGTTGCCCGGTCGGAATCCGTTCCCGCCAGAGTCTGGCTGCAACTCCTCGGCTTGATGAATGCAGCGGCGGATCTCCTCCCCCTGGTTCGTCTTCACTCCCGCCCACTTCCGTTACACCTCCTGCTTCATTGGAGGCCATCCTCCGGCGACCTCGATGCCCTGGTGCCGGTGTCTCCAATCCTTCACTCTCACCTACGGCGTTGGATGGACACTTCTTGGCTAGCTTCGGGAATCCCTCTTGCCTCACCGCCTCCTCAGCTCTCGCTCTGTGTGGATGCGAGTCTCGCTGGGTGGGGTGCACACCTCCTTCCGAGTTTCCTTTCGACATCCGGCCTCTGGACACCGGACCTGACAGACAGACACATCAACTGGCTCGAGCTACAAGCAGTGTGGCAGGCGCTCATGGTGTGGGAAGTCCACCTTTGCAACCAGACGCTTCTTGTCATGTCGGACAACACTACGGTCGTCTCATACATTCAGAAGCAGGGAGGTACACACTCTCCGGATCTTTGCATTCTCCTCTACCGCCTGATGTGCTGGTGCGAGGACCGCGGCATCTCTCTCCGAGCTCGACATATCCCCGGACGCTTGAACGTCTTGGCCGACTCCCTCTCTCGACGCGGCCAACTTCTCCACACGGAATGGACTCTTCACCCGGACATCTTTCAGATGATCTGCGCTCACTGGGAGACTCCCATGATCGACTTATTTGCCACAAGGTGGAATCATCAACTTCCCCTCTTCGTCTCCCCCATTCCCGACCCTCTCGCCTGGGCGGTCGATGCGCTATCCATTCCGTGGGATGGACTGATTGCGTATGCCTTTCCACCGACGGTTCTCGTCCCCAAAGTCCTACCCTGGCGCATGTAAAGATCTCGCAGACCTGATGGCACATTTTGGACTGCAGCGTCCGGTCCCCCGCTCTCTGATTCCTCGCTGGGACCTACCCTGGGTCTTGACGTGGCTTAATTCGGACAGATTTGAACCCCTTTCCCTGGCTAGCTTCGCGGATGTGACACGGAAGACATGCTTCCTTTTGGCCTTAGCCTCGGCGGCCAGGGTAAGCGAACTACACGCTCTGTCAGCGAGTTCTACCTGCCTCCAATTCCGAGCGAATGGTTCTGTACAATTACTCACAGACCAGCCCTTCCTCGCCAAGACCCGGTCTCCTTTGACTGCCCCCCAGGTCATAAATATTCGACCTTTGAAACACGCGACCTTTTCTAAGGAGACGCGCCAACAGGATCCCGTGCGCGCCTTACGCATTTCCATACGCAGATACAAGCCCGTCCGCCGAGGACGATCACGCCTCTTCTACCTTTGAACCCCAAAAGAAATGACATAACAGCTCAGACAATATCTTCCTGGCTACGTTGGGTCATTCGGTCTGCCTATCAGGATCTTTCCCCTGACGGGGCGAGGCGGCTCAGGATCCGCGCACACGAGGTTCGGGCCATGGCCACGAGTGCCACCTTCGATCGCAATTGTGCAGTTCGATTTCTAAACGGACACCGCCTGCTGACTCTTACGGGGAGTCCACCTTAGGGCGTAGCGTTTGCCTTACGGAGGCACGCATACCGCGACATACTTCGCGCAGTAAATTGTCCGAACATCATCATAAGAGATCTCATTTGCAAAAGCCTGCGTACTCTTACGGAGAGACGCTTATGCGGCAACGTGCCCGCCTTACGGAGGCAGGCGAGAGATCCAGGTCTTGTGGCAGCAGTGGGCTGGCGGGCAGAGTCAACATTCGCCCGCTTCTACCTCAGGGATCTCAGTCGGGCCAGCGAGAGAATCTCGCACTGGTGGGGGGACATCGCCACAGCGCAACACTCCCTCCCGGCGCCGGAAGCGCCGTAGGTAGGCACTTAGCTAAAATTGTCGGGAGTTTGGCGAATGGGTGTGGGGCTCTGTCGTCTGCCCTTTCGGATGGTATTTGGGCGCGGCACCCTCCACCTTTTCGCCATTCTTCCAGACAGTAATGTCATCGGTAATGTTTTTGAGGAAACAAATTAATTTTTCTCTAAAATATATTTTTTCGAAAAATACTTACCGATGACATTACTCGAAGGACCCTCCCACCTGCCCCGCTTGCCGCTGGTAAGCTAAGTATCACGACTGATTTGTGATTGGGCCACGTAGTGGACGCCTGACTGGACTGGGACGGGAGGCTACTCTCAGCCCTAATGAGGGTTCCCCGAGTGCCTCCCGGGTGGTGAAGGAACACAACAAGTTCTTAGGCTAAAATTGAGTAAGTAGTAGACACTTCCAGACAGTAATGTCATCGGTAAGTATTTTTCGAAAAAATATATTTTAGAGAAAAATTAATTTTTCTTTAAAATGTATTTTTTCGAAAAATACTTACCGATGCCATTACTCAAATGGCCCTCCCACCTGCCCCGCTTGCCGCTAGTCAGCTAAGTGAATAAACTGGTTGTGGCTGCACACTGGAGTTACCCGTATGGGGTGGTACGGGAGGCTACTCGGGTACTGGGTCACGGCACCCCTAGGTAGCCTCCCTTGACCCAATAGGTACACATCGTAAGTTTTTGGCTAAAATTGTGTAAGCTATAGGTTAATCCCATGTAGTAATGGCATCTGTAAGTATTTTTCGAAAAAAATACATTTTAAAGAAAAATTCATTTTTCGAAAAATACTTGCTGATGACATTACTCAAACGTCCCCTCACGCCTACCCCGCTTGCCACCAGTATGCTAAGATAAGACTGGCATGAGTAGACAGCTCACATGAGGAGGAAGGGAGGCTACCCAGGGTACTTAGTAACTGCTTGCTAGAGTTACGTCCCTGGTTGTGTAGCAAGACATGTTTTTGTGGCTGAAATCGGTAAGCTAAGTGAACCTTCCTAATAGTGTCATCAGTAAGTATTTTTTGAAAAACTACATTTTAGAGAAAAATACAAATTTTTGTGAAAAAATACATTTTAAAAATGTTTTTTTAGATGTACCCAATGAAGAAACAAACACTTAGAAAAGACAGTTGCAACACTATTGTGTTATAATTGTCTTTGCTAAGCTTGTTTCTTTCTTCATTGAGTTCTTCTCTGCATTATACATGCTTGGCAGTCACCTTTTGTTTTAGCCAATTTGCCGCATGCATTTCATGTTCTTTTTTCTCATTTCTTTTGTCTATAATAGATTATTATCTCCATGACCTATCCCAATCCGGCTACTTGGCAAAAGTGTTTTTCTCTTGTACTTTTGTACTTGTAGCCACTGTTGATCTAATGTTATGCAACTCCTCCCTGGAGAGTGGGATATGTTGTATTCACCTTGTTTTGCATGTTTTCATAGACTTCGTGTGGTCCTTGTCAAACGATGTGATCCTGTCCGTGTCTTTGGATGGGACCGCGCGACTGTGGGACGTGGCAGCAGGAACATGTATGCGAGTGATTGAAGATGGCAGTGGGGCTCAGCTTCTCACCTGTCTCTTTCAGCCTCTCAACAATAACATGTTTGTTGTATCCTTTCGCAAGTTCTTAGTTGTTTCAATGTTCAGTGTGAGTGAGAAATGTCAGTTAAATCCTGAGGCTGACATTGTTGGCTCACTTGCGAAGCAAAAGTGAGTCTGTTTTGGGCGAGTGGTCTCATGACGACCACGACCGGACTCGACGTAGCATGCTGGAACATCCAAACCATGCTCGACACAGCAGACAGCGGACGCCCTGAACGTCGCTCCGCCCTCATTGCCCATGAATTGCGGAGGTTAAACATCGACATCGCTGCGCTCAGCGAAGTACGCCTTCCGGAGGAAGGCAGCCTCCAGGAACTTGGCGCTGGCTACACCCTCTACTGGTCAGGCAGGCCTGCATCAGAAAGACGGCTCTCAGGCGTGGGCTTCATGGTGAAGACCCCCATTGCGACTAAGTTGGAAAACCTACCAACGGGTCACTCCGACCGCATCATGTCCATGCGCCTCCCACTGAGACACCAGCAATACGTCGCCCTTCTCGGTGTGTACTCCCCAACCCTCCTGGTAGAGCCTGCAGAAAAAGACGAGTTCTACTCTGACCTGTGCAGCCTCCTGCAGAGCACCCCTGCAGACGACAAAGTCATCATCCTTGGCGACTTCAACGCCAGAGTGGGCCAAGACTCTGAAGCCTGGAAAGGAGTCCTCGGCAAGCATGGCGTTGGGAACTGCAATGACAATGGTCGCCTACTGTTGGAGCTCTGTGCAGAGCAGCAACTTGTCATCACCAACACTACTTTCCAGCAAAAGGACAGTCGAAAGACCACCTGGATGCATCCTCGCTCCAAGCACTGGCACCTTATCAACTATGTCCTAGTGCGTCAGAGGGACCGCAGTGACGTCCTCCTCACCATAGTGATGCCCAGCGCAGAGTGCCACACTGACCACCGCCTTGTTCGCTGCAAACTCAGGCTCCACCTCAAGCTGAAACCCAAGAAAGGGGGCCCCCCCAAGAAAAAGCTTGATGTTGCCAGCCTTCAGCGTGACGACAAGAAAGCTGCCCTTCAGGCCGATTTACAGCGCATGCTCAAAGACACAGTTGATCCAGCAGACTCCTCCCCTGAAACACTCTGGGAACAACTGAAAACTGCTATTGTAAAATCCTCTGTGGAAGTCTTGGGCTTTGCTAGAAAGAGGAACAAAGACTGGTTTGATGAAAACGACGTGGAGATCCAGGAACTTCTAGCAAAAAAAAGAGCTGCCCACCTAGCCCAGCCTTCCTGCCCTGTGAAGAAGTCTGCCTTCCGCCTCATCTGCAGCAGTCTCCAGCTCAAGCTTAGAGAGCTCCAGAACGAGTGGTGGTCCAGACTCGCACAGAGGACCCAGCTCTGCGCTGACAACGGTGACTACAGGGGCTTCTACGAAGCACTGAAAGCAGTGTATGGCCCTAGGCACCTGTTACAAAGTCCCCTGCGAAGCGCTGATGGACAGGCACTCCTCACAGATAATACCTCCATCTTGAACTGCTGGTCGGAATACTTTCAGGACCTCTTCGGCGCTGAGCGCACTGTTCAAGAAACAGTCATCCTCCAAATCCCACACCTTCCACTAAAGGTTGAATTGGACGAACCGCCCACCGCCGAAGAGACCCTCACAACCATCCACCAGCTCAAGAGTGGCAAAGCAGCAGGCATTGACGGAATCCCGCCAGAGATCTAGAAACATGGAGGCCCAGCACTGCACAACAAGCTCCACGACCTCTTTCTCTGCTGCTGGGAAAAAGGAACACTAACAAAGGATCTCCGTGATGCAGTCATCATCACCCTGTACAAGAACAAAGGAGAGAAATCTGCCTGCTCTAATTATCGTGGAATTACCCTGCTGTCCATTGCCGGGAAAATTCTCGCAAGGTTGCTCCTGAATCGGCTGGTACCTGCCATCGCTGAAGACCACCTCCCAGAGGGCCAGTGTGGCTTCAGAGCCAACAGGAGTACCACCGACATGGTCTTTGTGCTGAGACAGCTTCAGGAAAAGTGCCGCGAGCAGAACAAAGGGCTGTACGTAACGTTTGTCGACCTAACAAAAGCGTTTGACACTGTGAGCAGGCAAGGTATGTGGCAGATCCTGGAGCGACTAGGTTGTCCCCCAAAGTTCCTCAACATGATCGTCCAGCTCCACTTGGACCTGCAAGGCCAGGTCAGACTAAACAGTGACCTCTCAGAACCATTCCCCATTCGCAACGGCGTGAAGCTAGGCTGCGTGCTGGCACCGACCCTCTTCACCATCTTCTTCAGCATGATGTTGAAGCAGGCCACAGTGGACCTCGACGATGACGACGCAGTGTACATCAGGTATCGTCTCGATGGCAGCCTGTTCAACCTCAGACGACTGCAGGCCCACACGAAAACCCTAGACCAACTGATTCATGAGCTGCTCTTTGCTGATGACGCTGCCCTCGTTGCACACACAGAGAGAGCCTTGCAGCGCATTACGTCCTGCTTCGCAGATGCCGCCCAGCTCTTTGGACTTGAGGTCAGTCTGAAAAAGACAGAGGTCCTTCATCAGCCGGCACCCAAGGAAGAGCATCGCCCTCCCCACATCACCATCGGCGAGTCCGAACTGAAGTCTGTATACCAGTTTACCTACCTTGGCTGCATCATCACGTCAGACGCCAAGCTGGACAAGGAGCTGGACAACAGGCTGGCAAAAGCGAACAGTGCTTTCGGGCGACTATTCAAGCGGGTGTGGCACAATCAACAGCTGAAAAAAGGCACCAAGATCAGCGTGTACAGAGCTGTCGTCCTCACCACCCTGCTGTACGGTTCCGAGTCCTGGGCCCTCTACCGCAGCCAACTACGACTCCTCGAACGCTTTCACCAGCGCTGCCTGCGTACCATCCTCAGCATTCACTGGAGTGACTATGTCACCAACTTCGAGGTCCTTGAACAGGCGGAAACTGTGAGCATCGAGGCTTTGCTGCTGCGGACACAGCTTTGCTGGGCGGGGCACGTCTCCAGGATGGAGGATCATCGCCTACCCAAGATCACTCTGTTCGGCGAGCTCGCCACTGGTCACCGAGATGGAGGGGCACCAAAGAAGAGATACAAAGACGGTCTCAAGAAGTCACTTAGTGCCTGCCAAATCGACCACCGACAGTGGTCTTCGCTTGCTGCGGACCGTGACACCTGGCACTCCACCATTCACAAGGCAGCCGTCTCCTTTGAGGACTCTCGCAGAGCTAACCTTGAGGACAAGCGGCTCAGAAGAAAAAACAGAGTTGTCGTAACTCAGAACCCTTACCAGACCTTCCCCTGCAGCCACTGCGGTCGAACCTGCCTGTCCCGGATTGGCCTCCGCAGCCACGAAAATGCCTGCAGACGACGTGGGCAAGCCCTATAGAATCTTCGTTCGCGAAGTCAAGCCAAGATGGTGAGTGAGAAATGTCAGTTAAATCCTGAGGCTGACATTGTTGGCTCACGTGCGAAGCAAAAGTGAGTCTGTTTTGGGCGAGTGGTCGTCCGTCCATCTGCCGTCTTCCATGGTAAACCCCTCGGAAAGGTCAAGGGTCACGAAGGGCTCAGGAAATAGGTCTGTAATGGCCATATCTTGACAAAAGATGTTTTTTCTCAAATACTATTCACAACTTTAAACCCAAACTTGCTACAGAGATACCTGATGGGAAGACCTTTCTACGCACACTAATTTGGTTGATCTCTCAGAAAGGTCAAGGGTCACGAGAGCTCAGGAAATCGTTCAAAATAGTAGCCATATTTTGACAAATAGTGAGTACACATTCACCACCCAGATTACACATTTCAACAGGCAGGATTACACATTGATTATTAATGGGGGGGGGGGGGGGGGGGGGGGGTAAACAGGTATGCCTATGGTTCCGAACTATTCTGGCGCTACCCTTGAACTGTCATTGTCAAATTTATTTCATGCTAAATGTATCAGGATGGAAAGGGTTAATACATCAGTTCTGATTATCAACCACAGGAGATAAGATAGTACCGCTAGTTCAAGGGACGTGTCGGAATAGCTTGGCGCCTATGTAGGCTATTTTGGCACTACCCTTGAACTTTCATGTTTAAGAGATTGTCGTATCTTATTGCTCATATATTTTTGAGCATGTTTGTGGCAGAGAGAAAAGATGGAGTGTGTTACAGTATTGCTGGGATCAGCGACGTAAAATGGCCAAATGTCATCACACATACGCAGTGACGCTAGAAAGATCTCGATTTCTCTCAGCTCACTATGTAGTTGACTTCTACCTCATTGACAGTAGAAGTTGACTACATAGTGAGCCTTGTGTACTGATTGGTTGTTTATCGCACATTTATGCTGACACTATGAGTATGACAAAATTATAACATTTATTTTATATACAGGTGTTTGTTTCCTCAAAAACATTACCGATGACATTACTTTATGGAAGTGTCTACTACTTACTCAATTTCAGCCTAAGAACCTGTTGTGTTCCTACACAACCCGGGAGGCACTCGGGGAACCCTGACCAGGGCCGAGAGTTGCCTCCCGCCCCTGCCCATCCGGTCATGTGCCACGTGGTGTGACCAGCCAGTCATTCTACTTAGCTCACGCTGTTCAGATGTGTGTAGCCTACAGGACCTTGTCTGGTTGCAACCGGTTCTTAAAGGGCCGGTCGCCTTTGGATTACTGTGTTCCTTGGACTTTGTGCGCTCTTGGATTTACTTGTGCGCTGCTGGATTACATGGGAGCTATGTGGTTGGATTACCGGCGCTTCTCTCCATTGTGGTTTTGTGGTTGCCTGTGGGATACTAGTCGCGGACCCGCCAGGGACTTCTTCCCGCCGACGCGCTCTGTGGGTGGTATGGAGGTTCCTCCCCCCATCCCCGCAACTACGGAGAGGTAAGGTATCGGTCCCAGCCCTTGGCTGGCCCCCGGGCCGGGCGCCGGCTTCGACTGGAGGCATTCGTTTCACTCATACATCTTTTCGCGTTGATCTCTCGACTTCCTTTGGCGGGGCCTCGCAGTACCCATGCCCGGTCGCCTCTCATGTCTGATATGTGTTGCAATTGCCAAGTGCTCACCTGCTCGCAGTGTGGCAACTTCCAATGGCCGAGCGATGACCACAAGGTCTGCCTTCCCTGTGCTGGCTGCTCTTCCGACTACGCCTGCAATGTCTGCGCTGCCTGGCCGGAAGAACATTGGTCGCAGCTTTGGGGTTTTTACCGGCACGAGCGCCCGACACCGGCAGGTGACTGAACATCCATCTTGGCACCCCCCTCCGTGCCCGGAGCAGTTTCCAGACGTGCCCGCTCCGACCTTGTGGAACGGACGACACGCCGGACACATGAGCCTTCTCCGCCCATCTCCAAGCTGATTCCCAGGAATTCACCTTCTTTACGGATCGTAAGTGGCCGGCTGGACTCGACGTCTCCTTCCGCCAGTCCTGGTATGCGGGCCATTCCCAGACTTTCACCTGTCCCCTTCCCTCGTTTGATCCTCCGGCGGTAGTGCAGATTGGCGGCAGCACTCAGCTGAGATGCGCCCTTCCACGCTGCTTGGACAAGGCGGTGTCACTGGTTCGTAACACCTTGGCTTGCTCGGGTTTCCTGGAGCTCCTCACTCAAGCATTCGTCCGTCACATCGAGGATGCCTGGCACGCTTCGCTTACACCCCTCCTAGCAGACCTCCTCACCCTCACGGTAGCGGCCAACCAGGCAGCGTATCACTCCTCGGTCAACGCCTTGGCGGCTGCCTCCAATTGTGACCTAATGCGTCGGGATGCTGTGCTACAAGCCTGCCACGGAATGCCCCCCCCCCCCCCCGACTCGGCTTCGTCGCGCTCCCCTTGGCGGCCCCCTCCTCTTCGGCGATTCCTGGCAGAAGGTGAAGGACGCGAACTCGGACCGCTGGCCTAGCAGAGTGGCTCCCGCCCGCTTTCAAGCAGCCCGTAAGGCAGTGGGTCGCACCCTGCGGACCTCCAAACCCTCTTCGTCCTCCACTCCCGCACACACTAGGGCTCTCCGGCGGGCCCCCGCCATCGGCCGCTCCAGACCCATTATGACCCTTACCCCCGCCTGGCCCAGGCCTGCTCGCCGCCCTGGGCGCAGGTGGGCCCCCCGACTCGCCCCATCTCCAGCCCCCGCCGACCGTCCCGTGGTCTCCTGTCAGCAGGAGGCTCACCCTCTGCAGTGACATGTGGCGTTTGCTGCTTCTGGACGACCCCTGGATTCTCTCCACCATCACCGACGGACTCTCTCCACCATCACCGAGGGACTCTCGATAACCTTTCGTTCGCCACTGCCGCTGAGACGCTCCCCATTGTGGACCGAGATTCCGACAGACGAGCTCAAGGCCATCGGAGGTAGTGTCTTGTCCCGACTCCCCAGCCTTTTACAGCCGCCTCTTCGTGGTTCCCAAGCCGGGCGGCAAGTGGCGTCCTGTCATCAATCTCTCGGCGCTGAACAGATTTATCGCAGCTTAGACCTTTCGCATGGAAACCGTCAGGGCCGCTGTGCAGCCCATGGACTTCGCGGTCAGCCTGGACCTGTCAGACACATATCTATAAAGTCCCCATGCACCCGGCCTCCAGGAGGTATCTCCTCTTCGCATTCGACGGTGTGATCTACCAGTTTCGGGCACTACCGTTCGGTCTCAACCTCAGCCCTTGGGTTTTCACTCGCATCATGGACGCGGTCATTGCCAAGGCCAGACAGTCGTCTTCCAGTCCGACCTCGAACTACCTAGACGACCTCCTCCAGAGGAACCAGTCAGAGGCCGCCCTGGTGATAGACAAAGATGCCTTACTCCTGTTGTTGTCGCGTTTAGGGTTCCTGGTCAACGCAGGCAAGTCGGACCTCACTCCCTCATGCCGGTTTATTCACCTTGGCATGGAATTTGCAACCGACCTCAACAGGGTGAGATTGCCGGAGCCTCGGATCCAGAAGCTAGCTGCCTTAGCCGCCCAGGTAGCACAGGTGGATTCAGACCCTGCCAGAGTTTGGCTTCAACTGCTTGGCTTGATGAATGCAGCGGCGGATCTACTCCCCCTCGGTCGTCTTTACTCCCGGCCGCTCCAGCTGCACCTCCTGTTTCATTGGCGTCCGTCCTCTGGCGACATAGATGCCTCGGTGCCTGTGCCTCAGATTCTTCGCCCCCATCTGCAGCGCTGGACGGACACCTCATGGCTCGCTTCAGGAGTTCCTTTCGCCTCATCGCCCCCTCAGCTCTCTCTATGTGTGGATGCAAGTCTTTCCGGGTGGGGTGTTCGCCTGCTACCGAGGTTCCTCTCGACGTCTGGCCTCTGGCCTCTGGAACTAGTGGACAGACACATCAACTGGTTAGAGCTGCAAGCGGTTTGGCAAGCCCTCATCGAGTGGGAAGCGCTCTTTCGCCACCAGGAGCTACTCGTCCTTTCGGACAACGCCACAGTGATTTCCTACATTCAGAAGCAGGGCGGAACGCGCTTCCCCGAGCTGTGCATTCTCCTCTACCGACTGATGGGCTGGTGCGAGGACCGCGGCATCTCCCTCTGAGCTCGACACATTCCAGGACACCTGCCTGTTTTGGCCGACCCTCTCTCGATGCGGCCAGCTACTCCACATGGAATGGATGCTACGGCCGGACATCTTTCAAATGATCTGCGCTCACTGGGAGACGCCCATGATCGACCTATTTGCCACGAGGTGGAATCGCCAGCTTCCCCTCTTCGTCTCCCCAATTCCAGACTCCCTAGCCTGGGCAGTCGACGCGCTCTCCATTTTGTGGGACGGGCTCATCGTGTACGCTTACCCCCGACGGTTCTCGTCCCCAAAGTCCTATTCAAGCTCAGAGGATGCAAGGCAGTCGTGTTGCTGGTCGCCCCGTTCTCCTGGAACAGATCTTGGACCACCGACCTCCTCAGTCTCGCTACAGGCCCCCCTCTTCGACTGCCCACCCCGAGGACGATGCTCAAACAACCCCGCCAGCGGCTGTTCCACCCGTGCCCGGAGCGGCTTCTTCTTCATGCCTAGAGATTGTGCGGCAAGCCCTCACCGCTAGAGGCTTTTCGAGTGCGGCAGTGGAAGCTATCGTTACAGCCTGTAGACCCTCGACCAGACGCGTATATGAGGGAAAGTGGCGAGTACTACAGTCCTGGTGCGCTGACCAACAACTCGCCCCCACCGATTTGACTGCTCCACAGCTCACTGACTTCTTCCTCTGGCTCTTTGGAGACCAAGGTCTAGCCCCCATTACGATCCGAAGGATACCTGTCCATGATTGCTGACACTGTCACCTCGGCCGCTCAGACCCCGGCGAATGTAAAGACCTCGCAGACCTAATGATTCACTTTGGCTTTCAGCGTCCGGTCCCCCGCTCGCTGATTCCTCGCTGGGACCTACGCTGGGTACTGACGTGGCTTAACTGACAGGTTTGAACCGCTGTCCCTCGCTCGGTTCGCGGATGTGACACGGAAGACCTGCTTCTTGTTGGCCCTTGCCACGGCGGCCAGAGTGAGCGAGCTACACGCGCTGTTGGCAATCCCTGCCTGCCTCCAGTTCAGGTCGGATGGTTCCATGCAGCTACTCACAGACCCTTCCTTCCTCGCCAAGACCAGGTATCCCTTGACTGCGCCCCAGGTGATAACCATATGGCTGCTGAAAGACGTGAACTTTCCCTGGGAGACCAGGCAGCAAGATCCAGTGCACGCCATATTAATATAGCTACGCCTTTCCAAGCCCGTCCATAGAGGACGGTCACGCCTCTTTCTGCCATTGGCCCCCGGCAGAAATGACAACAGCCCAGACAATATCTTCCTGGCTATGCTGGGTCATATGGTCTGCCTACCAGGACCTTTCCCCAGAGGGAGCGAAGAGGCTCAAGATACGCGCACATGAGGTTTGAGCCATGGCCACGAGTGTCGCCTTCGATCGCAACTATGCCGTTCGAGACATCATGGCAACAGTGGGCTGGCAGGCAAAATCAACCTTCGCCCGCTTCTACCTCAGGGATCTGACGGGCCAGCGAGACAACCTCGCATTGGTGGGGGATATCACTGCAGCGCAACACTCCCTCCCGGCGCCGTAGGTACGAACTTAGCTGAAATTGTCCAGAGTTTTGCGACTGGGTGGATGGCTCTGTCTATAGCCCTTTTCAGGGGTAACTTGGGCGCGGCACCCTCCTCCTTTTCGCAATTCTTCCATAAAGTAATGTCATCGGTAATGTTTTTGAGGAAACAAATTATTTTTTCTCTAAAATGTATTTTGTTTTCTCAAAACACATTACCGATGGTATTACTTTATGGAAATAGTTCTTAGCTAGTCTAATTTTAGCCCAAAATTCGTTGTGTACGATTATGGTCGTTATGGCAGGAGAGGGGCACCATAGACTGGGCGGAAGCCCGGTTAGCCTCCCTTCCTGTTCAACCATGCATGCGCTCTGCGCTTCCCACTTCAGTCAGTTTCGTTGCTAGTTACTGAGCAGTTGTGTACGTCGTGAGCTCTATGCTTCGGACCCCACCCGGGTCTGCCCTGGGGGACTTGGGTGGGGTTAGGTATTTTTTAGTTCCCAGGGTCACCCTGGTCAGCCCCACAGGGTGGGTTTTTCTCTCTATTCTGGGGCATGTGTTTCTGTCTACCCTTTGTCCATTCACCTGTATTTGCCTTTTTAAAACTCTCCCTACTGTCTGCACTGCCTGTAGCTCTTGATATTGGATGTGTGTTGCTAAATGGTCTGAGCTTTATTTAGGCCCCATGTGTTAGGTTTATTTAATGTATTTAACCGGCTGGCGACATACATTCAATGTTCTGTTTATTTTATTTTTTTTCACAAGCAGTGCAGGCACGTCCTGAGAAAGCCTTGTTGCTGTCGGGACGCTAAGCAATGTACAATCAATGTACAATCTATGCTTCGGAGTTCTCTTGAGCCATTATCCGGTCGTTGGACTGTTGTTTCGTCTTCGCCTTGTGCCTTAGGCTTGGACGCTTTCGTGGGGGACTGCTTCTGCACTTTGTGTTTGTGACTTAGGGCTAGCCTTCAGCGGCATCGGTGAACTGTTTTCACATGTTTGTGGCCGCTCGGACTTGTAGCTTCGCCATTGTGTGCCCGGTTCTGGCTTGCGCTTGCTTGCGCCGGTTCAGGCCGGGGGGCTGTGTGCTTGAGAGCTGTGACTGGTGTGTTCGCTCGTCGTTTTCGTCCCTTGGCGTTTCGCAGGATGAGCCCCGGAGTGTTGGTGCGTGGTGGCGTTCCTGGCGTCTTCCTTGCCGCTTCCTTCGACCCTGCGGTTGCTGCGGGGACTTGTGTCTTCGACCGGCGACAGTTTGAGCTGCTCTTCGCCTGGTCATCTGCCCTCCACGTGGTGGTTTGGTCTTGGCCTGTTGGTTGGTCCCTCTTCTTCGGATGGCGAGGTAAAGATTCGGTTTGAGCCTACGCCAGGCGCTCAGGGGTGTGGGTAGAGCGCCGGGCCTCGGCATAAGCCCTTTATCGAAATTTCGTTCAAGCGCGGTTCATTTTTGCGTGCCCGGGGGGGCACGCTCGCTCGAATGTCATTATTTCTTTTGTGTTGCAGTTGGCAAGTACGCACCTGCATGCGATTTGGGCAGTTCCAGTGGCCGAGTGACGAACATTCCTTTTGCCTGACCTGTTCCGGATGTGCCTCAACTAACCCGTGCCCGGTCTGCGCCCCATGGCCGGAAGAGCAGTGGACACAGCTCCTGGGCTTCTACGGCCGGGAACGACCGACCCCAGCACGGGGTTCCAATCCATCCCCGGTAAGCGCCACAGACCCGCCAAGTGGCCCTTACCGTGTGGTAGCGCCTCTGGCTCAGCAGCCTCGCCTGCGAGCTAGAGCGCTAAAACCGGCATCCACCACAGTCCCGTCGAGTGGTCGCTGTGCGGTTCAGGATCGGCGAGGCCTGCCAGCTAAGCCCCTTGTGAGAAAACCAGTAGCCACCACAGTCCCATCGAGTGGTCGCTATGCGGTGGTGACTTCCAAGCAGTCACAGGTAGACATACAGGCACATGCGGCAGCTCCGGTAGACGTCCTGACAGACACCGAAGGCCGCAGCCAACCAGGTCAGCGATCGGCACTCTCCTTTACTTGGACCTGTTGTGCCCCCCTCCTCGTCCGCCACTGGTAATCAATTCGTCGCCTCAGCTACTCGAACCAAGACTGGCGACACGACACCTAGACCGGACAGACTTGCTCGGCGTTCGCGCTCCCGGTTACGCGGCCCAGCTTCGCCCCGAGACTGCCCACCCCGTTTACGCCATGAGCGCTCTTCCTCCTCTAGTCGTTGGTCGCGCTCCAGGGACTCGTCGAAGCGCCGGAGAGTGTCTTCCCACCACTCAGCTTCTAGCCGACCCCCACGAGCTCGGGCTAGGTACGACTCGTCCCACAGTTCAGCGTCGCGCCGGGTGCCGACGTTCGGTGTCTTCACATCGCCGCTACCGCTCTAGACAGCGCAGTGTCTCCCGCCACGACCGCGGGCAGCGACACCGCAGACTTCGTCGTGCGTCTTACTCGTCGCGAGATCGTTCATCGCTACGGCGTCCTCGGCACCACCCGCCGGTGAGAAGCTCGTGGCTTAGGGCTACGGCCGTCTCCTGGGATGACAGTGCGGCGATCCTCGCTACTCGGCAAGTAGTAGACGCAGCCTCCTGCACTGTGCCGACTGAAGACGACGCTCGCAGCTTGTACCCTGCGGAGTCAGTGTCAGCCCTCCTTCGAGAGACCAGCCCAGACCTGCCCGTTCTCTCGCCTGACGAGGAGGAACTACAGCCGTCGTCCATGGGACACAGGTTGGAGACTCTTCGGGCACTGGATGAAGCGGCGCGCATCATTGCAGGCTGCCTCCCTGCGGATCTCTGCCCCCCGTCACCCCCGCTCAAGAGGAAGGCTTCCGCCTCCGTCGATGCTGATCGTCAGGGCAAGCATTTTAAGTCTCTTCTCCAGCCACCGGGCTTTAAGGACATTTGCGAAGCTTTCTCCGCTCATCTCTCGCAGGGTCGCTGCAGTTCTGCCGGTTTCTTTTCAGACTCCAGGTGGCCAGCAGGTTTGGATATTTCCTTTCGGCAATCTTGGTACGCGGGACACTCGTTGAGTTTTTCTTGCCCCCTGCCTAAATTGGACCCCGCGGCAGCGTCTTTTACTGGTGCTACCCTACGGCAGTCTCTTCCTCCTGGCGTGGAACAGACAGCGACGTTCGTTCGGAACGCCCTGGCTGCAGTGGGTTTCCTGGATTTAGCGACGCAAGCTATCGTTCGTCAAATAGAAGACACCTGGCATCCTTCGTTGTCTTCTCTGTTTGGGGACCTACTAGCGTTGGCCGTCTCTGGGAACCGTGCGTCCTACCACGCCTCCGTCAACACGATGGCAGCGACCCTTAACTGCGATTTGTTGAGACGGGATGCGATACTACGCCTCTGCCCCATCCCGCCCGATGTCAAGACGCAGCTTCGTCAAGTTCCCCCGGAGGAGAGCTCCTGTTCGGCCCCGACTGGCTTTCTGTCAAGGAGGCGAATAAGGACTCCTGGCCCAGCCGCCCTGCTACAGCTCCCTTTCGAGTCCCCCGCAAGGCTCCGGGTCGCTCCCTGCGAGCTTCCAGATCCAGCTTTCGTCCCCCTACCAGAGGTGGACATCTCTCCCCCCCCCCCCCCCCCAGACCTCCCACCTTTCCCCGCGCCCGCCCGCCCCTGCGCCCCCTGCTCGGTCCTGGCCCAGACCTGCCCGGCGTCTCGGGCGGGGTAGGGCCCAGTGACTGCCTGTCTGGTCCCCCGCCGGCCTCTTCCGGGTCTCCTGTCGGCGGGAGGCTAGCGCTTCGCAGCGACGTGAGGCGAGCGCTTCTACCGGACGACCCGTGGATCCTATCTACGATCGCCGAGGGACTCTGGATCTCCTTTCAGTTGCCCCCTCCCCTGCGCCACTCGCCGTTGTGGACAGCGGTGCCGTCAGACCAGCCCAGAGCCGAGGCCCTCAGTGCCGAAGTAGCTGCCTTGCTGCAGAAGTCTGCCACGGAGGTGGTGATGCGACACGGCTCCCCAGCTTTCTACAGCCGGCTCTTCGTGGTACCCAAGCCTGGCGGCAAGTGGCACCCAGTCATAGACCTCTCGGCACTCAACAAGTTCATCGTTGCTCCTTCCTTCCGCATGGAGACCGCCCGGACCCTTCGGGCCGCCATGCAGCCGATGGACTTCGCGGTCAGCCTGGACCTCTCGGATGTGTACCTTCACGTGCCGATACACCCAGCCTCCAGGCGTTACCTGCGCTTCGTGTTCCAGGGAGTGGTCTACCAGTTCCGCGCTCTTCCCTGCGGCCTCAATCTCAGCCCTTGGGTGTTTACTCGGATCATGGACGCTGTGGTAGCCAGAGCCCATCGTACTTCGAGTCCCACCTCGAACTACTTAGACGACCTCCTCTTGAGGAACCAGTCCGAGTCGGCCCTGATGGAGGACCGGGACGCCCTTCTCCACCTGCTCGAAGTTCTGGGCTTCTTGGTCAACTTCGGCAAGTCCGACCTCGTGCCAGCGCGCCACTTTGTGCACCTGGGTATGGAGTTCCACACCGACCTCAACATCGTCTGGCTCCCGGAGAAACGCATCCAGAAGTTGGCAAATTTAGCGTGGCAGGTTTCTCAGATGACGACGCTTTCGGCCAGGCAGTGGCTGCAGCTTCTAGGACTGATGAATGCAGCAGCGGATCTGCTTCCCTTGGGACGTCTTTACTCCCAGCCTCTGCAACTGCACCTCCTCCTGCACTGGCGTCCGTCGTCGGCCGACCTCGACGCCCCGGTTCCGGTTCACAGCCTGGACCCGTCCTCACCTACTGCGCTGGGCGGATCCTATCTGGCTTGCGACGGGAGTGCCGCTTTTCTCGCCACCCCCCACCTTCTCCCTGTGCGTCGACGCGAGCCTCTCTGGTTGGGGAGCTCACCTCCTGCCGTCGTTCGAGACTACCTCCGGCTTGTGGCCCCGGGAGTCACCACCCCGACACATCAATTGGTTGGAACTGAAGGCGGTCTGGCAAGCCCTCCTTGTGTGGGAACATCGCCTCCGGCATCAGGAGCTTCTAGTCCTGTCAGACAACTCCACGGTCGTCGCCTATATCCAGAAGCAGGGCGGGACCCGTTCTCCCTTCCTCTGCATCCTCCTCTACCAGGTACTGCGGTGGTGCGAGGACCGGCACATCACTCTTCGCGCGCGTCACATTCCGGGTCACCTGAATGTCCTAGCTCCTATATGGAGCAGAGACTTGGAGATTGACAAAAACCACAGTCAACAGAGTACAGACCTTCATGAACAGTTGCCTTAGAAGAATTTTGAAAATCCACTGGCCAGAGAAGATCAGCAACGTCAGACTCTGGGAGAGAACAGAGCAGATAACAGCAGAGAATGAAATTGGGCGAAAAAGATGGGGATGGATCGGTCACAGTCTGAGAAAGCCAGCTTCCAGTATCACTAGGCAGGCATTGTCATGGAACCCCCAGGGAAAGAGGAAAAGAGGTAGGCCGAAAAACTCCTGGCGTCGAGACCTCCAAGCAGACATCAAGAGACTGGGAACCACCTGGAGTAGAATCGAAGGAGAAGCACAGGACAGGAGTTGCTGGAGGTCTCTCGTCGACGGCCTATACCCGGGTAGGGGTGACAGGCGTAAGTAAGTAAGTGAATGTCCTAGTCGACTCCCTCTCCCAACGCGGTCAGCTGCTGCATACCGAGTGGTCGCTGCGTCCAGACATCTTCCGGATGATCGGAGCAGCCTGGGAGACACACATGGTCGACCTCTTCGCCACGAGATGGAATCGGAAGCTCCCTCTGTTCGTCTCTCCCATTCCAGATCCCCTGGCCTGGGCAATGGACGCTCTCTCCATCCCCTGGGACGGCCTGGTCGCCTATGCCTACCCGCCGACGGTGCTAGTCCCCAAGGTTCTGCTCAAGCTCAGAGGGTGCAACACGATTCTGTTCCTGGTGGCGCCGTTCTGCTGGACCAGGACGTGGACCACCGACCTCCTGAACCTCGCAACGGCCCCCCCGCTGACGCTCCCAACCCCAAGCACGATGCTCAAGCAACCACGTTGTGCGGTATACCACCCGTGTCCAGAGCGTCTACTCCTTCACGCCTGGAGGTTGTCAGGCAAGCCCTCTCCGCTAGAGGCTTCTCGAGTGCGGCAGTGGATGCGATCACTTCAGCCCGCAGAACCTCGACCAGACGAGTCTACGAAGGCAAGTGGAGGGTCCTCTGCTCCTGGTGCGACGGCAGACGCCTCTCCCCCACTGAATTGACAGTTCCTCAGCTGGCGGAGTTCTTCCTCTGGCTGTTCTCCGACCAGCACCTAGCGCCGATTACCATTAGAGGCTACCTGGCCATGATTGCGGACACGTACAGACATCTGGGACGGCCCGATCCTGGCGCCTGCAAAGACCTTGCCGACCTGATGGACCACTTCGGTCTACAACGTCCCACTCTACGTTCCTTAATACCTAGATGGGACCTGCCTTGGGTGCTTACGTGGCTCAACTCGCCTTGCTTCGAGCCCATCCAGGCGGCAACACTTCCAGATGTGACGCGGAAGACTTGCTTCCTCTTGGCCCTCGCCTCTGCCTCCAGGGTCAGCGAGCTGCACGCCCTTTCGGCACGCCCCGTCTCCAGTTCAGAGCGGACGGTTCAGTTCAGCTGCTGCCCGACCCGGCCTTCCTAGCCAAGACCAGATCTCCTTTGGCTGCCCCCCAACTGGTGACGATTCAGCCATTAAGAGACCCAGGTTCCACCCGTGAGTCCAGACAACAAGACCCAGTGCGAGCCTTACGTGTGTACCTGCGCCGGACCAGGCCGCTACGCAGGGGACGCACCCGCCTTTTCCTTCCTCTGTCCACAGGTAGAAATGACATCCTCAGCCCAGACGATATCCTCCTGGCTTCGGTGGGTGATACGATCAGCCTACCAGGACCTGGCTCCTCACACGGCCAAACGCTTGCACATCAGGGCGCACGAGATCAGAGCCATGGCTGCAAGCCTATCGTTCGACCGCAACTGTGCTGTCGAAGACATTGTGGCGGCTGTGGGCTGGCGAGCGGAGACCACCTTCGCACGCTTCTACCTGAGGGACCTCTCCAGCCAGCGCTGGAACCTTTCGCTGGTGGGAGACATTGTGGCGGCGCAACACTCCCTCCAGGCGCCTTAGGCGCCGTAAGTATCTTTGCTAAAATTAGAGGGAGGTTGCGTGGAGAGGGCCACTAGAGTTGTGCGATGGCAGGGTTAGGGGCGTTATAGCGGCACCCGCCTCCTGTTCGGAATTCTTCCATAAAGTAATACCATCAGTAATGTGTTTTGAGAAAACAAATGTATTTTTCTTTAAAATGAATTTTTTTGAAAAATACTTACCGATGGTATTACTCGAAGTTCCCTCCCGCCGGCCCCGCTTGCCGCTGGTCTGCTAAGAAACTGACTGAAGTGGGAAGCGCGGAGTGCATGCGTGGTTGAACAGGAAGGGAGGCTAACCGGGTTTCCGCCCAGTCTATGGCACCCCTCTCCAGCCATAACGACCATAATCATACACAACGAATTTTGGGCTAAAATTAGACTAGCTAAGAACTATTTCCATAAAGTAATACCATCGGTAAGTATTTTTCAAAAGAATTCATTTGAAAGAAAAATACATTTTTCGAAAAATACTTCCCGATGACATTACTCCGAGGACCCTCCCACCTGCCCTGCTTGCCGCTGGTAAGCTAAGTATCACGACTGGCTGGTCACACCACATGGCACGTGACCAAATGTGCAGGGGCGGGAGGCAACTCTCGGCAATGGTCAGGGTTCCCCGAGTGCCTCCCCGGTTGTGTAGGAACACAACAGGTTCTTAGGCTGAAATTGAATAAGTAGTAGACACTTCCATAAAGTAATGTCATCGGTAAGTATTTTTCGAAAAAATACATCTTAGAGAAAAATTAATTTTTCTTGACATAAATATAGACGGGAAACAGCAGGTGTCAGGTACAGGTGATGAACATGTCTACAGGCAAAGGTTATAAGGTATTTGCTTTTGTAATTTTTGTCCGTCATGTTTTGTCATTGTTATGAAGCATTTTTGAAATAATGATCTAAAAGATATTGATATGTACTTGGTGTATGCAGTATAATAATTATGAACATGTTGGTCTGTGATTTTTGGATCTTTCTGCTTAAAGCTTTAGGTCCAAAATCACAGACCAGCACACATAATGTTAACCCTTTGGCTTTCGGTATCTGATTTTGTTGTGATGATTCCTGCTGGAATCGGTGCAGGAAAAACTGCTACTGACAGCCAAAGGGTTAACCCTTTTAGCCTTAAGGTCCCATTTCTCAGATTTTGGAGGTGTTGCCTAACGACTATGTACCAGTTGCAGGAGATGGATTGACCATGATAATTCAAGGGTAGTGCCAGATTAGCTTGGCGCCTGAAGGCGCCATGCTAATCTGGCACTACCCTTGAAATTATCATGGTCAATCAATCTCCTGCTATAGGGACTTGAGGCTAAATGGGTTAAGTGCTAATACCACTATACCCATAAAGACAGCACATTATATACATTGCATGGTTATTTCTGGCAAACGCATGGTGAATTTGTTCATAATATGACACATCATCACTGTTTCGTGCAGGGAGGCAGCAGCAAGGTAACAGGCAAAGTTCACGCCATGGCTTTTGATGCCAGTGGACGCTTGCTGTGGGCAGGGGATGAGAATGGATCCATTTTCTCCTTTACTTTGGACATGGCCACAGGAAAATTGACAAAAACACACAGGTACATAAAAAATATGTATTTTTGGTCTGTTCATAAAATGTTTAATGGACATTGTAAAGAACATTCTTAAAACTGTGATAGATTAAATTTTGAGAGAGCCCTTGAACTATAATGGAGAGTATATTTGAACTGTCATGGTTAATTTACCACCCAACGTTAAACCATCAGTGGTTGATTCATATTTGTAGTGTGTCTGGGATGAATTACTGGAGGTAAAACTGGTTTTGGAAGAATAGTACTTGCAATTCAGTTTGTTCAAGATGGGATATCTGCACTTACATGTGCCACACTATCCCCCAGAAGTCTTCCCACAGTTGCTGCCCAAAAGCTTGCATTGCATACTCATATGTTTCAGAATCACAGTGAGTGAGGGTCGACCCATCACCAGTATCTCTGCGCGAGCCTGGGTCAGTCGTGAGGCCAGAGACCCGACACTGCTGGTCAACTGTTGCCTCAATTCTCTGTGCCTTTTCAGGTCAGAAACAGACATTCTCCCACTGTATCAGCTCTTTGAGAGTGAGACTAAATGATATGGCAAACAACGCATTTGTCTTTGGATAACAAAACACCGTGGGACATTTTTTTAAAAAAATTTTATATCCAAAGTTTGTCATTATCAAAGTAATGTACATAGAAACATTTTACTTGGGACCTTTGTAAAGTATTCTTATACCTGAATTTTGTTAAATTTGACCTTGTTATTAGTGAAGTTTACTGTAGTGACAATGTCGTAAAGAATTAAAATAAATTACTTGTAACTACTTTATACATTACCACAAAGAGTGAGCGCAAAGTGCATTGTAGACTAAACATGAAGTGAATTAAATGAAAGAGAAAAGATGGATAGTGCTTGAATTTATATTCGTTCAGAAATGAGACGTGAAAGAAATGAAGAGAATAATTTGGTTTGCAAATGTGGAGTTTTTTTTCCCCACATCTTTGCATTTTGACATGCTATTGCAATATTGAATTTATATTTAACTGGATGAAGATTTTTAAGTGTTGGTATTGACTGCTGTTGCCCCTAAAACAAAACAAGGCATGCATCCTTGATCCATTCACTTTCTAGTGAAAGACAGCCCAGCCCTGTAATTGAATTCTGACAGTAACCCATATCATCTATCTATCTATTTCCCGTAGTCTTGCCGACCGTTGGGGCACCACTTATGACTTGGCAACCAGCTCCCTCCATTCCTCTCTGTTCTCTGCCATTCTTAGCATATCACCCAGCCTCCGTCCTGTCCACTCTGAGATATTGTCCTCCCATCTTTTGCTCTGTCTTCTTCTCCTTCGTCCTCCTTGTTTTAGCAAGCCCTGCTGAACGCATGACATGCCCATGCCAGTTTGCGTTTTGTTTCCTCAAAATACATTACCGATGGCATTACTGTATGGAAGATATTAATTTTTCTCTAAAATATATTTTTTCGAAAAATACTTACTGATGACATTACTGTCTGGAAGTGTCTACTACTTACTCAATTTCAGCCTAAGAACCTGTTGTGTTGATACACAACCCGGGAGGCACTCAGGGAACACTGCCTAGGGCCCAAGAGTTGTCTCCCGCCCCTGCCCATCCGGTCCCGCCACGTGGCGTGAGCATTCAGTCATGATACTTAGCTTACCAGCGGCAAGCGGGGCAGGAGGGAGGGTCCTTCAAGTAATGTCATCGGTAAGTATTTTTCGAAAAAATATATTTTAGAGAAAAATTAATTTGTTTCCTCAAAAACATTACCGATGACATTACTGTCTGGAAGAATTGCGAAAAGGAGGAGGGTGCCGCCCCCAGTTACGTTCTATGGGGCTAAGACAGAGCCATCCGCCCAGTCGCAAAACTCCCGACACTTTTAGCTAAGTTCGTACCTGTGGTGCCTCCGGCGCCGGGAGGGAGTGTTGCGCTGCGGCGATGTCCCCCACCAGTGCAAGGTTGCCTCGCTGGCCTGCCAGATCCCTGAGGTAGAAGCGGGCAAAGGTAGATTCTGCCGCCAGCCCACTGCTGCCACAATGTCTTGAACAGCACAGTTGCGATCGAAGGCGATGCTCGTGGCCATGGCTCGCACCTCATGTGCGCGTATCTTGAGCCTTTTTGCAACTTCTGCGGAAAGGTCCTGGTAGGCCGACCTTATGACCCAGCATAGTCAAGAAGAAATCGTCTGAACTGATATGTCTTCTCTGCTGGGGGGCCAAAGGTAGAAAGAGGCGTGACCGTCCTCGACGGATGGGCTTGGTACATAGTAGGTAAACGCGTAGGGCGCGCACAGGATCTCCCGGGGAAAGCTTGCATCTTTCAGCGGCCGTATGGTGATCACCTGGGACGCAGTCAAGGGAGACCTGGTCTTGGCGAGGAAGGCAGGGTCTGTGAGTAGCTGTACAGAACCGTCTGCCCGGAACTGGAGGCAGGCAGGGCTTGCCGACAGCGCATGTAGCTCGCTTACTCTAGCCGAGGTGGCCAGGGCCAACAGGAAACATGTCTTTCGTGTCACATCCGAGAACCGAGCCAGGGAAAGCAGTTCGAACCTGTCTTGAGTTCAGCTACGTCAGTACCCAAGGTAGGTCCCATCGAGGAATCAGTGAGCGGGGAACCGGACACTGCAGGCCAAAGTGTGCCATCAGATCTGCAAGGTCTTTGCTTTCGCCAGGGTCTGGGTGACGGTAAGTGTCGGCAATCATGGACAGGTATCCTCGGATCGTGATGGGGGCTAATCCTTGGTCTCCAAAGAGCCCGAGGAAGAAGTCAGCAAGCTGTTGAGTAGTCAACTCAGTGGGGGGGAGTTGTCGGTCAGAGCACCAGGACTGGAATACTCGCCACTTTCCCTCATAACCGTGTCTGGTCGAGGGTCTACGGGCTGAAGCGATAGCTGCCACTGCTGCACTCGAGAAGCCTCTTGCGGTGAGGGCTTGCCGCACAATCTCCAGGCATGAAGGAGAAGCCGCTCCGGGCACAGGTGAAAAAGCGGCTGGCGGGGATGCTTGAGCATCGTCCTCGAGGTGGGCAGATGAAGAGGGAGACCCGTGGCGAGACTGAGTAGATCGGTGGTCCAAGACCTGTTCCAGGAGAAAGGGGCGACCAGTAACATGACCCCGTTGCAATCTCTGAGCTTCAGTAGGACTTTGGGAACGAGGACTGTCGGGGGGATAAACGTACGCGATGAGCCCGTCCCATAAAATGGAGAGCGCGTCGACTGCCAAGGCTAGGGGGTCTGGAATCGGGGAGACGAAGAGGGGAAGCTGGCGATTCCACCTCGTGGCAAATAGGTCGATCATGGGAGTCTCCCAGTGAGCGCAGATCATCTGAAAGATGTCTGGGTGTAGCGTCCATTCCGTGTGGAGTAGTTGGCCGCGCCGAGATAAGGAGTCTGCCAACACGTTCAGGTGACCTGGGATGTGTCGAGTTCGGAGGGATAGGCCGCGGTCCTCGCACCAGCGCATCGGTCGGTAGAGCAGAATACACAATTTGGGAGAGTGCGTACCGCCCGGTTTCTGAATGTAAGAAACGACTGTGGAGTTGTCCGAAAGGATGAGGATCTCCTGGTGGCGAAGGTGCGTTTCCCAATTGATGAGGGCTTGCCTAACCGCTTGTAGCTCTAGCCAGTTGATGTGTCTGTCTGCTAGGTCCGGAGACCAGAGGCCGGACGTTGAGAGGAAACTCGGAAGCAGGTGTGCACCCCAGTCAGCAAGACTTGCATCCACGTAGAGCGAGAGCTGAGGCGGAGAGGCTAGAGAAACTCCCGAAGCGAGCCATGAGGTGTCCGTCCAGCGCTGCAGATGTGGGCGAAGGATCTGAGTCACAGGCACCGGTGCAGCTAAGTCGCTGGAGGATGGACGCCAATGCAACAGGAGGTGTAGTTAGAGCGGCTGGGAGTAAAGACGACCGAGGGGAAGGAGATCCGCCGCTGCATTCATCAAGCTGAGTAGTTGAAGCCAAACTCTGATGGGGACTGACTCCGCCTGTGCTACCTGGGTGGCCAAGGAGGCTAGCTTGTGAATCCGAGGCTCCGGCAAACTCACTCTGTTGAGGTCGGTCGCAAATTTCATGCCGAGATGAATAAACCGGCGAGCTGGGGATAGGTCCGACTTGCCCGTGTTGACCAGGAATCCCAAACGCGACAGCAACAGGAGCAGGGAATCCCTGTCCGTCCTCAAGGCGGTCTCTGACTGATTTCTCAGGAAGAGGTCGTCCAAATAGTTGGAGGTTGGACTGGATGACGACTGCCTGGTCTTGGCGATGACAGCATCCATAATGCGAGTAAAAACCCATGGGCTGATGTTGAGACTGAACGGGAGGGCCCGAAACTGGTAGATCACCCCGTCGAACGCGAAGCGGAGATACCTCCTTGAGGCCGGGTGTATGAGGACATGGAGATACGCATCGGAGAGGTCCAGGCTGACCGCAAAGTCCATCGGTTGAACAGCGGCCCGAAGGGTCCTAGCGGTTTTCATGCGAAAGGTGGGAGCTATGATAAACTTGTTTAGGGCTAAGAGATCGATAACGGGACGCCACTTGCCGCCCGGCTTGGGAACCACAAAGAGGCGGATGTAAAATGCTGGGGAGTTGGTATGAGACACTACCTCTGTGGCGGCCTTCTGTAGAAGCGAGTCGACCTCTCCGCGCAGTGCGATGGATTTCAGCCTGTCCAATGGAATCTCGGTCCAGACAGGTGAGTGTCTCAGCAGTGGGGGAGAACGAAAGGAAATCTAGAGTCCCTCGGTGATGGTGGTGAGTACCCAGGGGTCGTCAGGCAGCAGCGACCGCCACATGTCGCTGAAAAGGGTGAGCCTCCCGCCGACAGGAGACTCGGGAGCAGTCAGCGGGGGCTGGAGCGGGAACGAGTCAGGGGGCCCGCCCACGCCCACGGCGGTGGGCAGACCTGGGCCAGGCGGGAACAGAGGTCCTAACGGGTCTAGCGCGGCTGAAGGCGGGGGCCCACCAGGGTGCCTTGGCGGGAGCTGGAGTGAAGGACGAAGCGGGTCTGGAGGTCCGCAGGGTGCCACCCACAGCCTTGTGGGCTGCTTGAAAGCACGAGGATGTTACTTGGCTGGGCCAGTGGTCCGAATTCCTGTCCTTCACCGTCTGCCAGGTCTTACTGAAGAGAAGGGGGCCACCAAGGGGAGCGCGACGCAGCTGGGTCTTCAGATCGGGAGGCATACCACGACAGGCGAGTAGTACGGCATCTCGACGCATGAGGTCACAATTGGAGGTGGCTGCCATCGCGTTGACCGATGAGTGATACGCTGCCCAGTTCGCCACCACCGCGAGGGCGAGAAGGTCACCAAGGAGGGGCGTAAGCGAAGGTTGCCAGGCGTCCTCGATGCGACGGATGAAACCTTGAGTGAGAAGCTGGAGGAAACTAGCCCAGGCCAAGGAGTTCCGTACTAGCGAAACCGTCTTATCCAAACCGCGAGGGAGGGCGCATCTCAGCTGAGTGGGAACTCCAAGCTGGGTTATTGATTGAGGGTCCAACGATGGAAGCTGACAGCTAAAGTACTGGGAATGTCCCGCATACCAGGATTGGCGGAAGGAGACGTCGAGGTCAGCTGGCCACTTGCGATCCGCGAAAAAAAAGTACTCCTGGGAATCTGCCTGGAGATGAGCGGAGAAGGAATCCCTCAGATCCTTAAAGCCAGGGGGCTGAAGTAGAGACTTGAACCTCTTCTGCTGACGGCCCATGTCGACAAAGGCGGACACCTTCCTCTTGAGCGGGGCGGACTGGGAACACGCGTCCTCAGGCAGTGCGGCCGCGATTAGACAAGCTGCGTCATCAATGGCGAGAAGCGTTTCCGTGCGCGACGTAGAAGGGGTCCTAGGCGACACAGAATCATCCGACACAGCAGAGCGAGACGAGGGGGAGGGACTGTCCACACCAAGCATGGCCGAAACCGAATCCTCTGGGAGAAGACTAAGAGTCTCCTCCTCCCACATAGGGAGCGAAGTCCGGTGAGGGGTGTAGTTGGCGGAAATCGCTCTAGCCACGTCCCGACGAGAGAAGGTAGCAGCCGGCGAGCGTCGTGTCCTCTAGTGTGGGTGAGGCGGGGGTGGGGGCAAAATGCGACCGGGAGACGGGGACCTGGAACAAGCCGAGTGTCTGCCATGGGGGGAGCGACTGCGAAGACGGGAGCGGCTGCGCCGACGGGAGCGACTGCGATCCCTAACGGATGAACTCCTCCTATAAGGCCCGAGCGAAGAAGATGATGGGCGACGTAAAGCGGAGCGCAGGTCCGAAGCTCGCAAAGTAGATGAACATGACAAGGACGCTGGTCGGGGGCTGTGACGGCCGTCGCGTAGAGCATCACGATGCTTCCTCCGATCATCGGTAGACACGCCATAGCGTCTAGAATTGCTGGCCGAGTGAGACTTGTGAGGACTGTCAGTAGTACGGGGACGTTTGGACACGGGTCTCGGCTGACCTACCTCCATAAGGCAGGCACTCGGCCCTAGTGCTGTCTCTCCGTAAGAGTCAGTGGGCTTATCCTTGCGAGACCTCACAGGACTGTCAGTGGACAAATGACGGCGCGGAGCGCGTCTCTACAGGCTGCCTCCGTAAGGCAGGCACTCTGCCCTAATGCTGTCTCTCCATAAGAGTCAGAGGGCTTAGTCCGGGTGTGAGTCACGGAAGATGCAGTCCTGTGTGAAGAGCTAGGCTCATGTGTCCGATGTGTCGACCGTTCCCCAAGGTCAGAGCGAGAGCGTCTGGGTAAAGCTCCAGGCATGGAGGGGGGCTCCAGGAAAGACGAACGGTCAGTAGCCGGCGTCGAGCGCTCGCGCTGGTAAAATCCCCACAGTTGCGACCAACGTTGTTCTGGCCAGGCTACGCAGATATCACAGGAGTGGTCAGACGCGCATCCTGTACAAGGAAGGCAGAACTTGGGCGTATCGCTCGGCCACTGAAAGTCGCCACACTGCTGGCAAGTAAGCACTTGGCTACTGCAACATAAACCAGACATGACTAGCGACCTGGCACAGGCACTACGAAAGCCCTGCCAACAAAAAACGAGAGATCGGAGTGAAGTTATATGATCGAAGCGAAGCCACAAACCGAAGCAGGCACCCGGTCCGGGGGCCAGGCAAGGGCTGGGGCCGATATGTTACCTCTCCTGAGTTGCGGGGACGGGAAAAGAAACATCCATGGCGTCCACAGCATGCAACAGATGGAAGAAGTGTCGAGCGGGTCCGCGCCAAATAGAGCACGCAACAACCACAGCAAGAAGCGTCGGTAACAAAAAAAACACCCAGCTCCCGACAAGAAGAAGGTTTGGTAGTCCAATAGTGTCGCACGAAGTCCAGAGAACAAGCAAACCAAAACGACCGGCCCTTTAAGAACCGGTTTGAACCAGTACAAGGTCCTGTAGGCTAAACACGTCTGCACTCAAGAGCTAAGTAGCAGCGACTGAATGCTCATGCCACATGGCAGGACCGGATGGGCAGGGGCGGGAGACATCTCTCGGGCCCTAGGCAGGGTTCCCCGAGTGCCTCCCGGGTTGTGTAGGAACACAACAGGTTCATAGGCTGAAATTGAGTAAGTAGTAGACACTTCCAGACAGTAATGTCATCGGTAATGTTTTTGAGGAAACAAACACTTAGCTTAAACGATTTCAGCCTAAAAATCATTGTGTATAAACACACAACCAGGGAGGCGACTCCTGGGGCCGTTACCAGGGTCCGGGTAGCCTCCCTTCCCTCCTCATTCAGGCACAAGTGCCAGTATTATACTAGTTGAACGCTTAGCTTAGTTGCGATACGTCGTGTCTTTAACGTGCTCAGCCTACCTTCTTTTCCTTTGGATTTTTCTCTGTTTTTTTTCTTGGGAGTTCCTCTTTCTTCTCCCCCGGTGCCTTGTGCTTGCGTGTGTTTCCTTGGATTACTTGGTGCCTTGTGCTTTCCCTTGGACTGTTTGTGTTGGTGTGGCGGTGTGCTTCGTGTTCTTGCGGGACCACATGGCACCATTTTACTTCTGCGGGACCAACGTGGCGCCTTTTTGTTATCGGCGCGGACTACTTGTGGTGTGTCGTTTTAGATCCTCCTTGCTTACCTTCCGTCGCTTGGGATATGCTAAGTAATGTTTCGGGGCATGCTTCAGCCCGTCGGGTTTGTTTCCTCAAAACACATTACCGATGATATTACTATTAGGAGATGTGTCTAAGCTAGACTAATTTTAGCCAAAAATTGTTGTGTACATGGTAGGGGAGGTAACAAGGGGCGCTATAGCCTAGGCCGTGACCCGAAAAAACTCCCCTTCATCCCATCCGAGCACGCGCCCACCGGATGCTTACCAGTCTGTTTCTTCGCTAGACTGGTAAGCATCCGGTGGGCGCGTGCCCGGATGGGATGAAGGGGAGGCTACTCGGGTTACGGCCTAGGCTATAGCGCCCCTTGGTACCTCCCCTACCATGTACACAACAATTTTTGGCTAAAATTAGTCTAGCTTAGACACATTTTCTAATAGTAATATCATCGGTAAGTATTTTTCAAAAAAATACATTTTAGAGAAAAATTAATTTCTGACCGGCCAGCACACTTCTCGATTACGGCCGCTCGTTCATTCACAAAACTACCCTGTACGGCACCGGTCGTGAGTTTCACTCACGTGGCCCTTTCCTCCATCGGGCCACGTGCCTTATCTCTCATGCATCGGTAAGTATTTTTCCAAAAAAAAAAAAAAATACATATTCTGTTTCCATTTCACCGGCCCTATGGGCCTTCTCCTTTTGAATAGTGGTAATAAAGTGCGCACTTCATGTTTTATGCTTGCTATACACACGAAGGCAAGACAGGCAACCGTAAGCCAAGTCTGTACGTTAATTTGTCTGGATGGGAATGAGGAAAGTCCACACATCCCATTCCTGCCCACCATGTATTGTGCACAAATCTGTCTTCTACATGCCGTATTGTTTGGAGCTCAGATGCTTTTGCCTTTGGGAACATTCAGAGCTTTCATATTGTGGGCTTATCATGCTGATCAATTTCCCACCTCTAAAAGGTCAACACACATGTCGGCGCACACAAATATAGACGGTCACTCGGCACTTCCCGCCATTGACGTGCTCTGTGGGCTCGTGTAGCGACAGGCATCCACCTCCTACTCTAGCCCACTCTCTGACCTTACACACAGATACAGATGGTCACTTGGCGATTCCCGCCATTCGTAAGCTCTGTGGTATGGCGTAGCATAGCTATTCTTTAGAATAGTATGAGCAGCGAAATGACGTCACTACAAGCTTCATACTGACGACTTAATGTTATACGTCACTCATTGCAGTTCTAACTTGACATATAGGATCAACTTGCAATTTTCTTGCTGATTTTCACGCCTAGGGCTTACAGGTCACAATTTTACCTAATCCTACCCGAGGGCCAGGACAAACAGTAGGTTTATGCACACCCTGTTTATGACAAAATCATGCGGATTTTAAAACTCGCGCTTGTGCCTTCCTTGCTTGGGCTGTTCATCTGCACGGCCATGCGAGAGATGCGCTTCGTGGAAGGAGGCATGGTGGTCCCAAGTGTAGGAGTTCTACCGACATAAACACCGTCTACCTCCCCGGTAGGTGACCAGACATCGTGGGACTCGCTTCCCTCCATGCGCGGCCTGCAGTGTCTGTTTAGCCCCCACGATCTTGCCTCCTTCGAAACAACGGGCTATGGAGACCTTGCCCGACGGCTGTTCAGACCTCGGGTCGTCGGTTCGCTCGATTCAACGCTCTCACTCTCCATTGGTCTCGGTGTCTCGAACCCGGTCTGTTTGGACAATTCCGGCACCGGTCGGCGGCCCGAGACCCCTCGCACCCGGCCCCGCTTTCCCGCTTTCAGTATCTCATTGATCGCCTCCAAAAAATTCAGAATAATGCAGCCCGGCTTGTTGTGAGAGTCCGTAAGACTGAGCATGTCACACCCATCTTGAAGTCCCTTCACTGGCTACCTGTGTCCTCACTTATTCAATACAAAGTTATGTCAATCTGTTTTAACTGCCTTTCAGGCACCAGCCCAGAATACTTGTCCTCTTTGCTGCATGTGTATACACCCTCTCGTGAGCTCCGCTCCTCTTCTGATAAACGGAAGCTGTGTGTACCTTCTGTCCAAACTAAAACATTTGGTCAGCGCACTTTTGTTTATCAAGCCCCAGTGTTATGGAATACACTTCCTCTTGAGGTCAGAAACAGTGAGTCTGTCTCTGACTTTAGGAGGTCGTTGAAAACTCACCTCTTCAAGCTTTACTTTGAATGACTGCCAGTGTTTGATGCCTTAGTTGTAGTTCTGCAATCCTCCTTGTTTAGACTGAATGTTAATTAGAATATAAATTATTATGTATGTATTGTTGTTTAGTTTATTGTAAAAGTGGTGTGTTCGGGCATTGTGCTTTGTTTGTTATGTGTATATGTCATTGTATTTTTATTTTTGTGTACAGATTGTAAAGCGCTTAGAGCTTTTGAGTAAGATTAAGCGCTATATAAATACTCATTATTATTATTATTATTATTTTCCGGACCCCCTGCACAACGCACCGGATGCAGGAGCTCAACGGGACCCACTCTGGCTTCAGCACAGGTCGGTGCCCCACGACCGAGAGCGGCCTGCCGGTCTTCAGACCAGGTCAGTGGTTGACGAGCGACGGGACTCGGCTGTGCTTCAGCACAGACCTTCATCCCGTGAAGTGCAGCGATCCACCGTGCTTCAGCACGGTGCCGCCGTCAGCGACCACCGACGGCACCCAGCTGTGCTTCAGCACAGACCTTCCCTTGATGTCCAGTGCTCCTCCGTGCTTCAGTGCAGTGCCGCCATCAGCGACCGACGGGACCCGACTGTGATTCAGCACAGACCTTCCCGTGTTGTCCGGTGCTCCTCCGTGCTTCAGCGTGGTGCCGCCATCAGTAACCATCGATGGGACCCGGTTGTGCTTCAGCACAGACCTTCCCGTAATGTCCGGCGCTCCTCCGTGCTTCAGCGCGGTGCCGCCATCAGTGATCACTGACGGGACCCGGCTGTGCTTCAGCACAGACCTTCCCGTGATGTCCGGCGCTCCTCCGTGCTTCAGCGCGGTGCCGCCGTCTGTGATCACTGACGAGACCTGGCTGTGCTTCAGCACAGACCTTCCCGTGATGTCTGGCGCTCCTCCGTGCTTCAGCGCGGTGCCGCCGCCAGCGATCAGCTGGAGCCCCGCAGCCTTCACGACAGATTCTTGTCCCCCTGTCAGCGCCCTTCAAGGCTTCGCCGCATTATCCCCTCCTCTCTTAGTGTACCCCACCCGGGTCTGCCCTGGGGGACTTGGGTGGGGTTAGGTATTTTTTAGTTCCCAGGGTCACCCTGGTCAGCCCCACAGGGTGGGTTTTTCTCTCTATTCTGGGGCATGTGTTTCTGTCTACCCTTTGTCCATTCACCTGTATTTGCCTTTTTAAAACTCTCCCTACTGTCTGCACTGCCTGTAGCTCTTGATGTTGGATGTGTGTTGCTAAATGGTCTTAGCTTTATTTAGGCCCCATGTGTTAGGTTTATTTAACGTATTTGACCGGCTGGCGACATACATTCAATGTTCTGGGGTTTTTTTGTGTTTTTTTTTTTTTCACAAGCAGTGCAGGCACGTCCTGAGAAAGCCTTGTTGCTGTCGGGACGTTAAGCAATGTACAATCAATCAATCCTCTCTTAGTGTCATCCGTCCTCGGCGGGATCGGACGCTATTGACACCCTCAACTCCACCCGGAGGACTCAGCTTCTGCTCTTCTCTTTCCCTCACGATGAAGAGGATGGCTTCCGCCCTTGTGGATGCGCCACGGTTAACCAAGAAGTTCAAGTCTCTTCCTCAACCCATCGGGTTTCGCGATTTGACAGACACGTTCTACGCTCAGCCTTAGCAGGCTTGGCACTCGGCCAAGGGCTCCTTCTCTGACACCGCTGGCCGACAGGTGTTGATTTTCGCTTCCAACAGCACTGATATGCGGGTCAGTTGTCTGCCCCCTCCCGCCGGTGGATCCGACCGCAGAGACGCTGCTTGCTACCCAGCGGAGTCAACAACACGGTGACCTTGGTCCGAAATTTCCTCGCTCGCCTTTGCGGGATGGTCTACCATTTCCGGTCTCTCCCCTTCGTCCCTTGGGTGTTCACCCGGATCGTAGATGCGGTGGTTGTCAGGGCTCGCCAGACCTCCTCCAGCCCCTCCTCCAACTATTTTGATGATCTCCTTCTCCGGAACCAGGATTCCACCTCCCTCACCACGGATCGGGATGCGTTTCTCGCTCTTCTTCATCGCCTCGGCTTCCTAGTCAACAGCGGAAAGTCCGATCTCTCTCCGTCCTGATGGTTCATGCATCTTGACATAAATTCTGGACTGACTGCTACCCCGTGTGACTGCCAGAGGTGCATGTCGCAGAGTTGGTGGAGTTCGGCCTCCGGGTTTTCCAGCGCGGATGTAGTCCCGGCGTGAGTTGGTTACAACTGCTGGGCCTCTTGTATGCAGCTGCGGACCTGTTACCCCTGGGGCGGCTCTACTCGCGCCGTCTTCACCTCGACCTCCTTGCCCTTTGGCGCCCGTCCTCTCACGTCCAGAAGTCCTCATCATGTCCGACACCGCCACGGTAGTCGCGTACATCCAGCAGCAGGGGGGCACCCGCTCCCCATCCCTCTGCATGCTCCTTTTACCAGCTGCTCCTGTGGTGCGGGGACCGCAACATCTCACTCCGGGCTCGCCACATTCCGGGCCGTCTGAGCGTCCTCGCCGACTTCCTCTCGCGGAAGGGTCAGCTCCTACATACTGAGTGGTCGCTGAGTCCGGAGATCTTCCGCATGATTTGCGAGCGCTGGGAGACCCCGATGATCGACCTGTTTGCGACCCGCTGGAACAGGCAGCTCTCCATCTTCATCTCCCCCTTTCCGGATCCTCTTGCATGGGCGGTAGACGCCCGCTCCTTGGTTTGGGAGGGCCTGGTCGCCTGCACGTACCCTCCGTCCTTTGCTGGTGCAACGCGATCTTCTCCTGGTCGCCCCCTTCAGCTGGAACAGGAGTTGGACCATCGATCTCCTCAGCTTTGCCACGGATCCCCCACTTCCCTTGCCCGAGCCCTCTCCTCCAGAGTTTTCTTGCATGCTGCAGTAGAGGCTATCGTTGCAGCCCGCAGGTCTTCCACCCTCCGAGTGTATGAAACGAAGTGGCGAGTCTTCTGGGATTGTTGCGAGATGGAGCGACTTCCCCCAACAGTGCTGACGTCGCCCCAGCTTGCAGTTTTTTCCTGTGGCTGTTTTGAGAGAAGCATCTGGTCCCCATTACCATTCGCGGATACCTCTTCATGATCGCGGACCTGGACCTTTCGGACATTATGCAAATTTTTTAGCTGCACCAACCAGTTCCACACTCTGATCCCTCGCTGGAACTTCGCCTCGGTCCTTTCCTGGCTGAATTCTAGCAACTTCGAGCCACTGCCCTTGGCTAGCATGGCAAATCTCACCCGGGAGACCTGCTTCCTACTACCGCTTGCTACAGCGTCCAGAGTTAGTGATTTACACACGCTCTCTATGGACCCGACCTGTCTTCAGCTCAGGGTCGATGGCTGTGTACACCTCCTATCAGATCCCGCCTTCTTGGCAAAGAATTGGTTCCCTTCGGCCAGGGCTCCTTCGTCACACTGCGTCCCCTCAGGGAACCTGACCAGACTCAGGGCTCCCGACGTCAGGACCCTGTCTGGGCGCAATGAGTCTACCTGCACAGGACAAAACCTATCCGGCATGGCCGGACCCACCTCTTCCTGCCACTTCCCCTGGCAGGCACGACATTTTGGTGCAGACAATTCCTCATGGCTGCGTTGGGTCTTCCGTTCTGCCTACAAGGAGTTCTCTCCAGCGGGTGCAGTAAGACACGTTTTCGTGCACATGAGGTCCGTGCTCTCTCCACCAGTGTTGCGTTCAATCGAAACTGCGCTGTGTGAGACATTCCACAATTCCACCTTTGCCCGCTTTTACCTCTGTGACCTTACCAGCCAGCAGGACAATCTGGCTATGGTGGGAGACTTCGCTACGGCGCAACACTCCCTCCCGGTGCCTACGGCGCCGCGCCGTTAGGTACACTTAGCCGAAATCGTCAGGAGGTTGCTCCGATTCACGACCGTGAAGCATGAGCGATGACTGGACCTAGCAGGTGGCACCCTCCTCCTTTTCGCTATTCGTCCATACAGTAATGCCATCGGTAATGTATTTTGAGGAAACAAATGTATTTTTCTCTAAAATGTATTTTTGCGAAAAATACTTACCGATGGCATTACTCGAATGGCCCTCCCGCCTGCCCCGCTTGCCGCGGAATGCTTTAGCATTCAACTGGTATAACGCCGGCACTTGTGCCCGGATGAGGGATCCCCACCCGGGTCTGCCCTGGGGGACTTGGGTGGGGTTAGGTACTTTTTAGTTCCCAGGGTCACCCTGGTCAACCCCACAGGGTGAGTTTTCTCTCTATTCTGGGGCATGTGTTTCTGTCTACCCGAGGTCCATTCACCTGTATTTGCCTTTTTAAACATCTCCCTACTGTCTGCACTGCCTGTAGCTCTTAATATTGGATGTGTGTTGCTAAATGGTCTTAGCTTTATTTAGGCCCCATGTGTTAGGTTTATTTAACGTATTTGACCGGCTGGCGACATACATTCAATGTTCTGTTTAGTTTTTTTTTTCACAAGCAGTGCAGGCACGTCCTGAGAAAGCCTTGTTGCTGTCGGGACGTTAAGCAATGTACAATCAATCAATCAACCGGATGAGGGAAGGGAGGCTACCCGGGCCCTGGTAATGGCCCCAGGAGTCGCCTCCCTGGTTGTGTACTTATACACAATGATTTTTAGGCTGAAATGGTTTAAGCTAAGTGTATCTTCCATACAGTTATGCGATCGGTAAATATTTTTCGAAAAAATACATTTTACAGAAAAATACATTTTTCACAATGGCTAATAGGTCTTCATAGGGCCCGATGGCTTGCCTGATTTTGCTTCCCACTTCCTCGTTCGTGATGTGATCTCCCATATCATACTGAGGCTAAAAGCTTCAAATTTGTACACTGCCATATGCAAGCTACATTATAGTACTTACAGATAAAGATACAGACCAATGGCTTTAGTTCAAGGGTGGTGCCAAAATAGCTTGGCACCTAGAGGTGCCAAGCTATTCTGGCACTACCCTTGAACTATTTTAGTCGAACTTATTTCACACACTCCTCCAAGCAGACATCAAGAGACTGGGAACCACCTGGAGTAGAATCGAAGGAGAAGCACAGGACAGGAGTTGCTGGAGGTCTCTCGTCGACGGCCTATACCCGGGTAGGGGTGACAGGCGTAAGTAAGTAAGTATTTAACACACTGGTGTATTCCGAATGATACGGGTTAACTTACAGTTGTGTTGGTGTGTTCAATGACTTCAATATTTTTCGCTGATTTTGTGTTCAGGATTGCATCCGATGACGGAGCCTTGCAGCTGAAGCGTGTGTTCCCCATCAAGCAGAAAACCCAGTACATCAAGAGTTCCTTCTGTCCACTCATGTCTTTCAGGCAGGGAGCATGCGTCAGTAAGTACATTATGGACGTCACATTTTATTGCAGAAATACATTTTCTGGTCTAGATTGCAGGAGAAGCTGCACAAATTATTGGATAATGTGAGGTCCTGACTTGACATATTTCACAATTGCCACAACTTTCACCCATGGAGCTATCACCTCTCACAGCTGGTACATATTGTTAATCTCATTAACCCCTTTTCTGCCAGTGGGCACAGATTGTATTTCTGAAATCTTTGTTAATTCCATGCCATAGAGCCCAGGCTGTACACGGAACATCGATACAAAGTTGCATCAGCAACAGGCATAGAATATGATGATCATGATGATCTGTGTCACTTGCAATTTGATTTTGTTCTGTTTTCTTTGGTCATGAAGGGGTTAAGCACTGAGGATGAATTTATGAAATGTTGGAGACATCCTCTGAGGTCTGTCGCTCGTCCATGATATTTCAAAGGTGGTTGTGAAATAGCTTGACATTTAGAGGCAGTACTATTTATCAGCCTAGAGGCCTCAAGCTTTTCTGACCCTTGAAATATCATGGTCGATACACATCCTGTCGCATTGTGTCAGGGCTTCATGGGTTAATTATAGATGCCTCCCAAAGGAGCGGCTGAACTGAGTTTTCACATTTAATTTTTATGTGTTTGTGTTATGCGTTTGCAGCTGAAGCAGATGTGAATATAAACAGAAACGTTGGGAGTTTAACCCATTGCTGTTGGTAGAAGATTTTGTCGCAATGAATACTGCAGGAATCATTCCCCAATAAAAACCACTACTGACAGCCAAAGGGTTAAATGTTTGAATACATGTGTACAGTTATGCATTTTTAAAATGCAACAACTTTGATCTGTTATATCTTGCGATGTATACATATGTATTTATTTCAGTGAAATGGAGGAAAAGTTGTGGATCTTTTTAAATCAAGGTTCAACTTGAAAGATTATGAATTCTACTTCAGATCAAATTTACAATTGTGTGTGTTACTGATTGCATTTGTTTTGTCACGTTTGTAGTTGCTTTCCCTGCCACTGGACCATATTTTGTTTTTGAAATCTTTGTTCATTCCACAACAGCAAGCTACACTCAATCGAGGAAGGTGGATTCAGATTTGTCTCAGCAAGAGGCATAGATCCCCATGAGTCCCTGCAACTGCGGGGCTCATGACGATCTATACCTCTTGCAGTCGGATAGTGTTCTGTATCTCGGCAGGGAAGAGGTTAACTACATAGCTGTACAAATTGTACATTTAACTGAGTCTGCTTTCACAGTTTCAGGGAGTGAGGATTTCTGTGTGTACTTTTTTGACGTGACCAAGGAGAGCAAGTCATGCGTCAACAAGCTCCTGGGACACTCGGCCCCGGTTCTCGACGTCTGCTTCAATTGCGATGAGAGTCTCCTGGCATCGTGTGATGCCCAGGGCATGGTCATCATTTGGAAACGAGAGGGCAAACAGGGCATTCTGTGATTATGGCGTGTGTGTGATTGTATATGAGAAAAACTGCAACGTGCACGGAACAAGAGGTAAACAAGACCCGAAAATTCACAGGTCATATTTTGACACGGGTCATATTTTGAAACAAAATAGTGATATTTTCACCAATTTTTTTTTTTCCTCAAATACTATTTTCAACTTCAAACCGAAACTCAGTACAGAGATACCTGATGGAAAGACCTTTCTATGCATACTAATTTGACTGACCCCTCGGTAAAGTCAAGGGTCACAGGAGGTCCAGAAATAGGTTTTAAAAAATAGCAATATTTTTACACAAATTTTTTTTTCTCAAATACTGTTTCAGCTCCAGACCTAAACTTAGTACAGAGATACCTGGTGGTAGGACCTTTCCATGCATGCTTATTTGGCTGACCACTTGGAAAGGTCAACGGTCACAAGAGGCCGAGAAATGTTAAAAAAATGCCAAATTTTGCACAGAATTTTTGTTTTTATCAAAGTTTTAGATTGGTCATATATGTGAGCCATAAGCGCTTTGCCATTCTTGTGTAAATTTCATTTCTGTGAATAGCTTTACCAGATGATATGCATTGTATGAGTATCGCCCTATTTTGCCAGACTTAGCATGGTACCGTGCTGATCTTGTATATGCTTGTGTGGTCTTGGAAAAGTTGAATAAATCAGCACGTTTCGTCCTCACTCAAAGTCACTGCTGTTTAGTGTATGCTGCCGTTTTGCAGCGTAGCATGTACCACGTGAGCCCGGCGCTGCATCTGATTGGCTATTGCGTTTTAACTTGATTGAGCATTAAAAGAAAAATGGATTTTCTAAAAAATATATTTTTTTCAAAAAGTACTTACTGATGGCATTACTATTAGTATTAGGAAGGTACGCTTAGCTTACCGATTTCAGCCCAAGAATCTAGGTTGTCGTTACCACAGACCCCGAGTAGTCTCCCTTCCCTCCTCACGTGAGCAGCGCGAACTGGCCAGTCTTATGCTGAGTGCACCAGCGGCAGGCGGGGCAAGTGGGAGGGTCCTTGGAGTAATGCCATCGGTAAGTATTTTTCGAAAAAATACATTTTAGAGAAAAATGCATTTGTTTCCTCAAAAACATTACCTATGGCATTACTATTAGGAAGAATAACAATAAAAAGGAGGGTGCCGCCCATGAAGCCCTGCCACAGCATCCAGACCGGGTCCTAGGCGCCAACCTCCCAACGATTTCAGCTAGGCGTTACCTAGGGTGCCCAAGGCGCCAGGAGGGATGGTTGCGCCACTGTAAAGTGTCCTCCAGGGCCAGGCAGTCTCTGCGGCCGAGGCGTGACGAAGGCACAGGGCCCAGTGGGCGAGGTTGGCCAGGGTGAAGGTCGGGAGAAGGAGGCAGGTGCCGAGCTGGGGGGGGGGGGGGGTGTCGCCGTGCAAACAAGCTCCCCGCCAGCCGGCGACCCAACGTGACCAGCGGGGGCTAGGCTGGGGGAGTGTCAGTGGGCCCTCCCGCACCCGGGCCACCGGGCCCTCCCGCGCTTGGGCTGCCAGGCGCCCCCGGGCCAGGGGGAGGCAAAGTCTGGTGAGGCGCCTGGGGAAATACCGACAGCCGGGCGGAGTGGAGGCCCTGGCCAGGGACCAGGCGTAGGGGTCGAAACAGCTCATAGCATGCCCCGCAGACCAGTAGGAAGGCCAGGGGCGGGCGATATTAGTCCCTAGGGGGGACGGCCACAAGTCCCTGGTCACACCCTCACCGTCTGCCAGCTGGGACCAGACGAGCGGGCCTTCTAGGGGAACCTGTTGGAGTTGGGCCTTGCCCAGCTAGGGCAGGCGCTGAGGACGACGTCGTGGCGCATCAAGTCACAGTTGGCCGCTGCCACCAAGGTATTGGTAGAGGCGTGGTAAGCCGCCCGATTCACTGTCGATGCCAAGGAGTGGAGGTCGCGCCAGGTCGAGGCATCCGGGCAGTCCTAGGCATGTTCCAAGTAATGGACCATCGCTTGTGTCGCCAACTCGAGGAAGCCCAAACAGGCGAGGGAATTACAAAAAAGGGTAGCTGTCCTGTCCAGGCTGGGAGGAAGACAATGTTGAGCGGCCCGGCTGCCACCCACCTGCATCTCCACCGCAAGGTCAACAGCTGGAAGCAGGCAAACAAAGGATTGGGAGTGACCGGCATACCAACGCTGCCAGAAGCTCCACCTCCACCAGCCATTGTGTGTCAGAGAGGAAACCCCAACCCTGCAAGGAACTCCGCTGGAGGTGAGCGTTGAAGGCCTCCGTCAAGTCCCGGAAACCTGGAGGTTGGGGGAGAGACTTGATCCTCCTCGCCTGTCGAGGCGCGTCCACCAAGGCCAAGGCTCTCCGCTTGAAGGGCGGGGATAGGGGACACAAATCTGGGGGAAGGACGGCGGCAATCAGGCGTGCAGCTTCATCCAAGGCCCGGGCGACGCGCTGCGAGACGGAGAGCGGGAGCCATCACCATCACGGCTGTTCAGTTCTTCTACAAACCCACACATTTAGTTAGGGAGGCCGCGCTAGCTTATCAAGTGGCGAGGTGACCTAGTTTCAGCGCATTCCGATATGCATCTGGCACCGCCTGGTAGTAGGCCTTCTTTACGCTTACTATTTAATGTGGGCCGAGTGCCAAATTTGTGCTGGCTTTAATAATAATAATAATAATGGGTACTTATATAGCGCTTAATCTTACTCAAAAGCTCTAAGCGCTTTACAATCTGTACACAAAAATAAAATACAATGACATATGCACATAACAAACAAAGCACAATGCCCGAACACACCACTTTTACAATAAACTAAACAACAATACATACATAATAATTTATATTCTAATTAACATTCAGTCTAAACAAGGAGGATTGCAGAACTACAACTAAGGCATCAAACACTGGCAGTCATTCAAAGTAAAGCTTGAAGAGGTGAGTTTTCAACGACCTCCTAAAGTCAGAGACAGACTCACTGTTTCTGACCTCAAGAGGAAGTGTATTCCATAACACTGGGGCTTGATAAACAAAAGTGCGCTGACCAAATGTTTTAGTTTTGACAGAAGGTACACACAGCTTCCGTTTATCAGAAGAGGAGCGGAGCTCACGAGAGGGTGTATACACATGCAGCAAAGAGGACAAGTATTCTGGGCTGGTGCCTGAAAGGCAGTTAAAACAGATTGACATAACTTTGTATTGAATACGTGAGGACACAGGTAGCCAGTGAAGGGACTTCAAGATGGGTGTGACATGCTCAGTCTTACGGACTCTCACAACAAGCCGGGCTGCATTGTTCTGAATTTTTTGGAGGCGATCAATGAGATACTGAGGGCAGCCACAAAGCAAAGAGTTAAAATAATCTAGCTTGGACAGCACAAATGCACAAACTAGTGTTTTAGTGGCTTCCACGGTCAGCAGGTGACGAACTGAACTAATACGACGAAGTTCCAGATAAGTGGATCTACACACTGCACTGACATGCTGTGACATAGATAACTCGCTGTCAAGTGTAACACCCAGGTTTCTCACACTCGCAGAGAAGCCAATGAGTGTTCCATCCACAGACAATGATGATGGTAAAGGCAGGGACGAAGATAATCTTGGATTAGCTACCAACATTGCTTCAGTTTTGCCATCATTTAACATCAGTTTGTTGGTGGTCATCCATGATTTGACATGGTCAATGCACTGGCTTATACTTTGGACGGCATTCACAGCTCGCTCGACAGTATCACTTTTGTACATCTGCGTATCATCTGCAAATGCATGATGGGAAATGGAGCGACTACAAATCAGGTCGGACAGGGGTTGAACATACAGTAAGAACAATACAGGTCCTAGGACCGAGCCCTGGGGTACACCAAACCGAAGAGGTGATGGCTCAGAACGACAGCCGTCGACAGAAACAATCTGGGATCGTTCAGTCAGGTATGAACTAAACCATGCCAAGACTGAGCCTTCAATGCCAAATACAGATTGAAGACGGCACAGCAAAATTTCATGGTCAATAGTGTCGAACGCACTGGACAGGTCCAGCAAAGCAAGCACTGTGATCTTACGCTCGTCCAAAGCACAAAGCAGGTCATTGAATATCTTCAGCAAAGCTGTTTCAGTGCTACGATGGGGACGATATGCAGACTGGAATACACTGAACAGACTATTAGAGTTGACATGCTTTAAAGTTTGAACAAGGACAATTTTCTCAAGAATCTTTGATAGAAATGTAAGATTGGAAACTGGGCGATAGTTTTTCAGTACATTTGGGTCTAAAGATGGTTTCTTCAATAGGGGTTTCACAAGTGCAGTCTTGAAGCTTTCAGGAAAAATACCAGTGGAGAGAGAGTTGTTGATGACTTGTGTAATGGCAGGCAACACTTCATCCAGGCACTCGTACAACAAGGGAGTGGGTATGGGGTCTAACTCACAAGTTTTTTGGGCAGTGTTTGTGATCACTTTTCTGACCTCATCCTCTAGCACAGGTTCGAAGGCTGAGAGAGGTTCTCCACTAAAGCGTTTTTCGGTGAACAAAACTGAAGTGGGCATGAGATCCAGAGAATCACGAATTTCGCGGACCTTATCAATGAAGTAATCTGCAAAAAGCTGAGGCAGCTGGCACGGGGGAAATGTAGTGGGAAGAGGTGATGGAGTCTTCTTCACCATAAGCTTATTGGTCACATTATACAACTCTTTGCTTGTTGTGCACTCACTGATCTTCCTGTTGTAAAACGAAGATTTTGCTCCGTGAACAATCTCATTTACATGCTTCTTAGAACATGTGTATATCTGCTTGTGAACAGTCAACCTAGTTGAGCACCACATTCTCTCAGCTTGGCGCCGCATCTGCTTAGCCGAACGCAGCTCTTTGCTCACAAACCTATACCACGGGCTGATTCTATGAGCTGACTTTTTACGCTTTGAAGATGGTGCATGATTGTCTAAGACAGTGCGTAAACATGAATCAAACTCCTCGGCACTAGGACTAGGATGGTGAGACAGTGACTGAACGAGGTCAGCCTTGAAGGCTAGTCTGTCAATGGCACGAACATTGCGCACTATGGTAAGCATAGGCACTGGAGGTGGGACTATGGCCCTCAAATAAAGCCTTTAAAGCTTTACTGTTTACTGTGCTTTCAAAATACTTTTGTTTGGATTTTCAATGAGTGATATGTGTTAGTGTAACATAGTGCTACAAGTAAGTGCTTTTCTTTTAATGGATAGATTTACCTGTGAATTTTTATAGAACGTTTTATAGACCATGTGAGTGTAGTTCGCCGACATTTAGAATGGAGTCTGACACACAATATTCCTATTCAAACCACATAGAACAATTGAGTAGTTTTGCAGGATTTGCCGTGCAGAGCGAGTAAGAGGCAAAGGAAAGACGGATTTCAACACTTTAAACTGTGCGTTGATTATGTAGACGATCGTTTTGCTTTTCATGGTATTGACGTATGTACAGATGAAGAAGACAAACATCTGAAAGGAATGTGTAGAGAGCTGCCGGTAACAAGTACACGCAGGACTCAGTCTCTGTGAAATTATTGTCTTGAGACTGATACATTTTAGCCTGCACTGTTCTGTGTTGATCTAATTTACGCCTAGTCAAAGTAGCCATTTGATCACCATTAAGAGTGTTTATTATTTTCACTGTGGGTGTTCCGATCCGATTTGTTACTGAGTAAAGTGGATTGCTCTTCCGATTTTATAAGATTTAGTGGAATTATAAACACAACTTCACCTAAACAAAGTGTGCAACTGACACTGCCGCTAACCCTGCATATGAACTGTGAATTATTGAACATTTTCACTGCCTCCGAAATCAACTACGTGTGGAGATTACGTTCACCCAAGAACTTTCCGTCTGTCTAACACTGGATTGCCAATTGACGCATAATCCCATTTCAGGACCCACTGAGATCGCAAGGTAAATCTGTCTGACATTTTGAGTAGTGCTTATCGTAGTGGCTGTATACGAGGATCGCTGGCTTGAACCATAATTTTTCGAAAAAGTACTTTGCATGAGTTAGAACAGTTGAAAGACGTGTCATTTGCAACAGATTTGCGTTGTCTTCACGGTAAACTGCGCGCCGGTTGCCTGTCTTCTAGTCCGTTGCATGCATTGCTCATCTTCATTTTCCTAAGCATGTCTAGTGTCTAGAGAAAGCTTATTTTCTTAGCTTTTAAGTGTATGTCTTAAATACAACATACGTTCAGTACAGCTTAAACAACATGCCGTAAATGACCGGCGCCATTAAAGTGTATTCCGTGCGGTACACGGTCAGCGATGAGTGTACACACATAGCGTGCTCGAGTGGAAACAGGGACAAAAATAGCACGACTATAGTTGCACAGCCGTAACAGATTGCGCTCAGCTGTGTGCTGCCAGCCGGCGGTATTAACAGAGACGACACGCTGCGTGTCTCCTTATCTTACGGCGCCGCACGCGCGCGCGCCTCAAAACTAAATGGGAGGCCTTGAACAGCCGTGCCATAGGCCGGGGATGCTGACCGGGGGGGGGATTGGGATCCAGAGGGGGAACTCATGGCCGGAGAACGTTGCTCTTGCAAGTACAGGGCCGACGCAGAGTCCTCAGGGTGAAGGCTCAGGACGTCCTTCACCTCCCCCGAGCCTCGCAGGCCGAGGGGGGGGGGGGGGGGTGGCACGGGGATCCCGCGGACTACGACGGAGACCCGCCGTGCATGGGACAGGTGGACGCCGTTCGGGAGGGGTCAGGGGGCGACAGCGGTGAAGGGGAGAATTGAGCGGGGCACAGCTGCCGAACCCGGGAACGGAGGCTATGTCGACTCGGAGTAGAAGGAGTAAATAATAATAATAATACAGCGCTTTTCTATAGCTTCCTTCCCCACTTACGTAGGCTCAGACCGCTTTACAAATGATATTATAAACACACACAATAAACTACAAATCATAACAAAAACAGTTCAGGCATACTAACCACAGTCTTTCATACAACGAACACATTCTGTTTACAGTAACACCGTCCAAAAATCACATGATGGGAAGCAGTAGGGCAGTAGAAGTAGGGCTTCGCCACCGATGGACCCCCGGCAAACTCCGTCGGTGCATCGAAGAATGCGGGCGAACATCGCCACGTTGCCGGCCTCCACTAGAGGACAAGAGTCCTGCCGCCCGATCCCGCCCCCACGGCACTGCAGGACCAGCCCCGGCCACACTGATTTCTTCAGTTGGGGAGGGCCACAACGACCAGTGTGGACCGCGCTGCTCTGAGCAGGTGGGCGAAACCGGTGGTGCGCGGGCAGAGCGAGGTGCCGCCAAGAGAGGCCGGCATGAGAGAGGGCCCACGATGTCTGAGGCAGTTCTCCTGGGGAAGCCCGAAGGCCCGGGTAGTGCCAGTGGGGGAGGGGGTGGGGAACAACCCATTCGGCTGTGGCGGACCAGTGAATCCGAGTGGGAGCCGGTTCGGTAGGGGCTCCACAGCTGTGCGCACAACCGCTCCTTCCGGGACTTGCTCCTCCGACAGGACCGGGAGGAGGTACAGTCAGTGCAGGGCAGGGAGACTGAGCAACGATAGAACTCCCAGAGCTGGGACCACTTCTCCTCCGGCCACGAAGCGCACGTACAGCATGTCAGGCCAGAGGCGCAGCCAGAACACGGGAGGCAGACCGAGTGCCCGTCCGTCAGCCACCGGAAACCCCCTCAAGCACAGCTTTTTCTCTTTTTTTTTTTTCCTTTTTTTTTTTGCGCAACCGCAAAAACTCAAAGGATAATGCTCCCAATCATTGTGACCGAGTCACGCCAGCCACCAGAAGCAGTACCCGAGGCCTTACCTCGCCATATCCAAATGGGGAAGGAGGCAGAGAGAACAGCGAAAGAAACCAAGACACGAAAACACCAAGCCAGAATCCAGCGAAGAAGGCTGAAAGGTACGTCCATTCAACAGAAGCTTAGCGTAAGACTGGCCAGTTCGCGCTGCTCACGTGAAGAGGGGAAGGGAGACTACTCGGGGTCTGTGGTAACGACCACCTAGAGTTGTTTCCCTGGTTGCATAGGATGTGCAACAGATTCTTGGGTTGAAATCGGTAAGCTAAGCGTACCTTCCTAATAGTAATGCCATCAGTGTTGTTTTTGAGGAAACAAATAGGACCAAGGGCTATTTGGGTTTAAAGTGGAAACGGAATTGAATTCACCTTTTTGGAATGGCAATCAACACTTTTAACCCTTAATAATTGTTGCATCAACCATTTCAACGCCCAAAATTGATGCACCTGCAATGACCATTAGTGTCTTTGTTGCATGTGGCACAATGGACACAACCGTGTGTAGCATGGTGTTGCCTTACAGAGTTGTTTTGAGTGATTCTCATGAGAACCACTCCACATGCTCTCTCCTTCAGCCCCAGCCAGTGCTCAAGACTGGGAACTGCGGAGTGGAGGAAGGGACCTCAGATGCATGTCATCTGGTAATTATTCAAAGAAAGGTGTCTTTGTCATCCGGTCTTGTAACTCTTTTGCATTTGTATTCTTAGTATACAAGCTCCTCCTAATATTCAGATTCCTTCCTGTGTTTTCATGCAAGCAAAACATATGGGAAAGTGTCGCTAGATTACCCATATCATACTGAGGCTAAAAGCTTCAGATTTGTACACTGCCACATGCAAGCTACATTATAGTACTTACAGATAAGGATATAGACCAATGGCTTTAGTTCAAGGATGGTGCCAGAATAGCTTGGCGCCTAGAAGCCCCAAGCGATTCTGGCACTACCCTTGAACTATTTTAGTCAAAATTATTTCACACACTGGTGTCTTAGAAATGATAAGGGTTATATATGTGGACAAATGATGTTGCTGAATGGGACTGGTCGTGCGTCTGTCACCAAATGTTGGTAACTGTGCTGTATGAGGCAACAAATTATGCCCTTGTTATGTACTTGTACATGAAAATACTGTTTGCTGTGTCCTACTTGAGTGATAATTTTTATGTGGCCAAGTTCTCCACATTGGCTGCTTATGTTGTCACAGTGTCTCATGTCCGCAGTGCTGCACCAAAGTGGGTCAGGTGCGTCCTTTGCCGCTATTTTCTGCTGTGCTTGCCTGTTGGTTTCCTCTGCTACTGTGTAGTAACACTTGGCTGTTGGGAGTTGTTTTTGTAGTGATTATTCCTGCAGGAATCATGGTAACAAAAACCGCTACCAACAGCCAACGGGTTTAAACAAATGTTTAGTGTTGCTGCCATGTTGTCTCTAAGTACACGTGTGGCAGATGCACATGACTTTTGTGTCACTTTCTGCATCAGTCATCCACTGAATCTCCACCAACATCAATATCCAACTCATCCAGTTCATCTATTTCATATTTCTCCACTTGTCACAAGATTACATCTGATTCCTCCAGTACATTGTCAAGAATCTCATCATCAGCACTCGCTATCGCCATTTTCGTTTAGGAGTGAAAATAGTAAAGTTAGTGTTTGGTACTGTAATTCATGAATGGAAGGATGTGTACCAAGCATACAATTTGATTGGATCTCAGAATTTTCCCCTCTGTGCTACCAAGTTAGTGGCAGCCCTGTCACATTTCTTTAGGTCTGCCAGGTTCTCCTCCACTAAGTTCAGCTTGGTTTTAAAACCTTTGTTTTTCAGGAATGCTATTGCGGGTTAATTAATGTCCACTCGGACGCAAAAACATCAAATCTGATATATTTAAATCTTGTTTGAAGACTTTTCTTTTAGCCTGGTTGACCAGACTTTTACTCTTTCTGCTGTGAGTTGGCCTTAGTTGCCTGCTTGGCATTAGACTCAGATAACTAACTAACTAACTTACACTTTCTGTAGGTAGCAATTTTGTTGCGATGATTCCTGCTGGAATCTTTGCAACAGAAATGCTAACAACAACCAAAAGATTTTGTGTAAGCAGTCAATATGTTCATGTTTGAATCACACCACTTCATTGGCATGTTTAAAACGTTTTGCACATTTAGTTTTAAAATTTGATTTAATTTAATTTTGAAATTTAGTTTCATGCTAGACTGAGACAGCTAGGAAGACAACAGCGACAACAACCAAAAACAGATTTAGATCAGTTGATGTACATCGTCATCCTTGAATGTGCTATTTTCCCAGGCAAAATAGGACTTGAGATCCTCACACACAAGTTGAATGGGATTCATGTTGCATTAGAGCGGCAACCCCACTGGCTACTTCATGGCACATTTTACCCTATGTTCTGTCAGTCTCCCATTCGCCCACCCACTCATTGGATTAACCCAATTAGCCCCGAGTCCCTACAGCAGGAGATTGATTGAACATGCGTCAAGCTAATCTGGACCGACCCTTGAATTATCATGGTCAATCCATCTGCAACTGGTACATAGTCATTAGGCAAGACCTCCAAAAACCGACCTACCCATCAGCTGTGACAGACCCAGCCGGGAAGAGATCAGAAAAGCAGTGGCATTTTTGAAGAATGGCAAAGCAGCAGGGCCAGATGGCATCCCAGCGGAGTCTCTGAAAGCAGACCTAGAGACAACAGTTGAGATGCTGTACCCACTGTTTGGAAAGATCTGGGAAGAGGAGGTGATGCCAGGTGACTGGAAGGAGGGGTACCTAATCAAGCTTCCCAAGAAAGGCGACCTCAGCAAGTGTTCCAACTACAGAGGAATCACCTTGCTGTCAGTACCAGGAAAGGTCTTCAACAGGATCATCCTAGAGAGAATGAAGAGCTCCGTTGACCCCCAGCTGAGAGACCAGCAAGCAGGATTCAGAAAGAACCGATCATGTACAGACCAGATCGCCACTCTCCGCATCATCGTGGAACAGTCTCTGGAGTGGAGCTCCCCGCTGTACGTCAACTTTGTGGATTATGAGAAAGCATTTGACAGCGTGGACCGAGAGACTCTGTGGAAACTCCTACGACACTACGGTGTACCCGCAAAGCTCGTCCGCCTGATCAAGAGCAGCTATGATGGCATGACATGTCGCGTGATCCACGAAGGGCAGTTCACCAGAGAGCTCCAGGTCAGAACTGGTGTCAGGCAGGGGTGTCTGCTGTCTCCGTTCCTCTTCCTACTGGCCATAGACTGGGTCATGAAGATGACCACAGAGCACAGACGAAGTGGAATACAGTGGACACTGTGGACACAGCTTGACGACCTCGATTTTGCAGACGACTTGGCATTACTGTCCCACACTCATCAACAAATGCAGGACAAGACCACGAGGCTTGCTGACATCTCGTCCCAAGTGGGCCTCACCATTCACAAACAGAAAACAAAGACAATGAGGCTGAACGCAACCAGGGAAGAACCAGTCTTGCTTGCTGGCACCCCGTTGGAGGAGGTGGAGTCCTTCACCTATCTCGGGAGCATCATAGACAAAAAAGGCGGCACTGATGCAGATGTCAGAGCACGAATCGGTAAAGCCAGAGCAGCCTTTCTCCAGTTGAAAAAAGTGTGGAGTTCCAGAGAGCTGTCACAACACACCAAAGTCCGGATTTTCAACTCCAATGTAAAAGCAGTTCTCCTATATGGAGCAGAGACATGGAGATTGACAAAAACCACAGTCAACAGAGTACAGACCTTCATGAACAGTTGCCTTAGAAGAATTTTGAAAATCCACTGGCCAGAGAAGATCAGCAACGTCAGACTCTGGGAGAGAACAGAGCAGATAACAGCAGAGAATGAAATTGGGCGAAGAAGATGGGGATGGATCGGTCACAGTCTAAGAAAGCCAGCTTCCAGTATCACTAGGCAGGCATTGTCATGGAACCCCCAGGGAAAGAGGAAAAGAGGTAGGCCGAGAAACTCCTGGCGTCGAGACCTCCAAGCAGACATCAAGAGACTGGGAACCACCTGGAGTAGAATCGAAGGAGAAGCACAGGACAGGAGTTGCTGGAGGTCTCTCGTCGACGGCCTATACCCGGGTAGGGGTGACAGGCGTAAGTAAGTAAGTAAGACCTCCAAAATGTGAGCAATGGTACCTTGGGGCTAAAAGGGATAACTCCACTAAGTGGCTCCAGATGCTGTCTCTGTAAGAGTATATGTATCCAAAATACAGCTTCCTGCCTTGAAAGCAGGCTCTTGCTGTCCCGCTGCTGTGGGCTGCTGTCCAGCCCTTCTCACTGACTTGAGCTCGCAATTGACATTGTATTTACAACGGCTTTAGGCCACTTGGGCTCTCATCTTGTACAAGTCTTCGCTGATATTTAGATGCTTGTCTGGGAAAACCTTTAACCTTTTGGCTGTCAGTAGGCTTTGACGATGATTCTTGCCGAAAGAGAAAGGGATAGGGCACTGTTGAAAGATTCCATGTAAAGTAGGAGGCTTTGCAGGATGTATTACATGGGTGACAGTCTTCAGTCCTAGCGACTGATTAATCTTTTTGGTCCAGGCAGAATAGCCCTTTAGCCAGTTGCAAGTAGCATAAATTCTCATGAGCCCCTGCATCCGCAGGGACTCATGAGAATTTGTGCCTCATGCTGGCATGGATCAGACACTGTTACATCATTTTATGTCTTTGCTGCCCATGGATCATGGGGCATAGTTAGTCCGTGAATTGTTTTCAGTCAATTTTAGTTTTTTGCACTGTCACCCATGAATATACACTATTCATTTTTATTTTTAAATGTATCCCTTAAAGGGCAATTAAATATGTATTTTTTCTTAAAATAAATTTTCGAAAAATACTTACCGATGGTATTACTGATAGGAAGATATACTTAGCCTGCCAATTTCAGTCTCCAAAATTGTTGTGTGTTGCTACACAAACCAGGGACGTACTTCTAGCCAGCAGATACCCCATCCCATGAGCGGCCTTCCTTCCTCCAGATAGCCTCCCTTCCCGATCTCGCAAAAGGGCGTTATTTCCAAGTTCCATCTTAACAGACGGCCGGCAAGCGGGGAAGGTGGGAGGGAAATCTGAGTAATATCATCGGTAAGTATTTTTCGAAAAAATTTATTTTAAGAAAAAATACATTTGTTTCTTCAAAAACTGTATCGATGGTATCACTGATAGGAAGAATGGCGAATAGGAGGAGGGTGCCGTGGCAAATGCGCAGCCATGGGGTAACTGCTTAGCTAGGTCCCAGTCAAGCGAACACTCCCGACAATTTCAGTTAAGAATTACCTATGGCGCATCCAGCGCCGGGAGGGAGTGTTGCGCGACCGCGACGTCACCCACTAGTCTCAGGTTCTGCCGTTGGCCGGAGAGGTCGCGGAAGTAAAAGCAGGCGAAAGTAGATTCGGACCGCCAGCCCATCGCCGCCACAATGTCCCGCACGGCGCAGTTGCGATCGAATGCTACGCTCGTTGAGACAGCCCGGACCTCGTGTGCTCGAATCCTCAACCGCGTTGCTCCCTCTGTCGAGAGGTCCTTGTATGCGGATCTGATGATTCCGCGGAGCCAAGCTGAAATCGTCTGAGCCGAAATATCATTCCTGCCCGGAGCTAAGGGCAGGAAGAGGCGTAAACGACCTCGTCGTATTGGTTTAGACCGACGGAGATAAATTTTCAATGCCCTGACCGGGTCTTGTTGGCGTACGTCCGGGAGCATATTAGGGCTCCGCAAAGGACGAATAGTGATCGGTTGAGATGGGGCGGAAGGGAGCCTGTTCTTGGCCAAAAAGGAAGGACTGGTGAGGAGTTGGACAGAGCCGTCGGCCCGAAGTTGAAGGCAAGACGGATGTATGGAGAAAGCGTGGAGTTCACTGACCCGAGAAGCAGTGGCCAGAGCTAGTAAGAAGCACGTTTTCCGAGTCAAGTCAGAGAACCTCGCCAAATGCAGGGGTTCAAAACGGGCAGTGTTCAGCCATGTTAAGACCCACGCGAGATCCCAGCGAGGTAGTAGGGAGCGCGTGACAGGTCGCTGAAGGTCAAAATGAGCCATAAGATCAGCGAGGTCTTTGCATGAACCGGGATCGGGCAGTCCCAAATGGCGGTATGTATCGGCCACCATAGATAGATATCCCCTAATAGTAATGGGTGCTAGAGACTGATCCTGAAAGAGCCACAGAAAGAATTCAGCCAGCTGTGGCACAGTCAAAGTGGTGGGGGAAAGTTGTCTAGTAACGAACCAAGCGTGTAGGACCATCCATTTCCCCTCATAAACCCTCAGAGTGGAAGAGCGTCGCGCGGAAGCGATAGCCGCCACCGCTGCATCCGAGAAACCTCGAGCGGTGAGGGCACGCCGCACAACCTCCAGGCGTGTAAGAGGAGGTTCTCCGGGCAAGGGGGAAAGAGGTCTCGTCGGGGTTGCTTCAGCATCGTCCGCGGCGTTGGTAGCCGGAGCGGGGGATCCGTGGCGAGACCCAGAAGATCTGTTGTCCAGGTCTTGGTCCAGGAAAATGGGGCTACCAAGAACAGCAACGCGTGGCAGCCGCGGAGTTTGAGGAGAATCTTGGGGATCAGGATCGAGGGAGGGTATGCATAGGCCAGGAGACCCTCCCAAGGAAAGGACAGAGCGTCCACCGCCCATGCAAGCGGGTCCGGAAAGGGAGAGACAAATAGGGGAAGTTGAGCATTCCACCGTGTCGCGAACAGGTCGATCATGGGTGTCTCCCATTGGGCACAAATCGTGCAAAAAATGTCGGGACGGAGAGTCCACTCGGTATGGAGAATGTGATCCGGACGGGACAGAGAGTCCGCCAACACATCGAGTCGACCCGGGATGTGACGGGCCCGTAAACTGATGTCGTGATCTCTGCACCACACCAGAAGGTGAAACAGAAGGATGCACAGGGAAGGAGAGCGGGTTCCGCCCTGCTTCTGAATGTAAGCCACGACTGTCGATTTGTCAGATAGGACCAAGACCTCCTGGTGAGACACGTGCGACTCGAAAGCGATGAGAGCGAGCCAAACTGCTTTCAACTCCAGCCAGTTGATGTGTTTTCCCACCAACTCCGCTGGCCACAGGCCCGGTGTCTCCTGAAACTCCGGGAGAAGAAGTGCACCCCACCCAGAGAGACTGGCATCTGTGCATATCAACAGGTAGGGTAGGGGCGATGAAAGGAGACCAGAGAGGTTCCGTCCACCGGAGGAGAAAAGGCCGGACCAAGGGAGATACCGGGACCCGTGCCTCTAAATCCCCGGAAGACGGGCGCCATAGGAGAAGGAGATGTAATTGAATCGGATGTGTGTAGAGCCGACCTAGAGGAAGCAAATCCGCTGCCGCGCTCATGAGGTCCAACAACTGTACACGTCCGGGGCTCGATAAACCTGAAGTGCTAGCTTCGCTAATTTCTCGATCCGAGACTGAGGGAGGCGAACCAGGTTTAGATCTGTGTGAAACTCCATGCCCAGATGGATGAAACTGCGGGAAGGTAAGAGATCGGACTTGCCGAAGTTGACCAGGAACCCCAGACAGTGAAGAAGGCGAAGGAGAGCGTCTCGGTCGGTGGATAGGCGGGACGCGGCCTGATTGCGGAGTAGTAGGTCGTCGAGGTAGTGCGAGGTCGGACTGAGAGAAGACCGCCGGGCATGCGCGACCACTGCATCCATAATCCTGGTGAAGACCCAGGGACTGATGTTCAGACCAAATGGCATAGCCCTGAACTGATAAACCACTCCCTGGAAGGCGAAGCGAAGGTAACAGCGGGCTGAAGGATGCATAAGAACATGTAGGTAAGCATCGGCCAGATCGAGGCTGACCGCAAAATCCATGGGCCTGACCGCGGTACGTAGGGCCTTCGTAGTTTCCATCCTGAAGGACGGAGCGGCCAGAAACTTGTTCAACGCGGAGAGATCGATCACGGGACGCCAAGAGCCGTCCGATTTGGGGACGACAAAGAGGCGACTGTAGAAAGCCAGAGAGTCGTGACGGAGGACCACTTCTGTGGCAGATTTTTGAAGTAAAGCTGTCACCTCTGCCTGTAAAACCGCAACTTTGACCGGATCCTGCGGTACCTGAGTCCAAAGTGGTGAGCGCCGCAGAGGTGGAGGGCGCTGAAAAGTGAGTCTGAGCCCTGCCGTAATTGTAGAGAGGATCCAAGGATCGCCCGGGAAAAGTGAGCGCCAAGTAGCGCTGTGTCGGGATACCCGCCCGCCGACTGGAGACCCGAGCGAATGTGGCGGGGGCATGGACGGGAGAGAGTCAGCGGGCCCTCCCCCGACTGGGCCGTCGGCCCCGACCAGGCCAAGAAGGGGTGTGGGCGGTGAGGGGAAGGGAGTGGGTGCGGCCAAACGCTTTGGGACGGGAAGCGCCGAAAGGCACACTGGTGGTTGGACGAGGAGCGGGTCTGTAGGACCGCAGGGCGCGACCCATGGCCTTGCGGGACGAACGAAAGCGCGAGAAGGGGCGAGACGAAGGCCAGATATCTTTGTGCGACTCCCGCACAGCGTGCCAGGCGGGGCCGAAAAGTAAAGTACCACCGATGGGAGCCTGGCGTAGTTTGGATTTAACAGGATCAGGCAATCCCACACACGCGTCGAGCACAGCATCCCGGCGAATTAAATCACAATTGATGGCAGCAGCCATCGCATTGGTGGAGGCGTGGTAGGAGGCTCGGTTTGCCACCACAGCCAAAGAGTGAATTTCCCGAAGGGGAGCGGAGGAGTTAGGGTCCCAATTATCCTCTAATGCCCGAGCAATTGCCTGTGTTGCGAGATCGAGGAAGCCGGAGCAAGCTAGAGTGTTGCGGATGAGGACAGCAGTCTTATCCACCCCCCGAGGAACGCGATAGAAGGCGTTACGGCGGCCACCCGCCTGGAATTCCACATCGGGGTCCAGTGACGGCAAAGGACAGGAAAACGCCGGGGAGTGGCCCGCATACCAACTCTGGCGGAAACGTATATCGATGCCCGTGGGCCACTTGGCATCCGAGAAGAAAACCGGTTCCTTAGAAGTGGCGAGATGTAAGTGGGCCGAGAACGCATTAGAGAGATCGTGGAAACCCGGCGGTTGAGGGAGAGATTTAATCCGCTTGGAAGGAAGGAGCGCGTCCACGGAAGCGGAAGCTTTACGCTTGAGAGGGGGAGCGGAAGGACAAATATCCGTAGGAAGAAAACGTTGAATAAGGTCCGATGCCGCCTCGATCGACCGCCTGGTCTCTATATTTGGGGCGACGCGGGAGGAAGAGTCCGAATCTTCACAAGGAGAGTCCGCGGAGAGGGAAAGCGGAGAAGCATGATGGTCACCAGAGACACCCACAATGGAGGTCGAATCTTCCGGGGGGAGACTGAGTACGTCGACGGCATGAGTCTCCGGGACCAGTCGAGAAGAACGCGGAAGATCCCAGGATGAAGGGGAACGCAGTAGACTCGAAAGACGAGAGAGGCGCCGAGAAGAACGTTCGCCGGAACGATGTACGTGTGGTGAAACGCTACGAGCCGGGGCGCTAGGGGGGACCGAAGGGCCCGCCATGCCGAGTGAAGGATCAGGACGAAAGGAGCGATGGTGAAGTGCAGTCGTATTTTTGTGAAGGACGGAACGGTGTTTGCGCGGAGACCGGCTACCCGCCAGGGCGCAATGGGACACCGCAGAGTTCGCCGCGCCGGGCAGAGGGCCATGAAGAGACTCGCAATGGCGACGTTGAGGCGGATGTGTAACGCGCGGTGACCGGCTACGAGCCGGGGCGCTGCGCGGAGACCGGGTACAAACCAGGGCGCTATGTGGCACTATGTGCAACACCGCGTCGTAAAAACTGTCAGACAGGGACGGACTATGGCGACGCTGAGGTGGATAATGTGTAACGCGCGGTGACCGACGAGCCGGGGCGCTGCGCGGAGACCGGGTACAAACCGGGGCGCTAAGGGGTACCGTGTGCAACACCGCGTCGTACAAAGTGTCAGACAGGGACGGACTATGGCGACGCTGAGGTGGACAATTGATCGAACGGTGAGAGCGCGGAGACTGGCGACGAGCCAGGGCGCAGCGCGGTGACCGGGTTTTTTGACAGACTGGGGCGCTAGGGGACACCGGGAGCCTACCTGCGCGTGTAAAGTGTCAGGGAGTGACGGACGATAGCGACGCTTATGCGGAACAGTATCAGAACGGTGTAAGCGCGGAGACCGGGGGAATGCCGGGGCGCAGCGCGGTGACCGGGTACCAACCGGGACGCAAGTGAACACCTGTGGCCTCGCCAAGCCGTGCACAGAGTCATGACGTGATAATCTATGGCGGCGCGTATGTGAAAAGGCGGAAGGGAGCAAGGCCACGTCAGACTGATCGTGAATCGAGGTAGAGGAAATCGGATACCGGTGTCCCTTCCCCCGAGGTATGGATCCGCCAGTGACCCGTCTTCGTAGATCGGGTGCGAGGGACCGATAGTAAACTGATGTCTGGAGAGCGTGTATGAGAGGAAACAAACTTACCTCCCTCCGCTGAAGGGACAGCGTCTGTAACCTTGTCCATGGAGACAGAAGAAGAGACGTGTAAGGGCCCTCGAACAGGGACATGGGAGGGAAGGTTGGGGGAGCGAACGTAGTCCGGGGACTGAGAACGGGAAGACTCGTCGACTGCGGCCGAATTGGGAGGGGCTGGTGGGACTGGTGCAGAAAAAGAGTGGGGCGCTTGCGCTGGTAAAAGCTCCACATTTGCGACCAGCGGTCTTCCTCCCAGGCAGCGCAAGTAGTGCAGGTTCTGTCAGAAGCGCAGCCCGAGCACGGAAGACAGCGCGAATGCGAATCTGACGGCAACTGGAATTCGCCGCAGGAGGTGCACGTTCGTAGTTGACCACTGCAACAAGTCATGCAAATAGGGGATACCGCGTGGGTCGGGTCCCGAAGGCCACTCGGGCAACCGTTGGAATGACCGATGTAACGACCGAATACGAAGTCGAGAGAAAAGGCCAGAAACGCCATAATTCCACGGAAATTGCCTCAAAAGGCAGTAATCGCCGGGCGAGACAATGTCCGAGGCCTAACCTGGCCATCGGGGAAGTTCGAGACCGGTAAAACGAATGAGGAATACGAGGAGAAATACGGAGACCGTAAAAACTAAACCAACAAAAATGGCAGTTAAGAATGAACTTGGAAATAACGCCCTCTCGCGAAATCGGGAAGGGAGGCTATCTGGAGGAAGGGAGGCCACTCATGGGATGGGGTATCTGCTGGCTAGAAGTACGTCCCTGGTTTGTGTAGCAACACACAACAATTTTGGAGACTGAAATTGGCAGGCTAAGTATATCTTCCTATCGGTAATACCATCGGTACAGTTTTTGAAGAAACAAACAGTTTTGTGGACAGGGGTAATAGTAAAAATAAAAATCATTCAACAAACATTAGTTAATTATTAATGTCAAAACATTCTAATATAAAATTGTATATAATATTAATATACTAAATCTGTAGGACTTCTAATACTAATATTAAGACATGTTAAAACTCTAAACGCAAAAACATTAATAAGCATTATTCAATACTAAAGCATTCTAAATTCTATAAAGATCAATTCATATACTAAAACATTCTAAAAACTGTAATATCTTAAAATATTGCCATATCAATTTAGTACTATAATATTAAAAACTCTGACACATGCTCATTCCCTAGACTAACTCCTAAAATACTAAACAGCATTATTAACAACATTATAAATAAGTAAGTAAATAAACTAAACTAAATAAGTATAAGGAGATATTTATCACATGTCATCAAGACATTACATTTACATCTTACTTTCCACTTAATCCTCTACAACCGTCTTTCCAGGTCAGTGATACCCACGTGATGAAACGGCTGTGTAAATCACACGCACACACACACACACACACACACACACACACACACGAGAGAGGTTTTACAGCCTGTGTAGATTTACAATAGCAACAGAAATGAAAGACAGTTTCCTGCGGTTTTACGTGATGGTTGCCTGAATCAGCACACACACTCTCCCTCACTTTCCCCTCACTCTCCCACAATATTTTTCCTAATGCTCATGCACAAGGACAGACCTGACTGTATTCTTGACCTGCTGTGAGATGGCCTTAGTCGCCTGCACAGTATTAACCCTTTGGCTGACACTGACAGCCAGAGTTAAACCCTGAACAGTGTGCCATGTTTTGGGAGACAAAAGTCGCATCCACTTCTGCTGTGACAATCCATCTAAGGATTTGCTGCTTGGGGGGTACTTATTGTATCTTGTTGGCTGCTAAAGAAAAGTGGGAGGATTTACGTCCAGTGAGTGCTTGAGATTAAATTCTGTGCAGGACTGAAACCGCTAAGAAGACAGCGACGACAACGCCCAACAGTGCATTGTAGATCAGTTGATGTACATCGTCATTGTTAAAGGTGTGACCAGCCATCTAAAGATTTGCCTCTTGAGGTACTTATTGTATCTTGCTGGCTGCAGAAGAAACGTGGGGTGAGAAGATTTGCCTGCAGTGAGTGCTTAAAAGTTAGTTTCATGCTAGACTGAGACAGCTAGGAAGACAACAACGGCAACGCCCAACAACAGATTGTAGACAAGTTGATGTACGTAGTCTTTGAGTGAAGGTGCTATTTTCCCTGGCACCATAAGACTTGAGGTCTTCACACACAAGTTTAACAGGGTTCACTTTGCAATAGCGGATCGAGTGAGGTAACCAGTGTGGTTAGCAGCCTTAGTATGTCATGGTCTTGGTTCTGGAAGTGAGTGTCCATGCTGTATTGTCGCACCGTTGTGAGATGGCCTTTGCAGCCTGCTTGGTGCGAAACGTCAATACTTGGGTAACTGCGCTTTCACGCCATGTTTGCTTTGCGTTGGGAGACAGTTGTTCGTCACTTTTCACCATGCACAGTAGAATGCATCTTGATTGTTGCTATGTCAGCATTAGTCCATTTTTTTGTTGTGAGTCTTCATATATTAGAAATGTCAGCTGTATTGCTGAACTCTTTGTTAATTCAACTCCAGGTGCCTAAAGAACATGGGTACAAAAGTGGGGTTAGCAATGGACATAGATCCGCATGAGCCCCCGTAACTGCGGAGGTTCATGAATATATATGCCTCTTGCAGTTGGGTATTGGTCACTAGTAAAAGGTGACTAACCTCTCACACAAGGTCGTGTTTATGTTCTGTATCCGCCCTCTAGCAAACATCTGGTAGGGTGTGGGTGGTGGCAAGTCGTTCTCAGTCCATGATGATTCCACTAGCCCATAAATTCTGGAAGAGCTCTGTTGATACAACAAAAGAGCAACATAAATCAAATCGGTGGCCTCCCATGCCCTCCTCAAACTCTGCATCATGTTTGACTACATGACTTTTTTGAAGTACATAAAAGATATGTCCTCACCCTTCTGTACCTTGGGTGTTTCAACTCTCAATAATCTGTCTGTGCAGCTATTTCCGTGGACACCAAACCCCGTTCTGATTCTACATCTGCTTCTCTGTTTCTGGTGGGCTTCCAGTAAGCAAAGGCCCTTAGGCCCAGCACGGCCGCAGTGGGCCAGTTCATGGCTGTGCGCAGGTCCACTGCGGCCATCATGGACCCGAAGACGTTTATTAAGGGGTTTGGGATAATGAAGGGACAATGTGAACCCAAAGGAGTTTGATGTCTTGATTGCTCGTACTTGACCCGCATATGTGAACCTGCATCAGCTGGATGTAGGCAGACCTCTTAACCCCAAATTTGCAGTGCCTGTATGTTGCCTTTTAGAATCCTGCAATTTTGCAGAAAACCTGTAATTTTGTTTTCAAACAGCCAAAAACATGACAACATAGGAGCAAATGTGCACAGCCCAAATCAACAATCCTGGGTCCAGTTGGATGAGTGAGCTTAGCCATTCACAAGCCACTAAGTAGCGGAGCACCTTGCTTAGTGGCTTGTGTATAACTAAGCTCGCTCATGCAGCCGAACCCTGAGGGGGATTGAATGAACACAAGAAGGAAGAAATGTGCTATATGGATTGGAAGAACTTTTTGAGTGCCAAAGATATGTCATACAGTTTTTAAATGCCACATTTGTCTTTATGCAGTTCCATTTCATGCTTTTGAAAGCAAAGTACATTTTTCCCCCCTTGCAAAGGTGTATGCAAAAGAAATGTCAACAAAATGAGTTCAGCTGCAACTATACACTGTAATACAGTTATGGTATGAACTGTATTCAGGATTGATGGAAATTAGGAAAATTTCCCCAACAGCTGGATATTAAAACCATAATTACATACCAGCACACAAATGTGCTGCCCGACTTGTAAGAGTGTGTCCTTTGAACGTGATCTGTGATTGAGAATTCATTTTGGTATTTGATATTATTGCATATGGAATGGATGAGACCAGTTGATGATGTGGATGAATACTCATGGGTGATAGTCGTCGGTCCTGGAGGCGGATTTTGAAAAAGCCAAGAAAACTGAATTTCAGCTTTTTGTTTCAGGCAGAACATCCCTTCAGCTAGCCCGTTCCATCTGCAAGAGGCATAAATTCTCACGAGACCCTGCATCCGCAGGGGCTGATGAGAAATTGTCTCTTTCTGGCCCAGGTATGGGCCATTTTCAGTCTTTTCAATTTTTCATACTGTCACCCATGAATACTTGTCTAGAATGATGAAAATGACTGACAGTGAAGATGTATGAACATGTAATATAAAAATGAAGTTGATACTGCTGTTGATTTTTTGGGTGTTTTTTTGTTGTTTTTTTTATTCGCGTCTGATATGACCAATTTCAAGTAGTTCACTGCTGAGAGGCTCTGGAATGAGTAGGACTGAACGAAGGACACAACCCCTCGCATACAAACGCATACCTACATACAAGCAACACAAAGTTTTGTGTCGATCATGTTTTAATACAAAAAAAGCAGTATGAATCACAATCGCTCAGTTAAAACATCGGTTAACCTTTGCCTGTCGGTAGCACTTCTTGTCAGGAGGATTCCGACAGGAATCATTGCGACAAAAAGCGCCATCAACAGCCGAAGGGTTAAGTGAATAAAGTGAGTACATGTACCTTGCTGATTTATGCAGTTTTTGATATGTAACCTTGTGCATGGTTAGTGCGATATGCAGTCTACGTATGGAGTACACAACCAATCTAACAAATTAAGGAGCATTCTTATTTGCGTAGAACGTGAGCCCTCAAAAAAAAAAAATCACTCCGATTATATAAAGAGGCTTGGGATAATAACAGGACAAACCCATAAAATACAAGATAAATTTTTTCACACATTATTGATATTGCAACCAACATATAATGCTTTTTAGATTTGGCAGTCCAAAGCCCTTACTGAAGCATGACTCGAAAGCATCACGCAAAATTAAGACGTTGGCATGGTCAGGACAAAAATCTCAAACGCACCCAGCAGAGTCTGCATGGGTTTGAAATTGTGTCCTTACAAGGTCAACACTTTAAATAAAATTTTACAAATGAAATAGAACTTGTTGAAATCCGGGAAGACTCGCAGAGCCAAAGGGGTTACATGAATTGATTTCACTGTAACTCATTCTGCCCGCGACGCACCACAGCAAGATATGGCTCGACCATAATAGTTAAAGGGTGGTGGCAGAATAGCTTGGCGCCTAAAGGCGCCAAGCTATTCTGCCACCACCCTTGAAATATCATGGTCGATCTGTCTCCTGAAATGTAATGCGGTCCTCGGAGGATAACTTCAAAATGTGGGTTTTTCGTACCTCGGGCACAATGGGCTAACCCACTTGGCCCCAATGTACTACAGCAGGAGATGGGTCGACCATGATAATTCAAGAGTAGTGCCAGATAAGCTTGACGCAATCAGATGCCAAGCTAATCTGGCACTACCCTTGAATGATCATGGTCGATCCGTCTCCTGTAACTGATACATACTTGTTAAATGACACCTAAAATTTCAATGGGTTTAATATGGAACTATTGTTGACATACTGGAAGACTCATAGAGCCAAAGGAACGAAGTTGATTTCACTTCAAAATTCTTGTAATTTGACAAAGGTTTGTGTAATCAAATTTGACCAGATGCAAAACACTTTTGGACATGGAACAGTAACAACAAAAATGTTAGGTTGTATCGATGCATTAGGTGGACGTACAGGACAAGTATCCCCCAAAACAAAAGGCAGGTTCGTAATTTCAAACATGCAAACGGGCATATGTGCTTCCAACAACCCTGAAGACATGATCGGAGAAGTTCAAACGGCAGAATGCTCAGCATGGACGGAGCTACGTTTGTACTTTAGCTGGGCAATTTTGAGTAACCCCTTCACTGCAAAGGTAAAACTGAACAAAGCACAACTGCGAGAGACACAGATGCTCATGAGCCCCTGCAGTTGTGAGGACTAATGAGAATCTATGTTTCATGCTTTGGCGTTGAATTAACAAAGACTTTCGAAAGACTGTGTTGCAGTGAAGGGGTGACCCTCTTGTCCATGCAGCCACCACTACAATTTACAATGTCTGTGACTGCATGCATTTCACACTACAGCGGCAGATGGATCGGCCATGACAATGCAAGGGTAGTGCCAGATTAGCTTGGCGCTTGATGGTGCCAAGCTAATCTGACACTAGCCTTGAATTGCCATGGCCGATCCATCTCCTGCTACTGGTACACAGTTGTTGGTGACACCGTGAAACCATCAGGGTTAATTGGGTTAGGTAAAGAACTTAAAATGTGGTTGTGAAGAGAACCGTTTCATTACTTTGATTTGAAGAAAAAAGAAGACAAAATGTAGCAGGCAGCCATGCAACATCTTAACCCCTTTGCTGCTGGAACACAAGAGGCAACAGCCAAATGCAAGAGGCATAGATCCTCGTGAGCCCCTGCAGGTGCGGGGGCTCACGAGGATCTATGTCTCTTGGTGACCCCACTATGTAACCATACTTATGGACAGCTGGGCTCTTTGTCACTGAATTAACAAAGATTCATAAACACCAGGGGTGAAGGGGTTCAATACATCAAACAATAAAAAGAATATTTTGTTGTATTTTTACAGATGTTAACTTAGGTTAATGCTTGTTCAACGTAACGCCTGTGAACCGATAAACAATATCAGGTAGTGTCTGCACAACTACAAAATAATTCTAGCTTGTCACAAAACTAGTTCACTATTTGGAAAATGCCCAAACTGTACATGGCAAAAAGGGAAAAAAACTCGATGAGCCGCAGGTTGGTTAGTTGTACATTGCATAGCATCCCGACAGCAAGACTTTCTGTGGGGCTCATTTGCCTTTTGCTATCCCAATTTGTGTCCATGTTCTTTTCATAGCCAGCTCTATTTATTTGCCCTCCTTTGTATTTTTAGCTGGAATGTATGGGACAAAATACGTGGATACAAATTTAAAAAAACAAGCAACTAAAGCAGATATATTCGATGCTGGTTTTCACACGGGATTTTTTAAAAGTCATTCAGCCCGACAGCCGTATTTTCCAAATTTTGGAGGCGTCATCTAATGACTATGCACCAGTTGCAGGAGATGGATCGACCATGATAATTCAAGGGCAGTGCCAGATTTGAGCCGACAGGCGCCAAGCTAATCTGGCACTACCCTTGAATTAACATGGTCGACCCATCTCCTGCTGTAGTGCATCAGGGCTGAATGGGTTAATACAAAACATGCATAATAATTAAACAAAAACCTTCACACTGCGTAGAATGCAAAATTCACTGAGGTCTTAATTCCTAAAGCAACCGTATTCACACACTCGTAGAGCAGCCCGCCATTGTGGGGCAACTCATTGGCCAACACTGACCTGATGGCCTTTTGTGCACTGGATTCTGACTGTACATATGTAACAAAAATTATCACTAGTTTGGAATGTACATCTTTGTCATGTAATATTTTGTTAAGATGTTGTCAAGTTGTAAGAGTATAAGATACACGATAAATAAACTCTGTTAATAAAACTTCACAATTATGCTCACTTTACTGTCATGATACTTTGTCTGTAAAGAAAAGGAACGTTGAAGTGTGAAATGCACAAAAATATACGATACAGTTTTAACCCCCTGTGTGCACACAGCTGCTGTTACTGTATACAGCACCAATGGCTGCATGCACAAGAAGGTTGAGTTTAAGTAAACAAACTGTTTAATCCTGTTACAGACAAAATATTGCAGAAAATTTATTTGGATCACAGTCTTATAAACTGAATATGAATATACTCTCTGTATACGTACTAATTTTCTTGCTTCAATTTACAAAACCACAGCACTGCTACACAAGAACAATCACAAAGTACAAAGTGCACATCATGCAAACTGTTGTATATACATTTACATCAGATGGTGGGAATCAGTTTAGCCCCTGAAGCCCAAACACACTGCAGTAGGAGATGGAATGTCCATGAAGTTCAAGGGTGGTGCCAGAACAGCTTGGTGCCTGTAGGCGGCAAGCTATTCTGGCACCACCCTTGAACTATCTTGTTCGTTCAGTCTCGAGAACTGGTATGAAGTGATCAGAGGACCTCTTAAAGGGTTGGTACCCGAAGGTACACCTTTGGCTACAGGCACAGCGCAGGCTTCTGTGCTGACGGTTAGGATTCAAACAGCCTTGCTGGACTGTTCACCAAGTTAACAAGGTGAGGTCATGCATGTTAATTTCAGGGGAAAAATTCCCTCGCAAGGACATCCTAAAGGTGTGCTAATAACTGTTTATACAAAAGTGTACACATCATCCAGAGAAAGTTAAAGTGAGCTACCAGTAACAATACCAAACCCAGCTACACATGATTTGTGCATGTCACACACGCAGTGGTAGAAAATGGCTGTTCCAGTAAAAAATAAAATTTTAAATCGTGTTCGAGGAAGAAGAATTGGTGTTCGAGGAAGTAAAAAAATTCTCATGAATATTTAAATTTTTCAATTAGGCTTTACTCTCTTTCTTCACAAATACTGAGTACACCAGGTGTGATGAATTTCACACACATTTTTCCAGTTGAGTAATTGAACAGGGTATCTCTAATATGGGGTTTACATATGCCATATTTTACTGCACCATAAAAAAAGATCAGCAATGCTACCCAGTTTTATGATAAACGTCCCACCCGTCCACACACCCCCACCCTCTCAATCCTCCTCAAAATACAAAATAAACCACAAGAACAAAATGTAACCAAAATAGCAAAACACCTGAACAAAAACCAAAGCTACCTGGTACTTTACGAACACATTTTGAGTCTTTTATTTTCCCCAGCTTTAAAAATAAGCGGGGAATGAAACACAACAAAGTGGCTTGATCTTTACCTTTTTCAAAAGGTAAAAGAAAAAAACACTGCAACAGAGTTAAAGCTCAGATACCTACATATACGGTAACATGTAAGTATATGTGTGTAACATTCATAAATATTCACTAAGCAAAGTTTACAATTAAAAGAAAATAAATAAAAAATTCACATTTCGAATGTGAATCCATTGATAAACAAATAAAATTCAACCAACAAACGGAACAAAAACTTTTGGAACACTTGATTGGAAGATTTGATCATTCAATCATCAGATTAATACCATGGATAAACTCAAGCACCCTTTGGCATTAATGTCCATTGCACTCCTTTTACACAACTCACTTAAACCCTTTGGATGTCGGTAGCGATTTTCATTATGATCATTCCTTTAGGAATAATCATGATGAAAGCCACTAACGACAGCCAGAGGGTTAAACTCATTTAGCTTGGACACACTGCATCAGGATATGGTTCACCATGCAAGGTCAAGGGTAGTTCTAGGTTTCTGGGTAGTTCACTGCTGCACCAACGGACGCAAATTGTGTCTGAAATCTTTGTTAATTTTACACTAAAGTGTCCCAGGAACATGGATTTAAGGTGGTGTCATCAAGCGGCATAGATCCTCATGAGCCCCCGCAACTGTGGGGGCTCATGAGGATCTTTGTCTCTTGCTGTTGGCTTGCGCTCACTTTTTCTTGGCAGTCATGAGGTTAAAAAAAGATTGTTACAGGTCGTGCCAGCTAGGTGAACTTGGTGCCTATCAAGATGCCAAACTTACGCGTATGTTGCATGTTCAGTTCATGTAAAAGGTTCCTGGTCAATCTAGCATCATCACGCTTGAACTGACATGGTCAGTCTGTCAGCAGCAACAGGTACTTCATCTGAGGATATCTTGCTCGTTAAAAATCAATCAATGAAGAGCCATTCGACCCTGTCGTGGCACTGCTGTTCTTTTCTGCATCATCGCTGGCCGCGGAGGCTATCCCAGAATCCGCCGACTCAAACGCAGAGAAGTCGAGAAGCGAAGAGTCTGCTGTTTTGTTTCCCTCCTTTTCACTGCTGCTGCCAATCTCTGTGGCCAAACCCTCATCCTGCGAGTCCTGACCAAACATACAAGAGTATGGTAATTTTTCAGTTTAATTATTACAATGTTTGGATTTCGGCAAGCTAGTGTGAACACATTAGCCTTCAGTTAAACCTATTTAGCCCAGGTGCACTACAGGAGATGGATCAACCGTGATAATTCAAGGGTAGTGCCAGATTAGCTTGGCAACATCAGACACGAAGCTAATCTGGTACACTACCAATGAATTATTATGGTTGATCCATCTCCTGCAAATTGTACATAGTTGTTAGGTGACACCTACAAAATTTGGGAATTGCGGCCTTGCTTTAAACCCCTTGTGCATGCAGCCACCGGTACTGTACTGGACACTTCTGGTGGCAGCATGCATATTGGGGTTTACAACACTGTATAAGGGTGGTGTTGAGTCAGCACAAGAATGGTTAGTTTGACGCTACACTAAAATGATATCTGGTGAACTAAATTTCAAGAACATCAAATTGGTTCAACATTGTGAAAAATATGTAGCCTGTGCACAGGTTCAAACAAATTTGGCTGCTGAGACCTTTACCTTGAAAGCAGCAACAATGGTAATGATTCAATTCAGATCTATGAGTGTGACACTTTGCATTGCGGTCCAGTGATCTAAGAGACATTGCCTGAACATTAGCCTGAACATTGGACACAAACGCAATTCCTACCTGAACATTGGACACAAACGCAATTCCTGTAGGACTTGGAAAAAAATTAGCTCATTGTGCCCTAAAGGTCCGCAATTATACCAAAAGGAGTCAACAAAAATGCATAGTCCTACTGTGCAGTAGCACACTAGACTCTGTTTAAGTTACACAGTTGCAGAGTTGGTAGAAACACAGCAAAACTGTGCCTAATGCGTGCCCCACTTCCTGTCGCCATCCATGCGCACTACTGTCAACTTTTCTGTGAAGCTCAAACCTTCACCAAAGACATTGAGCTATAGTATCTATGCCTTTTATACCGTTATGGAGAATAGACAGGATACCACGTGCAATTCATTTGTAATTTCTCCAAAATGCCTCTGCCAGCTTTTACAATTGATGAGATTACATTTTTGTGCAAGAAAATGCAGCAGCAGAGGAAACGTTTGGCTGTAACTATAGAAGCCTACTCAAGACTTGAAAAACGTCCCCTGCATTCATGGCTGTCGTGTGCTACAGAATAGTCCACAGCTGCGAACGCACGGCACTCTTTTCTTCTGTACTTTCAGCCGAACGTTTCCTCTGCAGCATTTTTTTTTTTACACAACAATATAGCTTCATCAGTTGTAAAAACTGACAAAGGCATTTTGGAGAAATTACCGGAGAAAATATCTCCCGTGGTATCCCGTCTATTCTATGTGTCTGTGAGCATGTCCGGCGGTAAAGATTTGAGCTGCATGGAGAAGTTGACAGTACCGTGCATGGATGGCGACAGAAAGTGGGGCACACAATCGGCACGGTTGTGCTGTGTTTCTACAAATTCTGCAACTGTGTAACTTGAATAGAGTCTACTGTGCTACTGCACAATAGGACTCTGAATTTTTCTTACTTTTGGATGCTTTTGTTATAATTGCGGACCTTTAAGGTTGAAATTACCAAATTTTGCAGTGATCCTCTGAAGACTACATTGCAACCCAGCAGATGGATCGACCATGCTAGTTCCAGAGTGGTGACAGAATAGCTTGGTGCCATGTGGCGCCAAGCTATTCTGGCACCACTCCTGAACTATCATGGTCGATCCACATATCGCTAGGTTTTGTCAGGGTTAAAAGAGCAGGATCCCTCTTACTTCCATTGCTAGCTGCTGGGTTATTGGTTATTGTGGTTTAACGCCGAGCAGGCGACTAAGGCCATCTCATGGCGGGATGGGTAAAAATCTGGTCAGCCAGACTAAAAGAAAGGTCTTAAAACAAGATGTAACTATACCTTAAAAATGTCATGCTAAAATGTCGCACAAGTCTTTAAAAGAAACGTCTACAGACTGTCAAAAAGGGCAATATAGTGAAATTCACATAGTCAATAAATGCTCAGATCTTGTTAAAAATATTGCAGTCTCTCAAGAAATTGAAGATCTTGTCCGGGGAACATCCCGGAACGAAACCTTCAAGGAGTCTGCTGTGAAGTGTTTATATCTTGTGTCAATTAAATCGGCACATGACAGCAAAAAGTGTCGAACAGAAAACTGCTCATCACAAGCATAACACCATGGACGCTCATCCTGTTCTAGTAAATAAGAGTGAGAAACATACGTGTGCATGATGTGGAGCCGAGCAAGGACAGTCTTCTCACGGCGGCTGCCGCAGCGGTAAGGTAGACTGTCGGACACCATAAGAAGAGTTTCATGCAGCTTGTTTGCTTCCTCTTTGTCCCACTCGGACTGCCACTGCTATGTACGCACTAATCACAGCTTTAAAATCACTATGAACAGTCTGTGTCAGGGACAGGGTCATTGCGGGCATCATTGGCAGCAGAATCTGCAATCCTGTCGCCTTCGATGCCCACATGCCCTGGGACCCAAATAAAAATGATGTCATAATTTTCCTTCATCAAGTCCGCGTAAAGCTCTCGAGTCTGCACCAGCAGGGGGTGGTCTGTTCCTGCGCCCTGAAGGGCCTGCAGGGCAGAAAGAGAGTCAGACAGAATCAGGAAGTTCCTTTCCCGAGACTGTTAGGCATGCCTGAGTGCCAGCAGAATTGCCTGCAGTTCTGCACTAAATACAGAGGTATGGTCAGGGAGGCAGAGCTTAAATGGGCGTCTAGGATGGCGAGAAGACACTGCAGCCGCAGCCACTCTCCCATCCTCAGACTTGGACCCATCCGTATAAATACGACAAAAGCCAGGAAAACTTGAAAGGAGTTCATTGAGGCTCTGTTGGTATATGGCTGGTAGAGTACAGTCCTTTTGTGGGCGGTCAAGTCCAGCAAGATGTCAGGAACTGGTAATAGCCAGGGTGGAGTGATGTGTTGCAGAGATTCCGAAACTTTGTCCAGGTCCACTCCGGCCGCCTGCAGATGAGGTCGGACACGGAAGAAAAGTGGACGGACAGCTCCCGGATGGGCATCGTAAATCTCTGCAAACGATGGGTTAAAAACACAATCATGGGCAGGATTGTCTGGATGGGCCTTCAGTTTCAGAACGTAGCTGAGCAAGAGGCGGATGCGGCGGAGCTTGAGAGAAGGCTCCTCTGCCTTGGCATACAAACTAGGAACTGGAGACATCCTGAAGGCACCCAGACATAGGCGCAGACCATGATGGTGAGTTGTGTTCAGACGCTGTAGAACAGACTTGGAAGCGGAGCCATATACCACAGAGCCGTAATCCAGTTTGGACCAAACAAGGGCCTGGTACAGTTGAAATAAGATAATGTGGTCTGCACCCCAGTCGGTACGACCAATGACACGAAGAACGTCGAGGGTCTTCTGACAAGAGGTTCTAAGGTAATTAATATGGTTGCAGAAGGACAGTCTTTTGTCAAAGATGACCCCCAGAAACTTTGCCTCCTCGGCCACCTTAATTGGCACTCCAGCAATGCTCAGGCTTGGTTCTGGACAAAATTTCGTCTGGTTAGTAAAATGCACACAGACTGTCTTGGAGGGTGAGAACCTGAAACCGTTGAAACCCACCCCTGGATGCGATCAACGCACAGCTGTAAGCGCCTCTCAAGAGACGCAAGCCCTCGACCTCGTGCACACAAAGCAAAGTCGTCCACAAACAAAGAGCATTCAGAATCATCCTTGACAGCCTTTACAATGTTATTAATTTTAATGCTAAATAAAACAGGAGATAAAATGCTGCCCTGCGGGACACCCATTTCCTGTTCAAAAGAGTCGGAGAGGGTGGAGCCCATTTGGACATTTAACGACCGGTTAGACAAAAAAATTGTGAATAAAATGGCAGGTGCCCTTTAAAACCCATGTCCGACAAATCAGACATTATACCATACTTCCAGGTAGTGTCATATGCCTTCTCAAGATCGAAGAAAATTGCACAGACATGCTGCTTGTTGACAAAAGAATCTCAGATAAACGACTCAAAGTGGACTAGATGGTCAGTTGTACTACGGAAGCGCCGGAAACCACATTGGAGTTCTGTGATGAGACCCTGTGACTGAAGATGCCACACCAGGCGGGCGTTGACCAAGCATTCCATAGTTTTGCATAAACATGATGTCAAAGCGATTGGCCGGTAGTTGCCCGGGTCGGAAAGATCCTTACCCGGCTTGGAGATTGGCACAACCACAGCCTGGCACCAAGATGGCGGAAAATGTCCGGTTATCCAGATATGGTTAAAAGCCTTGAGAAGTACAAGGAGTGAATCCTCAGGCAGATGGGTTAGGAGCTGGTATCTAATCCAGCAGCAGAGTCAGTACATTTCTGCATGGCTTGCTGCAATTCTGAGAACGTAAAAGGGGATTTATAGTCTTCCGAGTTATCCGATATAAAATCACAAGTACAAGACTCTCGCTTCTCCTTCTCTCTCTGGAAGAAGGGTGAATAATGCTCTGTTGAAGAATTATGGGCAATGGTGGAGGCAAGCAAATTGGCCACAGCGTTTTTATCTGTGACCAAACTGGCACCATCTCTAGGATGGCTGACAGAAGCCGAGCCACCCCTGCCCCCAATTCTTCGAACAGCCTTCCAGACTTTTTGGGATGGAGTCCTAGAAGATAAAGATGAGACGAAGCGTCTCCAGGAAGCACAGCGTTCACGTTTAAAAATGTAACGGGCTTTCGCCCACTGTCTTTTAAATGTTAAAATATTCGCTTGCGACGGATTACGAAATGCATGTCGCTGAGCAGACTTGCACGTTTTTTGGGCCTTGCGGCACTCTTCATTGAACCATGGTACTCTCGGCTTCCGAAAGAGTGAAGTGGAAGTTCTAGGGATGGTTTCACCTGCTACATCCAACAAAACAGAAGTAAAACAAGAAACAGGTTCTGCAGCTGACATGACCACCTCCTCTGTAAGACAAGACTGACAGAGGGAGGCGAACAGAGGCCAGTTAGCTTTCTTGAGATTCCAGCGCCCCACTGGCGAATCCTCCTCACAGCTGACCGATGACAGGACTACTAGGAAGTGGTCACTACCACACAGGTCGTCGTGAACCTTCCAGTCAAAGTCCAGCATGAGAGAAGGATCACACACAGTGAGGTCTAGAACAGAACTAGATCCTGAACCTGGGTTAGAGTACGTAGGTGAGCCATCGTTAAAGACACATAGGTTAAGGAGAGAAAAAACATCTTCTAACATCTGACCTCTGCCATCATAGTGGTCACTACCCCAAAGGTGAGCGTGACCGTTAAAATCCTCCATGAGAATAAAGGGAGGGGGCAGCTGATCTACTAAGTTAAAAATATCATTACTACAGACCCGCAGGGATGGTGGCAGGTAAACACTGCATAAGGTTATGGTCTTCTTCAAGGTAACCCGAGCTGCGACAGCCTGAAGACAGGTGTCGATGCTAATGGGGCTACATAAAATTTGGCTACTAATGAGAAAAGCCACTCCACCTGAGCGCCTCTCCGAATCAGAGCCTGTATGTATAACGTTAAAACCATTAAAGGACACAGGGTCAGAAGTCTTCAGGTAAGTCTCCTGAAGACATATTACTGAGGGGTTATAGAACTTGACTAAAAGATGTAATTCCTCAAAGTTAGCTTTAAAACCACGACAATTCCACTGAAGCAGGGAGTACATGATTATGTCTTATCTGGGGGTGAAGAGTTTTTCCCCTCCTTTTTTCTTTGCCTTGGAAGGAGTTGAAGAAACAGAGGGTGGCCGGCTCCCGGGCCTCCTCTGGTTCTTCGGAGATGAAGGGGGTGGAGCTGCCGCAGCATCAGCAACGACAACTTCCACTCCCTCCATCCGCTCCTCCAATGCAGCATATTTGTTTTGAAGGGGGACATCAGTGTTCCCCTTCTGGGCCCATGCGCACAGCAGTCCCATAGATTTCTTAGACTTCTGGTCCTGGTCAGCGTTCCTGCTGCTAGAGTTAGCGGCCTTAGAAGGCTGACCAGAGCCAGAAGCCTTTGGAGTTGACAAACTAACAGGTTTGGGTGGTGGCTGAGGCTTAGGGGCAACAGACGGCGGCACTACCGGACCGGCAGTGTCCGCCTTCTGCGTTCCCTGGCTCCTCATCACCACCGGAGGAGGGTTACTCTCCAGGGGTGAGAGGAGCCGAGGCTTCGCCCCCCCAACCAAGAAGTTGGGGTTTGACATGAGAAGTCTTTGGTGGGGCGCTTGCCTGCCACCGCTGCACTGAAAGTATACACAGAGATGTTAGAGGTTGGGGCAGCCGCAGCTGCACCAGGGCCTTCAACCAGTTTTTTGGCGTCCAGAAAGGACAGCCCCTTCTCCATATGCACCTGCTGAATCTTGCACTCGGATATCCAACAAGGGCATTCTTGTCCGAAGCCATATGCGCCCCCTGGCAATTCACACACAAAGGGGTGGCTGTGCAGGAATCAGCAGAGTGTCCGGGCTTAGTGCAACAGGCGCATGAAGCCTCTGCCTGGCGACATGTCTTCTGCCCATGGCCATACTTTTGGCACTTAAAGCACCGGAGGGGGAGAGGGACGTACTTCTTCACTTTCAGTGAGTAGTAACCTCCCCAGATGGTAGTAGGAGGGGTGGGGGTGCCAAACGTCAGGATGATGGTAGGGAGACGGATCTCCCCACCACCTCGCTTGGAAGCGAAGCGCCTGACGTAAGTCACCCCCTGAGACTTAAGGTTCCGTACAAGTTCATCTTCTGACAGTTCTGCCAAAGCTTGATCTTTGATTACGCCTCTTGACGAATTCATAGTTTTGTGGGGTGTGACTTCCACTGGAGTGTCTCCGATGGAAGAGAGCCTCAGTAGCCCGCTGGAGTGTGCCCGGGTACGGCACTCTACCAGCAAGTCACCAGACCTGAGGCACTGGACATCAGGCCTGCCAACACGGCTCCTGAGGATCTCCCCCACCAGAAAAGGATGCAACTTGGAAACAGGTTTCTCCTTCACCTTGCTATGGACAATGAGGAAGCGAGGCCATACGGCCGACGCTTGAGGCGTCGCTTCCTCACAGTCCGAGTCACTGTCATGTTCAATGTCGGTGGCTATGTGCCACTTCTGTGCCAGTTTTTTTTGTTTTTTGTTTTTTCCATATTATAATAGTAGAGATCCCCGGGGGGTCCTCGCCCGCCACTGAGCCCAACAAGGGAAAGTGCAACTGTCGGCGGGTCTCCAGCCGACGCACAATGGAGACTGCCCGAAAGATATACTCAAGGGGGTAAGCCCGATTGAACCGTCTGAGCCACCACCCTCTATCACACCGTGGAATGCAGGGGAATACTGGCATAAAGCACCTAATCAGAAGCAAAGGCTATAGCATGGTGCTCTGTATATCAACCCGCATGTCAACAATGGGATAGGGCTCAACGTGACAAGAGCCAATTGACTAGGCCGGTATGACTAGCCTCTCGTTTAGGTAGAAGTCAAGACCAAAGTGGAGTGTTGGCACCAGTAAGCCGCAGCCACCAGGATCCTCTTCTCCCCCGACAGGGGTCTCAAAGCACGGCAAACACTTGGGATCCAAAGAACCAAAAGCTCACGAGTATTTTTAAGGACCAATCCAACATGGTAGGACCTGGGTTAGCACAGCTCCTCAAAAACCGGACCAGTGAAAAAGACTGAACAACATATCTGCTGACATCAAGTCCTAAACCTGGACAAAGATGGCACCCCTTTGCTAGCCAATTCAGTCAGTGACTGAGGAGACTACCCACCCACGCCACATGGGGGCCAGTGCCGAGTGGGCACTAGCTGCTGGGGATGGATCAATTTTGATAGCTCTTGGGTAGAGCCTAATGGTAACTAGTTTGGTGCCAAATGATCATGTTTTAAAAGAGGTTATAAAATGCTTATATGAGGCCTGTAAAAGCTATGGTATCCTGAGGCACACACATTGGTTACTTCTCACTATCCACTATGAATGAACTGAGCAGTGGATCAAGGGGAAAAACACGTAACCAGTGTGGCTAAGGCAGTGTACGTTTCAAGCTGATAACTTAGTAATTCACGACAAACTGACAATACATAATAAACAAAACGCATCCCATTTTCTGGGCACTGCTCTGATGTAACAGCCTGACTGATTCCATCATTTACTTACTACCTCCATTGTGCATGCAGTCATCCGTACTGTAAACAGAATCGGTGGTCGCATGCACAAGAGGATTAACCCTTGGCTGCCTGTGGCATGTTTGGTCGAGGTGATTCCTGATACCAACTACTAAAGGGTTAAGCTAGAGTGCATGGTAATTAGTATTTCAACCTACACTCAAGTTACAATCCAAATCCTCAAAAGCATGAAGCTTAATAATGAACAATAAAATAAAAAATGTATCTTCAATACAAATACAAATTTTGAGCAAAGCAAGGGAAAAGACAAGAGTCAATAAAGAATTATATTTATCCTTCAGTCACTTACGTATTTCTGCATCAACATCTTAGAAAATAAGCTCGTAAAAACAGAAAATGAAAAGAAGAAATAGTTGAAAAAGTAATTGGCAACTCTAAAACATAACTCAAATTTAGAAGATAGCAACCACATAATATCCCACCAAAACACTGCAAAGTATCTGTATCACAATGTGCTAAAACCTACTAAAAATATGAATATAATTATGCTATAAAGATGCAGTGTTTGTAAGTGATCCTACTGGGATTGAAGTTATCGACTTTGCAAAAATTAGGCATCAATAGTATTCAGTATAAATTAATGTACTACTACGCACCCACATTCCGATGTAAATCTGCCAAATGTAAACCTGCCAACGTAAATCCACCCAGAACAATTCCACACTGGATTTAATCTCGCAGATGAGAAATGTGGGTGGAACAGCAGCAGCACAAATATAATCTGGGTGGATTCATGCCTGGGTGGAACAATGCTGGGTAGATATTTCGCTGCGAAGATTTGTGCTGGGTAGATTTACGTCTAAGTATAGTGAACTTGACCCTTGCAGCCCTACTGGGCTTCTAACTCATTTACTGCTAAATCCCACATCTATAATCCCACATCTAGAACCTGCAGTAAGGGATAGATTGCCCAAACAGCTTAAAGGAAGTGCCAGATCAGCTTGGTACCTGTGAAGACGCAAAGTTAATCTGGCATTACCCTAAATTATCATGGTCAAATCCATCTCCCAGTGTGGGATCTTACAGCTGACTGTCAGAAACGTGGTTTGCTGTCCTATGGAAGCAGAGCATGAACTGAGAAAATGTCGCAATATGGCATGGCATTACAAAAGCAGAGACTGGAAACACACATTCAAAGTCAGAATAAGTCAACAATGTCAAATTTACTCTGGCCTACGCTAATCCCTTCACTGCCCAAAAAAAGAAAAGCGAACAACATCAAAATACAAGAGGCATAGATCCTCATGGACCCCCGCAGTTGCGGGGGCTCATGAGGATCTATACCTCTTGCTGGCCTTAATTCTGTGTTCCTTGTTTTGATGGGCTAAATTATTCAGCATTTAAGCTGCAATAATCTTGGAGGATTCATTTGTAGCCACTGGCAGGAAGGGGGTTATGTCTGAATCACACAGCGGCTTAAACCCCTTGGCTGCCAGAGACCAGGAATTTCACGTCTGAAGCAACTGCACACTGACCGAAATTTGTGCAAAGAACACAGATGTAAATGGGACAAAAATAGGTTGAAAAAATCACAGAACTAACTAAAGACATAAATAGACATGCACCCCAGCATTTGCTTTATTTATGTCTCTTGCGGCTCGGCAGCGTTCGCCTTGCCCTGCCAGTTAAGGGGTTAACAGGCAGATTCATTCTGTTGATGTTTTCATAAATTGTACATTCACATTTTCATAATTCATTTGAGATGTGCCGCACATGGATACACCGCTTGTTGCCGTGTATCTATGTGAGGCACGTCTCAAATTAGTTTCCGTCACAGGCTGTCAAAAGAAAGTATTGTTAATGTTTATTCTTCAACATAAACCAAAGAAGCTGGCATAAACACGAGCATGCACTCAATAAAACTCTGTATTTCAGGAGTAACTGTGACCAACAATGTAAACTTCATGCACACATCAAAATACAATCATGCAAGAAATACGGACATCGTTTTAGTCAGAAGTAAAGAGCGCCCTGCTTTTTTTCTGTTTCATTCAGCAATAATCAGTCTTGTATATTATCAAATTACATCCCGAGTCTGATTTTGTAAATTGTGCTTATTGTCGTATGAAGGCTACATTACAGATTAGAAGATAGATCAACCGTTTTAGTTCAAGGGTGGTGCCCAGATAGCTTGGCGCCTCAGGTGAGTAGTGTTCATGCGCTGAAAAGGAGCAGCAGTTCACATCTCTCACATTCTTAGACTACTTTTCTTTTTCTACATTTAATTTTCACATTTATTTTTGCTGCACGGTTGTTCCTCAGAAGATTACCTACAAGATGGTGTATTTTTTTTTATGTGATTTGTGTGGTTTTTGACTTTTGGTGGACATTTTCCATTTCTGGTGTACAGTGATAGAACAGACCCAGTGTTGATGTGTTCTCATAATGACAGTGTCAAAGTACACTTCAGTAGCTCCGAGACAGATTTGTTCAACTAGTAAATGTGTACTAGACACCTGTGCACTTACTAGATGCAGACACTTGGGACTTATCAAAAACAAATCACACAGAGGTTTTAGAGGGGGAAAAAGAACTGCCCGCAAGAGAGGACTGCATGTTGGTCTTGGGAATGTACAGTCAGCCAGCAAAAACACTAGTGATATCTATGACTGTATTGTGGATAAGAAACTTGATGTTCTTGTCGTAACAGTCTTGGTTGAATGAAAAAGGGGATAAAGTGACCATCGCAGCATTGACCCCGCCAGGCTACACCGTCATCAATAAACCACGCTAACTGAGAAGTGGTGGGGGTGTGGCTCTGATTCACAAGAGTTCTATGAATGTGAGATTGTGCTCTACAAAAATGTTCACTACTTTTGAAAACAATGACTTCACCATCTTTACAAAATCAGTGACTGTGAGGCTATTCTGTTTGTACCACCCTCCCCTATCAAAGATAAATAAGCACACAAATGCTGAATTTCGGGAGGAATTTTCACTCTTCCTCTAAAGTACTGTGGTCACAACACAAAAATTGGTTGTACTTGGTGACTTTAATATTCACTGGGACAATAAGAATGATTCTGATACCAAGCAGTTCATGCAGCTCTTCAGCTCCCTAGACCTGTCTCAATTACTCTGTGTACCAACCCACGAACGAGGCCACATTTTGGATTGGGTTGTTACCCCTTCGTCTCTGTCACCCAGGCTTATTCATACGGTGTGTGTGGAGGACATGCAGCTCTATGATCACTTTCTCCATGCGACTGGCAAAACGTAGGACTCCAAAGCTGAAAGTCAGGTGTAGAAACATCAAAGGAATGAATGTGGAAGCTTTTCGTTGTGAACTTTGTGACTCACCATTGATCAAGACCCCACCGTCAGATGTGTCAGAGTGTGTACAACTTTACAATGATACACCGACTTCCCTACTTGACAAGTATGCACCAAAAACTGTAAAGCAAATTCCTTTTCACCCTGATACCTCATGGTATAATTCCGATGTTCTTGCTGCAAAGCAGGCGCGTCATCGTGCAGAGTGTCAGTATCGTAGAACCTGTCTAGAAGTGCACAAAGATTTGTATAGAAAGGCACGCAATCACTGCACACAGGTGGTTTGTCAGGCAAAGAGTACACATTCAGGCTGAACTTGATGCTGCCGCTTCAGACCCTAGGAAAATGTTCAGGATTGTGAGCAGACTGCTTGGCAAGGAGGCCAAACCTCCTATTCTTCCTGACATGAGCAGTGACTTGGCTGCTGCCTCTCCGTCCCAGTTCTTTAACGATAAGATTGGTGCCATCAGAGAGCAGCTGTTAAAGCAGAACACAAGGGGTAAACCTGATAGCCAGGAACATTCATCCGCTGTTGCTGGCGATCCTTTATCACATATAGTAATGCACCTTCGTGTTTGTGTATGTATGTTTCTCCTGCCTACTTCCTAAGTTCCGGAGAAAGACATGGGTTATAAAAGAGACCTGATGCATTCTTTTTGAGGATGCAGATGATCGTCTTGGTCTATACCTGTGTATTTCTCTGTGGGCTGGCGATCGGGTGCCCGATAGGCAGGGGCAGGGGATCTAACTGTCTGTCCAGCGCTGAGTAATTCCCCTTGGTTTGTGTATGATCCTTTATCAGTGTTTGTGCCAGTCTTGGCTGATCAACTGCACAAAGTCATCGCAAAATCCAAGTCCACGTTCTCTAGTGCTGACCCGATCCCCACCAAAATAATCTTGGCGAATTTGGACATTCTTCTGCCAGTTATTCTGAACATCATCAACCGCAGTCTCTTCACTGGTGTTGTTCCAGGAGCCTTTAAGACTGCTGTGATTCGTCCTCTCTTGAAGAAGTCAAACTTGGACCCTGATGCTCCTAAGAACTACAGGCCAGTATCAAACCTTCCATATTTGTCCAAGCTCTTAGAACGTGTGGTGGCCAATAGACTGGCTGATCATGTGTCTAGGTACCAGCTACTGGATAAATTTCAGTCTGCATACAGGCCAGGTCATTCTACAGAGACCGCAGTGCTGCGTGTCTTAAACGACATTCTCTGTGCAGCTGATCGTGGTGAGAACTCACTCTTGGTGCTGCTGGATCTCAGTGTGGCATTTGATACCATAGATCACCTGATACTGCTGCAGAAACTTCAGCTTGAGTTTGGTATCACGGACTGTGTCTTACAGTGGTTTCGGTTGTACCTTGAGGACAGATTCCAGTGCGTCAGTGTTATTGGTGTGGCGTCTGATGTTACCCGGCTAGTATGTGGTGTCCCTCAAGTGTCCGTCTTAGGGCCTGTTCTGTTCTCTCTCTACACCACTAAGTTAGAACGTGTGATGGACAAGTACAGGTCAGGATGACAGTTGTTTGCAGATGACTCTGGTCTCTATGACTCATTTCATCCTGACAGTGTCTCTGCTTCTCAGACAGTGCAGAAAATCGAGTCGTGCTGCCAAGAAATCAAGTCCTGGATGTCAACCAACATGCTGAAGTTAAATGATGAAAAGACTGAGGCAATTCTGTGTGGACCCAAGAACAAACTGGGTGTGGAATCTCTTGATGCCATCCGTGTTGGCGAGTCTCTCATCCCTTTCTCCAAGACTGTCAGAGATCTTGGTGTCTTTGTCGATACCAGTCTTACCATGGAAGACCACATCAGTGCTGTTGTCAGGGGATGCTACTTCCATCTTTGCTCCCTTGGGAAACTAGGACCTGTCCTGACAGCCAAAGCTGCAAATGCTGTCGCCGTTGCCCTTGTCCTATCCAGACTGGACTACTGAAACAGCTGTCTTTGGGGTCTGCCAGAGCAACAACTCAAGACGTCTTCAACTGGTTCAGAACACAGCCGCCAGAATTGTCAAAAGGACCAAAAGAAGGGAGCATATCACACCAGTCCTTAAGCAGTTGCACTGGCTTCCAGTCAAGCAAAGAATTGATCACAAGATTCTCACTTTGTGCCACAAGTCTATAAATGACCCAGACTCTGGTGAGTACCTCCAGGAAATAGTCCCACACCATAACCCTCCGAGGCAGCTCCGTTCTGCTGTCCGGTCCAAACTCTGCACCCCAAGAGTTGAAAGCCACACAAAGAAGCGACTTGGTTTCCGGACATTTTCACACTGCGGACCTAGGCTGTGGAATGGACTACCACAATCCTTGAGGGACATTGACTGCATTGGCACCTTCAGGAGGCACCTCAAAACCCAACTCTTTCTTGACTTTTAATTCTAGGACTATTGTGCACCAGAAGTTGCGTGTGTTGTTTTTGTTTGTTTTTTTTGTTTTTTTAATTTATTTATTTATTTGCGCCCTGAGCATGCTGCTAGCATGGAGTGGATGCGCATTACAAGTGGACATCATCATCATCATCTATCCAGGCACCACCCTTGAACTATCAGTCAAATTTATTTCATGCAATGGGTGTATCAGGATGAAAAGGGTTAAACAGATTACATTTTCTAAATTAGATTTTCTGATTTTAAATATACCATTATACTTAGTACAGCATGCAGCAGCACATGTGAGACTGAACAATATGCAATGCAACATGCAGTACTACAATAAAATTGTCATGTTAACTCGTTCCAGACATGGCTCATCTGGATATGCGGCATAAAGCCGCATATCTAGATGTAGCATATCTAGAAAGAGTTCAGATAAATAAGACTTCAGTAAAATGTACATGTGGTGAAAACTAATTAATCAAAATTACCTGGTGTGCAAGAACTTGTGCGTATTTTAGCTTTCATTTTTGTTATTAAGAATGAAGCTAACATGGACACCAAATAATGTCATTATATGATGTGGAATTGTTAGTGTATGATAGCAAGTCTGTCCTTCCTCAGAAATGTCTTACTACGGACACCAACTTACTTAAAAAAATAATAAACAAATAAGTAAAACCTTAAATTCAAAGCACCAATGACCAAATTCTTGTCTGTTCCCAAAATTAAGTGTGTGACATATGCCTTAAACAGACAACTAAAACCCATTAAAACATACTTTACACCAACACCTTTACTGCCAGTGGGTGAAAAATTGTGTCTTTGAAAGCAAGGCAAATTCAACACAAAAAAAATCCCACAAATTCACAAAAACAGATATCAACACGGTCAGCAAGAGAGCAAAGAACCTCATGAGCCCCCGCATCTGCAGGGGCTCATGAGGTTCTATGCCTCTTGCAGCTGGGTGGTGTTCACATTTTTCTGGCAGTGAAGGGATTACAACTGTAATCAAGAGATTAACTCCTTAACTGGTAAACGCCACCCAGCTCCAAGAGAAATAAATCCTCATGAGCCTCGGCAGTCGTGGGGGCCCACGAGGATGTATGTCTCTTGTTAGTCTTCACGATCTGAACTCATTCAGCCCAACGCACATATTTCCCAAATCTTGGAGGCGTCATCTAATGACTTTGCACCAGTTGCAGGAGATGGATCGACCAAGATAATTCAAGGGCAGGGCCAGATTACCTTGGCGCTGACAGGCACCAAGGTAATCTGGCACTGCCCTTGAATTATCATGGTCGACCCATCTCCTGCTGTAGTGCGTCAAGGCTGAATGAGTTAATTTTGTCCCATCCACAACTGTGTTCTTCACGCAAACGTCAATCAGTATGCAGTCACTTCAGGTGCACAGATTGTGACCACTGGCAGCAAAGGGGTTTTTAAAAAAAAGTACAAACAGTGAACATGAGCAGACAATACAAAATCATCACAGCTTTGATCGCGGAGGCAAAAACATGTTTTGTGAAAAATGAATTTTTCAATTAAAATGCATTTTTTTGAAAAATACTTACCGATGGTATTACACTTAGGAAATGGCTCTTAGCTGGCCTAATTTTAGCCAAATTTTGGTTGTGTCCGTATAAGGGGGTGTTGGCAGGAGTGGGGCGCCATAGACCATGCCAAACCCGAATAGCCTCCCCTTACTCACATCCGGTACAAGATTACCCAGCATACCCCAGTTTAGTTCTTAGCGAACTGCGGCAAGCGGGGCCGGAGGGAGGGACCTTCGAGTAATACCATCGGTAAGTATTTTTCAAAAAAATGCATTTTAATTGAAAAATTCATTTGTTTTCTCAAAACACATTACCGATGGTATTACACTTAGGAAGAATCACAAAGAGGAGGTGGGTGCCGCTATAGCGCCCCTACTGCCAACCACATTGCCCACAAACTCGCCCTCCTGCAGCACACTCCCGATAATTTTAGCTAAGATACCTGCGGCGCCTAGGGCGCCGGGAGGGAGTGTTGCGCTGCTGCGGTGTCTCCCACCAGCGAGAGGTTCTGGCGCTGGGAAGAGAGGTCCCTCAGGTAGAAGCGGGCGAATGAGTGGACTCCGCTCGCCATCTCATAGCCGCCACAAGTCTTTGACTGCGCCGGTGCTGTCGCATCGGGAGTTGCGGGCATGGCTCTGACCTCGTGCGCCTTGATGTGCAACATGTGGCATCAACAGGTCAACGTCCTGGAAGGCCGGGCGGATAACTCCCCGGAACCAGGAGGAGCAGGTCTGGGCTGAGAATCACGTCTACCTGTGGACAGAGGGAGAAACAGGTGTGTGCGTCCCCCGCGCCAGCTTGGTCCGGCGTAGGTACCCACGTAAGGCTCTCATCAGTTGCTATTGTCTGGTCTACTGAGTGGAATCGGACACTCGTACGGCGGACAGTCATCGACTGTAGGACAGCCAAGGTGACCACGATTTGGCCCTGAATGCTGGTACCGTTAGTAGTTGCACGGCGCCTTCCGTCCGTAACTGCCAGCAATCTGTGTGTGACAACAGCGCGTACGTATACTGACCCTGGAAGAGGTTAGGCAGTCACCGGATTCTGAAGTCTGTTCTCCCGGGTGGCGTCCAACACGCGCAGGGCGAAACAACTGTCGCCGTCACGTAGGCCGCGTCTCGTCCAGGCAGATGTGTCAGGTAGCTGTAGCATGAACCGGTCGACTGGCACTGCCAGCCACCCGGGTGTGGGGACAGCGTGCGTAGTACTGAGCCTGGAGGTTGAGGCAAGGACTGCCCTGCAGTTCTCTTCCTTGAAACATCCGTCCGGCGCGTCATGCGCCGGGTTCCAACGGACGAGGTGGAGATCCCGTAAGCCCCCAAGGTAGATCTTGGTCCCTGCGCAGCACAGCTGGACATTCCCAAGCGAAGGGAGCCTCCGAAGGCGAGGTTTGCAGCTACCCGGGTCTGATGAGCGAAATCGCCGGTAGGAGTCGGTGACCATGGTTAAAAGTCCCGAATGGTGAAAAGGGGGGCCGTCCTTAGGAGATGAAGAACCCCGAGGAAGGACTCTGCCAGCTGGGACTTCGTCAAGATCGGAAGGAAGAAGGCTATCGTCATTCCCGTCACACAGCGCTCGTCGTCTACCCTCGCAACTCGAGTGGTTGAGGGTCTGCGGGTTGTCTCGGTAGCACCCACGGCCGCAGTAGGAAGCCTCTGTGGTAGGGGGCTTGCTGCCCAATCTCCGGGTGCGCACCTACATCCACCAACTTGCAACAAGTAATGGCGGACAACCAAGCGTATAACCCGGCCTTTAAACTCGCTGTCGAGCAGTGAAGTTGGAAGATCTGGCCACAGCGACGCCACCCCGTGCGGCAGGCCTCCAGCGCACTAGCCTCTCCCAATTACGCCCTCCTTCTCCAAGCAGAGGAGGTGTCAGGTTGAACGGTGATCCCCTAGTAAGCCATCCGTCCTAAGAGAGCTGAAGAAGGTACTGAGAGTCCCTCATACACTGCCCTGCTCCCGTCTACTGGGAGTCCCACTCGAACAGGACGACCACGCACTCCATCCTCGACGGAATCCCGGCGAAGAAAACACGTAGTACCTGTCCCGTAGCGTCGGCCCTGTAGTCGACGCGAAGTGGGCATGATCCCAGCCTACCGCCCGGCTTGCCAACTGGTAACGACTTCGAAAACTCGAGTTGTCCCAGGTCCTGGAGACGCACCGCTGCTCTCAGGTCTTTGTCCGGCATCTGCCGAGACGAGGAGGCACTTGTGTCGAGTCGAAGGACGAAGATCGTGCTCCAATCTACCGTCTAGTGTAAGAGCTGCGTCGACCATACTGCCCCAGGCCCGAGCGCAACGACCTCTCAGGAACTAATTCCTGCCAAGTTGTCCCGTCTAACTCCCTGTACTTGTGCCCCCGGCCGCAGGATCCACAGCGCCGAATGTGTAACTTCCTAAGGCGCTACCGAGGGTAAGTCCATCCGCTCCGGTCCGGCGCTGCAGCCTGCCGGAACTCCAAGTCGCCGCCACCCAGGGAAGCGAACGCTTCCGCTAGGTCCCGAAGCTGTCGTCTAAGGAGGCGACAAGAGTGCCTGGTCACCGCTGACTACGGCCAGGCCCAAGCGAAGAGTAGCACCCCGTCGGGGAAAAGATGCGACTAGCTGCAAGTCATCTCAGGCGGAGCTAAATCTGAACTGTGTGCATACCCCCGATGAAGCCGGCGTCTGCAGTGAAGTCTGTCGGACCAGTCCTCCACCCGCGCTGACCTCTATCCCTCACTCGCCTGGAGTATGCTGTCACTGACGTTCACAGGAGTGTGCCGTTGGCGTCACGTCGCCGCCTCCGTCTCTCGGATGTAAGTCGCCCAATCCGGTGCATCGGACGAACCGCGCCTCCGCGGAAGAGTGGTCCCTGCCAATCCTGTCTGACGGTCCACAGCGTTTTAAGAAGACTGCTACATCCGGCGGTGCCCGCAGCGTGAATCAGCCGAGCGACAGTCCTTGTAAGCCTCCTTGTCGGTCTGCCCAGGGGGCCAAGAAGTTCTCCACTGCGCGGTGCCCTGCGTGGCCGACTCTCCACTCAGTCGCGCGTAATCGTTGAGGACGGACGCAGCAACCGTTGGCAGCGGAAGGAAGTAGGATCAAGCTGAAGCCACCAGCGCCTCCCCCGGCGCCCTGAAGCGGAGACAGAAGCCGACCAGAAGGGGCAGGGACTTGAAATGCTTGGACGCGATGAGGGGACCTGCTTAGTCCCAGGCCCGAGTAGACTCTCCTGTAAATCTCCGCAGTAGACGGCAAACGCAAGACCTCTCGGAACTGCGAGCGTAGCGACGTAGAGAAGCTAACCTCGTCCAGCCACGGCGAATGACGTCCTCTGGCGTCCAGTGGGAACCGTATGTCCCGCCCGCAGGAGAAGGGATGTCCAACCCCTCCGAAGTCCGGAGAACTCCGGCCGGCGGCGATCCAACGAAGGCGGACCCCGCACTTGGAAGGAACAACGTAGTCTCAGGGGCCGCTCCCCCGAACGGTGGCGATAACTCGGAGCGCCCGTCTTTCCCTTGCGTAGCGAGCCATGGAACTGGGACGGCGTCTCCTGTTCCTCTCGTAACCCTGGCTTCTGTGAGGTGAGCCCCTGCTTCCGAAGGGGAACTGAAGATCATGAGCGAATGCCGGAACCCGGATCCCATCGTGAGGTTGTCTCTTCTGCACTGCATCTAGAGCGGCTCTCGTCTGCATGGTCGGGGCGAGGCGTGGCCCAACATCACTGAGCCGGGATCTTGCAGTGCGAAGTGCAGAGGTCCTGTAGCCCTTGCGGTCGCCACAAGCCATAGAAAACTGGTGAGCAGCCCGGGCGAGGGCGCCCAACCTAACAATAACAAAAATTAAATTAATCAATGCTTAATGCATGAGCACTATTTGATTGTAATAGCCCTTAAGGGATAATCAAGTTATTGAATTAGATTAAAATATGAGAGACAGAATACCCCTCTGTTTTCTCATCTCTATTGCCCACAGCAAAGAAATCGGTTTAGAGGTTCCAGGAATCTAACCTTGTAAGGATAAGAGGTGTCGCGTCCCAGCGGCCTGGCGAACCGCTGAGCCGCTGGGACAGCAACCTTTTAACCCCTGTGTCGCGCACCACGATAAACGTACATACTCATACGCGTTCGCTACCGCGCCCACATGCTCTCACAGACACTAGTCACTGTCCTGAGCCTGAGAAGCCGAGCAGGCGCTTCAGCATGTCCTTTTATGAATTGTCGTCTGGCCCGGGACTGGAAGCATCGTAGGTTCGGTAGCCGACGCCAGCCCTCCGCAGTCAGCTACTACAAGCGTACTGGGCCGGGGCGCCTAGGTCACCGCCGTTGACATGGGCCCCACCTTGTTGCTCTGTCCCCCTGCTGCTTGTCCACTCTGGCCTGCGGAAGGACAGTGGAGCGGGTCACTCTTGAGGCCGGGTCCCGGGCCGGTGGAAGAATCATTGGTTTAGCCATTCAAGTAGAGGTCGTCAGCTACCTCTCCTGCTGACTAGAGCCCAGAACAAGGTATCTTGTGCTTTACTGGTCCGGGACCACCTTGGGTCCCACCTTAATACTCTTGGGCGTCTCTGTCCGGCGATCTCTGACAGACGACATACTCTCTCTGTGGGACAGCAAGGCACTGCTTCTGATTGGGGTCCCCTTTGTTACTCTGGGGCGCCTCTGTCAGGCGAGCTCTGATAGACGCCGACCGCTCTCTGAGTGACAACTTGCCGACCTGTTTACCCCCTGGGTGCAGTCAGTGTACTTTCAACTGACTAATGTGCACTTTGGACTCACATGTGTATTATTCACAAGCCAGTGAGTTGTCAGCTTCTCAAATGTGTATTTGTGTATAACGTGTACATGTATGTGTACCCCAAGCAAAATAGCGTACTGCAATACGCCGAATGTGTATGGTAAACAGGTCTGGCCAACCAAGCCACTAAGGAAGCAACGCAATTTAGTAATATTTAGGTAAATACCCCTTGTCAATAGACAAACAGAGAATCGAATCAGCCACTACTTATTTCTTTCGTATGAGGGATGTGGCAACCAAGCCACTGCTTCCGTGTCCACGATCTCCGATAGGCGTCACACGCTCTCTGTGGGACAGCAAGGCCACTGCTTGAGCCCTGGGTCCCACCTTGTGGCTGTCAGGCGTCTCTGCCCGGTATCTGATAGGCGTGGTACGCTCTCTGTGGGGAAACAAAGCCACTGCTCTGACTTGGGTCCCAGCTTGTCCCTGCCAGGTGTCACTGCCCGGCGATCTGATAGGCGTGGTACGCTCTCTGTGGGACCACGAAGTCCCTGCTTCGGACTTGGGTTTCGCCTTGTTACACTCTGAAATCAGTGTCCGGCGATCTCTGAGAGGCGTCGAACGCTCTCTGCTGGACAACGAAGTCCCTGCCTCTGACTTGGGACCCACCTTGTTCATCTCGGACATCAATGCCCGGCGATCTCTGATAGGCGTCGTACGCTCTCTGCGGGACAACGAAGTCCCTGCTGCTGACTTGGGTCGCACCTTGTAATCTCGGACATCAATGCCCGGCGATCTCGGATAGGCGTCGTACGCTCTCTGCGGGACAACGAAGTCCCTATCTCTTGTGCAGGACAACGTTCCTGACTTGAGGCGTCGTATGCTCTCTGCGGGACAACGAAGTCCCTATCTCTGTGCGGTACCACGAAGTCCCTGTTCCTGCCTTGAGGCGTCGTACGCTCTCTGCGGGACAACGAAGTCCCTATCTCTGTGCGGGACAACGAAGTCCCTGTTTGTGACTTGAGGCGTCGTACGTTCTCTGCGGGACAACGAAGTCCCTATCTCTGTGCGGGACAACGAAGTCCCTGTTCCTGACTTGGGTCCCTCCTTGTTAATATTGGACATCACTGTCGGCTGACCTCTGATAGAGTAGGACGCAAACGGAGGTAAGCCCCCCAGCTTTAACCATCTCTCTTCCAGTCATGAGGCGGACACCTCCCCAGTGCGGGTCGACTCGCATCCTGCTCAGGGAAGGCCCTCCGCATGCTCGTCCGAGGGGCCCTGAAAGTCGCCACACATCGTGTAGATACGAACCTAGTTACTGCAACAAGAGGGTACAAGATGAAAGAGCGAGCGTGGCCTCTAAGGTCACGCAATAACAACGCGCGCGCGCGCTGGCAAATCGGACATAATTGAATATGTAGTCGAATCAAACGAGTGTACAGCGCGTGCCGACGCTCGGCGCTCCTTCCCACCCAAGGGCACCGGTCGAGGGCATTCACCGAGATATTACCTGGCCATGGCGGAAAAAAGGAGCAAACCCACGTATCACCATATCGTAACAGCACGCCACACAGCACGACCGGGTCGGAGCGCAGGCCGAAGCAGCGTCCGGAAGCCGCAAGTCACAGTCTCCATGGTACAAGCCGTAGGCCCGTAGAACACACAGGTCGATGAGGCGGCACAGCGTGAGTACTACTAACCCCAGTCACGCCACCATCTCCACAATTCAAGTTCCAACGAACTAACAGTCAAGGTCGAAACGACCGGCCAAGAACCAGCGGAGCTCGCACAGACACAACCTACTTCTGCCAGCTAAGAACTAAAACTGGGGTATGCTGGGTAATCTTGTACCGGATGTGAGTAAGGGGAGGCTATTCGGGTTTGGCATGGTCTATGGCGCCCCACTCCTGCCAACACCCCCTTATACGGACACAACCAAAATTTGGCTAAAATTAGGCCAGCTAAGAGCCATTTCCTAAGTGTAATACCATCGGTAATGTGTTTTGAGAAAACAAAAACACTAACGCACCTTCTGAACACTGAATGGTACAACAGCAAAGGAAAAGGACCCACACCAAAGTGGTAAGAAGAAAGCAGACTGAAACCATCAGCTAATTTTATACCAGAGGTCTTCTGCTCTGGATCCAACAGCCAGGTCTCTAACCCAGAAATCCTAGTCTGCCTTTAACCCATTAGATCCCGAGCCTGATTTTTAACGAATTTGCTTATTGCCTTATGAAGGCTACATTACAGATTAGGAGCTCAAGCATTTTAGTTCAAGGGCGGTGCCAGAATAGTTTGGCGCCTCAACCCCTTGAACTATCACAGTCAAATTTATTTCAGTCAAATTTATTTCATTCAAATTTATTTCAGGCAAATGGGTTTATCAGGACGAAAAGGGTTAAAACAAAAGGCTATGGGTGCTGAATTAGACTTGGTTGACAGTTGCGGTCCACTTTCACGCATACCACACCAGAAGAGAACAGCATGCTGTAAAACACAGGTAGAAGCAATAATAAAATCTGCAGCACGTACAGCAGAAGGCACCAGTGGTGTTGATGTATCATACCTGGGTGTGCGCCCCGTTCATGATGGCGTCAGGACCGGGGGGATATGTGGGGGGCACGGTGGCATGTACTGGCAGCTGGGCCTCACCCACAGGTGGGTGGAGGGTGAGAGATTCAGCAGCTAGGCCGGGTGGGCTACAGCTGCCCTCTGACTGGGAGTCCAGCTCCATTTCATAGTCTTCCTCAAACAGCGAGTAAAACTGTCTAGGTCTGCTCGGTGCCGTGTTGTTTGTGCGGGCCAGTGTTGAGATCGAGTTAGGTGTTAGGCCTTTAGTTCTGTTTGATAGGATATCGGATATGTACGACCTGTGAGTTCGGTTTCTGCCATGCACAGTTACCTCAGAGTCTGACAGGGAACAGCGTGCGCTGGGCGAGTCAGTAGGTCCAGCACTCTGTGTGTCTGATCCATTACTGCCCCACGGTTCTGCAGAATGTACACTACCACTGCTTCGCACACTCTCACTGTCCACATCCAGCGTCCAGTCTGGTATTTCAAAACTCTGCTTGGGCGACTCTGAAGTCTGTTCCCTCCCCACCAAGGGTTCACCCATGAAATCGTCCCATTCGAACACGTCCTCAAACCTGACATCCACGGAGCTGGTTTCTGATGGCGCAGGCGTCACGGCAGTCTCCTCCGGCACTACAGGGTCAGGGTCCTCAGGTATTGACTCCAAGATGGAGGCTTCAAAAGGTCGGGCCATCTTCAAGCCTCTGGAGAGGTAGATCTCGGAGGCCACCTGCAGCGCATACTCTTCACTGTCCACAGGCGGACTGCTAGATGGAGAAGCTGCGTCTGGCTCCTCACAGATGTACTCACGCCCACTGTCTGAGGCTGTGCTGTCTGTGTCAGTGCTGAAAGAACTGGACTCTGCCTCCCCTGATGAACCACTAGCGCTATCACTCTTACTCTCTACATCGGTACCTACCTTGCTGGTGCCGGCCTCCGCCTGACCCACAAACTCCTGCAGCAGGCCGCCGTCACCGCCAAATGGATCCGACCCACCCTGAGGACTGGCAGCTGGAGCCTGGGAGGATGAGGAGAACCCGCTCAACAGATCAAAGTCTCTACTCACACTTCCTGAGGAATTCCCTGAAGGATTGACGTTTGATGAGGACTCATCCTGCAGACCGAACAGATTGGAGCTGAACATGTCGGTGTTGGTTGGGACTGGGGATGAGGTTGGAGCTTGTGGTGCCAAGTCTCCCAACCCAAACAAGTCCTCCACAGACTGCTGTGAGCTGTTTTGGTTTCTGCTGTCTCGGTACACAGTGAGGCTGAATGGATTATTCTGGTCCTCGCTGGACCCGGCCATCTCTTCTGGTTGTGAATCTGTGCCAGCAAAGTCTCCAAAAAGATCCTGGGTTCCACTACCCCTCGTGTCCTGGGCAGGTTCCTGTGGTTGGCTGTCACTGTTGGTGCTTTCATCTGGACCGTCTGTGCTGTGTGCCTGGTCTGGGTCCGCAGTAACTGCAGGGAAACTGAGGCTGTCAAAACTGGTGAAATCACCCAGACTTGGCTCTCCAGTGCTGACAAAGGGATTAGTTCCTTGAAGTGCTTTGGGAGCTTCATACACGTCAACGAAAGCCTCTTGGCCAAACCCAAATGGATCGTCCTGTTGCTGTGCCTGGGGTGTGGCTGTGGACGGTGTGTCCAGAGAACTCAGGGAGGACAAGTCAGTGGCAAAGCTGGGAATCTCCTTGTCTTCAGCATGCGGCTGTGGCACTGCAAGAGAGCCGAGGGATGAGAGTTCTGTGCCAAAACTCAGAAAATGGTCATCATCTACTTGGGTCATCTCTGGCTTGTCAGGCGCCTTGCCAGGGCTGGAAGGGGCGTCTGTGCTCTGCCACTCTGGGATGGCTACAAAAGAATCATCCATCAGGCTATGGAACTCATTTTGTGTGGAAGTTTTACCATGGCCCTTCAAGGCAGCAAAATCACCAGATGCCTGTAAATCTTCCTCTTTGGTTTTGCCCTCTAGCTGAGTTACTGAGGTTGGCTTGACAGAATCATCCATATCAGAGCTAGTATATTCCCCAAAGCTTTCCTCTTCGGTCACTGTGAGGTTTTCATCAGCAGGCAGAGTAAATGGTGTAGGCGTTTGATTGAGCCGATCTACCTCACTCTCCTCCAGTGACCCATGACTCTTGCTGATGTCATCTGGGCGTGATGGAATCGTGGTGGTCTCAAGGATGACGAAACTCTCCGTGTTCTCCACAGGTAGCGTGGGAATCTCTTCAAAAGCGGAGAACTCACTAGAATCGTCAGCAGTTTTGTACTGGTCCGAAAAGAGAGTGGTGTCACTGGCGGTTGCATAGCCGTCGGTGACCTGGCTGGGGGAGGTGTGGGCCGTGAGGAATGTGGAAGAGGAGGAGGATTCAACAGCACTGGTGAAGGGGGATACATCGTCCTCTTTGGCAATAGGGGTGCTGGTTTTCCTATCTCTGGGTGTGGGCTTGTTAGGGGTGGATGTGCCAAATGCCTCCTCTACAAGCCTGTCTCGAGGTACAGCAGACAAGACAGGTGTGACTTTGCTGACATCCACAGAAGATTGTATTTTCTGTGGTGTGTTCTGTGACTGCTCCCCTTCTACACTGGAGATGTCAGAAGCAGTAAACACATCTTCTCCTGGGGCTGAAACTGCTGATCTGCTGGGTGTGTCATCAGCGGTGTCATGCGAGGTAAAATCTGTGAATTCTGTCTCTGAGGCACTTGGGGACTTGGGTGCTGATGAACCAGTATTTGGACTATCCACCGGTTTAGATGGAGTTTTTGATGTAAGATCCGTTACAATGCTCGGAGCAGTCTTTTGATCAGCATGTGGTCTTGATGGAGGTTTTGCTGCATCTTCCTTCACTGCGGCAGGTTTTTGATCAGGCGGTGATTTAAGTGGACTTTTTGCCGCTTCTTCATTCAGTGCACGCGGTGCTGGTGTATCTGTCTTCTGCGCTGCCATGGCAACATCTGGCCGGGGAGGTGCTGCCCGCACTGGCTTGATGTTTGTTGCTAAAAATGGAGTTGCCAATGGCGAAGTTACTGCAGGCATGGGTTTTACAGGTGAAGATTTTGCAGAAGGCTCCGGAGTCACCTCAATAACTGGGACTGACACAGCTGACGCTGACACCTTCTTTCTGGCTGCTCGTGGCGGTGCTGTAGTAGGTGTTACTTCAGGCTCTGGTGCCATAAGGTCCTCCATCGAGTCCGTCCCCGACAAGACATTGAGGATGTCAGAGTCTGTACTAGAAACAGAGGCCTGGCGGCCAGCACCCTCCCCGTCCATGCTGTCCATAGACATGTGTCGCTGGTTGGGCATCAGGTGCTCCCACTTCTTCTCAAACTCGGCGATGTCACCCTCAGGTGCTGTGCCAGACTTGGCAGCCACCTGCTGCAGCAGACCGTGCACCTCGTCCACTTTCGTTCTCTGTGTACACTCTAGCCAGCAAAACTGCATCACCTCATACCTGCCCGAAGAAAACAAACAAACAAACGTATGAACTCAGCAAGCAAGAAGGTGCGTGTGCATGCGTTGTTTGAGTGAGCATACAGGTGTGAGAATGAGTGAGTTTGTGAGCGCGAATGTTGAGAGTGTGTGGCTGTGAGAAGGTGGCTGTGTTTGCAGATGCTAGAATGGTTGTTTTCATTCATGAACATCAACCATGACACACTACAAATGGAGATTCATCAACCATGACTGTTCAAGGGTGATGCTATCCTAGCACCACCCTTGAATTATCATGGTTTATTTGTCTCCTGAACTGGTAATGGTATGTAGTTTTTTAGAAGAAAACTCACAGATTTGGTACATGCAACCTTAGGGGCCCATGTGTGAGACAAGCTGTGAACTAGTTAACTCATTCAACCCTGACGCACTATAGCAGGAGATGGATCGACCATGATAATTCAAGGGCAGTGCCAGTAGCTTGGCGCCTGTTGGCGCCAAGCTAATCTGGCACTGCCCTTGAATTATCATGGTCGATCCATCTCCTACGACTGGTGCATAGTCATTAGATGACGCCTCCAAAATTTGGGAAATACAGCCATTGGGCTGAATGGGTTAGAGGGAGACAAAAGGAGATCTGTCAGTACTCACATCCTGTCTTTCTGTGCCATGCCAATGTCGGGCTCTGGCAAGTTGATCTCGTTCTCCACAATGACGCCCTGCAGGACAGCCTCGTCAGTCAACATGTCATACGGACGTTCTCCCATCATGGCGATCTCCCACAGCAACACGCCCAGAGACCTGCAACAAGGTTATCATACAGTAAATTTGCACAGCACACACATACACCAAAAGAGACAGAGAGAGAAAGAAAAAATTCATTTTTCTCTAAAAGGTATTTTTTTCGAAAAATACTTACCGATGACATGACTTTGTGGAAATGTCTACTACTAGCTCAATTTTAGCCTACTCACCCGTTGTGTGCCCACACAACCCGGGAGGCACTCGGGGAACCCCCCCTAGAGGGGCCGAGAGTTGTCTCCCGTTTCCTGCCCTACCGGATCCGGTCACGAGACCGGCCAGTCTGATACTTCGCTTGAAAGCGGCAAGCGGGGCAGGAGGGAGGGTCCTCCGAGTCATGTCATCGGTAAGTATTTTTCGAAAAAATACCTTTTAGAGAAAAATGAATTTGTTTCCTCAAAAACATTACCGATGACATGACTTTTGTGGAAGAATTGCGATGAGGAGGAGGGTGCCGCGCAAAACTTCTTAATGGTAAACAGCGCCATCCTCCCAGTCGCAAACTCCCGACAATTTTAGCGAAGTGCATACCTACGGCGCCGGTGGCGCCGGGAGGGAGTGTTGCGCCGCGGCGATGTCCCCCACCAGTGCGAGATTCTCTCGTTGGCCTGCCAGGTCCCTGAGGTAGAAGCGGGCGAATACAGATTCAGTCTGCCAGCCCACAGCTGCCACGATGTCCTTGACAGCGCAGTTTCGATCAAACACGAGGCTCGTGGCCATGGCTCGTACCTCATGTGCGCGAATGTGCAGCCTCTTCGCTCCCTGCGGGGAGATATCTTGATACGCGGAGCGTATAACCCAGCGGAGCCAGGAAGAGATCATCTGGGCTGTTATGTCATTCCTGCTGGGTCTCAGATGTAGGAAGAGGCGCGAACGCCCTCTGCGGAAGGCTTTAGTTCGTCGCAGATAAACTCTAAGGGCGCGCACGGGATCCTGTTGCCTGGTCTCCTGAGACAGAGGGTTGGTTCTTAGCGGCCGTAAGGTGATAACCTGAGGCGCAGTCAGATGAGACCTGTTCTTGGCAAGAAAGGCAGGGTCAGTGAGGAGTTGAACAGACCCGTCCGCTCGGAACTGTAGGCAGGTAGGCCGCGCCGAGAGTGCGTGTAGCTCACTCACCTGAGAGGCGGTAGCAAGGGCCAGCAGGAAGCACGTCTTTCGTGTCACATCTGCGAAACGGGCCAAAGGTAAGGGTTCAAATCTGTCAGAATTCAACCACGTTAGCACCCAGGGCAGGTCCCAGCGGGGAAGGAGTGAGTGGTGTGTTGGGCGCTGGATGCCGAAGTGTCCCATAAGGTCGGCTAAGTCTTTGCAGGCGCCCGGGTCTGGATGTCCAAGGTGTCGATAAGTGTCAGCGATCATGGACAGGTAACCCCTCACAGTGATGGGGGCCAGGCCTATGTCTCGGAAGAGCCAGAGGAAGAAGTCCGCCAGCTGAGGATTAGTCAGTTCCGTGGGGGACAGGCCGTGCTCGGAGCACCAGGAACACAGGACTCGCCACTTTCCCTCGTAGACTCGAATGGTCGAAGGTCTGCGGGCCGCAGCGATCGCCTCCACTGCTGCACCCGAGTAGCCTCTAGCTCCGAGGGCTTGCCGCACAACCTCCAGGCGTGAAGGAGGAGCCGCTCCGGGCAGGGGTGGAACAGCGGCTGACGCGGTTGCTTGAGCATGGTGCGTGGGATGGGAAGCAGCAGGGGCGGTTCCGTGGCGAGGCTGAGAAGGTCGGTGGTCCAGGAGCGGTTCCAGGCGAACGTTTATTAAGGGGTTTGGGATAATGAAGGGACAATGTGAACCCAAAGGAGTTTGATGTCTTGATTGCTCGTACTTGACCCGCATATGTGAACCTGCATCAGCTGGATGTAGGCAGACCTCTTAACCCCAAATTTGCAGTGCCTGTATGTTGCCTTTTAGAATCCAGCAATTTTGCAGAAAACCTGTAATTTTGTTTTCAAACAGCCAAAAACATGACAACATAGGAGCAAATGTGCACAGCCCAAATCAACAATCCTGGGTCCAGTTGGATGAGTGAGCTTAGCCATTCACAAGCCACTAAGTAGCGGAGCACCTTGCTTAGTGGCTTGTGTATAACTAAGCTCGCTCATGCAGCCGAACCCTGAGGGGGATTGAATGAACACAAGAAGGAAGAAATGTGCTATATGGATTGGAAGAACTTTTTGAGTGCCAAAGATATGTCATACAGTTTTTAAATGCCACATTTGTCTTTATGCAGTTCCATTTCATGCTTTTGAAAGCAAAGTACATTTTTCCCCCCTTGCAAAGGTGTATGCAAAAGAAATGTCAACAAAATGAGTTCAGCTGCAACTATACACTGTAATACAGTTATGGTATGAACTGTATTCAGGATTGATGGAAATTAGGAAAATTTCCCCAACAGCTGGATATTAAAACCATAATTACATACCAGCACACAAATGTGCTGCCCGACTTGTAAGAGTGTGTCCTTTGAACGTGATCTGTGATTGAGAATTCATTTTGGTATTTGATATTATTGCATATGGAATGGATGAGACCAGTTGATGATGTGGATGAATACTCATGGGTGATAGTCGTCGGTCCTGGAGGCGGATTTTGAAAAAGCCAAGAAAACTGAATTTCAGCTTTTTGTTTCAGGCAGAACATCCCTTCAGCTAGCCCGTTCCATCTGCAAGAGGCATAAATTCTCACGAGACCCTGCATCCGCAGGGGCTGATGAGAAATTGTCTCTTTCTGGCCCAGGTATGGGCCATTTTCAGTCTTTTCAATTTTTCATACTGTCACCCATGAATACTTGTCTAGAATGATGAAAATGACTGACAGTGAAGATGTATGAACATGTAATATAAAAATGAAGTTGATACTGCTGTTGATTTTTTGGGTGTTTTTTTTTTTGTTTTTTTTATTCGCGTCTGATATGACCAATTTCAAGTAGTTCACTGCTGAGATGCTCTGGAATGAGTAGGACTGAACGAAGGACACAACCCCTCGCATACAAACGCATACCTACATACAAGCAACACAAAGTTTTGTGTCGATCATGTTTTAATACAAAAAAAGCAGTATGAATCACAATCGCTCAGTTAAAACATCGGTTAACCTTTGCCTGTCGGTAGCACTTCTTGTCAGGAGGATTCCGACAGGAATCATTGCGACAAAAAGCGCCATCAACAGCCGAAGGGTTAAGTGAATAAAGTGAGTACATGTACCTTGCTGATTTATGCAGTTTTTGATATGTAACCTTGTGCATGGTTAGTGCGATATGCAGTCTACGTATGGAGTACACAACCAATCTAACAAATTAAGGAGCATTCTTATTTGCGTAGAACGTGAGCCCTCAAAAAAAAAAATCACTCCGATTATATAAAGAGGCTTGGGATAATAACAGGACAAACCCATAAAATACAAGATAAATTTTTTCACACATTATTGATATTGCAACCAACATATAATGCTTTTTAGATTTGGCAGTCCAAAGCCCTTACTGAAGCATGACTCGAAAGCATCACGCAAAATTAAGATGTTGGCATGGTCAGGACAAAAATCTCAAACGCACCCAGCAGAGTCTGCATGGGTTTGAAATTGTGTCCTTACAAGGTCAACACTTTAAATAAAATTTTACAAATGAAATAGAACTTGTTGAAATCCGGGAAGACTCGCAGAGCCAAAGGGGTTACATGAATTGATTTCACTGTAACTCATTCTGCCCGTGACGCACCACAGCAAGATATGGCTCGACCATAATAGTTAAAGGGTGGTGGCAGAATAGCTTGGCGCCTATAGGCGCCAAGCTATTCTGCCACCACCCTTGAAATATCATGGTCGATCTGTCTCCTGAAATGTAATGCGGTCCTCGGAGGATAACTTCAAAATGTGGGTTTTTCGTACCTCGGGCACAATGGGCTAACCCACTTGGCCCCAATGTACTACAGCATAGCACCCCTGCAGACGACAAAGTCATCATCCTTGGCGACTTCAACGCCAGAGTGGGCCAAGACTCTGAAGCCTGGAAAGGAGTCCTCGGCAAGCATGGCGTTGGGAACTGCAATGACAATGGTCGCCTACTGTTGGAGCTCTGTGCAGAGCAGCAACTTGTCATCACCAACACTACTTTCCAGCAAAAGGACAGTCGAAAGACCACCTGGATGCATCCTCGCTCCAAGCACTGGCACCTTATCGACTATGTCCTAGTGCGTCAGAGGGACCGCAGTGACGTCCTCCTCACCAGAGTGATGCCCAGCGCAGAGTGCCACACTGACCACCGCCTTGTTCGCTGCAAACTCAGGCTCCGCCTCAAGCTGAAACCCAAGAAAGGGGGCCCTCCCAAGAAAAAGCTTGATGTTGCCAGCCTTCAGCGTGACGACAAGAAAGCTGCCCTTCAGGCCGATTTACAGCGCATGCTCAAAGACACAGTTGATCCAGCAGATTCCTCCCCTGAAACACTCTGGGAACAACTGAAAACTGCTATTGTAAAATCCTCTGTGGAAGTCTTGGGCTTTGCTAGAAAGAGGAACAAAGACTGGTTTGACGAAAACGACGTAGAGATCCAGGAACTTCTAGCAAAAAAAAGAGCCGCCCACCAGGCCCACCTAGCCCAGCCTTCCTGCCCTGTGAAGAAGTCTGCCTTCCGCCTCATCTGCAGCAGACTCCAGCTCAAGCTTAGAAAGCTCCAGAACGAGTGGTGGTCCAGACTCGCACAGAGGACCCAGCTCTGCGCTGACAACGGTGACTACAGGGGCTTCTACGAAGCACTGAAAGCAGTGTATGGCCCTAGGCACCTGGTACAAAGTCCCCTGCGAAGCGCTGATGGACAGGCACTCCTCACAGATAATACCTCCATCTTGAACCGCTGGTCGGAGTACTTTCAGGACCTCTTCGGCGCTGAACGCACTGTTCAAGAAACAGTCATCCTCCAAATCCCACGCCTTCCACTAAAGGTTGAATTGGACGAACCGCCCACCGCCGAAGAGACCCTCACAGCCATCCACCAGCTCAAGAGTGCAAAGCAGCAGGCATTGACGGAATCCCGCCAGAGATCTGGAAACATGGAGGCCCAGCACTGCACAACAAGCTCCACGACCTCTTTCTCTGCTGCTGGGAAAAAGGAACACTACCAAAGGATCTCCGTGATGCAGTCATCATCACCCTGTACAAGAACAAAGGAGAGAAGTCTGCCTGCTCTAATTATCGTGGAATTACCCTGCTGTCCATTGCCGGGAAAATTCTCGCAAGGTTGCTCCTGAATCGGCTGGTACCTGCCATCGCTGAAGACCACCTCCCAGAGGGCCAGTGTGGCTTCAGAGCCAACAGGAGTACCACCGACATGGTCTTTGTGCTGAGACAGCTTCAGGAGAAGTGCCGCAAGCAGAACAAAGGGCTGTACGTAACGTTTGTCGACCTAACAAAAGCGTTTGACACTGTGAGCAGGCAAGGTATGTGGCAGATCCTGGAGCGACTAGGTTGTCCCCCAAAGTTCCTCAACATGATCGTCCAGCTCCACGAGGACCAGCAAGGCCAGGTCAGACTAAACAGTGACCTCTCAGAACCATTCCCCATTCGCAACGGCGTGAAGCAAGGCTGCGTGCTGGCACCGACCCTCTTCACCATCTTCTTCAGCATGATGTTGAAGCAGGCCACAGTGGACCTCGACGATGACGACGCAGTGTACATCAGGTACCGTCTCGATGGCAGCCTGTTCAACCTCAGACGACTGCAGGCCCACACGAAAACCCTAGACCAACTGATTCGTGAGCTGCTCTTCGCTGATGACGCTGCCCTCGTTGCACACACAGAGAGAGCCTTGCAGCGCATTACGTCCTGCTTCGCAGATGCTGCCCAGCTCTTTGGACTTGAGGTCAGTCTGAAAAAGACAGAGGTCCTTCATCAGCCGGCACCCAAGGAAGAGCATCGCCCTCCCCACATCACCATCGGCGAGTCCGAACTGAAGTCTGTACACCAGTTTACCTACCTTGGCTGCATCATCACGTCAGACGCCAAGCTGGACAAGGAGCTGGACAACAGGCTGGCAAAAGCGAACAGTGCTTTCGGACGACTATTCAAGCGGGTGTGGCACAATCAACAGCTGAAAAAAGGCACCAAGATCAGCGTGTACAGAGCTGTCGTCCTTACCACCCTGCTGTACGGTTCCGAGTCCTGGGCCCTCTACCGCAGCCAACTACGACTCCTCGAACGCTTTCACCAGCGCTGCCTGCGTACCATCCTCAGCATTCACTGGAGTGACTATGTCACCAACGTCGAGGTCCTTGAACAGGCAGAAACTGTGAGCATCGAGGCTTTGCTGCTGCGGACACAGCTTCGCTGGGCGGGGCACGTCTCCAGGATGGAGGATCATCGCCTACCCAAGATCACTCTGTTCGGCGAGCTCGCCACTGGACACCGAGACAGAGGGGCACCAAAGAAGAGATACAAAGACGGTCTCAAGAAGTCGCTTAGTGCCTGCCAAATCGACCACCGCCAGTGGTCTTCGCTTGCTGCGGACCGTGACACCTGGCGCTCCACCATTCACAAGGCAGCCATCTCCTTTGAGGACTCTCGCAGAGCTAACCTTAAGGACAAGCGGCTTAGAAGAAAAAACAGAGTTGTCATAACTCAGAACCCTGACCAGACCTTCCCCTGCAGCCACTGCGGTCGAACCTGCCTGTCCCGGATTGGCCTCCGCAGCCACGAAAATGCCTGCAGACGACGTGGGCAAGCCCTATAGAATCTTCGTTCGCGAAGTCAAGCCAAGAGAACAAGACTACAGCAGGAGATGGGTCGACCATGATAATTCAAGAGTAGTGCCAGATAAGCTTGACACAATCAGATGCCAAGCTAATCTGGCACTACCCTTGAATGATCATGGTCGATCCGTCTCCTGTAACTGATACATACTTGTTAAATGACACCTAAAATTTCAATGGGTTTAATATGGAACTATTGTTGACATACTGGAAGACTCATAGAGCCAAAGGAACGAAGTTGATTTCACTTCAAAATTCTTGTAATTTGACAAAGGTTTGTGTAATCAAATTTGACCAGATGCAAAACACTTTTGGACATGGAACAGTAACAACAAAAATGTTAGGTTGTATCGATGCATTAGGTGGACGTACAGGACAAGTATCCCCCAAAACAAAAGGCAGGTTCGTAATTTCAAACATGCAAACGGGCATATGTGCTTCCAACAACCCTGAAGACATGATCGGAGAAGTTCAAACGGCAGAATGCTCAGCATGGACGGAGCTACGTTTGTACTTTAGCTGGGCAATTTTGAGTAACCCCTTCACTGCAAAGGTAAAACTGAACAAAGCACAACTGCGAGAGACACAGATGCTCATGAGCCCCTGCAGTTGTGAGGACTAATGAGAATCTATGTTTCATGCTTTGGCGTTGAATTAACAAAGACTTTTGAAAGACTGTGTTGCAGTGAAGGGGTGACCCTCTTGTCCATGCAGCCACCACTACAATTTACAATGTCTGTGACTGCATGCATTTCGCACTACAGCGGCAGATGGATCGGCCATGACGATGCAAGGGTAGTGCCAGATTAGCTTGGCGCTTGATGGTGCCAAGCTAATCTGACGCTAGCCTTGAATTGCCATGGCCGATCCATCTCCTGCTACTGGTACACAGTTGTTGGTGACACCGTGAAACCATCAGGGTTAATTGGGTTAGGTAAAGAACTTAAAATGTGGTTGTGAAGAGAACTGTTTCATTACTTTGATTTGAAGAAAAAAGAAGACAAAATGTAGCAGGCAGCCATGCAACATCTTAACCCCTTTGCTGCTGGAACACAAGAGGCAACAGCCAAATGCAAGAGGCATAGATCCTCATGAGCCCCTGCAGGTGCGGGGGCTCACAAGGATCTATGTCTCTTGGTGACCCCACTATGTAACCATACTTATGGACAGCTGGGCTCTTTGTCACTGAATTAACAAAGATTCATAAACACCAGGGGTGAAGGGGTTCAATATATCAAACAATAAAAAGAATATTTTGTTGTATTTTTACAGATGTTAACTTAGGTTAATGCTTGTTCAACATAACGCCTGTGAACCGATAAACAATATCAGGTAGTGTCTGCACAACTACAAAATAATTCTAGCTTGTCACAAAACTAGTTCACTATTTGGAAAATGCCCAAACTGTACATGGCAAAAAGGGAAAAAAACTCGATGAGCCGCAGGTTGGTTAGTTGTACATTGCATAGCATCCCGACAGCAAGACTTTCTGTGGGGCTCATTTGCCTTTTGCTATCCCAATTTGTGTCCATGTTCTTTTCATAGCCAGCTCTATTTATTTGCCCTCCTTTGTATTTTTAGCTGGAATGTATGGGACAAAATACGTGGATACAAATTTAAAAAAACAAGCAACTAAAGCAGATATATTCGATGCTGGTTTTCACACGGGATTTTTTAAAAGTCATTCAGCCCGACAGCCGTATTTTCCAAATTTTGGAGGCGTCATCTAATGACTATGCACCAGTTGCAGGAGATGGATCGACCATGATAATTCAAGGGCAGTGCCAGATTTGAGCCGACAGGCGCCAAGCTAATCTGGCACTACCCTTGAATTAACATGGTCGACCCATCTCCTGCTGTAGTGCATCAGGGCTGAATGGGTTAATACAAAACATGCATAATAATTAAACAAAAACCTTCACACTGTGTAGAATGCAAAATTCACTGAGGTCTTAATTCCTAAAGCAACCGTATTCACACACTCGTAGAGCAGCCCGCCATTGTGGGGCAACTCATTGGCCAACACTGACCTGATGGCCTTTTGTGCACTGGATTCTGACTGTACATATGTAACAAAAATTATCACTAGTTTGGAATGTACATCTTTGTCATGTAATATTTTGTTAAGATGTTGTCAAGTTGTAAGAGTATAAGATACACGATAAATAAACTCTGTTAATAAAACTTCACAATTATGCTCACTTTACTGTCATGATACTTTGTCTGTAAAGAAAAGGAACGTTGAAGTGTGAAATGCACAAAAATATACGATACAGTTTTAACCCCCTGTGTGCACACAGCTGCTGTTACTGTATACAGCACCAATGGCTGCATGCACAAGAAGGTTGAGTTTAAGTAAACAAACTGTTTAATCCTGTTACAGACAAAATATTGCAGAAAATTTATTTGGATCACAGTCTTATAAACTGAATATGAATATACTCTCTGTATACGTACTAATTTTCTTGCTTCAATTTACAAAACCACAGCACTGCTACACAAGAACAATCACAAAGTACAAAGTGCACATCATGCAAACTGTTGTATATACATTTACATCAGATGGTGGGAATCAGTTTAGCCCCTGAAGCCCAAACACACTGCAGTAGGAGATGGAATGTCCATGAAGTTCAAGGGTGGTGCCAGAACAGCTTGGTGCCTGTAGGCGGCAAGCTATTCTGGCACCACCCTTGAACTATCTTGTTCGTTCAGTCTCGAGAACTGGTATGAAGTGATCAGAGGACCTCTTAAAGGGTTGGTACCCGAAGGTACACCTTTGGCTACAGGCACAGCGCAGGCTTCTGTGCTGACGGTTAGGATTCAAACAGCCTTGCTGGACTGTTCACCAAGTTAACAAGGTGAGGTCATGCATGTTAATTTCAGGGGAAAAATTCCCTCGCAAGGACATCCTAAAGGTGTGCTAATAACTGTTTATACAAAAGTGTACACATCATCCAGAGAAAGTTAAAGTGAGCTACCAGTAACAATACCAAACCCAGCTACACATGATTTGTGCATGTCACACACGCAGTGGTAGAAAATGGCTGTTCCAGTAAAAATAAAATTTTAAATCGTGTTCGAGGAAGAAGAATTGGTGTTCGAGGAAGTAAAAAAATTCTCATGAATATTTAAATTTTTCAATTAGGCTTTACTCTCTTTCTTCACAAATACTGAGTACACCAGGTGTGATGAATTTCACACACATTTTTCCAGTTGAGTAATTGAACAGGGTATCTCTAATATGGGGTTTACATATGCCATATTTTACTGCACCATAAAAAAAGATCAGCAATGCTACCCAGTTTTATGATAAACGTCCCACCCGTCCACACACCCCCACCCTCTCAATCCTCCTCAAAATACAAAATAAACCACAAGAACAAAATGTAACCAAAATAGCAAAACACCTGAACAAAAACCAAAGCTACCTGGTACTTTACGAACACATTTTGAGTCTTTTATTTTCCCCAGCTTTAAAAATAAGCGGGGAATGAAACACAACAAAGTGGCTTGATCTTTACCTTTTTCAAAAGGTAAAAGAAAAAAACACTGCAACAGAGTTAAAGCTCAGATACCTACATATACGGTAACATGTAAGTATATGTGTGTAACATTCATAAATATTCACTAAGCAAAGTTTACAATTAAAAGAAAATAAATAAAAAATTCACATTTCGAATGTGAATCCATTGATAAACAAATAAAATTCAACCAACAAACGGAACAAAAACTTTTGGAACACTTGATTGGAAGATTTGATCATTCAATCATCAGATTAATACCATGGATAAACTCAAGCACCCTTTGGCATTAATGTCCATTGCACTCCTTTTACACAACTCACTTAAACCCTTTGGATGTCGGTAGCGATTTTCATTATGATCATTCCTTTAGGAATAATCATGATGAAAGCCACTAACGACAGCCAGAGGGTTAAACTCATTTAGCTTGGACACACTGCATCAGGATATGGTTCACCATGCAAGGTCAAGGGTAGTTCTAGGTTTCTGGGTAGTTCACTGCTGCACCAACGGACGCAAATTGTGTCTGAAATCTTTGTTAATTTTACACTAAAGTGTCCCAGGAACATGGATTTAAGGTGGTGTCATCAAGCGGCATAGATCCTCATGAGCCCCCGCAACTGTGGGGGCTCATGAGGATCTTTGTCTCTTGCTGTTGGCTTGCGCTCACTTTTTCTTGGCAGTCATGAGGTTAAAAAAAGATTGTTACAGGTCGTGCCAGCTAGGTGAACTTGGTGCCTATCAAGATGCCAAACTTACGCGTATGTTGCATGTTCAGTTCATGTAAAAGGTTCCTGGTCAATCTAGCATCATCACGCTTGAACTGACATGGTCAGTCTGTCAGCAGCAACAGGTACTTCATCTGAGGATATCTTGCTCGTTAAAAATCAATCAATGAAGAGCCATTCGACCCTGTCGTGGCACTGCTGTTCTTTTCTGCATCATCGCTGGCCGCGGAGGCTATCCCAGAATCCGCCGACTCAAACGCAGAGAAGTCGAGAAGCGAAGAGTCTGCTGTTTTGTTTCCCTCCTTTTCACTGCTGCTGCCAATCTCTGTGGCCAAACCCTCATCCTGCGAGTCCTGACCAAACATACAAGAGTATGGTAATTTTTCAGTTTAATTATTACAATGTTTGGATTTCGGCAAGCTAGTGTGAACACATTAGCCTTCAGTTAAACCTATTTAGCCCAGGTGCACTACAGGAGATGGATCAACCGTGATAATTCAAGGGTAGTGCCAGATTAGCTTGGCAACATCAGACACGAAGCTAATCTGGTACACTACCAATGAATTATTATGGTTGATCCATCTCCTGCAAATTGTACATAGTTGTTAGGTGACACCTACAAAATTTGGGAATTGCGGCCTTGCTTTAAACCCCTTGTGCATGCAGCCACCGGTACTGTACTGGACACTTCTGGTGGCAGCATGCATATTGGGGTTTACAACACTGTATAAGGGTGGTGTTGAGTCAGCACAAGAATGGTTAGTTTGACGCTACACTAAAATGATATCTGGTGAACTAAATTTCAAGAACATCAAATTGGTTCAACATTGTGAAAAATATGTAGCCTGTGCACAGGTTCAAACAAATTTGGCTGCTGAGACCTTTACCTTGAAAGCAGCAACAATGGTAATGATTCAATTCAGATCTATGAGTGTGACACTTTGCATTGCGGTCCAGTGATCTAAGAGACATTGCCTGAACATTAGCCTGAACATTGGACACAAACGCAATTCCTACCTGAACATTGGACACAAACGCAATTCCTGTAGGACTTGGAAAAAAATTAGCTCATTGTGCCCTAAAGGTCCGCAATTATACCAAAAGGAGTCAACAAAAATGCATAGTCCTACTGTGCAGTAGCACACTAGACTCTGTTTAAGTTACACAGTTGCAGAGTTGGTAGAAACACAGCAAAACTGTGCCTAATGCGTGCCCCACTTCCTGTCGCCATCCATGCGCACTACTGTCAACTTTTCTGTGAAGCTCAAACCTTCACCAAAGACATTGAGCTATAGTATCTATGCCTTTTATACCGTTATGGAGAATAGACAGGATACCACGTGCAATTCATTTGTAATTTCTCCAAAATGCCTCTGCCAGCTTTTACAATTGATGAGATTACATTTTTGTGCAAGAAAATGCAGCAGCAGAGGAAACGTTTGGCTGTAACTATAGAAGCCTACTCAAGACTTGAAAAACGTCCCCTGCATTCATGGCTGTCGTGTGCTACAGAATAGTCCACAGCTGCGAACGCACGGCACTCTTTTCTTCTGTACTTTCAGCCGAACGTTTCCTCTGCAGCATTTTTTTTTTTACACAACAATATAGCTTCATCAGTTGTAAAAACTGACAAAGGCATTTTGGAGAAATTACCGGAGAAAATATCTCCCGTGGTATCCCGTCTATTCTATGTGTCTGTGAGCATGTCCGGCGGTAAAGATTTGAGCTGCATGGAGAAGTTGACAGTACCGTGCATGGATGGCGACAGAAAGTGGGGCACACAATCGGCACGGTTGTGCTGTGTTTCTACAAATTCTGCAACTGTGTAACTTGAATAGAGTCTACTGTGCTACTGCACAATAGGACTCTGAATTTTTCTTACTTTTGGATGCTTTTGTTATAATTGCGGACCTTTAAGGTTGAAATTACCAAATTTTGCAGTGATCCTCTGAAGACTACATTGCAACCCAGCAGATGGATCGACCATGCTAGTTCCAGAGTGGTGACAGAATAGCTTGGTGCCATGTGGCGCCAAGCTATTCTGGCACCACTCCTGAACTATCATGGTCGATCCACATATCGCTAGGTTTTGTCAGGGTTAAAAGAGCAGGATCCCTCTTACTTCCATTGCTAGCTGCTGGGTTATTGGTTATTGTGGTTTAACGCCGAGCAGGCGACTAAGGCCATCTCATGGCGGGATGGGTAAAAATCTGGTCAGCCAGACTAAAAGCAAGGTCTTAAGACAAGATGTAAATATACCTTAAAAATGTCATGCTAAAATGTCGCACAAGTCTTTAAAAGAAACGTCTACAGACTGTCAAAAAGGGCAATATAGTGAAATTCACATAGTCAATAAATGCTCAGATCTTGTTAAAAATATTGCAGTCTCTCAAGAAATTGAAGATCTTGTCCGGGGAACATCCCGGAACGAAACCTTCAAGGAGTCTGCTGTGAAGTGTTTATATCTTGTGTCAATTAAATCGGCACAATGACAGCAAAAAGTGTCGAACAGAAAACTGCTCATCACAAGCATAACACCATGGACGCTCATCCTGTTCTAGTAAATAAGAGTGAGAAACATACGTGTGCATGATGTGGAGCCGAGCAAGGACAGTCTTCTCACGGCGGCTGCCGCAGCGGTAAGGTAGACTGTCGGACACCTTAGGAAGAGTTTCATGCAGCTTGTTTCCTTCCTCTTTGTCCCACTCGGACTGCCACTCGCGGCTATGTACGCACTAATCACAGCTTTAAAATCACTATGAACAGTCTGTGTGTCAGGGACAGGGTCATTGCGGGCACTCGTTGGCAGCAGAATCTGCGATCCTGTCGCCTTCGATGCCTACATGCCCTGGGACCCAAATAAAAATGATGTCATAATTTTCCTTAATCAAGTCCGCGTAAAGCTCTCGAGTCTGCACCAGCAGGGGGTGGTCTGTTCCTGCGCCCTGAAGGGCCTGCAGGGCAGAAAGAGAGTCAGACAGAATCAGGAAGTTCCTTTCCCGAGACTGTTAGGCATGCCTGAGTGCCAGCAGAATTGCCTGCAGTTCTGCACTAAATACAGAGGTATGGTCAGGGAGGCAGAGCTTAAATGGTCGTGTAGGATGGCGAGAAGAAACTGCTGATGCAGCCACTCTCCCATCCTCAGACTTGGACCCATCCGTATAAATACGACAAAAGCCAGGAAAACTTGAAAGGAGTTCATTGATGCTCTGTTGGTATATGGCTGGTAGAGTACAGTCCTTCTTGTGGGCGGTCAAGTCCAGCAAGATGTCAGGAACTGGTAATAGCCAGGGTGGAGTGATGTGTTGCAGAGATTCCGAAACTTTGTCCAGGTCCACTCCGGCCGCCTGCAGATGAGGTCGGACACGGAAGAAAAGTGGACGGACAGCTCCCGGATGGGCATCGTAAATCTCTGCAAACGATGGGTTAAAAACACAATCATGGGCAGGATTGTCTGGATGGGCCTTCAGTTTCAGAACGTAGCTGAGCAAGAGGCGGATGCGGCGGAGCCTGAGAGAAGGCTCCTCTGCCTTGCATACAGACTAGGAACTGGAGACATCCTGAAGGCACCCAGACATAGGCGCAGACCATGATGGTGAGTTGTGTTCAGACGCTGTAGAACAGACTTGGAAGCGGAGCCATATACCACAGAGCCGTAATCCAGTTTGGACCAAACAAGGGCCTGGTACAGTTGAAATAAGATAATGTGGTCTGCACCCCAGTCGGTACGACCAACGACACGAAGAACGTCGAGGGTCTTCTGACAAGAGGTTCTAAGGTAATTAATATGGTTGCAGAAGGACAGTCTTTTGTCAAAGATGACCCCCAGAAACTTTGCCTCCTCGGCCACCTTAATTGGCACTCCAGCAATGCTCAGGCTTGGTTCTGGACAAAATTTCGTCTGGTTAGTAAAATGCACACAGACTGTCTTGGAGGGTGAGAACCTGAAACCGTTGAAACCCCACCCCTGGATGCGATCAACGCACAGCTGTAAGCGCCTCTCAAGAGACGCAAGCCCTCGACCTCGTGCACACAAAGCAAAGTCGTCCACAAACAAAGAGCATTCAGAATCATCCTTGACAGCCTTTACAATGTTATTAATTTTAATGCTAAATAAAACAGGAGATAAAATGCTGCCCTGCGGGACACCCATTTCCTGTTCAAAAGAGTCGGAGAGGGTGGAGCCCATTTGGACATTTAACGACCGGTTAGACAAAAAAATTGTGAATAAAAATGGCAGGTGCCCTTTAAAACCCATGTCCGACAAATCAGACATTATACCATACTTCCAGGTAGTGTCATATGCCTTCTCAAGATCGAAGAAAATTGCACAGACATGCTGCTTGTTGACAAAAGAATCTCAGATAAACGACTCAAAGCGGACTAGATGGTCAGTTGTACTACGGAAGCGCCGGAAACCACATTGGAGTTCTGTGATGAGACCCTGTGACTGAAGATGCCACACCAGGCGGGCGTTGACCAAGCGTTCCATAGTTTTGCATAAACATGATGTCAAAGCGATTGGCCGGTAGTTGCCCGGGTCGGAAAGATCCTTACCCGGCTTGGGGATTGGCACAACCACAGCCTGGCACCAAGATGGCGGAAAATGTCCGGTTATCCAGATATGGTTAAAAGCCTTGAGAAGTACAAGGAGTGAATCCTCAGGCAGATGGGTTAGGAGCTGGTATCTAATCCAGCAGCAGAGTCAGTACATTTCTGCATGGCTTGCTGCAATTCTGAGAACGTGAAAGGGGATTTATAGTCTTCCGAGTTATCCGATATAAAATCACAAGTACAAGACTCTCGCTTCTCCTTCTCTCTCTGGAAGAAGGGTGAATAATGCTCTGTTGAAGAATTATGGGCAATGGTGGAGGCAAGCAAATTGGCCACAGCGTTTTTATCTGTGACCAAACTGGCACCATCTCTAGGATGGCTGACAGAAGCCGAGCCACCCCTGCCCCCAATTCTTCGAACAGCCTTCCAGACTTTTTGGGATGGAGTCCTAGAAGATAAAGATGAGACGAAGCGTCTCCAGGAAGCACAGCGTTCACGTTTAAAAATGTAACGGGCTTTCGCCCACTGTCTTTTAAATGTTAAAATATTCGCTTGCGACGGATTACGAAATGCATGTCGCTGAGCAGACTTGCACGTTTTTTGGGCCTTGCGGCACTCTTCATTGAACCATGGTACTCTCGGCTTCCGAAAGAGTGAAGTGGAAGTTCTAGGGATGGTTTCACCTGCTACATCCAACAAAACAGAAGTAAAACAAGAAACAGGTTCTGCAGCTGACATGACCACCTCCTCTGTAAGACAAGACTGACAGAGGGAGGCGAACAGAGGCCAGTTAGCTTTCTTGAGATTCCAGCGCCCCACTGGCGAATCCTCCTCACAGCTGACCGATGACAGGACTACTAGGAAGTGGTCACTACCACACAGGTCGTCGTGAACCTTCCAGTCAAAGTCCAGCATGAGAGAAGGATCACACACAGTGAGGTCTAGAACAGAACTAGATCCTGAACCTGGGTTAGAGTACGTAGGTGAGCCATCGTTAAAGACACATAGGTTAAGGAGAGAAAAAACATCTTCTAACATCTGACCTCTGCCATCATAGTGGTCACTACCCCAAAGGTGAGCGTGACCGTTAAAATCCTCCATGAGAATAAAGGGAGGGGGCAGCTGATCTACTAAGTTAAAAATATCATTACTACAGACCCGCAGGGATGGTGGCAGGTAAACACTGCATAAGGTTATGGTCTTCTTCAAGGTAACCCGAGCTGCGACAGCCTGAAGACAGGTGTCGATGCTAATGGGGCTACATAAAATTTGGCTACTAATGAGAAAAGCCACTCCACCTGAGCGCCTCTCCGAATCAGAGCCTGTATGTATAACGTTAAAACCATTAAAGGACACAGGGTCAGAAGTCTTCAGGTAAGTCTCCTGAAGACATATTACTGAGGGGTTATAGAACTTGACTAAAAGATGTAATTCCTCAAAGTTAGCTTTAAAACCACGACAATTCCACTGAAGCAGGGAGTACATGATTATGTCTTATCTGGGGGTGAAGAGTTTTTCCCCTCCTTTTTTCTTTGCCTTGGAAGGAGTTGAAGAAACAGAGGGTGGCCGGCTCCCGGGCCTCCTCTGGTTCTTCGGAGATGAAGGGGGTGGAGCTGCCGCAGCATCAGCAACGACAACTTCCACTCCCTCCATCCGCTCCTCCAATGCAGCATATTTGTTTTGAAGGGGCACATCAGTGTTCCCCTTCTGGGCCCATGCGCACAGCAGTCCCATAGATTTCTTAGACTTCTGGTCCTGGTCAGCGTTCCTGCTGCTAGAGTTAGCGGCCTTAGAAGGCTGACCAGAGCCAGAAGCCTTTGGAGTTGACAAACTAACAGGTTTGGGTGGTGGCTGAGGCTTAGGGGCAACAGACGGCGGCACTACCGGACCGGCAGTGTCCGCCTTCTGCGTTCCCTGGCTCCTCATCACCACCGGAGGAGGGTTACTCTCCAGGGGTGAGAGGAGCCGAGGCTTCGCCCCCCCAACCAAGAAGTTGGGGTTTGACATGAGAAGTCTTTGGTGGGGCGCTTGCCTGCCACCGCTGCACTGAAAGTATACACAGAGATGTTAGAGGTTGGGGCAGCCGCAGCTGCACCAGGGCCTTCAACCAGTTTTTTGGCGTCCAGAAAGGACAGCCCCTTCTCCATATGCACCTGCTGAATCTTGCACTCGGATATCCAACAAGGGCATTCTTGTCCGAAGCCATATGCGCCCCCTGGCAATTCACACACAAAGGGGTGGCTGTGCAGGAATCAGCAGAGTGTCCGGGCTTAGTGCAACAGGCGCATGAAGCCTCTGCCTGGCGACATGTCTTCTGCCCATGGCCATACTTTTGGCACTTAAAGCACCGGAGGGGGAGAGGGACGTACTTCTTCACTTTCAGTGAGTAGTAACCTCCCCAGATGGTAGTAGGAGGGGTGGGGGTGCCAAACGTCAGGATGATGGTAGGGAGACGGATCTCCCCACCACCTCGCTTGGAAGCGAAGCGCCTGACGTAAGTCACCCCCTGAGACTTAAGGTTCCGTACAAGTTCATCTTCTGACAGTTCTGCCAAAGCTTGATCTTTGATTACGCCTCTTGACGAATTCATAGTTTTGTGGGGTGTGACTTCCACTGGAGTGTCTCCGATGGAAGAGAGCCTCAGTAGCCCGCTGGAGTGTGCCCGGGTACGGCACTCTACCAGCAAGTCACCAGACCTGAGGCACTGGACATCAGGCCTGCCAACACGGCTCCTGAGGATCTCCCCCACCAGAAAAGGATGCAACTTGGAAACAGGTTTCTCCTTCACCTTGCTATGGACAATGAGGAAGCGAGGCCATACGGCCGACGCTTGAGGCGTCGCTTCCTCACAGTCCGAGTCACTGTCATGTTCAATGTCGGTGGCTATGTGCCACTTCTGTGCCAGTTTTTTTTGTTTTTTGTTTTTTCCATATTATAATAGTAGAGATCCCCGGGGGGTCCTCGCCCGCCACTGAGCCCAACAAGGGAAAGTGCAACTGTCGGCGGGTCTCCAGCCGACGCACAATGGAGACTGCCCGAAAGATATACTCAAGGGGGTAAGCCCGATTGAACCGTCTGAGCCACCACCCTCTATCACACCGTGGAATGCAGGGGAATACTGGCATAAAGCACCTAATCAGAAGCAAAGGCTATAGCATGGTGCTCTGTATATCAACCCGCATGTCAACAATGGGATAGGGCTCAACGTGACAAGAGCCAATTGACTAGGCCGGTATGACTAGCCTCTCGTTTAGGTAGAAGTCAAGACCAAAGTGGAGTGTTGGCACCAGTAAGCCGCAGCCACCAGGATCCTCTTCTCCCCCGACAGGGGTCTCAAAGCACGGCAAACACTTGGGATCCAAAGAACCAAAAGCTCACGAGTATTTTTAAGGACCAATCCAACATGGTAGGACCTGGGTTAGCACAGCTCCTCAAAAACCGGACCAGTGAAAAAGACTGAACAACATATCTGCTGACATCAAGTCCTAAACCTGGACAAAGATGGCACCCCTTTGCTAGCCAATTCAGTCAGTGACTGAGGAGACTACCCACCCACGCCACATGGGGGCCAGTGCCGAGTGGGCACTAGCTGCTGGGGATGGATCAATTTTGATAGCTCTTGGGTAGAGCCTAATGGTAACTAGTTTGGTGCCAAATGATCATGTTTTAAAAGAGGTTATAAAATGCTTATATGAGGCCTGTAAAAGCTATGGTATCAAAATACACAAGGGTAATGCTGAGGCACACACATTGGTTACTTCTCACTATCCACTATGAATGAACTGAGCAGTGGATCAAGGAGAAAAACACGTAACCAGTGTGGCTAAGGCAGTGTACGTTTCAAGCTGATAACTTAGTAATTCACGACAAACTGACAATACATAATAAACAAAACGCATCCCATTTTCTGGGCACTGCTCTGATGTAACAGCCTGACTGATTCCATCATTTACTTACTACCTCCATTGTGCATGCAGTCATCCGTACTGTAAACAGAATCGGTGGTCGCATGCACAAGAGGATTAACCCTTGGCTGCCTGTGGCATGTTTGGTCGAGGTGATTCCTGATACCAACTACTAAAGGGTTAAGCTAGAGTGCATGGTAATTAGTATTTCAACCTACACTCAAGTTACAATCCAAATCCTCAAAAGCATGAAGCTTAATAATGAACAATAAAATAAAAAATGTATCTTCAATACAAATACAAATTTTGAGCAAAGCAAGGGAAAAGACAAGAGTCAATAAAGAATTATATTTATCCTTCAGTCACTTACGTATTTCTGCATCAACATCTTAGAAAATAAGCTCGTAAAAACAGAAAATGAAAAGAAGAAATAGTTGAAAAAGTAATTGGCAACTCTAAAACATAACTCAAATTTAGAAGATAGCAACCACATAATATCCCACCAAAACACTGCAAAGTATCTGTATCACAATGTGCTAAAACCTACTAAAAATATGAATATAATTATGCTATAAAGATGCAGTGTTTGTAAGTGATCCTACTGGGATTGAAGTTATCGACTTTGCAAAAATTAGGCATCAATAGTATTCAGTATAAATTAATGTACTACTACGCACCCACATTCCGATGTAAATCTGCCAAATGTAAACCTGCCAACGTAAATCCACCCAGAACAATTCCACACTGGATTTAATCTCGCAGATGAGAAATGTGGGTGGAACAGCAGCAGCACAAATATAATCTGGGTGGATTCATGCCTGGGTGGAACAATGCTGGGTAGATATTTCGCTGCGAAGATTTGTGCTGGGTAGATTTACGTCTAAGTATAGTGAACTTGACCCTTGCAGCCCTACTGGGCTTCTAACTCATTTACTGCTAAATCCCACATCTATAATCCCACATCTAGAACCTGCAGTAAGGGATAGATTGCCCAAACAGCTTAAAGGAAGTGCCAGATCAGCTTGGTACCTGTGAAGACGCAAAGTTAATCTGGCATTACCCTAAATTATCATGGTCAAATCCATCTCCCAGTGTGGGATCTTACAGCTGACTGTCAGAAACGTGGTTTGCTGTCCTATGGAAGCAGAGCATGAACTGAGAAAATGTCGCAATATGGCATGGCATTACAAAAGCAGAGACTGGAAACACACATTCAAAGTCAGAATAAGTCAACAATGTCAAATTTACTCTGGCCTACGCTAATCCCTTCACTGCCCAAAAAAAGAAAAGCGAACAACATCAAAATACAAGAGGCATAGATCCTCATGGACCCCCGCAGTTGCGGGGGCTCATGAGGATCTATACCTCTTGCTGGCCTTAATTCTGTGTTCCTTGTTTTGATGGGCTAAATTATTCAGCATTTAAGCTGCAATAATCTTGGAGGATTCATTTGTAGCCACTGGCAGGAAGGGGGTTATGTCTGAATCACACAGCGGCTTAAACCCCTTGGCTGCCAGAGACCAGGAATTTCACGTCTGAAGCAACTGCACACTGACCGAAATTTGTGCAAAGAACACAGATGTAAATGGGACAAAAATAGGTTGAAAAAATCACAGAACTAACTAAAGACATAAATAGACATGCACCCCAGCATTTGCTTTATTTATGTCTCTTGCGGCTCGGCAGCGTTCGCCTTGCCCTGCCAGTTAAGGGGTTAACAGGCAGATTCATTCTGTTGATGTTTTCATAAATTGTACATTCACATTTTCATAATTCATTTGAGATGTGCCGCACATGGATACACCGCTTGTTGCCGTGTATCTATGTGAGGCACGTCTCAAATTAGTTTCCGTCACAGGCTGTCAAAAGAAAGTATTGTTAATGTTTATTCTTCAACATAAACCAAAGAAGCTGGCATAAACACGAGCATGCACTCAATAAAACTCTGTATTTCAGGAGTAACTGTGACCAACAATGTAAACTTCATGCACACATCAAAATACAATCATGCAAGAAATACGGACATCGTTTTAGTCAGAAGTAAAGAGCGCCCTGCTTTTTTTCTGTTTCATTCAGCAATAATCAGTCTTGTATATTATCAAATTACATCCCGAGTCTGATTTTGTAAATTGTGCTTATTGTCGTATGAAGGCTACATTACAGATTAGAAGATAGATCAACCGTTTTAGTTCAAGGGTGGTGCCCAGATAGCTTGGCGCCTCAGGTGAGTAGTGTTCATGCGCTGAAAAGGAGCAGCAGTTCACATCTCTCACATTCTTAGACTACTTTTCTTTTTCTACATTTAATTTTCACATTTATTTTTGCTGCACGGTTGTTCCTCAGAAGATTACCTACAAGATGGTGTATTTTTTTTATGTGATTTGTGTGGTTTTTGACTTTTGGTGGACATTTTCCATTTCTGGTGTACAGTGATAGAACAGACCCAGTGTTGATGTGTTCTCATAATGACAGTGTCAAAGTACACTTCAGTAGCTCCGAGACAGATTTGTTCAACTAGTAAATGTGTACTAGACACCTGTGCACTTACTAGATGCAGACACTTGGGACTTATCAAAAACAAATCACACAGAGGTTTTAGAGGGGGAAAAAGAACTGCCCGCAAGAGAGGACTGCATGTTGGTCTTGGGAATGTACAGTCAGCCAGCAAAAACACTAGTGATATCTATGACTGTATTGTGGATAAGAAACTTGATGTTCTTGTCGTAACAGTCTTGGTTGAATGAAAAAGGGGATAAAGTGACCATCGCAGCATTGACCCCGCCAGGCTACACCGTCATCAATAAACCACGCTAACTGAGAAGTGGTGGGGGTGTGGCTCTGATTCACAAGAGTTCTATGAATGTGAGATTGTGCTCTACAAAAATGTTCACTACTTTTGAAAACAATGACTTCACCATCTTTACAAAATCAGTGACTGTGAGGCTATTCTGTTTGTACCACCCTCCCCTATCAAAGATAAATAAGCACACAAATGCTGAATTTCGGGAGGAATTTTCACTCTTCCTCTAAAGTACTGTGGTCACAACACAAAAATTGGTTGTACTTGGTGACTTTAATATTCACTGGGACAATAAGAATGATTCTGATACCAAGCAGTTCATGCAGCTCTTCAGCTCCCTAGACCTGTCTCAATTACTCTGTGTACCAACCCACGAACGAGGCCACATTTTGGATTGGGTTGTTACCCCTTCGTCTCTGTCACCCAGGCTTATTCATACGGTGTGTGTGGAGGACATGCAGCTCTCTGATCACTTTCTGATCACTTTCTCCATGCGACTGGCAAAACGTAGGACTCCAAAGCTGAAAGTCAGGTGTAGAAACATCAAAGGAATGAATGTGGAAGCTTTTCGTTGTGAACTTTGTGACTCACCATTGATCAAGACCCCACCGTCAGATGTGTCAGAGTGTGTACAACTTTACAATGATACACCGACTTCCCTACTTGACAAGTATGCACCAAAAACTGTAAAGCAAATTCCTTTTCACCCTGATACCTCATGGTATAATTCCGATGTTCTTGCTGCAAAGCAGGCGCGTCATCGTGCAGAGTGTCAGTATCGTAGAACCTGTCTAGAAGTGCACAAAGATTTGTATAGAAAGGCACGCAATCACTGCACACAGGTGGTTTGTCAGGCAAAGAGTACACATTCAGGCTGAACTTGATGCTGCCGCTTCAGACCCTAGGAAAATGTTCAGGATTGTGAGCAGACTGCTTGGCAAGGAGGCCAAACCTCCTATTCTTCCTGACATGAGCAGTGACTTGGCTGCTGCCTCTCCGTCCCAGTTCTTTAACGATAAGATTGGTGCCATCAGAGAGCAGCTGTTAAAGCAGAACACAAGGGGTAAACCTGATAGCCAGGAACATTCATCCGCTGTTGCTGGCGATCCTTTATCACATATAGTAATGCACCTTCGTGTTTGTGTATGTATGTTTCTCCTGCCTACTTCCTAAGTTCCGGAGAAAGACATGGGTTATAAAAGAGACCTGATGCATTCTTTTTGAGGATGCAGATGATCGTCTTGGTCTATACCTGTGTATTTCTCTGTGGGCTGGCGATCGGGTGCCCGATAGGCAGGGGCAGGGGATCTAACTGTCTGTCCAGCGCTGAGTAATTCCCCTTGGTTTGTGTATGATCCTTTATCAGTGTTTGTGCCAGTCTTGGCTGATCAACTGCACAAAGTCATCGCAAAATCCAAGTCCACGTTCTCTAGTGCTGACCCGATCCCCACCAAAATAATCTTGGCGAATTTGGACATTCTTCTGCCAGTTATTCTGAACATCATCAACCGCAGTCTCTTCACTGGTGTTGTTCCAGGAGCCTTTAAGACTGCTGTGATTCGTCCTCTCTTGAAGAAGTCAAACTTGGACCCTGATGCTCCTAAGAACTACAGGCCAGTATCAAACCTTCCATATTTGTCCAAGCTCTTAGAACGTGTGGTGGCCAATAGACTGGCTGATCATGTGTCTAGGTACCAGCTACTGGATAAATTTCAGTCTGCATACAGGCCAGGTCATTCTACAGAGACCGCAGTGCTGCGTGTCTTAAACGACATTCTCTGTGCAGCTGATCGTGGTGAGAACTCACTCTTGGTGCTGCTGGATCTCAGTGTGGCATTTGATACCATAGATCACCTGATACTGCTGCAGAAACTTCAGCTTGAGTTTGGTATCACGGACTGTGTCTTACAGTGGTTTCGGTTGTACCTTGAGGACAGATTCCAGTGCATCAGTGTTATTGGTGTGGCGTCTGATGTTACCCGGCTAGTATGTGGTGTCCCTCAAGTGTCCGTCTTAGGGCCTGTTCTGTTCTCTCTCTACACCACTAAGTTAGAACGTGTGATGGACAAGTACAGGTCAGGATGACAGTTGTTTGCAGATGACTCTGGTCTCTATGACTCATTTCATCCTGACAGTGTCTCTGCTTCTCAGACAGTGCAGAAAATCGAGTCGTGCTGCCAAGAAATCAAGTCCTGGATGTCAACCAACATGCTGAAGTTAAATGATGAAAAGACTGAGGCAATTCTGTGTGGACCCAAGAACAAACTGGGTGTGGAATCTCTTGATGCCATCCGTGTTGGCGAGTCTCTCATCCCTTTCTCCAAGACTGTCAGAGATCTTGGTGTCTTTGTCGATACCAGTCTTACCATGGAAGACCACATCAGTGCTGTTGTCAGGGGATGCTACTTCCATCTTCGCTCCCTTGGGAAACTAGGACCTGTCCTGACAGCCAAAGCTGCAAATGCTGTCGCCGTTGCCCTTGTCCTATCCAGACTGGACTACTGAAACAGCTGTCTTTGGGGTCTGCCAGAGCAACAACTCAAGACGTCTTCAACTGGTTCAGAACACAGCCGCCAGAATTGTCAAAAGGACCAAAAGAAGGGAGCATATCACACCAGTCCTTAAGCAGTTGCACTGGCTTCCAGTCAAGCAAAGAATTGATCACAAGATTCTCACTTTGTGCCACAAGTCTATAAATGACCCAGACTCTGGTGAGTACCTCCAGGAAATAGTCCCACGCCATAACCCTCCGAGGCAGCTCCGTTCTGCTGTCCGGTCCAAACTCTGCACCCCAAGAGTTGAAAGCCACACAAAGAAGTGACTTGGTTTCCGGACATTTTCACACTGCGGACCTAGGCTGTGGAATGGACTACCACAATCCTTGAGGGACATTGACTGCATTGGCATCTTCAGGAGGCACCTCAAAACCCAACTCTTTCTTGACTTTTAATTCTAGGACTATTGTGCACCAGAAGTTGCGTGTGTTGTTTTTGTTTGTTTTTTTGTTTTTTTAATTTATTTATTTATTTGCGCCCTGAGCATGCTGCTAGCATGGAGTGGATGCGCATTACAAGTGGACATCATCATCATCATCTATCCAGGCACCACCCTTGAACTATCAGTCAAATTTATTTCATGCAATGGGTGTATCAGGATGAAAAGGGTTAAAAAGATTACATTTTCTAAATTAGATTTTCTGATTTTAAATATACCATTATACTTAGTACAGCATGCAGCAGCACATGTGAGACTGAACAATATGCAATGCAACATGCAGTACTACAATAAAATTGTCATGTTAACTCGTTCCAGACATGGCTCATCTGGATATGCGGCATAAAGCCGCATATCTAGATGTAGCATATCTAGAAAGAGTTCAGATAAATAAGACTTCAGTAAAATGTACATGTGGTGAAAACTAATTAATCAAAATTACCTGGTGTGCAAGAACTTGTGCGTATTTTAGCTTTCATTTTTGTTATTAAGAATGAAGCTAACATGGACACCAAATAATGTCATTATATGATGTGGAATTGTTAGTGTATGATAGCAAGTCTGTCCTTCCTCAGAAATGTCTTACTACGGACACCAACTTACTTAAAAAAATAATAAACAAATAAGTAAAACCTTAAATTCAAAGCACCAATGACCAAATTCTTGTCTGTTCCCAAAATTAAGTGTGTGACATATGCCTTAAACAGACAACTAAAACCCATTAAAACATACTTTACACCAACACCTTTACTGCCAGTGGGTGAAAAATTGTGTCTTTGAAAGCAAGGCAAATTCAACACCAAAAAAATCCCACAAATCCACAAAAACAGATATCAACATGGTCAGCAAGAGAGCAAAGAACCTCATGAGCCCCCGCATCTGCAGGGGCTCATGAGGTTCTATGCCTCTTGCAGCTGGGTGGTGTTCACATTTTTCTGGCAGTGAAGGGATTACAACTGTAATCAAGAGATTAACTCCTTAACTGGTAAACGCCACCCAGCTCCAAGAGAAATAAATCCTCATGAGCCTCGGCAGTCGTGGGGGCCCACGAGGATGTATGTCTCTTGTTAGTCTTCACGATCTGAACTCATTCAGCCCAACGCACATATTTCCCAAATCTTGGAGGCGTCATCTAATGACTTTGCACCAGTTGCAGGAGATGGATCGACCAAGATAATTCAAGGGCAGGGCCAGATTACCTTGGCGCTGACAGGCACCAAGGTAATCTGGCACTGCCCTTGAATTATCATGGTCGACCCATCTCCTGCTGTAGTGCGTCAAGGCTGAATGAGTTAATTTTGTCCCATCCACAACTGTGTTCTTCACGCAAACGTCAATCAGTATGCAGTCACTTCAGGTGCACAGATTGTGACCACTGGCAGCAAAGGGGTTTTTAAAAAAAAAGTACAAACAGTGAACATGAGCAGACAATACAAAATCATCACAGCTTTGATCGCGGAGGCAAAAACATGTTTTGTGAAAAAAACACTAACGCACCTTCTGAACACTGAATGGTACAACAGCAAAGGAAAAGGACCCACACCAAAGTGGTAAGAAGAAAGCAGACTGAAACCATCAGCTAATTTTATACCAGAGGTCTTCTGCTCTGGATCCAACAGCCAGGTCTCTAACCCAGAAATCCTAGTCTGCCTTTAACCCATTAGATCCCGAGCCTGATTTTTAACGAATTTGCTTATTGCCTTATGAAGGCTACATTACAGATTAGGAGCTCAAGCATTTTAGTTCAAGGGCGGTGCCAGAATAGTTTGGCGCCTCAACCCCTTGAACTATCACAGTCAAATTTATTTCAGTCAAATTTATTTCATTCAAATTTATTTCAGGCAAATGGGTTTATCAGGACGAAAAGGGTTAAAACAAAAGGCTATGGGTGCTGAATTAGACTTGGTTGACAGTTGCGGTCCACTTTCACGCATACCACACCAGAAGAGAACAGCATGCTGTAAAACACAGGTAGAAGCAATAATAAAATCTGCAGCACGTACAGCAGAAGGCACCAGTGGTGTTGATGTATCATACCTGGGTGTGCGCCCCGTTCATGATGGCGTCAGGACCGGGGGGATATGTGGGGGGCACGGTGGCATGTACTGGCAGCTGGGCCTCACCCACAGGTGGGTGGAGGGTGAGAGATTCAGCAGCTAGGCCGGGTGGGCTACAGCTGCCCTCTGACTGGGAGTCCAGCTCCATTTCATAGTCTTCCTCAAACAGCGAGTAAAACTGTCTAGGTCTGCTCGGTGCCGTGTTGTTTGTGCGGGCCAGTGTTGAGATCGAGTTAGGTGTTAGGCCTTTAGTTCTGTTTGATAGGATATCGGATATGTACGACCTGTGAGTTCGGTTTCTGCCATGCACAGTTACCTCAGAGTCTGACAGGGAACAGCGTGCGCTGGGCGAGTCAGTAGGTCCAGCACTCTGTGTGTCTGATCCATTACTGCCCCACGGTTCTGCAGAATGTACACTACCACTGCTTCGCACACTCTCACTGTCCACATCCAGCGTCCAGTCTGGTATTTCAAAACTCTGCTTGGGCGACTCTGAAGTCTGTTCCCTCCCCACCAAGGGTTCACCCATGAAATCGTCCCATTCGAACACGTCCTCAAACCTGACATCCACGGAGCTGGTTTCTGATGGCGCAGGCGTCACGGCAGTCTCCTCCGGCACTACAGGGTCAGGGTCCTCAGGTATTGACTCCAAGATGGAGGCTTCAAAAGGTCGGGCCATCTTCAAGCCTCTGGAGAGGTAGATCTCGGAGGCCACCTGCAGCGCATACTCTTCACTGTCCACAGGCGGACTGCTAGATGGAGAAGCTGCGTCTGGCTCCTCACAGATGTACTCACGCCCACTGTCTGAGGCTGTGCTGTCTGTGTCAGTGCTGAAAGAACTGGACTCTGCCTCCCCTGATGAACCACTAGCGCTATCACTCTTACTCTCTACATCGGTACCTACCTTGCTGGTGCCGGCCTCCGCCTGACCCACAAACTCCTGCAGCAGGCCGCCGTCACCGCCAAATGGATCCGACCCACCCTGAGGACTGGCAGCTGGAGCCTGGGAGGATGAGGAGAACCCGCTCAACAGATCAAAGTCTCTACTCACACTTCCTGAGGAATTCCCTGAAGGATTGACGTTTGATGAGGACTCATCCTGCAGACCGAACAGATCGGAGCTGAACATGTCGGTGTTGGTTGGGACTGGGGATGAGGTTGGAGCTTGTGGTGCCAAGTCTCCCAACCCAAACAAGTCCTCCACAGACTGCTGTGAGCTGTTTTGGTTTCTGCTGTCTCGGTACACAGTGAGGCTGAATGGATTATTCTGGTCCTCGCTGGACCCGGCCATCTCTTCTGGTTGTGAATCTGTGCCAGCAAAGTCTCCAAAAAGATCCTGGGTTCCACTACCCCTCGTGTCCTGGGCAGGTTCCTGTGGTTGGCTGTCACTGTTGGTGCTTTCATCTGGACCGTCTGTGCTGTGTGCCTGGTCTGGGTCCGCAGTAACTGCAGGGAAACTGAGGCTGTCAAAACTGGTGAAATCACCCAGACTTGGCTCTCCAGTGCTGACAAAGGGATTAGTTCCTTGAAGTGCTTTGGGAGCTTCATACACGTCAACGAAAGCCTCTTGGCCAAACCCAAATGGATCGTCCTGTTGCTGTGCCTGGGGTGTGGCTGTGGACGGTGTGTCCAGAGAACTCAGGGAGGACAAGTCAGTGGCAAAGCTGGGAATCTCCTTGTCTTCAGCATGCGGCTGTGGCACTGCAAGAGAGCCGAGGGATGAGAGTTCTGTGCCAAAACTCAGAAAATGGTCATCATCTACTTGGGTCATCTCTGGCTTGTCAGGCGCCTTGCCAGGGCTGGAAGGGGCGTCTGTGCTCTGCCACTCTGGGATGGCTACAAAAGAATCATCCATCAGGCTATGGAACTCATTTTGTGTGGAAGTTTTACCATGGCCCTTCAAGGCAGCAAAATCACCAGATGCCTGTAAATCTTCCTCTTTGGTTTTTCCCTCTAGCTGAGTTACTGAGGTTGGCTTGACAGAATCATCCATATCAGAGCTAGTATATTCCCCAAAGCTTTCCTCTTCGGTCACTGTGAGGTTTTCATCAGCAGGCAGAGTAAATGGTGTAGGCGTTTGATTGAGCCGATCTACCTCACTCTCCTCCAGTGATCCATGACTCTTGCTGATGTCATCTGGGCGTGATGGAATCGTGGTGGTCTCAAGGATGACGAAACTCTCCGTGTTCTCCACAGGTAGCGTGGGAATCTCTTCAAAAGCGGAGAACTCACTAGAATCGTCAGCAGTTTTGTACTGGTCCGAAAAGAGAGTAGTGTCACTGGCGGTTGCATAGCCGTCGGTGACCTGGCTGGGGGAGGTGTGGGCCGTGAGGAATGTGGAAGAGGAGGAGGATTCAACAGCACTGGTGAAGGGGGATACATCGTCCTCTTTGGCAATAGGGGTGCTGGTTTTCCTATCTCTGGGTGTGGGCTTGTTAGGGGTGGATGTGCCAAATGCCTCCTCTACAAGCCTGTCTCGAGGTACAGCAGACAAGACAGGTGTGACTTTGCTGACATCCACAGAAGATTGTATTTTCTGTGGTGTGTTCTGTGACTGCTCCCCTTCTACACTGGAGATGTCAGAAGCAGTAAACACATCTTCTCCTGGGGCTGAAACTGCTGATCTGCTGGGTGTGTCATCAGCGGTGTCATGCGAGGTAAAATCTGTGAATTCTGTCTCTGAGGCACTTGGGGACTTGGGTGCTGATGAACCAGTATTTGGACTATCCACCGGTTTAGATGGAGTTTTTGATGTAAGATCCGTTACAATGCTCGGAGCAGTCTTTTGATCAGCATGTGGTCTTGATGGAGGTTTTGCTGCATCTTCCTTCACTGCGGCAGGTTTTTGATCAGGCGGTGATTTAAGTGGACTTTTTGCCGCTTCTTCATTCAGTGCACGCGGTGCTGGTGTATCTGTCTTCTGCGCTGCCATGGCAACATCTGGCCGGGGAGGTGCTGCCCGCACTGGCTTGATGTTTGTTGCTAAAAATGGAGTTGCCAATGGCGAAGTTACTGCAGGCATGGGTTTTACAGGTGAAGATTTTGCAGAAGGCTCCGGAGTCACCTCAATAACTGGGACTGACACAGCTGACGCTGACACCTTCTTTCTGGCTGCTCGTGGCGGTGCTGTAGGAGGTGTTACTTCAGGCTCTGGTGCCATAAGGTCCTCCATCGAGTCCGTCCCCGACAAGACATTGAGGATGTCAGAGTCTGTACTAGAAACAGAGGCCTGGCGGCCAGCACCCTCCCCGTCCATGCTGTCCATAGACATGTGTCGCTGGTTGGGCATCAGGTGCTCCCACTTCTTCTCAAACTCGGCGATGTCACCCTCAGGTGCTGTGCCAGACTTGGCAGCCACCTGCTGCAGCAGACCGTGCACCTCGTCCACTTTCGTTCTCTGTGTACACTCAAGCCAGCAAAACTGCATCACCTCATACCTGCCCGAAGAAAACAAACAAACAAACGTATGAACTCAGCAAGCAAGAAGGTGCGTGTGCATGCGTTGTTTGAGTGAGCATACATGTGTGAAAATGAGTGAGTTTGTGAGCGTGAATGTTGAGAGTGTGTGGCTGTGAGAAGGTGGCTGTGTTTGCAGATGCTAGAATGGTTGTTTTCATTCATGAACATCAACCATGACACACTACAAATGGAGATTCATCAACCATGACTGTTCAAGGGTGATGCTATCCTAGCACCACCCTTGAATTATCATGGTTCATTTGTCTCCTGAACTGGTAATGGTATGTAGTTTTTTAGAAGAAAACTCACAGATTTGGTACATGCAACCTTAGGGGCCCATGTGTGAGACAAGCTGTGAACTAGTTAACTCATTCAACCCTGACGCACTATAGCAGGAGATGGATCGACCATGATAATTCAAGGGCAGTGCCAGATTAGCTTGGCGCCTGTTGGCGCCAAGCTAATCTGGCACTGCCCTTGAATTATCATGGTCGATCCATCTCCTACGACTGGTGCATAGTCATTAGATGACGCCTCCAAAATTTGGGAAATACAGCCATTGGGCTGAATGGGTTAGAGGGAGACAAAAGGAGATCTGTCAGTACTCACATCCTGTCTTTCTGTGCCATGCCAATGTCGGGCTCTGGCAATTTGATCTCGTTCTCCACAATGACGCCCTGCAGGACAGCCTCGTCAGTCAACATGTCATACGGACGTTCTCCCATCATGGCGATCTCCCACAGCAACACGCCCAGAGACCTGCAACAAGGTTATCATACAGTAAATTTGCACAGCACACACTCATACACCAAAAGAGACAGAGAGAGAAAGAAAAAATTCATTTTTCTCTAAAAGGTATTTTTTCGAAAAATACTTACCGATGACATGACTTTGTGGAAATGTCTACTACTAGCTCAATTTTAGCCTACTCACCCGTTGTGTGCCCACACAACCCGGGAGGCACTCGGGGAACCCCCCTAGAGGGGCCGAGAGTTGTCTCCCGTTTCCCGCCCTACCGGATCCGGTCACGAGACCGGCCAGTCTGATACTTCGCTTGAAAGCGGCAAGCGGGGCAGGAGGGAGGGTCCTCCGAGTCATGTCATCGGTAAGTATTTTTCGAAAAAATACCTTTTAGAGAAAAATGAATTTGTTTCCTCAAAAACATTACCGATGACATGACTTTGTGGAAGAATTGCGATGAGGAGGAGGGTGCCGCGCAAAACTTCTTAATGGTAAACAGCGCCATCCTCCCAGTCGCAAACTCCCGACAATTTTAGCGAAGTGCATACCTACGGCGCCGGTGGCGCCGGGAGGGAGTGTTGCGCCGCGGCGATGTCCCCCACCAGTGCGAGATTCTCTCGTTGGCCTGCCAGGTCCCTGAGGTAGAAGCGGGCGAATACAGATTCAGTCTGCCAGCCCACAGCTGCCACGATGTCCTTGACAGCGCAGTTTCGATCAAACACGAGGCTCGTGGCCATGGCTCGTACCTCATGTGCGCGAATGTGCAGCCTCTTCGCTCCCTGCGGGGAGATATCTTGATACGCGGAGCGTATAACCCAGCAGAGCCAGGAAGAGATCATCTGGGCTGTTATGTCATTCCTGCTGGGTCTCAGAGGTAGGAAGAGGCGCGAACGCCCTCTGCGGAAGGCTTTAGATCGTCGCAGATAAACTCTAAGGGCGCGCACGGGATCCTGTTGCCTGGTCTCCTGAGACAGAGGGTTGGTTCTTAGGCCGTAAGGTGATAACCTGAGGCGCAGTCAGATGAGACCTGTTCTTGGCAAGAAAGGCAGGGTCAGTGAGGAGTTGAACAGACCCGTCCGCTTGGAACTGTAGGCAGGTAGGCCGCGCCGAGAGTGCGTGTAGCTCACTCACCTGAGAGGCGGTAGCAAGGGCCAGCAGGAAGCACGTCTTTCGTGTCACATCTGCGAAACGGGCCAAAGGTAAGGGTTCAAATCTGTCAGAATTCAACCACGTTAGCACCCAGGGCAGGTCCCAGCGGGGAAGGAGTGAGTGGTGTGTTGGGCGCTGGATGTCCAAGGTGTCGATAAGTGTCAGCGATCATGGACAGGTAACCCCTCACAGTGATGGGGGCCAGGCCTATGTCTCGGAAGAGCCAGAGGAAGAAGTCCGCCAGCTGAGGATTAGTCAGTTCCGTGGGGGACAGGCCGTGCTCGGAGCACCAGGAACACAGGACTCGCCACTTTCCCTCGTAGACTCGTAGAGCGATCGCCTCCACTGCTGCACCCGAGTAGCCTCTAGCTCCGAGGGCTTGCCGCACAACCTCCAGGCGTGAAGGAGGAGCCGCTCCGGGCAGGGGTGGAACAGCGGCTGACGCGGTTGCTTGAGCATGGTGCGTGGGGTGGGAAGCAGCAGGGGCGGTTCCGTGGCGAGGCTGAGAAGGTCGGTGGTCCAGGAGCGGTTCCAGGCGAACGGTGCGACTAACAGAAGGACCGCCGAGCAACCCCGAAGCTTGAGAAGGACTTTGGGTACGAGAACCGTCGGGGGAAAGGCGTAAGCCACAAGGCCGTCCCAGGGAATGGAGAGCGCATCGACAGCCCAGGCAAGGGGATCGGGAATCGGGGAGACGAAGAGAGGCAGCTGATGGTTCCACCTCGTGGCGAACAAGTCGACCTGGGGAGTCTCCCACCGGGCACAGATCATCCAAAAGATGTCCTGCCGAAGGGTCCATTCCTTGTGCAAGAGCTGGCCGCGGCGAGACAGCGAGTCGGCTAAGACATTCAGGTGTCTGGGGATGTGTCGGGCTCGAATGGTAATACCCCGGTCCTCGCACCAACGCATCATCCGGTAGAGGAGTATACAAAGGTCGGGAGAGCGAGTGCCACCTTGTTTCTGGATGTAAGCCACCACAGTCGTGTTGTCCGAGAGGACGAGTAGCTCCTGGTGTCTGAGGAGATCCTCCCAGAACTGCAGGGCTTGCCAAACGGCCTGCATCTCCAGCCAGTTGATGTGGGTGTGCGCTAGGTCCGCGGGCCAGGGCCCCGAAGTCGAGAGGAACCGAGGAAGTAGATGAGCGCCCCACCCAGTAAGGCTGGCGTCGACACAAAGCGAGGTCTGGGGTGGAGGAGAGGCCAGGGGACTCCCAACGCTAGCCAAGAGTGGTCGGTCCACCGAGGAAGATGAGGAAGCAGCATCTGGGGCACCGGAACCAACGTCGTTAAGTCGCCGGACGACGGGCGCCAATGGAGTAGGAGATGCAGCTGGATCGGCCGGGAGTAGAGACGACCTAGGGGGATAAGGTCCGCTGCGGCGTTCAGCAGACCCAGAAGCTGGAGCCAGACTCTGGCGGGGGCCACGTCCTGCCGTGCTAACTGACCGGCTAGATCCGCAATCTTCTGGATCCGGGGGGCCGGGAGGCGCACCGTGTTGAGGTCGGTCGCAAATTCCATGCCCAGGTGCACGAAGCGGCGGGACGGAGAGAGATCCGACTTGCCGTCGTTTACTAGAAAGCCCAAATGTGCCAGAAGCAGCAGCAGCGCATCCCTGTCCGACGCGAGCGAGGTCTCGGACTGGTTGCGTAGGAGGAGGTCATCTAGGTAATTCGACGTCGGACTGGAGGATGACTGTCGGGCCTTGGCGACTACGGCGTCCATCAGCCGGGTGAAAACCCAGGGGCTGAGGTTGAGTCCGAACGGGAGCGCGCGAAACTGGTATACTACGCCATCGATCGCAAACCGGAGGAACTTCCTGGAGGCCTGGTGCATCGGGACATGCAGGTATGCATCTGAAAGGTCCAAGCTGACTGCAAAGTCCAGAGGCTGGACCGCGGCTTTCAGGGCTCGGGCAGTCTCCATTCGGAAGGAGGGGGCCGTAATGTACTTGTTCAGGGCCAAGAGATCGATAACCGGTCGCCATCTCCCTCCAGGCTTCGGAACGATGAACAAGCGGCTGTAGAAGGCTGGGGAGTCGGGGACGCGTACCACCTCCATGGCGGCTTTCCTCAGGAGGGAGGAGACCTCTCCCCGAAGAGCAGAGGCCTTCAACGGGTCGCTGGGAATCTCGGTCCAAAGGGGGGAGTGACGCAAAGGAGGCGGGCTGCGAAAGGCGATCCGGAGGCCGGCCGAGACGGTGTCGCAAATCCAGGGGTCGTCGGGAAAGAGTGCGAGCCAATTTCCGCTGAAAAAGGCTAGCCTCCCACCGACTGGAGACCCCGAAGTGGTCGGTGGGGGCAAGGCTGGGGGGCAGTCAGGCAGCCCGCCGACGGGGCCAAGCGGGGGCACGGGCCCTGGAGGGTCTAGGACGGCCAAAGGCGGGGGCCTGCTCAGGGGCCGAAGCAGGGGCTGAAGCGGCAGAGGGTCTAACCGACCGCAAGGCACGACCCCTAGCCTGGCGGGAGGACGGAAAGCGGCGGGGAGGAGGAGCACTCACAGGCCAGCGGTCGGGGTTGGAGGCTCGGAGGACCAGGTGTCGCCGAAAAGCAGGGGACCACCCAGCGGAGCACGACGAAGCTGCGCACGCAGGTCAGGTGGTATCCCTCGGCAGGCAAGCAGAAGGGCGTCTCGACGCATCAGGTCACAGTTGGCGGAGGCAGCCATAGCGTTGACCGACGAGTGGTAGGCGGCGCGGTTGGCGACTTCCGCTAAGACGAGTAAATCCCCAAGGAGAGGCGTGATAGAAGGATGCCAGGCGTCTTCCACACGACGAACCAGGGCTTGAGTGAGCAGCTCCAGGAACCCAGCGCAGGCTAAGGTGTTCCGCACCAGGGACGCAGTCATATCCAGGCCACAAGGGAGGGAACGGCGAAGAAGAGCGGAGCCGCCAGCTTGCGACACGGCAGGGGGGTCCATTGCAGGAAGAGGGATGGAGAAAGCCTGGGAATGGCCGGCATACCAGTCCCAACGGAAGGCGATGTCCAGGCCAGCCGGCCAGCGACGATCGGAGAAGAACACCAGCTCTCGAGACGCGGGAAGTTGCAGGTGCGCTGAGAAGGCATCTCGCAGCTCCTTAAATCCAGGCGGCTGGGGAAGCGACTTGAACTTCTTAACCTGACGCTCGGCATCCACAAAGGCAGAAACCTTCCTCTTCAGGGGCGGAGAGGAGTCCGCTGGCAGAGTGGCCGCGATGATCCTGGCGGCTTTATCCAAAGCTAAGAGGGTCTCCGCACGGGACGACGACGGAAGGGTCGAGGGGACATCATCACCGACGTCGGCGGGCGAAAGGGAGCGACCATCCTCATCCAACAGGGCTGAGACGGAGTCCTCGGGCAGCAAACTGAGGGCTTCTTTGTCCAGGGGGCGGCGAGAAGGCGGGCGAGGCACCGAGGAAGGACGAAGCTTGGGCGGGGACGCGTGTCGAACCTCGCGGGAAGCCCGGGAACGAGCCGGCAGCGACGACGGAGGCGGGGATCGCCGAGGCGAACGCGAGAAGGAGCGAGGAGGGGTCCTGTCCGGCGCGCAGGAATGACGTCTGGACGAAGGACGGCGGACAACCGAAGAGGGGCACCGACCACGGGAAGAGGGCCGATGATGGCGGCGACGCGGCGAACGCATTGAACGGTGCGAGGGCGAGCGCGACCGCGCACGCGACGAGGAGTGGCGGGGGGAGCGGCGACGATCCCGGCGGGGGGAATGATCCTTCCGGCGGCGCTCGAGGGGCGAGCGCGAGTGTCTAGAACTGACGGTGGAACGGGATGAGTCGGGGGCGCGACTGTGTCGCGTAGGTTGAGGCTGACGTCTCTCCTGGCCAGACTCAGTGATAAGGGCTCTATGCCGGCGTACAGATCCTCCGGAAGGATCAGCGGGCTTATCGTGGAGAGAGAGAGAGGAGGAAGGCCAGTCAACGTGGGACGGCTCGTGGCGGACTGCTGCAGGCCGGGCTCAGTGAGGCGGGCGCTCTGCTGGCAAACAGACCCTCCGGAAGGGTCAGCGGGCGTGGCAGCAGTGGCAGTCCTCTGGTCAGCGAACAACGCAGGGTCCCGACGAGCAATCCGTTCCGAGAGGCCGAGGCGAGGATGGGCGGTCGTTACCACAGGGGCGGCGGAAGTGTCAACAGGAGTCGGACGAGAGATAGCAGACGGAGGTCGCTCTCGCCGGTAAAAACTCCAGAGGTCAGACCAACGGATCTCCGGCCAGGTCGCACAGACATCGCAGAGATGGTCCGAGGCGCAGCCCGAACAGGGGAGGCAGACCGCATGGTCGTCCGTCGGCCACTGAAAGTTGCCGCATTGAGAGCAGGTAAGCATTTGGGTCCTGCAACAGACAAAGGGCACAACAAGGTCGCAAGGGCAGACAAGGGAGCCTAGCCCCAAACAAAGGTACTCCAAGCGCCGTGACCACCGGCGTGTGAAAAAGTGGCTACACTCTCCAAGGGCTAAAGGGCCTTTAAGGTAGACGAACGGAGCGTGGGTGCCCAAAGGCCCTACAAGAAAAAGAAACCCTAGCTTCTAAAAGGCAACGTCTACTCGTAACAGTGAAGCACAAAAAGGAGAGAAAGGCGACGTCCCTCGAGGAGACTCGTTAAAAAGGTCGTGCAAGGCGCCGGAACGTAAGCTCAACAGCTGGCGCCCACGTAGTAACAAAACCGAAAGGGAAGCCCAACGGTAGCCGGCTCTCGGCCCGAGGGCCGGCTGTGGGTAGCTACTACTACCTTACCTCCGAGACGAATCGGGAATGGGGGGAATGGTAGCCATACACCTCCACAGCCTAGAGGAGAGCAGCAGAACGATGCAAGCAGAGGCAGGCAACGAGCGTAGGCAAGAGGAAGACCGGTCGAAGCAGCGTGAGAGCAAGGCCAGACACGTCTTCTCTGCACGAGCGAAGTAGCAAGATTGGCCGGTCTCGTGACCGGATCCGGTAGGGCGGGAAACGGGAGACAACTCTCAGCCCCTCTAGGGGGGTTCCCTGAGTGCCTCCCGGGTTGTGTGGGCACACAACGGGTGAGTAGGCTAAAATTGAGCTAATAGTAGACATTTCCACAAAGTCATGTCATCGGTAATGTTTTTGAGGAAACAAAGAACAAAATCAAACAACAATAAGACATATGTGCAACAGGTTTTATGTTTGCTTCCATTTGCTTACAACATTGATGAAAGTATCAAAAATCAGATATAACCACTTTAACCCTTTGAACCCGGCAAACCGCTGTAGCGGTTTGAGGCCTCGTATACCCTTCAGCCCGGCAAACCGCTACAGCGTTGTCAGGTGTTTTGTATCGCGCGCCCGGTGACGCGCGAGCCTCGCTGCGCGTGTGGTGACCTCGCCCTTCGCACTGACACATCCTGTTTACACTGACAGGGTCACCTACGTTCGTCTGTGGTATGCGGTCAGTTTTGCGGCGCTAGCGTGGGAATTACGGTCGGAATGGCGAGTGGATGTGTAGATTTTCGGAGTGATACAATTTTGTGTTTGGAGACATGGTTTCAATAACAGATAGCTTAGATGTATTGGGACATGTGTACCTACCTACCGCGTGGCAGCATAACCACGTGTTGGCAGTGTCAGCTGGAGCGATCGCCGTTTGAGGCACTGACAATAGCAATTACTTACAGCTAGCTTGATTCTGATGCTGAATTTGGAGGTTCTAATTGATATTCCGGTTTTTTTTATGCCACACCTTGGTGCACCTGTAGGTGACTGTGGACACCAACGACACACATTGGTCACATGTGTAGTACGTGTATAGTCTTTACAACACTGGTACTTCCATCCGATCGTGTACGAGACACAACACAGACACACTGATCATCATTCGACGCTGCTTATTACATGTTGTCTAGACCGTGGATATACCTTATCAGTGGCAGGTGTAAACATTGACATCTGGTGACAAGGTAGGGGCCTTACGTTGTATTGGCATGCTGGAAATGCATGGACACATACGTGTCACAGTAATAGACGCCCTATTTAATAATGCATGTTAAGTACCAGCGACCTGTCATGCACGAAAGACTTTTTTTTTCAAGTTTATTGTCACCTGTCACTATTTTTGTCACCAGGCATTACGACACATGTGACACAGTGTGGTCAAATCCATAAAACGGTAGTCCATCCAATGGCAAATCTGTACATATATACCTATATGGGGATATCTGTTGTAAAGTATTATTTACAAATATTTTACAGTGCACACCCATTTCCAACAGAAATTTCTCAAATAAAGTCAGGGCTGAAGGGTATATAGACTTCTTATTTACTCAGGGTTCATAGGGTTAACTCACTTTTTATGTAAAATTATCCTGATTACAATAAACTTTGAACCAGCAACAGAACAAGAAAGGCAAAGCCCTTATCACTTATGTGTATGACCAATCCATGTAATAAGCATGACCTTTACTTTCCAACAGCTCATGAAAAAGAAAGTGTTCAAGTGTCTTAACATAAGTACAGGGTTGGTTTTTGCACCAGTGAAATCTGTGTTTTCTCATAATGTATGCATTTTCCACACATTTGTCAACCCTCTGTGACCCTTGACATTTTGTGATGTTTGGACTAATTTATCATGCATAGAAATGATTTATCATCAGCAACTGTTATGGCAAATCTGATTATAAAGTTAGCAAAAACTTTGATTTTAAAAAAAGCTATTTCTGGACCCACCCCAAAGACCCTTACCTTTGCGATGGATCAACTAAATGACTATGCATAGAAAGGTCTTACCACCACCTACCTTTGTATCAAAAATTGGCATTTCTCACACATTTTGCAACCTCTTGAGACCCTTGACCAAATTAGTATGCATAGAAAGGTCTTACCATCAGGTATCTCTTACCAAGTTTGGGTTTGAAGCTGAAAATGGTTTTTGAGAAAAAAAAATTTGTCCTACTTCTGGACCCCCGGTGACGTTGACCTTTGAGAGAAGTCACTAAAATCAGTATGTGTTTAGAAAGGTCTTGCCACAAAGTATCATTGGGCCAAGTTTGAAGTCCGTGTCTTTCTTGAATAGTCTCTAAAAAAAATGCCAACACTAAAGTTTACCATGGACGACAGATGACGATCGGACAGACGACGGAGGCCCAATACATAGAATCACTTTTGCTATACACGGGAGCCAAAAATTGTGTCCCCCAACATTTTGTTTCATCTGATGTTCACCGCATGTAAGATATATATATATATATATATATATATATAGGAACATTTTGCACTTGCAGCCATCTGTAATGTAATCAGTTCTGATAGTGACACGCACAATGGGGTTAACTCTTTAGAGACGTGCCGCATCCGGATTCGCAGCGTAAAGCTGCGAATCCGGATGCGGCACGTCTCGAAAGGGTTAACCTTGACTGCTGGGGCAAGGCAATGAAAGAGACATAAATCTTCATAAGCCCCCACAAATGCAGATTTATTTCTCTTGTTAGTTCTATGATTGCCTATTCTTGTCCTATTTACATTTGTGTTCTTCATGTGAATGTAGGTCAGCGTGCGGTCCCTTCAGGCGTGAAATTCGTGATCACAGGCAGGGAAGGGATTGAAGTATTTCCAACATTATTTGCCTTTCACGTACCAGATGTCTGATTCCTTAGAGAAGTTATGAGCGACCCATGTTCCCTTCTCCAACTTCAGAGTCTCCGGAGCCATCCAGCGAATAGGCAGCAGGTCACCGCCACTGCTCATGTAGTCCTCCTGCAAGTTCACATGACAAACTCTTTAACCCCGTAACCATGAAGTGACCATGATAATTCAAGGGTAGTGCCAGATGAGCTTGGTGCCTTTAGGCGCCAAGCTCATCTGGCACTACCCTTGAATTACCATGTGTTACGATTGTGCTTGTGTTGTCCTGTGAGAGCATGCATGTGTTAATCGTAGGAAACGATCCGATATTTATTTGAGCTATCATGGTTACATATCACGTACCTTTTCAGTGAGATTCTTTATCGTTCGTGCATGATAGCGAATTTAGCTTTGTTATGATATGCTAATTTTAGTCCGGAAGCTTCTAGAAAAGTCGCACAGAGAAGAGAGGTCGATTTCTGTTTTGCGTAGATTAGTTGAGAATGAACTAGAACGTTCGAATCAGGGTCGCGCTGTCTAGTGACCTCGTACATGTGACGTCAAAAGAGTAAGGAACATTTTTGTAACACAGTAGCAAAGTTGCTAGTCATAGTTGTTTACTGTGTGCGTGAAATTAGCAGCCGTTCTTTGCGTGTTGTGAAAAGTCTTAAACGGTTTGCCATATTTTTGTGTCATATCATTACATACTGGGATTTGGGGCTGAAATGAGCAGTCAAATTTTGTAGACCATTATAGTTATTCGAGAAAGTTCTTCTTTTATTAATATTTATGAGTTTCAGTAACGTGTTTCATTCTGATTGGTTGCGTTGTGTAAATTCATTAGATTATTCTAGAAAGTTTTTATACTATAAAAACTTTGTGCTGGGAAGCATGGTGGTACATTGTCACGCATTGTCAGTTGTAGGGACACACTGTTTATCGTAGGCACGTGGCCCGTATAGGGTGTACATTGTGAGAGACGCAGCGTAACGGAGGTGTACGTTGTATGAGAGACTTTGTGTCGCCAGTGTGGACATTTGCAGAAGAGACTTTGTGTCGCCAGCGTGGACATTTGCAGAAGAGACTTTGTATCAGTGTTGGTGCATTTGGAAATGCATTGTGTGGAGATCGCATTGCTGAATTAAAATATTGTTGGAACTGTTACTCCAGTATTGTCAAAATCCTTAAGCCACGTGTGACGGGTTGCAGCTGAATGAAGTTTATTTAAAAGAACCTTACGTGTGTGCGTTTGGTGTGTTTATCATACTATGACCCAACCACGTAACACCATGGTCAATCCATTTCCTGCAACATAGTCATCAGGTGACACTTCCACAATTTGGGAAATGCGGCTTTGGGGTTACATGGTTTAGTGAATATCCCTTTCAGTTGGTGGTCAGACCGCACTGTCCATATGGTGCACGTTCACCCATTGTGAACGAAAGTCAAAACCCTCAATTTTTTTAGTTTTCATCTGAAGTGACTGCATTACAATTCAGGAGACAGATTGACCATGGCAGTTCAAGGGTGGTGCCAGAATAGCTTGGCGCCCATAGGTGCCAAGCTATTCTGGCACCACCCTTAAACTGTCATGGTCAATCCCTTATCTTGCGATGGTGTGTCAGAGCTAAACAAGTTCACCTACCTGATACAAATCCTCCGCGATGCCGTAGTCACCAATTTTGACTTTGAAGTCACCCATCACCAAACAATTTCTGGCAGCCAAATCCCTAGTAAAACCACACAGAGACAGAATGAGGTACGTGATCATCAGATCAGCAGAAACAGGGAAACACCAAATTTTCTAAGATATGATTACATAAGATAAACTTTATTGCCATCGTAGAAAATGGTTGTGGCATATGAACGAGCATCCAATACATAAAACAAACACCTCAAGCAACTCTAAAATACCAGACCACATATATGCACAAAATGTCAAGCACTCCAGGGTATACCTAGAAACTTGGCTAAACATCAGAAAGCTGTGCCACATGCTTTTTTTCACATTGGTGCTGTCTATCTCTTCTGTATAAAACCTCTCCAAGCAAAGCACCATGAGCATTCTAACATAGGACAGATATAGGCGCTATACAAATCATCATCATCATCATTATCTCATTTAGCCCCAGTGCAGTACAGCAGGAAATGGACTGACCATGACAATTCAAGGGTTGTGCCAGACTAGTTTGGTGCCATACTAATTTGGCACTACCCTTGAATTATCATGGTCAATACATCTCCTGCAACTGGAACATAGTCATTAGGCGACACCTCCTCAGGGTTAAATGTCAGAAAGCTGTGCTATGTGGCTTTGATCCACGCTTGTGCCCAGTGGTTTATTTGGGTTCTTTTCTATCTCTTCTGTACAAAACACTCTCAAAGCAAAGCATCATGAGCATTCTAACATAGGATGGATATAGGTGCTATACAAATCATCATCATCATTAACCCTTTCATTACTGCCGCCCGCTATAGCGGGCATGGGAAACGCCTCCTCTGCTTACGGCCTCCCGGTATAGCGGGACCGCAGCTTCTACTCCCCCGCGTACGGCTGCCCGCTAAAGCGGTTTGCGCTGAGAGTGGCTACCTAATTAGCGGCGACCTTGACAGCGCTAGAGTGGTACCGCCAGGCGCGTAGTGTTTGTTATTTCCGGCTCGGGGCCTGAGAAACAGGATGCGGAGTTTATATAAAAAAATTCCTTCCAGAACTTTGGTTGTGCTTGCAAAAATCAGTGGCGGAGAGAGAAGAAAGTGACCGTGACAGCGAAGAATTTAGTGATGATGAGTTTTGGGATAGAGAAGATTTTGGAGAGATGGATTTAGTTCAGTTGACAGAGGAAGAAAGGGCTAATTTTGTGCGACAAGACACTAACGACAACAACGATAATGATCGTGATGCCGACGACGAAAGTCCATGAGTTGGTAGCCGACTATCATCTACGGCGACCGTCCGTCGGCCGTCCCCGCTCTGCCGCTAGCAACAATGAGACTCACCTTGACCGAGTTGACCATTTACCTGTCAAAGGGGAGGGCCGTGACCACGGATGTGCTCTGTGCTACAAGCGACACACCCGCTACAGAGACGCAAACCCAGGGGTTAGATATGCAGACAACCCGTACAAGAGGTGCAAAACTGTTATCATGTGCCGGAAATGTGAAGTGTACCATATTTTGTACCTCACACAGGTACAACTGTAAAAACAGGGTGACAATGGTGACAGTGTGTGACAGTGTATAGCAGTGTTGTAATGTCATCTTCACCCTCCCAGTAACTGTACCTAGTGTATGTGTAAACATGGACAATCAAGGTGTATATAATAGTGGATCTTTTTCAGTTTTTGTATTTTGGACACCTGTGTGTGCATTGTGGACACTGCTATGTGACAGCAATAAACAGACAATGACACAGTCACAAGTTTGGATTATGAATTTCCAATACATCATTGTCACGGTAAGAGCATGCAAACACTTTTAGACCCGTTTTCATGCACGTTTGCTTGCTTCATAGGTGTGTGTTGTTAATGTACTGTCATTTTGTCACATATTTGCACCTGTGTGTCACCAAATCAACCACACGACCCTGACACATGACGTCAATGTGTAGCCCGTCCAAAGCCCGTCACACCAATATAGGGTTATGGATATCTGCAGTGGATGGGTACTCCGCTATCACCCTTTCCCGTACACTACTATATTTGGGTATTTTTTTAGTCTCTAAACTCAGTAAGCAGGGGTAATACAGAACTTTATAAAAGCAGTACTCAGTGGTATTCACGAACCAGAGAATTCAGTAATGAAAGGGTTAACTCACTTAGTCCCGGTGCTGTACAGCAGGAAATGGATCGACCATGATAATTCAAGGGTTGTGCCAGATAAGTTTGGCGCCATCGGGCGCCAAACTAATTTGGCATGACCCTTGAATTATCATGGTCAATACATCTCCTGCAACTGGAACATATTCATTAGGTGACACCTCCTTAGGGTCAATAATTATGATTATGAGTGAAGAAACAAAATCTTACTTGTGAAGGTAGTCATGCCTGTGAAGACAGGCCAGGCCACAGGCAGCATCAATTCCAAACTGCAGCAGTCTGTTCTTCTGGATCAATGTTGCCTTGTGCTGACGGTGACTGCGCAAATACTGCTTTAGACTACCCTGCACATTAAAACCGAACTGGCAAATATATGCTAGTACTTAGAGCCATGTGAACATATTGACATTATTGTGGAATTTTGACGTAATGCACAATAATAACCCATTGCATGTTGATAGCGTTTTTGTCACGATGATTCCTAAAGGAGTCATGGCGACACAAATCACTACCGACATGCAAAGGGATAGGCAAGTTATGCGAAAATTTTGTGACAATGTCAGCTTCTGAGGGAAGATGATGAATCTTTTATTTCAGGATAAAGCTATTAGGCAATATTAGCTATAATGCTTGTCTTACAAGCTGTCCTGTAAACAAAACAGAACACAACAGGAAAACAAATGCAGCATACAAAGTAAAAAATCAAGGGAAAAAATTCACGAACACAAAAGGTGAAAATTTGTTTTTTTAAATGATGAAAGAGATGACGATGATGAAACTTTTTTTTCAGGATAAAGTTTTAGGCATGCGAATGCCTCTCTTAAAAACTGTCCTGCTACTCTACACACATAAATATACATCAAGCAACACAGTAAAATGTTTAAAAAAACAAACAAACAAACATAGTGTCAAGAACATTCAAATGTACGAAAAGCATAAAAGGTGAAAAAAAAACAACATAATAACAGGGACATAAGCTGAAGGTCATCTTGTAATTAGAACATGTCGTGGTATTAGTTTAGGAGTAAAAAGCGATAAAGGTGAGCCTTAAAAATACTAAATTTAGAAATAGACTTAAGATGCTGGGGTAAATTATTCCATGCTTTTGCACCTGAAAAGGCCAGGCTAGTTTTATATATACAGTGGAGTCCAGTTAACACGAAATCGCTTTACATGAATTTCCGGTTAACATGAACCGATTTTGCATTCCCGGCCGACGGCCTTTTTATTCTGTATTAAAATTTCACTGATAACACGAAATTTCGCTTTACACGAAGCTTGTTTCGGTTCCCAACCAGGGCAATTTCACTATTATTCACCTGTTTAACACGAACACAGATTCAATTCACCGAAAACCAATTCATGTTTCGCTCTCGCGCTGTAGTACACGACAGATCAGAGCGAACTCTAGTCCGTGATTGGCTGAATAGCCTTCGGCTGTTGTAATCCGTCTTCTCATTGGCTAGCGTTTTTGAACTGTATTCATGTTGTTTGCATCATTCGTGTACCAACACAACCCTTTTACCGATGTGGGGTTGTACTTCAGCCTGTGTTGCTTTTACCTGATGGATTGTAACTTACTATGGATTTTACCTGATGTATTTTACATTAAATACGCGAGCTGAACACGTTTCCGTGTTTTCCTAGCGAGCTGAAGGTATGCATATAACGTACGATAATGTGCACTTTTAACCTCGTACTCATTCACGCACACAACACACTTTCTCCTTGAGGGCCGTGATCAATTTTGAGGCCATATTGGTTAACACGAAATACGTTTAACACGAAGTGATTTTCCGTGTCCCCAGAAATTCGTGTTAAGCGGACTCCACTGTATCTAGTCTTGTTCTTGGTAGATGGAGCGACCTGTTTCTTGTGTTCTATCTAATTATCTGAAAACAGAGTTTGCAAATGGAGTGGGGCTCTCTCGTGTAGAATTTGTACATTAATACACACCGATTAAATTCAAATTGTTTGTTTAATGCCAGCAATTTAAGAGATTTAATTTTTTTTGTCTGTGGGGGCGGATCCAAGAAGTATGAGTTTAACACCTCGACGATACCAAGAATTTACTTTTTTCATATTAACTTTGTTGCAACCGTCCCAGACAGTGGAACTGTAATTCCAGTGCGTTTTGATACGCGCGTGGAAGAAAAGTTTGCAAACCTCAGGATTAACTATGTAGTGTCGCCTCACCCCAGCCTTCGACACCAAAATCTGTAGCGTCGTTGACCGTATGCAATGTTTGTGTGACTGGTGAATGTGTATGTAAATGTTTGCTCGTGTCAGGATGCCAAGTTCACACACACAAGCACAGTCACTCGCACTCGATACTCAATAACTACAATAAGACATGTGAAACGAAGATTGCATTTCGTATAGACTATATTGCAGTACAGGCTAATAGTGATAAAGCGACAACAAATGCCCCGGCATGAGGCCGTTTGAGAAAAATATATTCTCTGCTGGTCACAATGTCCTCAGACTTTATTACAGTAGCGCAGCAAAGTACTAATATCTAAGTTGTGTCTCTAAAAAGAACGACAAAGTCCGAACAAAGGAGAATCTAGTAAAATAACTAAGTCGGAGAGGCCATTAGATAAAAGGAAGCCTGGGCAAAAATGACAAAGTCCAAAGTGCCCTTTATAAAAGAAAGTCTATAAAAGTAACTAAGTCAGAGAGGCCTTTGGTAAAAGAAGACCTGTACAAAAATGACTAAGTCCAAAGAGCCCTTTGTAAAAGGGAAGCCTCGGAAAACGACAGAGTCTGAGGCACCTGTTACGAAAGAAGAGCCCCAAAAATAACAGAGTCCAAAACACCCTTTGTAAAGGGAAGCCTCGGAAAAACGACAAAGTCCGAGACACCCGTTATCAAGGAAGACTCCAGAAAAATGGCAAAGTCCGAAGCGCCCTTTGTAAAAGAGAAACCTCGGAAAAACGGCAAAGTCCGAAGCGCCTGTTATAACGGATAACTATCTATCTAGAAAAAGGACAGAGTCTAAAATGTCCTTTGATAAAGGGAAGCCTCGGAAAAACGACATAGTCCGAGGCACCCGTTATAAAGAAAGACTCTAAAAAAATGGCAAAGTCCGAAGCGCCCTTTGTAAAAGGGAAACCTCGGAAAAATGGCAAAGTCCGAAGCGCCCGTTGTAAAGTAGAGCCGCCAGAAAAATGGCAAAGTCCCAGGACTCCAAAAAAACGACATAGTCCGGGATTCCCGTTCAAGGGAGGGCTCACTACTCACAAACCAGATAGGTGAGGCTAGCGCTGGCAGAATTGTACAACAAACCAAGGGGAATTACTATCTGGTTTGTGAGTATCTCAGTATAACTCGAGGCAAAAATTTGTATCGTTACATTGCTGTGTAATGTTCTGTGCATCTACTGTGGGAATATAGGGTATTTACTCGACCACATATAGTAATGCACCTTCGTGTTTGTGTATGTATGTTTCTCCTGCCTACTTCCTAAGTTCCGGAGAAAGACATGGGTTATATAAGAGACCTGATGCATCCTTTTAAGGGATGTAGATGATCGTCTTGTTATATACCTGCGTATTTCTCTGTGGGCTGGCGAATGGGTGCCTGATAGGCGGGGGCAGGGGATCTAACTGTTCGTCTGTCCAGCGCTGAGTAATTCCCCTTGGTTTGTTGTACAATTCTGCCAGCGCTAGCCTCACCTATCTGGTACACGAGTCCACAGAGCATACTAATGGCTGAAAGCCCCGTGTGTCCGTCTTTATTTGTGTGCGCCGACGTGTGTGTTGATCAGAGGTTGGCTTAGAGAGGAGGGAAATAGATCAGCATAATAAGCCTAAATCTCTGAATGCTCCTAAAAGAAAAATGCATGTGAGCTCCAAACATTACGGTGGACTTTGGGATGAAATCCTCATCTTGTGTTTTACTCACATAAGCAGCTGACTCCAGGACCAGTAACATGGGATTTATATCTGTGCACTGACCCAGGAGGCGCAGAATGTTGGCATGCTCCAGCTCCCTGAGACCAAAAAAAACAAACATTCTACATCATTATGTATAACTTGTCCAGTTTGTACAAAGTTATGTCCCTTAGTGAACTATGGCAATGATGACAACAACCATATCAGGTTCAGTGGTGTGTCCATACAGGCTAACACAATCACAATTTCTGATGAAACTCAAGTTGTCCTCCATCAGATAGCATGGCGTACTCAAGACTGCCACCATTCTGAGATGAATCTGCGTTCAAGCAAGGAAAACCTCATTCAATAACTGAACGATAATGAATTTTGCTAGCTCATACAAACCTGAATGGTGAGACTTCTTCCAAGAACATCTGCTGCTCGTCTTTAGCGGCATCATCTTTCATCATCTTCACCACCACTCTGCTTCGCGGGACTCCACTCACGATCTTCTCTGCGTCAGACTCAATCACCTATGCACAGAGACACACAATCTAATAATAGTATTAACCCCTTCAGTGCCAGTTGACACAGACTGTTTCTGAAATCTTCCTTAACCCATTACATCCTGAGACTGATTTTGTAAAATTTGCTTATTGTCCTACAAAGGCTACAGTACTGATTAGGATATAGATCAACTGTTTTAGTTGAAGGGTGGTGCCAGCAAAGCTTGGCGCTTTCACCACCCTTCAACTGTCAGTCAAATTTATTTCAGGCAATGGGTTATCAGGATGCAAAGGGTTCATGCAACACCAAAAAAGGCTAGCTGTCCTAGGAACATGTATTCAAAATGGTGTCAGCAAGAGGCATAGATCCTCATTAGCCCCCGCAACTGCGGGGGCTCATTAGGATCTATACCTCTTGCAGTTGGGTGATGCTCAGATTTTCTCGGCACTAAACGGGTTAATAACTATGGATATTTACTATTGCGTTTAACCTCTAATAAGCCCTAATCACTTAATAACTGAGGTAGGTAAGATGTGATATATCTGTCTGTCAATTCACTCACTTAGCCCTAGGGCCTAAAGTTCTAAAGGTGAAAGTTGACCTCAAAGGCTACATTACAGTTCAGGAGACAGACCACCCCATCTCCTGTTGTATTGTATCAGAACTAAAGGAGTTACAACCAATGAAACAAAAGACCATCAGGCCCACATTGGCTCCAGTTAACCCACGTATAGCCGTGCGCAGCCTGACTGTGGCTGGCATGAACCCGATGTCCTTTGTGTACTGAGAGGTTGACGAAGATGCTGACACTCCCTCAGTAATTACAAATATGTGGTGCCATGGTCACCTTCTGAGGGGCAGCCTTGCGAGAATTTTCCCGGCAATGGACAGCAGGGTAATTCCATGATAATTAGAGCAGGCAGACTTCTCTCCTTTGTTCTTGTACAGGGAGATGATGACTGCATCACGGAGATCCTTTGGTAGTGTTCCTTTCTCCCAGCAGCAGAGAAAGAGGTCGTGGAGCTTGTTGAGCAGTGCTGGGCCTCCATGTTTCCAGATCTCTGGCCGGATTTCGCCAATGCCTGATGCTTCGTAGAAACCCCTGTAGTCACCGTTGTCAGCACAAAGCTGGGTCCTCTGTGCGAGTCTGGACCACCACTCGTTCTGGAGCTCTCTAAGCTTGCGCTGGAGACTGCTGCAGATGAGGCAGAACCAGACTTCTTCACAGGGCAGGAAGGCTGGGCTAGGTGGGCCTGGTGGGCAGCTCTTTTTTTTTTTTTTGCTAGATGTTCCTGGATCTCTACATCATTTTCGTCAAACCAGTCTTTGTTCCTCTTTCTAACAAAGCCCAAGATTTCCACAGAAGATTTTACAATAGCAGTTTTCAGTTGTTCCCAGAGTGTTTCTGGGGAGGAGTCTGCTGGATCAACTGTGTCTTTGAGCATGCGCTGTAAATAGGTCTGAAGGGCAGCTTTCTTGTCGTCACGCTGAAGGCTGGCAACATGAAGCTTTTTCTTGGGGGGGCCCCCTTTCTTGGGTTTCAGCTTGAGGCGGAGCCTGAGTTTGCAGCGGACAAGGCGGTGGTCAGTGTGGCACTCTGCGCTGGGCATCATTCAGTCTGGTGAGGAGGACGTCACTGCGGTCACTCTGACGCCCTAGGACATAGTCGATAAGGTGCCAGTGCTTGGAGCGAGGATGCATCCAGTGTTGGTGATGACAAGTTGCTGCTCTGCACAGAACTCCAACAGTAGGCGGCCATTGTCATTGCAGTTCCCACGCCATGCTTGCCGAGGACTCCTTTCTAGGCTTCAGAGTCTTGGCCCACTCTGGTGTTGAAGTCACCAAGGATGATGACTTTGTCGTCTGCAGGGGTGCTCTGTAGGAGGCTGCGCAGGTCAGAGTAGAACTTGTCTTTTTCTGCAGGCTCTGCCAGGAGGTTTGGGGAGTACACACTCAGAAGGATGACATATTGCTAGTGTCTCAGTGGGAGGCGCATGGACATGATGCGGTCGGAGTGACCCGTTGGTAGGTTTTCCAGCTTAGTCGCAATGGGGGTCTTGACCATGAAGCCCACGCCTAAGAGCCTTTTTTCTGATGCAGGCCTGCCTGACCAGTAGAGGGTTATCCAGCGCCAAGTTCTTGGAGGCTGCCTTCCTCCGGGAGGCGTACTTCGCTGAGCGCGGCGATGTCGATGTTTAACCTCCGCAATTCATGTGCAATTTGTGACTTCTTGTTGTACAATTAGCTTTTGTTAAGCGAATAGAGCTTTAATTTCTGAGGTTAGGCGCTATACAAGTACTCATTATTATTATGATTATTAAAAGCACTTCAAAATCTGGAAATGCACAAATTAAGTTTTCCACTCTATAACAATGATCCATAACAAATGCTGCAATGTTTCATCTATTAACCTCTACTGAGGATATGCCTTTGCGCAAAAGATGCGTACCGGTAATGCATATTTTCTGCCGAGTGTCTTGTTGAGCAGCCAAGGGATTACACAAAAGATGTTTACCAACTTCAAGTCAACGTAGGACAAACTGATTTTATTTTCACATGAGATGAAGTGGTGGTTATCAGTATAAAAACTGTCACTCACGTTAGAAAGTCCCAACTGTGTAGCTTATATAAACTAACAATGCATACATGAATGCAGCAAGGCAAAACTATATCAATTTGAACAGTGAAATAAACTGGTTGTGTGAGTCATACCTTGCCGAACCATCCAGTGCCAAGTTCTTTCAGGTATACAATCTGACTGCGAGGAAACTGATGGTGCGCTGCAAAAAAACGGACAGGAAAATATGCATGAATGTGAAAAAAGTCAACAAGAACTTAAGATCACTGACATCTACGTCCATGTAAAACTGTATTTTACAAAAATAAAGGTAACTGAAATAACGATAACATAAAAATGTTGTTGAATAGCCGAACACCGACGTTTGTTAAGAAATCAGACATGGATCAAAATTACATGTTTGCGATTCCACAAAAACAGTGGATTACAAGCCCAGACAAACATGCAGAATAACATGTTTGTCTGGGATTTTAATCTTTTTCATCCTGATAGTGATACACCTATTGCTTGAAATACATTTGACTGAAAGTTCAAGGGTGGTACCAGAATAGCTCGACACCTGATGCCTACAAAAGTGGATCTATCTCCTAATCACTAAATCAGTAACATAGCCTTTGTAGGACAATAAGAAAATTTCACAAAATCAGCCTCAGAAGGTAATGGATTAATCCGCTCTTTTTGTACTTCTGATTTCCAGATGATGTCTAGTACATGTCAAATACCTATGCTGTTAGATAAATTTCACTGGTGCATGATTTATTAACCCATATCATACTGAGGCTAAAAGCTTCAAATTTGTACACTGCCATATGCAAGCTGCATTATTGTACTTACAGATAAGCATAGACCAATGGCTTTAGTTCAAGTGTAGTGCCACAATAGCTTGGCGCCTAGAGGCGCCAAGCTATTCTGGCACTACCCTTGAACTATTTTAGTCAAACTTATCTCACACACTGGTGAATTCCGAATGATAAGGGTTAAACAAAAGTTTCCCAAGCCCATTCCCTTAACCCTTTTGTTGTTGGTAGCACATTTTGTCAAGATGATTCCTGCAGGAATGACCAGGACAAAAAGTTCTGACAGCCAAGGGTTAATAATCACTTTTCATTTGCCAAAGCTAATCATGCATTTACACTCTACTCTTCAATTATCAAGGATGATACATGTCCTGCTCCCAATATATTTAACACATTGAACCCAAGTGAAAAAAATGAATTTTTTTCTAAAATGTATTTTTTGAAAAATACTTACCCGATGGCATTACTATGTGGAATACACTCTATAGCCTAACGATTTCAACCCAAAGTTGTGTCCTCTACACAACCAGGGAGGAGACACCGGGGATCCACGTACAGGAACCCGGGTGGCCTCCCCCTATCACCCTATCCTGGCATACGCAGGGCGACAGTTCACCAGTTTGCACACTTAGCCAATCACATAGTCAGGGAGGCAAGCGGGGCAGGTGGGAGGGCCGTCCGAGTAATGCCATCGGTAAGTATTTTTCCAAAAAATACATTTTAGAAAAAAAATTCATTTGTTTTTTCAAAATACATTACCGATGGCATTATTATGTGGAAGAATGGCAAAGAGGAGGTGGGTGCCGAAAACAACCCCCCCCCCGCCCCCCCCCCCCCCCCCCCCCCCGAAAGTAACACCCCCCACAGGCCCACTAAGGAGCACTCCCGACGATTTCAGCTAAGACGTACCTACGGCGCCAGCGGTGCGCGGAGGGAGTGCTGGGCCGCAGAGATGTCGCCCACCATGGCCAGGGAGTCACGCTGGCCGGACAGGTCTCGGAGGTAGAAGCGGGCGAAGGTGGAGTCTGTCCGCCAGCCTACCGCCGTAACAATGTCTTTAACCGAGCAGTTGCGGTCAAAGGCCACGCTGGTGGCCACTGCTCGGACTTCATGCGCCCGGATCTGCAGATGTCTATCCCCGTCAGGGGAGAGGTCCTGGTATGCCGACCGAATCACCCACCGCAGCCAGGACGAAACTGTCTGGGCCGATATATCCGGCCTGCCTGGAGCCAGCGGTAGGAAGAGGCGGGAACGCCTGAGCCGGCGCGGCTCTGAGCGACGCAGGTAAATCTTCAGTGCCCGGACAGGGTCCTGTTGACGTGCGGCGCGGGGTTGGTCCGTTCCTCTGAGCAGACGCACGGTCAGTATCTGGGGCGCGGTCGATGGAAGCCGGTTCTTTGCCAGAAAGGACGGGTCGGTGAGTAGCTGTGCCAAGCCATCTGCTCGCAACTGCAAGCACGAGTGCGTGAAGCTCGCTCACGCGGGAAGCCATGGCAAGGGCCAGGAGGAAAACCGTTTTCCGGGTTAGGTCGGCGAACCGTGCCAAGGGCAGGGGTTTGAAGTGGTCCGTATTTAGCCACGTCAGTACCCAGGTGAGGTCCTACCGAGGTACGAGAGAATGGTAGACCGGTCGTCGGAGGTCAAAATGAGCCAACAGGTCCGTAAGGTCTTTGCAAGTACCCGGATCCGGGAGGCCGAGGTGGCGGTAAGTGTCTGCGATCATGGAGCGATACCCCTTGATGGTGATGGGAGCTAGGCCTTGATCTTTGAAGAGCCAGAGGAAAAAAATTTGCCAGTTGGGGGGTCGTTAGATTCGTGGCTGGGAGCCGGTGGGCGGAGCACGACTGGAAGACCCTCCACTTGCCTTCGTACACATTTCTGGTGGACAGTCTGTGGGCTCCTGCAATCGCCGCCACTGCCGCATCCGAGAAACCTCTAGCGGCGAGGGCTTGCCGGACAACCTCCAGGCGTGAAGGAGGAGTTATTTGGGTTTAACGCCGAGCAGGCAGCTAAGGCCATCTCACGGCGGGAAGGGTAAAAATCTGGTCAGCCACACTAAAAGATAGGTCTTAAGACATGATGTAAATATACCTTAAAAATATGTCAGGCTAAAATGTCGCACAAGTCTTTAAAGAAAACGTCGAAAGACTCTCAAAAAGGTCAAAATAATAGAAACATCATAATCTATAAACGCTCAAATCTTATTAAAAATATGGCACTCCCTCAGAAAACTGAAGATCTTGTCCGGGGGCACATCCCGGAACAAAACCTTCAAGGAGTCTGCCGTGAAATGTTTATACCTTGTGTCGATTAGATCAGCACAAGACAACAAAAAGTGTTGAACAGAGTACTGCTCGTCGCAGGCATAACACCATGGATGCTCCTCCTGTTGAAGTAAATAAGAGTGCGTAACATACGTGTGGCCGATGTGGAGCCGAGCCAGGACAGTCTCCTCACGGCGGCTGTCGCTGTCAGGTAGACTGTCAGACAACTTAGGAAGGGCTTCATGCAGCTTGTTAGCTTCCTCTTTGTCCCACTCGGACTGCCACTCACGGGCTATTTTCGCACTAGCCACATGTCTAAAATCACTATAAACAGTCTGTGTGTCAGGGACAGGGTCATGGCGGGCATCGTTGGCAGCAGAATCTGCGATCCTGTTGCCTTCGATGCCCACATGCCCTGGCACCCAAATAAAAATGATGTCATAATATTCCTTCATCAAGTCCGCGTGGACACAACACACCAAAGTCCGGATTTTCAACTCCAATGTAAAAGCGGTTCTCCTATATGGAGCAGAGACTTGGAGATTGACAAAAACCACAGTCAACAGAGTACAGACCTTCATGAACAGTTGCCTTAGAAGAATTTTGAAAATCCACTGGCCAGAGAAGATCAGCAACGTCAGACTCTGGGAGAGAACAGAGCAGATAACAGCAGAGAATGAAATTGGGCGAAGAAGATGGGGATGGATCGGTCACAGTCTGAGAAAGCCAGCTTCCAGTATCACTAGGCAGGCATTGTCATGGAACCCCCAGGGAAAGAGGAAAAGAGGTAGGCCGATAAACTCCTGGCGTCGAGACCTCCAAGCAGACATCAAGAGACTGGGAACCACCTGGAGTAGAATCGAAGGAGAAGCACAGGACAGGAGTTGCTGGAGGTCTCTCGTCGACGGCCTATACCCGGGTAGGGGTGACAGGCATAAGTAAGTAAGTAAGTCCGCGTGGAGCTCTCTGATCTGCACCAGCAGTGGGTGGTCATTTCCCATGCCCTGAAGGGCCTGCAGGGCAGAAAGAGTCAGACAGAATCAGGAAGTTTCTTTCTCTAGATCGATAAGCATGCCTGAGTGCCAGCAGAACCGCCTGCAGTTCCGCACTAAATACAGATGAGTGGTCTGGGAGGCGGTGCTTAAATGGGCATCTAGGATGGCGAGAGGACACTGCGGCCACAGCCACTCTCCCATCCTCAGACTTTGACCCATCGGTATAGATACGACAATAGCCAGGAAAAATTGAAAGCAGTTCATTGAGGCTCTGTTGGTATATGGCTGGTGGAGTAGAGTCTTTCTTGTGGGCAGTCAAGTCCAGCAAGATCTCAGGAACTGGTAAGAGCCAAGGTGGAGTGATGTGTTGCAGGGATTCCGAAACTCTGTCCAGGTCCAATCCGGCCGCCTGCAGATGAGATCGGACACGGAAAGAAAGTGGACGGACAGCTCCCGGATGGGTATCGTAAATCTCTGCAAACGATGGTTTAAAAACACAATCATAGGCAGGATTGTCTGGATGGGCCTTCAGTTTCAGAACGTAGCTGAGCATGAGGCGGATGCGGCGAAGCTTGAGAGAAGGCTCCCCTGCCTCGGCATACAGACTAGGAACTGGAGACGTCCTGAAGGCCCCAAGACATATCCGCAGACCCTGATGGTGAATTGTGTTCAGACGCTGTAGCACAGACTTGGAAGCTGAGCCATACACCACAGAGCCGTAATCCAGTTTGGACCGAACAAGGGCCCGGTACAGACGAAGTAAGACAGTACGGTCCGCACCCTAGTCAGTACGACCGACGACACGAAGAATGTCAAGAGCCTTCTGACAAGAGGTTCTAAGGTAATTAATATGGTTGCGGAAGGTAAGTCTTTTGTCAAAAATGACCCCCAGAAAGTTTGCCTCCCCGGCCACCTTAATTGGCACTCCAGCAATGCTCAGGCTAGGTTCTGGAAAAAATTTCGTCTGGTTAGTAAAATGCACACAGACAGTCTTGGAGGGCGAGAACTTGAATCCATTGAGAGACACCCACCGCTGGATGCGATCAACGGACAGCTGCAAGCGCCTCTCAAGGGACACAAGGCCTCGACCACGTGCACACAAAGCAAAGTCGTCAACAAACAAAGAGCATTCAGAATCATCCTTGACGGCCTTTACAATGTTATTAATTTTAACACTAAATAAAACAGGAGATAGAATGCTGCCCTGCGGGACACCCAACTCCTGTTCAAAGGAGTCAGAGAGGGTGGAGCCCACACGGACATGGAACGACCGGTTAGTCAGAAACTTGTGAATAAAAACGGGCAGGTGCCCTTTAAAACCCATGTCCAACAAGTCAGACATTATGCCATGCTTCCAGGTAGTGTCATATGCCTTCTCAAGATCGAAGAAAATTGCATAGACATGCTGCTTGTTGACAAAAGCATCTAGAATAAATAATTCAAAGCGGACTAAATGGTCAGTTGTACTACGGAAGCGCCGGAAACCGCACTGGAGGTCTGTGAGGAGACCCTGTGACTCAAGATGCCACACCAGGCGGGCGTTGACCAGGCGCTCCATAGTTTTACATAAACTTGATGTCAAAGCGATAGGCCGGTAGTTGCCCGGGTCGGAAGGATCCTTACCCGGCTTGGGGATCGGTACAACCACAGCCTGGCGCCAAGACGGCGGAAAATGACCAGTTCTCCAGATATGGTTAAAGGCCTTGAGAAGTACAAGGAGTGACCTCTCAGGCAGATGCGTTAGGAATTGATAGTGGACGGTATCTAGGCCAGCAGCAGAGTCATTACATTTCTGCAAGGCTTGCTGCAATTCTGATAATGTAAATGGGACATTATAGTCTTCTGAGTTATCAGACTTAAAATCACAAATACGAGACTCTCGCTTCTCCTTCTCTCTCTGGAAGAAAGGTGAATAATGCTCTGTTGAAGAATTATGGGCAATGGTGGAGGCAAGCAAATTGGCCACAGCTTTTTTATCTGTAACCAAGCTGTCACCATCTCTAAGATGGCCAACAGAAGCCGAGCCACCCCTGCCCCTAAGATTGATTGTACATTGCTTAACGTCCCGACAGCAACAAGGCTTTCTCAGGACGTGCCTGCACTGCTTGTGAAAAAAAAAAAGCTAAACAGAAAATTGAATGTATGTCGCCAGCCGGTCAAATACGTTAAATAAACCTACAACATGGGGCCTAAATAAGGCTAAGACCATTTAGCAACACACATCCAATATCAAGAGCTACAGGCAGTGCAGACAGTAGGGAGAGTTTTAAAAAGGCAAATACAGGTGAATGGACAAAGGGTAGACAGAAACACATGCCCCAGAATAGAGAGAAAAACCCACCCTGTGGGGCTGACCAGGGTGACCCTGAGAACTAAAAAATACCTAACCCCACCCAAGTCCCCCAGGGCAGACCCGGGTGGGGTCCCTGCCCCTAAGTCTCCTAACAGCCTTCCATACTTTCTGGGACGGAGTCCGAGAAGTTAAAGATGAGACGAAGCGTCTCCAGGAAGCACGGCGTTCACGTTTAAAAATGTAACGAGCTTTCGCCCTCTGTCTTTTAAATGTTAAAATATTCACTTGCGACGGATTACGGAAAGCACGTCGCTGAGCAGATTTGCGCGCTATTTGGGCCTTGCGGCACTCTTCGTTGAACCATGGTACTCTCGGCTTCCGAGGGACTGATGCGGAAGTTTTAGGGATGGTTTCACCCGCTACGTCCAACAAAATAGTAGTAAAAGAAGAAATAGGTTCTTCAGATGACATGACCACCTCCTCTGTAATACGAGACTGACAGAGGGAGGCGAACACAGGCCAGTTAGCTTTCTTGAGATTCCAGCGCCCCACCGGCGGATCCTCCCCACAGCTGACCGATGACAGGACTACTGGGAAGTGGTCACTACCACACAGGTCATCGTGAACCTTCCAGTCAAAGTCCAGCATGAGAGAAGGATCACACACAGTGAGGTCTAGAACAGAACTAGATCCTGAACCTGGGTTAGAGTATGTAGGTGAACCATCGTTAAAGACACACAGGTTAAGTTGAGAAAAAACATCTTCTAACATCTGACCTCTGCCATCATAGTGGTCACTACCCCAAAGGTGAGCGTGACCGTTAAAATCCCCCATGAGAATAAAGGGAGGGGGCAGTTGATCAACTAAATTAAAAAAATCATTACTACAGACCCGCAGGGATGGTGGCAGGTAAATACTGCATATGGTTATGGTCTTCTTCAAGGTAACCCGAGCTGCGACAGCCTGAAGACAGGTGTCGATGCTAACGGGGCTACATAAAATTTGGCTACTAATGAGAAGAGCCACTCCACCCGAGCGCCTCTCCGAATCAGAGCCTTTATGTATAACGTTAAAACCATTAAAGGACACAGGGTCAGAAGTCTTCAGGTAAGTCTCCTGAAGAGATATTACTGAGGGGTTATAGCACTTGACTAAAAGACGTAATTCCTCAAAGTTAGCTTGAAAACCACGACAATTCCACTGAAGCAGAGAGTCCATGATTATGTCTTATCTGGGGGTGTGGAGTTTTTCCCCCCTTTTTCCTTTGTCTTGGAAGGAGTTGGAGAAACAGAGGGGGGCCAGCTCCCAGGCCTCCTCTGGTTCTTAGGAGATGAAGGGGGTGGAGCTGCCACAGCATCGGCAACTTCCACTCCCTCCATCTGCTCCTCCAATGCTGCATATTTGTTTTGAAGGGGGACATCAGTGTTCCCCTTCTGGGCCCGTGCGCACGGCGGTCCCATAGATTTCTTAGATTTCTGGTCCTGTGCAGCGGTCCTGCCGCTAGAGTTAGCGGCCTTAGAAGGCTGACCAGAGCCAGAAACCTTTGACATTGACAAACTAGCAGGTTTGGGTGGGGGCTGAGGCTTAGGGGCAGCAGAAGGCCCTCTGCGTTCCCTGGCTCCTCGTCACCACCGGGTCTCCAAGCACGGCAAACACTTGGGATCCAAAGGACCAAAAGCTCATGAGTATTTTTAAGGACCAATCCAACAAGGGCTAGCACAGCTCCTTAAAAACTGGACCAGTAAAAAAGACTGAACAACATATCTGCTGACATCAAGTCCTAATCATGGCACCCGTCTGCTAGCCCACTCAGTCAGAGACTGAGGGGACTACCCACCCACGCCACGTGGAGGCCGGTGCCCAGGCGTGAAGGAGGAGGCGCTCCAGGCACGGGTGGAAGAGAGCCTGGCGGGGCTGCTTGAGCATCGTGGGCGGAGAGGGGAGCTCCAGGGGCGGATCCGTTGCTAGAGCGAGCAGGTCCGTGGTCCAGCTCTTTGTCCAACTGAAGGGGGCCACCAGGAAGAGAATCGCTGAGCATCCCAGGAGCTTCCACAGGATCTTCGGCACCAGCACCGACGGAGGGTAAGCATAAGCGATCAGACCGTCCCAGGGAATGGAGAGTGCGTCCACCGCCCAAGCGAGGGGGTCCGGGACTGGGGAGACGTAAACCGGAAGCTGGTTGTTCCATCTGGTGGCAAACAGGTCGACCAGTGGCGTCTCCCACCGTGAGCAGATTAGTCGAAAGATGTCTGGGCGCAGGGTCCACTCGGTGTGGAGAAGCTGTCCGCGGCGTGACAGAGCGTCTGCCATCACGTTCAGGTGGCCTGGGATGTGACAGGCCCGAAGGGCAATGCCCCGATCCCTGCACCAGAGGAGTAGATGGTAAAGGAGAATGCACAGGGAGGGCGAGCGAGTGCCACCCTGGTTCTGGATATAGGCCACCACCGTCGAGTTGTCCGACAGAACGAGGACCTCCTGATTAGTCAGAGTCTCCTGCCAGGTGTCGAGGGCCATCCCAATCGCCTTCAACTCCAGCCAGTTGATGTGTTTGTCCGCGAAGGTCCGAGGCCAAAGGCCCGAGGCCGAGACAAAGTCCGGTAACAGATGAGCCCCCAACCGGAAAGGCTCACGTCGGTGCAGAGTGACCAAGGGGGCGAAGGGGTGTGCAGGGGCACGCCCGTCGCCAGCCACGCTAGATCCGCCCACCTCTGCAAGTGGGGGAGGACCAGCGGGGTAACCGGAACCGAAACCGCCAAGACGCCAGTCGAAGGGCGCCAGTGAAGGAGGAGGTGTAGTTGCAGAGGTCGAGAATAGAGCCTGCCGAGGGGCAACAAGTCCGCTGCGGAGCTGAATAGACCCAGGAGCTGAAGCCAAACCCTGGCCACGAAGGAGACCCCGTGCACCATCTGAAGAGCGAGGTCGGCGATCTTCTGCCACCGAGCCAAAGGTAGGCGGACCAGGTTGAGGTCGGTCAGGAATTCCATCCCTAAGTGCAGGAATCGGCGCGAGGGGGTGAGGTCCGACTTGCCCGGGTTGACCAAGAAACCGAGGGTCGAGGCGATCATGTTGCGCAGTAGCAAATCGTCCAAATAGTTGGAGGCCGGACTCAGCGAACGCTGGCGGATGTTGGCCATCACCGCGTCGAGGAGCCTCGTGAAAACCCATGGACTTATGTTGAGGCCAAAGGGAAGGGCTCTGAACTGGTATACGATCCCGTCGAAAGCGAAATGAAGATAACGGCGAGAGGACGGGTGAAGATAAGCGATAAGGCACATGAAGATAAGCGTCGGAAAGATCGAGACTGACAGCGAAGTCCATCGGCCGGACGGCCGCTCGGAGAGTCCTGGCTGTCTCCATCCGAAAGTGGGGCGCCGAAATGTACTTGTTTAGCGCCGAAAGGTCGATGACCGGACGCCACTTGCCCCCTGGCTTGGGACGACAAACAGATGGCTGTAGAATGCCGGCATATCTTGACGGGAGACCACTGCCGTCGCCGCTTTGCTGAGCAAGGCTAAAACTTCTCCGCGCAGAGCTTCTTCCTTGAGCCGATCGCTTGGAGCTTGGGTCCACACGGGGGACCTGCGCAAAGGTGGAGGGGACTGGAAAGGCAGCTGCAGGCCTGCGGAAACGGTCGAGATGATCCATGGGTCGTCCGGGAACAGCGCACTCCACTGGTCGCTGTACAGTGCCAGCCACCCACCAACTGGCGACCCCAGAGCGGTCAGCAGGGGCAGAGCGTAGGGCAAGTCATCGGGCCCGACCGCGCCCCGACTTACGGGCGCCGCGGGACCAGGAGGGGCGGGAGGCGGGGAAGGATTGCGGGGCTTGACGGGGACGAGCTCTACCGCAGGCACCGCCAACTGGGAGGGAAGAGGGTCTGGGCAACCGCAGGGCACGACCCCCGGCCGAGCGGTTAGCGCGAAATCGAGACGACGAGGTGGTAGAGGTCGGACGGGGCCACAGGTCCTTAGAGGCATCCTTGACGTTCTGCCAAGTTTCTCTAAACAGTTGCAAACCTCCGAGTGGAGCCTGGCGGAGCTGAGTCTTCACCGACTTGGGGAGATCTGAACAGAGACGCAGCAGATTGTCCCGCCGCCAGAGGTCACAATTGGCAGCCGCCACCATAGCATTAGTCGAGGAATGGTAGGCGGCCCGGTTAGCCGCAATCAGGATGGATTGGACGTCGCGAAGCGGGGAGGAGGACTCCAGGTCCCAAGTGTCTTCCAGACAGCACAGAACAGCCTGTGTCGCTAACTCCAGGAAGCCGGAACAAGCCAGGGAGTTTCGTACCAAGGAAGCGATCCTGTCTAGTGGGCGAGGCCAAGAGTTCAAGACAATCCTGCGACCGCCCGCCTGGTTGATGGCAGCTGCGTCCACTGTAGGCAGAGGGATGGCGAAAGCTTGGGAGTGCCCAGCGTACCAGGCCTGACGGAAACTCATGTTGATACCCGCTGGCCATCGAGAATCGGAGAATAAAGCGTTGTCGCCGAATGAGTCTTGACGAAGCTGTGAAGAGAACGCGTCTGCTAGATCCCGGAAGCCGGATGGCTGAGGAAGAGACTTGCGGCACTTAGAAGGCCTAAGCGTGTCCACCATGGTCGAAGCTTGTCTCTTTGCGGGGGGCGAAGGCGGACAGAAGTCAGGCGGAAGTATGGAGTAGATTAGACAGGAAGCCTCTCCCAGGGACCGGAGCGTGTCGATCGGAGGGACGTCTTCACCAGAAGCGGAGACCTGCGAACCATCAGGGGCGGGGAGTCGTAAGGCGAATCCCACGAAAGGGCTATGCCGAGTCTGCTGGATGTAAACTGAGAACATCAGGATCTACGTCTACAGCCCGTCTATTACGTGAAACCACATGCAGGGACGACCGGCTGCGAGAGAGCCAGTCTGCCGAAGGCGAATGGTCACGGCGCGAGGGAGGAACCAGAGCAGCCGCCCGCGAGGCCTGAAGGGAAGGGCGTCGTGGGGAAGACGAGGGGCTGTCCGAATCCTCTATGCCGCGCCGCCGGGTAGTGGATCGCGGGAGCCTAGAACCCAGCCTGGAAGGCAAGAGGGGAGGAAGCGACCCGACGAATCCGCTCCTGCGAGGAAAAAGGAAAAGTCCGCCCGGGCCCGCTTATAAAGTTCCTGGCGGGGCGGGGACACGGAGCGAGGAGGGAGCATTAGTGGGGCACGCGACCCCTGCTCCGAAAAAACAGAGCGAGGGGGGCGTGAGCCTAAGTCTCGCCCAGCCCGCCTGGTATGCACGGGGCGGGGGGAGGGGGGGGGGGGGGGACGCCCATGTAGCTCGCCGGGTCCGCTCAGAAAAATCAGAGCGGGGCGGCGGCCCATGCCTAGCGCTCGGATCCCGCTGAGAAGATCCGGAGCATGAGGGAGAGTCTCTCCGTTTACTCTTTTTTACCCTCTTTTTGTGTTTGCGCTCGTCGCGCCGAGCCTGCTCGGAAGAAAGGGAGCGGGGCGGCGTGGAAGAACGCTCGGCTCGCCTGGCCCGCCCAGATAAGGCAGAGCGGGGAGGGGGGGGGGGGGGGCAAACTCAAATTGCTCAAGCCACGCTCAGAAGAAACGGAGTGTGGGGAGCGTGACTCTAATACTCGCCTGCTCCGCTCAGAAGACTCGGAGCGGGGGGGATCCTCACGCCAATCAGCACAGACGACACAGGTCCTATCTGAAGAGTATCCTGAGCAAGGGAGGCAGGCGTCGTGAGCGTCGGAGGGCCACTGAAACTCCCCACACCAAAGGCAAGACTTCAAAGAAGCTGTCCTAGCGTCCGCTGCCCAAAGCACGCAGGTAAAAGTTCACCCAAGCGCCGAAAAGTTCACTTCACACGAGGCACAAAGTCACGAGGGAGTCAAAGTTACTAGCAGCGTCCACGAAAGTGCACAGAGTCCAAACCGTAAGGCGCTAAGAGCATAAGCTCTAAAGTCAGACTGTCACGGTCCCAATGGAAGGATCACGAAGCGCCGAACTCAATCCCTTAGGCAGTCACGAGGTAGAGACACAGTTACTAGCTGCGGCAAAAAAAAAGGCCACCTCCCGGCAAACCGGTCGGCCCGAAGTCCAAGATGAATTCACTGAACACAATTCAGGATACTGTAAAACGCAAGCAGAGCCCTAGTCCACTCGGCAAAGCCAGGCTATTTATCTTTGCACTGAAGTTTTTTTAACGAAGAATAAAGACACCGGTCGAAACACAGAAACAAGGCCAAAGCCAAGTAAAGTTCGTCACACGGAGCAAGGCTAACACCCGACCGTACAGGTCGAGCTAAGAGTGCAAACTGGTGAACTGTCGCCCTGTGCATGCCGGGATAGGGTGATAGGGGGAGGCCACCCGGGCTCCTGTACGTGGATCCCCGGTGTCTCCTCCCCGGTTGTGTAGAGGACACAACTTTGGGCTGAAATCGTTAGGCTATAGAGTGTATTCCACATAGTAATGCCATCGGTAATGTATTTTGAAAAAACAAATTACCAATTAGAAGTTGTCCTCTTACATTACACTTCTGGAAACTAAATTGACCATGAAAGTTCAAGGTAGAGCCAGATTGTTTTAGCACCTCTAGACAGCTATTCTGGCACCACCCTTAAACTATCATATTTGATCCATATCTTTTTGTGGCATGTCAGAGCTAGATGGGTTAACTCATTTAGCCCCAAGGCCATATTTCCTAACTTTTGGAGGTGTCACCTACCAACTCTGTATCAGTTTCAGGAGATGGATTGACCAAGCATGATTCAAGGGTAGTGCCAGATTAGCTTGACTCCTGATGATGCCAATCTAATCTGGCACCATCCTTAAATTATCATGGTTGATCTATCTCCTGCTGTAGTGTAATTTTTGTTTTAACAGATTCATACCGATCAATTTCAGAGCAGAATCTGATCGGGTCTTTTCAACTGCAGGAGAAATGCGAGGTCGCAGAACAGAAGGTGCTAGCTTGGTCTTGGAGGGAATGTCTGGCAGTGGTTCAATAGTGACAGAAGTAGAATGGGAGAGGTCATCATCTGTCTCTGATATTTCCAGTGTAAACGTTGTGTTGACATGACCAGCCCGGTTGGGTGCATTGGTGCTACTGTTGAAATTCTATTTTAAAAACAAAATCAAAGAAGAGAAGCATGTGCGAATACTGTTTCCTGATTCCACAATTGCATGAAACTGATAGATACCTTGCAGAATCTGTTGTAGCCCTGTCAAGGAACTCTATGGTGCTACACTCTACTGGTATTGCCTAAAGCATGCATGTTAACCCTTTTTGCCTCAAGGTCCCATTTCTCAAATTTTGGAGATGTTGCCTAATGACTATGTACCAGTTGCAGGAGATGGATTGACCATGATAATTCAAGGGTAGTGCCAGATTAGTGTGGCGCCTAAAGGCACCAAGCTAATCTGGCACTAGCCTTGAATTATCATGGTCAATCAATCTCCTGCTGTAGGGATTCGGGGCTAAATGGGTTAACAGTCATTAGACAGCTGAAGCAGCTAAGTCAGAAAACAACTGCCAAGTTGAAAACAAGACATGTTTTCAAAACATACTACTGAAAATAAAGTCATGTAATTACTTAATGTGGTGAACTAGGAGTTGAGGCACAAACGTTTTTTAGATTTTCCATGAAAGTCAAAATAATTCAATAGTATGTACAGTGTCTTAGGTAGTGTGTATGTTTCATTTAGTGTGTATATTTCACTTAGTGAGTGTGTGTGTAGGTGTGTGTGCTTAGTAAATGCCAAATGCTCACTGAGAAGCCTGCTTTCTTCTTGAAGCACTGCATGCAGGCCAATAGAGCAAACACCAAGCCGAGGGGCACAGCCACATAGGCAGCCAGCACAGACAGCTGACTGTCAATGGCCATGACTGTTGGCAGACTGACGAATGCTTCTTAACTCATTATCTGGATTGAAACACAAAAAAGCAACTGAAGATGTAAACACATTTAGTGTCGTCCCACTATATGTTTTAACTTGTACCAGTATGTGTTCAACATTTTAACATAAAATTTTAATTACAGCAACTTAATTATATCTCATGTGTCTTTATAATAAATAAATTACATGTGCATTGTGTCTATAATGATGCCCCGATGGTTACATTCTGAGCCATTGTTACATACTGTCTGAAAATGAGAAGCTGAATGTATAAATTACTATTAAAGGCAGACTGACGAATGCTTCTTAACTCTTTATCTGGATTGAAACACAAAAAAAGCAACTGAAGCTGTAAACAAATTTAGTGTTGTCCCACTATATGTTTTAACTTGTACCAGTATGTGTTCAACATTTTAACATAAAATTTTAATTACAGCAACTTAATTATATCTCATGTGTCTTTATAATAAATAAATTACATGTGCATTGTGTCTATAATGATGTCCCGATGGTTACATTCTGAGCCATCGTTACGTACTGTCTCAGAATGTATAAATTACTATTAAAGGCCCACTACCACCATAACTGTTCAAAGATACACTTCTGTAACAAACAGTTATGAAACGCTACACACAGGTCTAGTTATGGTTCATTTGGACACAGGAGAATCCAAAGAAGTACCCAACGGAGAAAGAAACACGCTTAGAAAAGACGGGTACAACACAATTTATTAATATTTCGGGTAAATACCCTTTGTCAAAATAGACAAACAAACAAACAGAGAGATTAGCCGCTACTTATCTTCATTGGCAGAAAGAATGTGGCAACTGAAGGAGGTGACGTAAAAGAAAGAAAAGGAAGAACAAAAGTGCGGAAAAAGTAAAAATGGCGTCAACAAAAAATCGTAAGAGAGAGACTCGGAAAGAACCTGAACACGAGAGACAAGAGTGTGTGCAAGCATATGCAGGAGCGAGCGAAAGAAAAGGCGTGTAGATGAGGCCAGAGAAAGAGAGAGAGAGAGAGAGAGAGAATCCAGTTCAGCACACGTCATCTTAATATCAAGTAACCTGACAATGACCCCAGTCCTTTCTATAAATACAGTGCTATCAGTACAAGAAACAGCTAAAAATAGTTTGAAACACTAACAGCTGCACAGAATAAATAAGTGCCATTACGCATGTGCTGTGGCTGCCTGTCCAAATTGCTGTTAAAGTTCATTAGGTGTGTCGACAAGACATAACAAACGCAAAAGGTGCAGAAACGTGTCTTCGGATTTATGCATAATGGTACTTTAATCCATATCATACTGAGGCTAAAAGCTTCAAATTTGTACACTGCCATATCTATATATATTATGCAAGCTGCATTAGAGTACTTACAAGGATATAGACCAATGGTTTTAGTACAAGGGTAGTGCCAGAATAGCTTGGCCACCTCTAGGCGCCAAGCTATTTTGGCACTACCCTTGAACTATTTTAGTCAAAGTTATTTCACACACTGGTGTATTCCGAATGATAAGGGTTAAAAGAATCAGGAATCAGATATATATATACCACCCCTTTTGAAACGGCCTTCGGATCTTTTACTGGTACACACCTTGTTAGTGCGCAAACTACATGAGAAAAGCGCTGATCGCGCTGACCTCAATGGGAATTCGGCCTGAATTCCTCTGCACACACCTACCGTCCTCTCGATTCGTGTGCGTTCAAGCGTGAAGCAGGTAAAGGCGTCTTTTTTGCTGAAAGCGAAAGCACTTGTTATCTGAACCGGAATTGACACACCGGCATGCGATGATAAAAGTCAGTTTTCATCCGGCATGCGCAACTTAAATCGCACATCTTAAATCGCACATAGGGGCGGAATACTGCATGTACAATTACAACACTGCTTGTAAGAAGAAACTCTTTGAGTAAAAGGAGAAATTTTGTACCCACATGCTTCTGAAGCCGATAAGGAGGCGTGTCTCTCACAATCATGACATCTTTCGTTGAAAGGCCAGTCAAGAGATCGATCGCAGTCGTGGTTTTAACAATAAAACGTTCGCTCGTTTCACCAGTAATGTTTCAATGGCCGTATACACATTTCACACACACAAAAATATACAGTTGTTGTTGTCCGGTGAGAGGCAATGTCGCATCCGTCATTTCTTCGCTGATCTCGTCTGCCGAGATCTTCCGCGATTTACATTGTTATCAAGGGTGGCGATCAACTCGCCCATATGTCATCTCGACCAGTTAACTCGCCCAAAGTAGCAGTTAACTATCCTGAGCCCAGAGTTAAATAACTCGCCGAAAGATAGAGTCAACTTGCCTATGCAGTTTTAACCTACTCTCACATGTGTACGCGTTGTGCTTGTGTGTTTGTGCTTGTGTGTGTGCTTGTTGTGTCACGTTTTCCAACTGTCGATCAGTAGCTGGTCCTCATTTCATTACAGCAATTAAGTTTACTTCAGATAGGTTGCAAACCACCCAGTGTTTCACACATGGTCATACAGCACAGCCATTTAGGATATTTGATATTTTAGCTATTTACCGCAAAGTCCTCCGAGCCTTTTATTGTATTTTGTGGCAAGTAGATCTTTGAGCGGTTTACCACAAAGTCCCCTAACCCTTTTTCATATTATCGTAAGTAGATGCTGAGCTATGTCTGCAATGTCTCCAAAACCTTTTTTGGTATTTTGTGGTAAGTAAATGTTTAATCTATTTACTGCAGTCCCTTAAGCTGTATTTGATATTTTGCGGTAAGTAGACCTGCACTGCAGTGTTTCCTTTTTTTCCTGGTATTTTGTGGTAAGTAGGCGTTTCATCTCGTTACTGCAAAGTCCCCCGAGCCTTACTTGGGCAAGTATTTTGTGGTACGTAGACGTTTCATCTGCTTATCACAGTCACAGTCTTTTAGGTATTTTGCATAAGTATACATTTAATCTATTTACTACAAAGTCATCTATCTTTTATTTGGGCATTTTGATGTAAGTAGACATTCATCTATTTACCGCAATGTCCCCTAAACCTTATTTGGGTATTTTGCAGCAAGTAGATGTTTCATCAATTTACTGCAAAGTTTGGGTTTTTTTTGGCATCCTGTCTCGGAAGACAATGGAGTATATGCGCTTGCTGGGTCAGTCACTGGAGTGACCTCTCCAGGGCGCAAGCCTGGGCGAAGTGTATGGAGATCCTGGGGTGCCCAGTCGTCAAGATCCCCCTCTCGGCCTCGCTGATGTATCCAAAGGAATGCAAAGCAGTACGTTTGGCACCAGTTTGGCTGCAGGAGCTGCCAGAACAGTGTGTGAATACAGGCAGCTGTCTGCCTTCGGGGCTCCACTCCTGATTTGAAGGGTTTACTCCCCCACATTTGGCCGTTGGATCCAACCTGATCTCCTCCGTCCTCTAGCCGTTGGCTGTCAGAAACAGCTCATCCGCCTAGTGGTGCAATGTGAACACCACCCCCTCACGTGGTTTAGCCCACCAGCTGAGGTGGTTTGCCAGGGTGTGGCGCTTGGAGCCAGCACGTGAGAGATTAAGGAGATGGATGAGGACCAGTGATGCCCGTCCGTCCTATGTAGGACGCAGCTGCCGAACAGCAAAGGTGCTACCTCTATCCAGAGCCCCCTACACCCTACTGCAAAGTACCATGAAGTTTACTTGGGTATTTTGCAGTAAGGAGACATTTTATCTATTTACCTCAAAGTCTGAGCCTTACTTGGGTATGTTGAAAGTGGACATTTCAACTATTTACCACAAAGTCCTATAAGCCTTATTTGGTATTTTTGGGTACGTTAACGGTTCAACTATTTACCGCAATGTTCCCCAAATTCCCCATCTGCTTATCACGTAAGCCTTTTTTTTTTTTTTTTTTTTGTCATTTTGCTTGTAAGTATACACTTAATCTATTTACCACAACATCATCTTTTCTTTATTTGGGTATTTTGTATTTACTGCAAAGTCCCATAAACCTTATTTGGGTATTTTGGGAAAATGTTCCATCTATTTACGTTTTAACTGTTTACCACAGTCACCTAAGCCTTACTTGCGTATTTTGCAGCAATTTGATGTTTTATCTATTTACCAAATAATCTCTTAAGCTTTTTGTATGTACCACAGTCAGCCTTTATTTGGGTATTTTGTTGTAAGTAGACATTTCATCTATTTACCACAAAGTCCCATGAACCTTATTTGGATATTTTGCGATAAGTAAATGTCTCATCTATGTACCACAATGTTCCCTAGCAGTAAGTATATGTTTTAACTATTTACTGCAGTCACCTAAGCCTTAATTGAATATTTTGCAATAAGTACACGTTTCATATCTATTTACCGCAAAGTGTCAAGGCGTTTTTTGGGCATTTTGTAGCAAGTAGAATTTTTACCTAGTTACTACAAAGTCCCTAGGTCTTATATGGGTATTTTGATCGAAGTAGACGTGGTATCTATTTACTGCAAAGTTCCCTAGGCCTTATCCTTAATCTACTAACCGTCATCAGATGTACCCATCTAAGCGCATCTGTCAGCTGAGAGGAAACTTTTTTTGCTTGTTTGTGCAAATTTTACAAGCCAATGTTATTGCTTTGTGGATGACGCAAAATGTATGCATTTACATTTAAATGAAAATGATAGAAACAAATATAAAAGGTCGCGACATCACTTTCACCACAGAGAAAATACACATTGTGAAATCTATGAGGAGTTATCCACATTTATGTTTTGTTCCTGCAAGAAACCCTTGACCTTCAACTTCAAGAAGTCAACCATTACTTGTTAAACAAGAAATGGTGTATCATTTTCATTTCTTTTCTGTCACGTTGAAGATTTAGCCAAAGTACCAAATGAAAGTAATTTTACACACATTTAATGACTACAAAGCCATTCTTGACGGACCTATGTGAAGAGTCATGTGCATAGAAAATCTTACCATAGTCAATCAAATGTAAATATCGAAATGGTAGCCAATGAAAAAAGGTAAAACATGGCAACTGTTCATAATATTCAAGTTGTTCTGTCATGACCTTGAATTTTTAGAGTGGTCCACTGAATTAACCCAGGCACTGTACATAAATCCCTGATTAAGGGGCCGTCGTAAGATGGCCATAGTCGCCAATTTGGCGTTAAACCACATTAACTCATTCAGCCCGACGCACGTATTTCCCAAATTTTTGAGGCGTCATCTAACGACTATGCACCTGTTGCAGAAGATGGAGCGACCATGCAAGGGTAGTGCCTGTCGGCGCCAAGCTAATCTGACACTACCCTTGAATTATCATGGTCGATCCATCTCCTGTTGTAGTGCGTCATGGCTGAATGGGTTAACTAAGTAACTGGAATAAAGGGATATGCTCACAAAATTACAAATAAATAATGTATCAAACTATGTGGCTTCAACTTATGTAACACAAGGATGGATGATGTATGGCTAAGTCATTAAAAAGATTCGCTTTGACATAAAATGCCATACGGTGATTTTTGTATTGTCCCGACCAGTTTCAGTCCTTAAAAAATAATAATAATAAATTGTAAAAATGTAAAGTGCAACTTAACGAGATGTACAATTGTGTTGGCAAAACTCAAAGTTTGAGTTTGACTGTAAAATGCAAGAACTTACCGGACTGAAATATGAATGAAATATGATTCCAAGTAGCAAGGGCAAGGCTGTTTTGTGCTTCTTTGGTATTCCGAAGCGTGTGTTGGTTGTTGTTGGAATTGAAACAAATATGATCTCAACATGTCCACAAAGATCAGTCTCATAAAGCATAAACGCACGTTCAAATACGCACTACACCACTTTATTGACTATTCATTCACGCAAATCGCGACGAGATAAGCTACGGTTCCATAAGCACGAATCCGATACGAATCCGATCCGAACCCGATACAGTGATGCAATTTTTCTCAAATAATTGCGTCATTCTCGTTCTAAGTCGGATGCGAATTCGATTCCGCATCGGGTATATGGAAACACACAAACATGAAAAAGACTTGCACGAACCGGCCTTTCTTTTTCGGAGTACGGGCTTCGGATTCGGATTATCAGATTCGTGCTTATGGAACTTTAGCTTTAGTCTTTGTCGCTTGAATGGTGTCCATTCAGACCGATCATATAACTCAGCCAATCACTCAGCCAGTCAATCAATCAATCGATCATTGAACAACACAACTTGAAACACAGGAAGTTATTCTCGTATAACAAAATCAGCAGATTACTAAATTTAATCAGAATGTTTGATGGTTGATAAAAGACTTGACAATATTGCATCTTGTCTTTATCAGGGCATCTCGACATTTTGATAAGCTGTGATATATACGACACGATATATTGTAGATCAATAGATCAAGCAATCACTCAATCACGTCTCAGTGCAATATTTTCACACTGGTTGTATCCCTCGATTCACTACCGTTGATCAGTGGTAGCTGAGAATCGATGGAGACAAATAGTGTACAACGTTTCTAGTCTGCTTCTGTTTGACCTTGAATACCGTTCTGTGATTGGACTATGGACCGGGATACACAATAAAGGAGCCACTCCTTGAAACCATGGACGAAATTTGAGTTGGATTGGGACAAATTCTCTATCTGTGATGACCTGCGAGCAAATCTGAATGCATGGGCTGACACCGTTTAATCCTTTTAGCCCCGAGTCACTACAGCAGATGGAATGACCATGATCATTCAAGGGTAGTCCTATATTATTAGCATGGAGCCTTCAGGTGCCAAACTAATCTGGCACTACCCTTGATTTATCATGGTCAATCCATCTCCTGCAACTAGTACATAGCCACTAGGCAACACCTCAAAAATTTGAGAAATGGGAACTTGGAACTAAAAGGGTTAAAATTGAAACTTGAGCAGGATGTGCCGGGTTTACTTTGCGTAACGGGGAGACTGTCGATAAGTCCTCTTGTTTTCATCCCTACGTCACGAGACCAATATTTTAGCGCAAACCGTACCATGTGACCGGGATACAAAAACCCTTGTAGCGACAAATGGCCGACTTTTTGTAGCCCTCTTTCTGACGCGTCTTGGATGCCAGTTTTGTTCCATAAAAGATCATCAAAACGGTCTAAAGTACAAAGTTACTTTGTGTTGTTCGAAACAACTGGCACACTACTAGTACTAGAGACGGCAACGTCGTGAAAGATTTTAAATTACGTCATAATTCCATTATGTGTAAATGTATATTAGTCCTTTGTCCGCGTCAGTCATGTCTGGCATGATCCAGGTCGGAAGATTTCTTCTCGATTTCTTTTACGGAAACATTGGAGGAATGAAAACAAATACGTTATTGGTAGCAGGGGCTTGATGCACGGACCCTTGTAGGCCTGAGGGAGGTCAAAGGAACCATTGTACCCACAATGGTTCCTTTGACCTCCCTCAGGCCTTCAAGGGTCCGTGTAGCAAACCCCTGCGACCAATAATCTATAATGTTACCACCTTGTTTGCTACTAATGATACCGCTTGCCAAGCAGCCACTTATCAGAAGCAAGCAATGGGTTAATCTCAATCCATTTTGATGCTGCTTCAGTGGTCTTGACGGCACACGGCCCCCGTGTCAGTTTCGGTCATGGCGAAAACCCAGCGGACACAGACTTAACCCATTACATCCTGAGGCTGATTAAAACAAAATGCTTATTGTCCCATGAAGGCTACATTACAGATTAGGAGATAGATCGACCAGTTTAGTTCAAGGGTGATGCCAGAATAGTTTGGCGCCTCAGGCGCCAAGCTATTCTGGCACGGCCACCCTTGAACTATCACAGTCAAATTTATTTGAAGCAATGGGTGTATCAGGATGAAATGGGTTAAACCGGAGAACTATACTGAGCCAGTCACGACGAATTCATCTTCTAAGTCTCGACTATTAGTCGGAGTTGAACCATCGAGATCAAGTTACCCCACTCGTACATAGCAATACAGTACAGAGCTACCATACACAACTTGATGGGGTTAACGACGGAAGGACGACGAAATCAAGAATCGTCGCACACGAAAAGCAAAACACGACAATCTGAACCATGTCACAAGTACTATGTGTACAGAATCTTCCAACAGAAACGCAACAACCAACACATGTGAATTCCAACGTAACGTTATCGTGTTTTTTCAGGGTGTTTTTTTTTTTTTTTTTTTTTTTTTGTCATTACAGTTCTCTAATGCGTTTTTCAAAACTGTTTGAAACGAGTGTTTGCTTGACTAAAGAGAAATGTGCGGACAGTGCATAAAATGTAACGATGGGTAGGAGAAAGCAAACGGCACGTCAGGCCGTGGGATACAAAGTTTTAGTTATGAGGTGCATGAAAAGTTTGATACCTTCGTTTAAGGATTTTTCAGTTTTATTGTGATTTTTTTAAAAATCTAACCAACAACCTAATTCAGACCGGAAGTTCAATTTATGATGTTGAAAGTTACTTAAACTTACTTGTAGTGATCAGTTACTTGCTCTCAGACAGTTTCTGTTCAACCTCAGTGACGTGTTAGAGACGGGAAAAAGGTGACTAACGAAATCGCTGATTCAGCAAAAATAAGTGCCTGAGTTTAATTAAATCACTTGTTTCGATCATTTGCTTGACATCTGAATGCACGTCAGAACCAAATCCCCTCAGTGTTCAACACCAAATATCAAAGAATTCATCATCTGCGTCGTTTAGTAAGGTTTTCATGTGAAATTAAAGCACTGTTAGTGTTGGAATCAGTCACTATAACTCCTATGCATTGCATGTTACAAATTTAAGGTGTATGAATCTGTTATAAATTATATATCTCTTTGTATCCACTAATGACTTGCACAAGCAATTAGTAGCTTTCTCCTAATGTTTGCAGACCCATCGACTTCTTACATCATCATTCCAAGTTAATCAGCAGAAAAGTGCACCGTCAGTTAATTTTTGTTCCTGTCTACCAAACGAATTTGAAAATAACGCATCATGAGATAGCTGCATACCCAATGTGTGTAAGAGATTGTGTTTCGTATGTAACCCAATGCGCAAACGGGTTTCACTGAGCAAGAGATACAGATCCTCAAGAGCTCAGTGATCTATACCTCCTGCAGTGGGGTTCTATTCGTTGTTTCTACCAATGAAGGAGTTAAGTAAAGATGCGATGGTCTGTGGTTTTGACCTTACATCAGTCAGCTAAGGTTCAAAGTCACAGACCAGCACATAAACAGATATAGTCTGTAACTAAAAACGGCGAAGCCAGCACGGTTCAAATGCAAAACATCTGCACATTTCTATCAACCTTATAAATAATATCCAAGCAGATATCAAGAGACTGGGAACCACCTGGAGTAAAATAGAAGGAGAAGCACAGGACAGGAGTCGCTGGAGGTCTCTCGTCGACGGCCTATACCCGGGTAGGGGTGACAGGCGTAAGTAAGTTAATAATTACAGTATTTATAATGCGCTTATCTTATAATAATTATAACTCTAATCGCGCACTCACAACTCGCACACGCATGCGCACGCTTTAGACAATGACTCACGTACCACAAATAGTGAAAATACATTACGACGGTCAGCTAGGGGTGGGGAGTGTGGTGATATAGTGCTAGAACTGTTGAAAGAGGTGAGTTTTGAGGGCGGACTGGAAGGAGGAGAGAGAGAGAGTGTTTCTGACGGAGAGAGAGTGGGAGAGTGTTCCAGGTGGATGGACCGTATACTGAGAAGGAGCGGGGGCCGAAAGTGCTGAGTTTGATGCGGGGAGATGAGGAGGCGGAGAGGGTCGGGGGCGGAGCGGAGGGAGCGGAAAGGAGTGTAGGGGTGAAGTAAGTTGGAGAGATAGGTAGGAGCGTAGTTGTTCAGGGATTTGTAGCAGAGAGACAGAATCTTGTATTGGATGCGTTGGGGGATGGGGAGCCAGTAAAGGAGCTTGAGCAGGGGAGTGATGTGGTCGGATTTTTTCTTTCTGAGGACGAGTCGGGCAGCATTGTTCTGGACGCGCTGGAGAGTGAGAGTGGTAGAGTGAGGAAGGCCAGAAAGGAGAGAGTTGCAGTAGTCGATGCGAGATAAGATGAGAGAGACAGCGAGTTTGGTGGCAGCTTCGGTAGTGAGGTATTTTCTGGTCTGACTGATGCGGCTGAGGTGGACATAACATGCAAGGGCCGTGGCGGAGACGAAGCTGGTCATGGAAAGAAAGGAATCAAGGATAACGCCAAGGTTCTTGACCGAGTCAGAGAGGGAGATGGGGGTGCTGTCGAGTTGAAGGTGGAGAGAGGGAGGGAGCTGGTAAAGTTTTTGGCGAGTGCCTACCAGCATGGCTTCCGTTTTGTCGTCATTCAGTTTGAGCTTGTTTGCTGTCATCCAGTTTTTTACGTCTTCATAGCAGTCAGCCGTGCGAGTCAGTAGTGTCTGCGTGTTGTCGAGTTTGTCTTTGTCTAGTAGTTGTGAGTCGTCAGCGTAGAGGTGGTGGTGTATGTGGTGAGACTGGATGATGTTGGACAGGGGAGAGGCGTAGAGTGTGAAAAGGACCGGGCCCAGTACGGACCCCTGTGGAACGCCGCAGGAGAGCCTGACTGGGTTGGAGGAGACGCCGTCGATGGTGACGGACTGCTGTTTGTCGGAGAGGTAGGAGAGAAACCAGGAGTGAGCAGAGTCAGTGATGCCAAAGGAGTGGTGAAGGCGGTGGAGGAGGATAGAGTGGTCTATGGTGTCGAAGTGGCAGAGAGATCGAGTAGCGTAAGAAGGGAGATGTTGCCCGAGTCAGTGGAGATAAGCAGGTCGTTTAGGATATGTAAAAGGGCTGTTTCAGTGCTGTGATGTTTGCGATAGGCAGACTGGAAGGGACTGAGGAGGTTGTTGTCGATGAGGTGGAGGTTGAGTTGGTTGAGGACAACCTTCTCAAGAAGCATGGACAGGAAAGAGATTGGAGACTGGGCGGTAGTTCTTGAGTTCGTTTGGGTCTAGGTTGTGTTTTTTGAGGAGAGGACGGACGATGGCGGACTTGAAGATATCGGGGACGGAGCCATTCTCTAGAGATGTGTTGATGATGTCGGTAATGAAGGGCAAAAGTTTTGGGAGGCCGTCCCGGTAGAGAGAAGCTGGGAGGGGGTCTAGTTCGCAGGTTTTTAAAGGCATGGATTTTATGGTCTTGAGAACTTCATCCTGAGAGACGGGGCGGAAGGACGAGAGGGGAGTGCCCGCGGAAAAAGGGGGGTCAAGAAGGCAAGGCGGAGAAGGCAGAGTGTCGAGTGTGTTGCGCAGAGTTAGGATTTTGTCGGAGAAATAGGAGGAAAAAGCGGACGGAAGTTCTTCTTTGCTGTGTGTGTTGGGAAGAGGAGAGTCTTTAGAAGTGCCTAGGAGTGTGTTCATGGTAGCGTAGAGGGTTTTGGAAGACGTGGATTCCAGGATTTTGTTTTGAAGGTGTTTACGTTTGGAGTCGGAGATCATTCCGCTGCAGACTTTGGATCTGGTGGTTTGGAAGATCTCTCTTTGTGCCAAGTTTGGCATCAGAGTCGGACATGCTGAGACAAATTAGCACTGCAAAAACAGGTAATATTTGGTGTACAGCGGCACGTTCTATACCAGATGACCTCACTTGACCTTGATCTTTAGGTGGGGATAACGGAATAGGTATGCGTGGAAAGGCCTGATCATAAAATATCATGTTGCCACATTTCATTGAGAAGTGTCATTGCAAAACGAAAATGCCGAAACATACTTTTTCTCCATTTTGCTGACATCTCATGACCCTTTCACTTCTGAGGCCAACCACATACGTTCACATGCAAAGATTGTAATATAATAGTCAGTTGTCTTCGTGCCAAGTTCCAGTTTGAAGCTTGCAATGACTCATACAGAATAATGACACTTTCTCAAATCAAGAAATGTCAATTTTCTTCTGTATATTTAGCGAGCGTGTATGAACTTGACCTTTCAGACAGGCCATTTGAATGGATATGTAAAGAAAGGTTCACTCTTTCACAAAGTATGGGCCAAGCTTGAAGTTTTTCACATGAATAACGTTACGAAAAATGTGGCTGATTTCACCAGAGTACTGATTTTTCATGACCTCAATACAGTTATTTTTTTATGACTTTAACCTATTAAAACTGAACTTCACTCTTGTAGCAAATATTTCTTTACCATCCACTTCATTAGCCTAGTTAGCATTTTGTTATCATTGCAAGTAACGTCAACATCAAAGTTCCCTAGCCGTCGAAGGAACATAGATGCAAACGGGTTTCAGCAAGAGATGCAGATCCTCAAGAGCTCAGTTAGGATCTTTACCTTTTGGAGTTGGTTTGTATTATTTTTCTCTCGGCAATGAAGGAGTTACGTAAAGATGTGCTGGTCTGTGGTTGTGAACCTTACATCAGTGAGCTAATTCTCAAAGTCACAGACCAGCACATAAACAGATATAGTCTGTAACTAAAAACGGCAGAGCCATCACGGTTCAAGTGCAAAAAAAATCTGCATGTCTCTATCGGCCCTACGTGACCCTGCATTTACGAGAATCTTTGGCATAATCTACCTTTGTGCCAAGTTTGGCATCAGAGCCGGATAAGCTGAGACAATTTAGTACTGGAAAAACAGGTAATATTTGGTGTACAGATGGGCACGTTCTATACCAGATGACCTCCCTTGACTTTGATCTTTAGGAGGGGTCAACGAAATAGGTATGCGTGGAAAGGCCTGATCATAAACGATCATGATGGTGCCAGGTTTTATTGAGAGGTGTCATTCAAAACGAAAATGCCGAAAAATACTTTTTCTCCTTTTTGCTGACATCTTATGACATTTTGACTTTTTAGGTCAACCACATGCGTTCACATGCAAAGACTATAATAGTCAGTTGGTTTAAATAGTTTATTACTTTTGCAAAATACATAAAAGAATATACATCACTTGTCATCAGATCAAAACAAGCCACAGGCTTATATGATGATCTGGACACTCAGTTATACTATTTGCAAGATTTGCATGACGGTGGTATGCAGATTTTAAATACAATACAGGTAAGTGAATCAATATATATATATATATATATATATATATATATATATATATATATATATATATATATATATATATATATATATATATATATATATATATATATATATATATATATATTTGTGCAAATTTTAAACACACTACAGGTAAGTAAATCAATAATAGTCAGTTGTCTTCGTGCCAAGTACCAGCCTGAAGTTTGCAATGATACACTGCCACTTTCTCAAATTAATGTCAATTTTCTTCTGTATATTTACTGAGCTTGTATGACCTTGACCTTTCAGAGAGGCAATTTGAATGGATATGTAAAGAAAGGTTCACTCTTTTACAAAACATGGGCCAAGCTTGAAGTTCGTGACATGAAAAGCGCGACGAAAATGTCAACGTAAGTTTTCGATAGAAAGCCAACCAACATGTGGCTCATTACATAGACTCACTTTTACTATCACACCGGTGCCAAAAGGTGGACGTAGGTCTACTTACTTCGACAAAATCTGTCAGTCGATCTGCACCTGTTGGGAAGAATCTGCAGAGAAGTATAGATCTCGGGTAGGCTACCATCGGCCCAAGGAGATTTCATGATATCCGCAGTGATCAGTTAGCGAGTTCAATCAAAATCTTGAACAAAACAGCTGCCCGCGCGATGCAATATAACTGGAAAAAGGACCAATTACAGATGTCATATTCTGATTCATAACAAGGAACATAGCACACTGGTTGTTGTAAACCTTGATTTCCTACCGCTGATCAACGGTGTCACGTCGAATCGAGGGAGACAACCAGTGTGGGAACATAAAAGACAATTATTTTAAGCCAAAGCAGTCACCATCTAACGCGGAATAACAGACGCAGGAAGCATCCGACTAATCACACTGGTTGTCTCCCTCGATTCGCTACCCCTGACAGCGATAGTGAATCGAGGGAGACAACCAGAGTGCCTATCTATACGACCGATTAATAAAGATACTATGTAATGGTATACACAAAGATTTTAGAACCACTCGAGTGAATTTCTCTGTCACAGCAGTACGTGCTTCACGTGCAAAATTCAGAACTGTGAAACTAATACGGTTCAGCAGAGTCGCCATCCTATCCTATCCTATAGATACCTTAAAACAGAAAGGTTTCTCAATTTCTGATACGCACCAGGTCACTGGGAAAAATAAATTGATGCTAACTTTGTTATCATGAACAGAAGAACAGAAACATACGAATTACAATGAAACTCAAGTCGTGAGTACTTACCCGCAATTGGTAAAGAAATATCCGGGGAAAAAACGATCCAATTCACACAAAAGATGAGAGAATAAAGATTCCTGGAGCCGACTCAAAAATATGAATCGACAGTGTGGAAGCAATGTACAAAATGTTCGACGGACTACAGTAGTGAGCTGTACACTCACAAAGTAACACAAACTAGTCTAAACAGGAAAATAACATCCTTTCCCGCCATTCAACCCTTGCTGACGATTGGTCACTTCACTGAGATTGCGTAACCCCCCCCCCCCCCCCCGAGACACACACACACACACACCCGCCCCCCCCCCCCAAAAAAAAAAAAAAATAAAAAATAAACAAACAAACAAACAAAAACCAAAACAAACAAAACAAAAAAAACCAACAACACAACAACAACAAACAAACAAACAAAAACAACAACAAAAACACAACCACTTCCTTACCCATGGTCATCTCACCTTTGATCCTAGACACATTTCTTTTTCAAAGGGGTTCTTCTGTGGCTTAGTGGTAGCTTATTGAGTGCGCTTTGTGGTGGCTTCCTTCTACATTTCTAAAAGGTTACAGAATTATCTTTGAGAACACAATTTTAACCCATTCAGCCCTGACGCACTACAGCAGGAGATGGGTCGACCATGATAATTCAAGGGTAGTGCCAGATTAGCTTGGCGTCGATCCATCTCCTGCAACACTGAGGTGCATAGTCGTTAGATGACGCCTCCCAAATTTGGGAAATACGGTCGTCGGGCTGAATGAGTTAAGCTTGTCTGTGATTTTTGGACTCACGCTGTAACGTTAAAAATCAAGTATGAGCACATTGTACTTTTTCAGCGTCCCGAGTCAACGTGCGACGCTTTAAATACAGGCATGATAGTGTCCTAGCCGAGATAACATTTGCAAGAAGGAATTAATGTGCTTTCTGGTGTAATGCGGGAACGTATTATGAATCAGTATATTTTGATGTGTGAGAGAAAGTATTTTGTGCTTTTTGATAAGTGTAGCGTGTTCCAATTAAATTTGTTTATTATTTACTTGAGCGCCTGTGTGATGGATGTGCATGTGCCACAGCATGAATAAACCTGGAGCAGTTATAGTATCAAGGTCCAAATTAACAGACCGGCAGCACTGATTTGTGATGGGAAGACGAAATCCAGACAAATAAGCGACTTCAGAAAGAAAGACGCGTCAGATTACCAAAACAGTTCACTATATGTTAGGGTAAACTACTCTCTCATTTTTATCGGACAAACACGGCTGATCCAGCATACACATTCCCAGTGCGCAAAGGCCGTCGGGCCGACGTCGGCCGCCGTGGGCCCGCGCAAGGCCGTGCGCGGGCCAACGGCGGCCGACTTCAGCCCGATGGCCTTTTGCTCACTGGTCAAGTTGTTAGCCTCTAACAGTTGTGTCTATCTGTCATCGGTCGATTCTGTGACATATGGATGACTATTGCGGAATGGAAGGTGTGTCGCAAAACAAATCATAAAGTATGACTATCCGAAACAGCACTCTTGGTTTCTAGAACAGCTGAAGGTGACAAGTCTTGATCCGGCCAGAGGCTCAGCGAGTAAATCCAGTACCAGTTACGAGTAGAAATGCGGGCTGGCCGACAGATTGCATGGTCGATGTTTACGGTGTGCGTGTTGTGTGTGTTGCACTGATTCCTGTATTTACAAGAGGGCTGTAAATCTATCCAAGTTGATCAGCGGGAAGGTGGGAATGAGAGATAAGGGAAACACGCAGTGCACACGGGACATGTAAGTTAGCGGCCTGATGCCAGTCCTCCCCTCTCTCCTCCCACCACAGGCACGCACGTACACATAAATGCACGCACAAACATACACAAGACACAAAACAGATGCACAGTAGAGGAACAAGCAAGCAAGCGACCTTGGGCGGATTGACTCTCGCCTTGGGGGACTTAACCCTTTGCTTTGGCGACTTGACTCGTACCTTGGGCGACTTGACCGCTTATTTTGCCGAGTAGACTGGTATATTGGGCGAGATAGCACATGGGCGAGATGGCATATGGGTGAGTCGACCGACAACCGTTTTCAAGATGGTGGTTGGTGATCTTGAAAGAATTTGACGGAAGTGGGCCGTGACAGACATAACACGACTATCAGAGATGACAGAGCCAGGCATTGGAGGCTTTAGCCTCGAAGGTAGGCTATATATTTTCACTTTCCATGTTATAAATATAAAGTAAATGTGTAAAATCGACATTGAATTGGCTAATGCATGACGGACGACTATGCTGACCGCAGAAATGGGTGTGCACCTTCCACTTCACTTTGAATTTGATGTCGCGGAAAAAAGTATGTTTTCCCCATGGGATGTATGTCTGTGGCTTTCTGTCTGGCATAATTCTTTACGTTGTGTGGATAAAAACGATTGATGCTGAGCGTTCTTTGACAAGTTCTGTAACGTGCCAGAATTTCAGGCTCTGTAACTCGGTCTCATTATTGGGCAGAATGAGTCATCCTTTGGTTTTGCACTGGCACATGAATGAAACCGTAACATTTTGTAATACTTTTTAGGGGGGTTGCGTCACACTCATACAACGCGTATAAGATTTGGAAACTGAAAATTACGATGTAAACAGTGCAAATAAACAAACTATAAGTAAAACTCCTGAAAGACATAATACACTGAGATTGAGAGAAATTCTGCATGTTCCAATGAAGAATTTGGTTCCATGTTGGAATATTCAATGTTTTGCTGGAGAGCTGATTTAGCCTTTCTATCTTTTAGTTTTACATGTCCTATGTAATAGTCCAAGAAAGGGGAGAAGACATGATAAGCGCCTTACTAACAATCTGCAATAATATCTGGCAGTCAGGGGATTGGCCCACACCATGGACCCAATCACTTATAATAACTCTCCCAAAAAAGGCAACTTACATCAATGCCAGAATTAACAAGCAAAGTCATGTTAAAGATCATACTGAACAGGCTGAAGCCACAGGAAGTGTGTGTGTTTCGTGTTAGGAATGCGCCTACATGGAGCGAGCAGATGTTTATTTAAAGAGTGAGTGCGTTCTAATTTTTTCTCCTTTTTAATTTTTAATTTTTATTTTTTATGTGCTGTAAAGCGCTCCGAGCTTGCTGTTCGTTGGGAAGGGCGCTATAGATATAAAAACTATGTATTATTATTATTATTATTATTAAATCATAGCTGAGTAACAGGCAGGCTTCAGACCAGGGCGCAGCACAACTGAGCAGATCTTCAACCTGAGAGTTCTATGTGAGAGGTACCTCCAGCACCAGCAAGACCTCTATCATGTCTTTGTGGATTTTAAGAAAGTGTTTGACAGGGTGTGGCGTGCAGCCCTTTGGTCCACCATGAAGCTATACAACATAAATGCGAACCTGATCAAAGTAATAGAAAACCTTTACAACAAGGCCACTAGTGCAGTCTGCTTCAACGGCAAAATAGGAAACTGGTTTAGGACTACAGTCGGAGTCAGACAAGGCTGCTTGCTCTCACCTACTCTTTTTCAACATCTTCCTGGAAAGAATCATGACAGACACTCTGAAAGATCATGAAGGAACTGTCAGTATTGGAGGCAGAACAATCACGAACTTGCGCTTTGCTGCCGACATTGATGGCCATGCAGGAACAGAGAAGGAGCTAGCTCAGCTGGTGGAAAAGCTGGACAGTACAGCCATTGCGTGTGGAATGAAAATCAGTGCAGAGAAGACCAAACTGATGACAAATAACACCAGGGGCATTGGCACTGACGTCATGATTGGTAGCCAAAAACTAGAAACAGTAAATAAATTCAAATACTTAGGAGCCATTGTGACAGATGAGGGATCAAAACCAGAAATACTGTTAATTTAAGGATTGCACAGACAACAACAGCACTGACAAGATTGAAGACCATATGGAAGGACAGAAACATCACACTCTGCTCCAAGATCAGACTGATGCGCTCCTTAGTCATCTCTGTGTTCTTGTATGTCTGCGAGTCATGGACCCTCACAGCAGACCTTGAAAGGAGGATACAAGCCACTGAAATGAGATGTTTTCAAAGGCTGCTTGGCATTTCATACAGAGATCACATCACAAACGAGGAAGTGGGAAGCAGAATCAGGCAAGCCATCGGGCCCTATGAAGACCTATTAGCCATTGTGAAAAAACGCAAACTGAAGTGGTATGGGCATGTCACGCGTTCAGCAGGGCTTGCCAAAACAATCCTGCAGGGCACTGTGCAAGGAGGACGAAGAAGAGGAAGACAGAGGAAAAGATGGGAGGACAATATCTCAGAGTGGACAGGACTGAGACTGGGTGATACGCTAAGAATGGCAGAAAACAGGAATGGAGGGAGTTGGTTGCCAAGTCATCAGTGGTGCCCCAACGGTCGGCAAGACTAAGGGATATAGATATAGATGTCATACTGGACAAATTTGACTTTGGCGCAGTGTTCATTCAATTCTGCGATTCCAGCATGCCCTGCATAAGGGCACACAATGAATGAATGATTGTGAGCCGTCATGGCCACACAGCAAAATTCCAAATGATGGAGGCCACTAAAAGCTGGCTTCGCTCTCCTGGAAATGGCACATGAAATTAGTATGCCCTGGGCACAGAGGCACAACATACAACTTTTTCTTCACGCTTGGCCATCTCACCACAATTATCACCCCAGGCAAGTTAACCCTTTAGCTGTCTTGTACTAGTGGATGCGTTCACAAGGATGTTCCAAGCGACCTAATCACTTAACAAGATGAGGATTTCATCCCAAAGTCTACCGTATTGTTTTGAGCTCACACACGTTTTTCTTTAAGACATTCAGAGTTCCTGATTCATCTCTCTCTACCTTTACTCATCCTACCCCTTTCCCTCCCCCCCCCCCCCCCCCCCCCCCCCCCCCAGTTCACACGGCATTGGCACACACAAACACTGACAGTGACAGACACACTGTGTTTTGTGCCAGTTACACGTTCTGTGGGCTGGCGTAGCTGCAGCCATTTTAAAGAACAGTGCCCACAAAGCCTCTTCTGTGTGAGCTTGCATGCATTTTCCACCTTTTCCATAACATGTTTGTAGACATTATAGCAAAATAGAAAGACTGTCTGCCTAAATCAAATCAGAGAGAAAGAGAATTGCGTCAGCTGATACACATGTAAAACACTTATGTGCGGGTGCTTTGCAGTTAGGAACATTGTATAACACTGGCGCGTTCTGTGCTTTTACGTCACTGTCTACTTTTGAGGATTTTTACTTTTGACATTTTTTTCCCCGCAACAAATTTTTATTTTCAAAAAGTTGAAGAGGCACACAGTTGGCTAATGAACTCATGCAATGTCTTTCTCCAAACTAGTGATATTCAAAATTTCAAGTGCATATACTTAAAATTACAGACTCTAAATGTGGGTCAACTGACATTTTATAAATGGTCATTCAACTCTTCAATGAGACATCTAATTTAAATCTGCTCGAAAAGGCTCCTAGACACCCCTTGCATGAAGCATTTCCTTTATTTTCAAGCTTGTACGTACACAAACTTTAGAGATTTTCATATAAACTATACTTCCGCGCACACACACACACACACACACATACATCGTTTTGTGCCAAAAGTACATTTAACAGCAAGGTTAGACAAGCTAGACGTGCCATCATTTTTATCTTGTTATTTACATGTATTTTCAATACAGTAGACAAAATGGGTTATCTACAATGTCTTCTTATAAAGTTTAGTTTGTCTTACCACACAATAATACTGCACACATGGGCTAACTTTTGTTTAATTATTACATTTGAATGTCACAATGGGAAAGACTTTTCTGCTCCTGTTCTTATTTGTACATAGGAGAATTGCCCTGATATGCTTAAATTAAAGGCACAGCAGTGGACTGCCCGCAGTGAGATGCTTACAGTTCCATGCCGACAGCCAGGCACCAATGGTCTTTGTCGGTTTATGTGCGCTTTTATACACCTGTTGCGAGTTAAAGGGGCAGAGAAAACCTTTGTTTAGGGAGGACCAATGTTCAGGAAGAAACCAAATATTCTGAAGCCAAATATTCTTGGCCCTGTTTAGACTACAATTTAAATCTTAATTGAAAACTGAGCCAATTTTTGTTTGTGGTAGCCGGAACAATCAATGTTTGTATACATGTATACACTGAAATTTTGCATTTGCCAATTGTGCTTTTAGAAACATTTGGTCCTCCATGTTGTTGCATGTACCTACTCACACGGATTGTGAAAAGGAAGGTATGAAGAAGGGCAAAAGGAATGCAACATTTTCAGAATAATTGGAAATACTAGTGTTTCCAATGATTCCAAAAATGTCGCATTTCTTTTGCTAGTCACTTTTGTAAGAAAACACTGAGAACCCATTGTATCAGCAAATTTGGCTATAGGAATAGATGCTCCATGTCTGGCATGGGCTCCCCATCCGACTCTATCGCGGTGTTGAGCCAGTGGTCAAACTACCCGATTGGGACAAACCATTTTGCTTAAGGACGGATGCGTACCAAAGGCAGGCAGGTGGAAAAACTTGGTAAAGTCATGATGCACTTGCTAAAGGGGTCGGTCGTGAACACTGAGCACCTCTGTTTTGCTACAAATACCGGTACAGTGGGGGCATAATTGTCACTTTTCTAACCATGCCACCATGACAAAGCCTAACGCCAGCAGATCAAGGCCGGGCGCTAGCATGGCTGCAGGATGGAATTTCGGGATGAGAAGTTGGGAGACACTTTGGGGTGTCTCATTCAGTGATCCAGAGGCTGCTGGCACGATTCCAAGAAACTGGAAGGGCAGAACGACGACCCTGCTCAGGACACCCGCGCTGCACCAGCAGAAGGGAGGACAGATACCTCTGTGTGGCGGCTCTGCGCAACCGAACTGTCACGTCAACCATTCTGCGAAGTCAACTGATGCAAGCTGCAAACGTTAACGTCAGCAGAAGCACAGTGTGCCGATGTCTGCGCAAAATTGGCCTGGCTTCATGCAGAGCAGCAGTGAGAATACTCCTCACTCCAGCTCATCGCAGAGCCCGGGTTGCCTGGTGTCGTCAACATGTGAGGTGGAACAGACTCCAGTGGACTGAGGTTCTGTTTACTGATGAGTCATGGTTTACTGTGTCCTTCAATGACGGCAGGGTGAGGGTCTGGAGACGCCAGGGCGAGCGATTCATGGATGGATGCGTCCAAGAGGTGGATCGCTACGGAGGAGGCCCAGTCATGGTCTGGGCAGGCTTCAGCAGAAAAGGCAGGACCCCCCCCCCCCCCCCCCCCCCCCCCCCCCCCAACATCATCCGAGGCACTCTGACTGGACTGCGCTATCGGGACGAGATTGTGCAGCCCCTCATTCAGCCAGCTCTCCAAACCATAGGCGACAATGCTGTTCTGCAGGACAATGCTCGACCTCATCGCGCCCGTGTGGTGGATGGGTACCTTGAGCAACGTGGCATCATGAGGATGTAGTGACCAGCTCGTTCACCTGATCTGGCTCCCATCAAGCATCTCTGGGACGTGCTGGGGCAACGTGTAGTCAGCATCCATCCCCCACCTCAAGGCGTCTCCCAGCTGACTCAGTTCCTGCATCAAGAGTGGGAAGCGATCCTACAACATGTGCTCCGAACCCTGTTGAACTCCATGCGTCAATGCTGCATTGAATTACTGGACCAGTCTTGTGTGACTTTTCAAATGAGGGGTGGGTGAATATTCTAACATACTGTTGTTGTTACAATTGCTTGATTTGCTCAAAACTTAAATGAAATTGTTACTGAATAAATTAGCAAAGTACTGACTCCAAGTATTGTTACATTATTTGTGTGGTGTTGTCTGTGCGTCTGCAACAAAAAGTGGCCCTTAAGTTTTGACCATTAGTATATATATGCACTGTATCAGTGTATGAGTTAGAGAATTCACTTTGCATTTTAGTTCTGAAAGTTGGTTATTATTTTGTCAAATGCTCATGACTGAATGTCAGTCAATGTTTGACTGTTTCACTTTCAGATTTGACACCGGAAGAGCAGCAGCTGCTTTATAGCATCCAGGAAAAGAAGAAACAACTGCTTACTGAGATACAGGTAAAGATGAACAATAAACTTTGTTGAACAATGGATATTTGTTTACTTTCTTTATTAATTTTGTCTTAGGCTGTCAGAGTATAAGATTAGAACACAGGAGTAACAGAATATTGGTAGCCAGAAAGATGCTTTATTTATTTCTTTTATTTATTTATTATTTAAAAAAAACTTCTTGCTCATATTTTATTTAAAAAAGACCCAACCTTTAATGTGGTAGTTTCTTAAAATTTAAGAAACAAAAATTGGTCTGAGTGTGTTTGATTTTGGTCCTGATGATAATTTTTTCATTAAATTAAAATATGAAGGCATTTCTCGAACTGAGGAAGTCTTCCAGTTCTGTAATGTGAAGGGTGTGTGTGTTTGCTCACAGAACCAACTTCCATGAGTGTGTTGCTCTGGTTGCGACTTAAGTTGGCAAAGATGGTAATTTTACAGTATATAGGCTGTTCTGCAGTTGGAGTGTGGTCATAATTGTGAGCTTGCCTGCGATTTTGCACCTGAAGTCTTACAATATAATTATACATTGTTCAGAAATCAGCAGTAGTTCAAAATTGCACGTGTTTTGACGAAAAAGGGGGATTAAAACCCAGACAAATATACAATATCGCGTGCTTGTCGGAGCTTTTAATCCACCATTTTGGCTGAAAAACGTGCAATTTTGACCTATTTCCAGAAGCCCTCTATTGCAAGGTACAATTGCATGAAAACTGGCATGCAGTTGACAGGTGACCTTGAACAGATTTTGGCAAAGGCAGGTTTCAGTGCAGTTTAAATGTTCCAGGAACTACGACGGGAAATCGAAGATGTCACAAGCGAGTTGGAGAGCATGGACTTTGGTGATGACAAGTCAGTGTTTACAACAATTTGTTTTTACCAGTATACATCACTGTTTGTAATGACAGTCTTTTATTAACACCTTCCCTGCCACTGATCACAAGTTTTGTTACTGAAATCTTTATTCATTTAACACATTCTGCCCGAGGACCAAAATCCCCAAATTTTGAAGTTGCCCTCTGAAAGACTGTATTACAATTCTGGAGACAGATCGAGCATGATAGTTCAAGGGTGGTCACCAAGCTATTCTGGCACCACCCTTGAACTATCATGCTCAATCCATGTCTTGCTGTGGTGCATCAGGGCTGAATGAGTTAACAACCAAAAGCCACAACCGTCCAAGAAACATGGTAACAAACTAGTCTCAGCGTGAGACATAGATCCTCATGAGTCCCCACAGTCAAAGGGTGTCTTCAGGATCTGTGTTTCGCAATTGGATCGTGTCCACTTTCTCTCAGCAGTAAAGGGGCCAAGTGCTGCCTGTAACTTCTAAAGCTATGCCAGGTCATGCAGTTGCTGTTATTTCATCGTGCTGTTTGTAATTTGTGTGATAATGACAGTAGTTTCCTAGTTCATTTCCACCAGCAAGATGTCTTGGCTTTCTAAGTTTCTGTTCATTTTTTTCCCCCGGCAAAATCTTTCAAAGACAGGACATTTCATACACACCCATTTATTGTCTGTAATTAATTAAGTGAATCCACTCTTGAGATTTTATTTCTCTCAGCCATTTTTCGGGCCTAACTGATCATTTTTATTCTGCCATGCATAGCATTGGAAATGCTCAGTAAGTACATACATGTGTACAACCTTTAACCCTTTGGTTGTCAGTGGCAGATTTTGTTGCATTGATTCCTGCAGGAATCAATGCTCAAAAAAAGGTGTCCGACAGCCAAAGTCGTGTACTGTGTGCTCTACTCTGTAAACGTGGCGTAAAGAGGCAGGCATTCTGTTTTCCTGTATTTTCTACCTCTTTGCTGCATACGTCAATGTACAAATTCACAAGAAACTGCATGCTTTTGAGGAGTTCTTATCTACTGGCAGTGACTAGAGCTATTTCCTGGCTCCCTGTGTCACTTGTCAGCTTTGATTTAGCGCCAAGCTGTTTCCTTTCCTTGTGCTGGATTTGGCATTGTTTGCCTGGCAACAGAAGTTGTTTCTTTCTCATTAACACTTAACAGCCTCAAATTTAGGAGCCCCTAGAGTCCACCCTCATAAGTAAGATAACCCATTTGGCCCGGAGGCACAACAGCAGGAGATGTTGACATGATAATTGAAGGGTAGTGCCAGATTAGCTTGCGCCATAAAGTGCCAAGCTAATCTGGCACTACCCTTGAAATATCATGCTTGAGCCGTCTCCTGCAGTTGGTACATTGCTGCAGTGGCTCATGTCTGTGTCTTTTATCGATAGGAGGAGCTTGATGGCAGCTTGGCTGTTGTTTCTTTCATAACTTGCACACAAGGCAAGCAGCTGGTGATGTCTTGCTGGGACATTTTCAAACCAGATGGCTACAAAATGTTTCAGTCGAGGGGAAAATGAACAAAGAATGAAAAAAGTAAATGAGAAATTCTCTCAGTCTGGAGAAATAACTGGTTTCACTTATTAAAAAAAAACAACTAACAACCACCCCATCAAACGAACTTTTTGTCAGACTTGCATGGTTTATCAACTTACTTGTTTTGTATCTTTATCTGTACTTCTGCATGTAGTGAACTTTCCATTCATTCATTCATTTATTCATCTTTCTGTTACTATTGATTTCTTCTTGTATGATTACTGGCTTGCTTACTTTATGGTTTGACTGTATATGTGTGTGCATGTGCACTCATATTTTGTGGCATGTGATAATATTAATAATGACAGTGATACAGCAGTTTTAAGTAGTAACCTTCCCCAACTGGGAACAGGCTTGGAGTGCTTTGCAAAGGCAATGAAAACAGATAATGATATACATGAAAGCATGTGTCTGCTTATAATACAGTATAACAAATAGAATATCCACAGGAATTTTACCACTAAGTGCATCAGACTCGCAAATCCTGAAATCTTAAAAAAAAAGAGTGCACGACAAATACATTGAGAAATAAATGTTGATGAAGAATATTTTCAGATACGATGTTACAGTGTACAGTGTTACACTTTTTTTTAGTGTAACACTGAACAAAATAAGTAAACAATATTGTTTTTAACCATTTGGCTGTTGGTAGTGTTTTTTTCATAATTCCTGCAGGAATGATCATTGCAACAAACAATGCCACTGACAGCTGAAGGGTTAAATTAGGGTTAAAATTGAAGACTTTAAGATTGTGTTAAATAGACAAGTATAAATTCTGTACATTATAGAAGGGTGCTTTGCATGCAGAATATTGTTTTTTCTGCTTAGTGTTATGCTATTATGTAAGGGCACATCAATCGTTTGCTAGCTACAGTTGCCTGCCAGTGTTTACATTGTGTTTGTGTGGGCGTGCCTCAGTCACATGCAGGATGTTGCACAATGAGTGCCCTCTCCGGGTTGTTTGGAAAATCTGGAACTGGTTAGGAATAAAACCTTATGCTGGTTGGCCCCGCCCAATGCTAACGTTCAGTACCAGTGTGTCTTTGATACACAGTACATACTTGGTGGGATTGGTAAAATGGTAGGGGGAATGGCATGAATGAAAGGTTGGTGGTTGTGGTAGCAGGGTGATGGTGAGAGTTCAAGGGTGGTGCCGGCATAGCTTCTTTAGGTGCCAAGTTCCAAGCTATTCTGGCACCACCCTTGAAAAAAGGATGCAGATCGGACAAGTTCCAAATTTGGCAATTTGTATCCTTAGGATCAATGTGAAAACATACATTTTTCTTGTTTTGTTTTGTGGTTTTGGATGCCTTTTCTTCTTTCAGCATCGTTTCAGCATCCATTTAGCCCCAAATCCCTACAACAAGAGATGGATGGACCATTGGTAATTCAAGGGTAGTAACGGATGAGCTTAGCGCCTGAAGGCACCATTCCAAGCTCATCTGGCACTACCCTTGAAATCATGGTTGATCCATCTCCTGCAGCAGGTACATAGTCCTTATCTAATACCTCCAAAATTTTGGAAATGTGGTCTTGGGGTTAAATGGGTTGAAGGCCCACTACCGCCGTAACTGTTCAAAGATACTTTTGTAACAGATGGTTATGAAACGCTACACACAGGTCTAGTTATGGTTTATTTATACACAGGACAATCCAGTTAAGCACACTGATAGTGATATCAAGTAATTTGACAATGACACCACTTCGTTCTATAAATACGCTTTCAGTACGAGAAACAACTAAAAATAGATTGACACACTAACGGCTGGGCAGAAAAAATAAGTGTGATTACGTGTGTGCTTTTGCTGCGTGTCCCAACTGCTCTTAAAGTTCATTAGGTGTGTCGACAAGGCATAACAAACACAAATGGTGCTCAAATGTGTCTTCAAATTTATGTGTAATGGTACTTTAAGCTGCTCATATTCTCCCAGCCACCCCATCCCAAGTCAACCCTCTCCCCCACCACCTTTCCTTTGCCGCCTCCACCCGGGTCTGCCCTGGGGGACTTGGGTGGGGTTAACTATTGTTTAGTTCCCAGGGTCACCTTGGTCAGCCCCATAGGGTGGATTTTCCCCTCTATTCTGGGGCGTGTGTTTCTGTCTACCCTTGGTCCATTCACGTGCATTTTCCTTTTTTAAACTCTCCCTACTGTCTGCACTGCCTGTAGCTCTTGATATTGGACGTGTGTTGCTAAATGGTATTAGCTTTATTTAGGCCCCATGGCGTAGGTTTATTTAACGTATTGGACCGGCTGGCGACATACATTCAATATTCTTTTTTTTTTTTTTTTTTTTTTTTTCACAAGCGGCGCAGGCACGTCCTGAGAAAGTCTTGTTGCTGTCGGGACGTTAAGCAATGCACAATCAATCATCATCTTTCCTTCGCCCCACCCACATCTTTACCCATTGCTTTACAGTCTTGTGTTAATATTTTAGTTGATTGCAACTGCTGGCTCCTTCTAACAGGACTCCTGTTGTGTGTATGAACTGTATATGAATGAGCGTTGAAAACCGTGCTGCTGCCGCTGGCAAAAGATCTGTTTACAGATTTAACAGGCTTTCGACCTTCCCTTTGTTCTGAAAAGGGAAGGGAAAATGACAGGTTTTCATGATACATCATTCCGTTTTCACATGCAGCGGAAGTGGGGCAGAAAAGGGAAAGGGCATGGGTGAGATTGAAAACGTGAGTTATTTGGTTTGTGGGAACATGTGGGTAATAAGAAAATTTTATTGCAGGGCTGAGCACAGAGTTGGTGTGAAAGCCTCCTATTTTAACCCATTAACCCTTTTGCAGTCGGTAGCAGTTTTTGTTGTGATGATTCCTACAGAAATCACCACAACAAATCACTACCGACCGCCAAATGGTTCACATCGAAAGGCCAGAGTTGTGTTTTTGAAATCATTTTAAATTTAACGCAAGGCACTTCATCAAGCCAAAGAAAATTAAACCCTGCACTTTCAGCTGACGTAGATTGTTTTTGTTTGTTAATTCAGTGCCAAAGAGCCCTAGATGTCCTAGGAATATGGATTCAATGTGGTGTCGAGGCATAGAGCCTCCTGCACACCCTCAACAGAAGGGGCTGACGAGGATCTGTGTCTCTTGCAGTTGGATTTTGTTCACTTTTCCTTGGCAGTCAAGGGGTTAATTACAGAATAGGGTCAACAAGAGGCATAGAACCTCATCATCTCCCACACCAATGGGGGCTCATGAGGTTCTATGCCTCTTACACTTGCAGTGTGGTCGTGTTCCAGCTGTGGTATAGCTTTCAGCGGTGGAGAGGTGAATGTTGTAAGGAATGTTTTTTTTTAATTTTTTGTTTTGTTTACATTATTGGATTCTAAAAAAGTGTAAATGCACGAGGCCCAGCTAATTCCGCTAGAGACCAATATCAGTGATCTGCCGGAGGCCAGATTTGATGAAACTTTCTTTTCTAAGCTATGCACAAGTTCAGGTTTATGGATTCAAATTTCAGTTTGTCATTCATTTTGAGGAATGGGAATCATCAGAAAGAATCATCATTGTAATTGAGAACATTTTGTTCAGTTGTGTGAAACACAACGATCAACACCCGGCTGCAAGAGACATAGATCCTCATGAACCCCCGCAGTTGCGGGGGCTCATGAGGATCTGTGCGTCTTGTTGGGCTCATTTATATCTTGAGAAGAGAAAATATCTTTAGCTGCTGACATTGAAGGGTTTCTTGAGGTTGTATGCATTCTGACAAAGGAGTCAGTTTGCATTTTGTTGGTTAGTGCCCTATCTCTTGATCTATTGATCTTATCGTCGAATCCATGAATACAAAAAAGTGCCTCATGTAATTGTAGTGATGCTATGGCTGTACGTGTGCAGACCTTGACATAAACGTCGAATAATAACTCGTTGATATTTGTCTTCGGGGACACATTCTGAGGCTGTATTCACGGCTGGTCACGTTAAGTCAGTAGTTCATTTCAGTCCTAGTTTTGATGGGCAAGGTACGTGGGCATGATTGAAAATGAAAAACAAATCCCCGCAAGATCATTGTCTGTCGAAATGGCATCGGGCGAAAAGAAAAACTTATTTAGCTTTCACATGATTTGACCGGTGAAAGCCTACCACGTGCATTTACACTGGAATCGGCAAACTCGGTTGGTTTCTCTCACCCATGCTTGTTTTGTCCGAGCACGCTTCCTGTGGAGCTGACATCTCGAACGGAAAACGAAAAAATAGTCCGCAATCCGACGCCAGCTTCTTTTTTAGGGGGTTGGTTGCATCGTGACCGCCCAGAACAGACCTTCTTTTAATTTGCAAGTGTCGTAGATTTATTCTCATGAGCCTTACCAATCCTCAAGTGGGGTAGATTCGCAGGCGCACGCGCATATGAAAATCATTTCCTCTTGCTTTCTTACACCTGTGTTCCGCAGGCGACGAAATCGGGGTTTAACCCGTTCAGTACCAGCTGAGGCAGACTGTGTTTCAGCAATCTTCGTTTATTTAAGGCACAAAAAATAACAAACCTCAAGATGTACCAGAAGCATGGATCAAAGTGGTGTCAGCAAGAGGCATAGATCCTCATGAGCCCCCGCAGCTGCGGGGGCTCACGAGGATCTATATCTCATGCAGTTCGGTGGTGTTCACATTTTCTCGGCACTGAACGGGTTAAGTGTGAGAATTCCTGCATGTCTCCGGCGTTATAAGCGGAGCATGCGACGTTGGAGCCTCCTGACCCCGTGAACGCCAATTACGAGAAGAAAATCGATGGAAAGCTTTTGTTTTTACGCCAATTGGATTCTTGTGAATTTCTGGGTGAAATGTGGATTTGACGAGGAGTCCCTTTACATTGCATTCAGGCTCATTTCTCTTGGACAAAACAAAAAGGGAATACGTGAATTTGGACTTTTGAGACGTTCAGTCTGTGTCATCCTGCATCTTTTCTTCGACCGTCGGTCATTTGAATTTTAGTTCATTAAATAGTGGAGATGTTAAGAAAACACGGTGCTCTCATCGCACACATAAACGCTTCAGGGTTAAGGGAGATGGATCGATCGACCATGATAATTCAAGGGTAGTGCCAGATTAGCTAGGCACCAAACTAAACTGGCACTTCCCTTGAATTATCGTGATCGATCCATTATTTGCTAAATTGCGTCGGTGCGAAATGGGTTAACAGAGTCTGCCCTGGAGTCGAAATTAGTACATTGGCGGTTGTCGTCAGAAGATTGCATTTACAGTTCAGGGGGTAGTTTGGAGTGGTAGTTTATTATTGGTGCCAGAATAGCCTGGCGTTTGTAACCGTTGAACTGTAAGGCCATGGACTATCCATATCGTGATATGCTGTAAGGGCTGAAACAGCCTCTGGAAGGATGAGGGAAATAAAAAAGGCCTAAAAATACACCATATCTGTCGACTCGAACCCGCGTGACTAATTCGTAAATTAGATTTATCAGCACACACTTCCAAGGTCTTCCTTACACATCCCCTTACGCCGCTGCTCGGCACCGAAAACTGTCAAGCTGTAGTTCTCGATCACTTCCATTATCGGAGGATTAGACGGAGAGATACTCGGCAGCCCTGCGGTTGCAAGGTCACGGGGTAATCTGCGTCTGTTACTGTAAAGATTGAAGACCGTTCAGCTCAAGACCAAATAGAGAACAGTGACCAGCCGTGTGCAGGCAAAAGACAGTAAGTCTTTTTTTTTTTTTTTTTTTAGTGATTGTTTTTGGGTGATACAATGAAAATCTCTCTTTAGTCCAAAAACGGACTTAACGCATTTAGCCACGAGTCTCTACAGCGGGAGATGGATTGACCATGATAATTCAAGGCGCCAAGCTAATCTGGCACTACCCTTGAATTATCATGGTCAATCCATCTCCTGTAACTGGTACATAGTCATTAGGCAGCATCTCCCAAATTTGAGAAATGGGACCTTGGGGCTAAAAGGGTTAATGCCTATACGGTAAAATGGATACCTGCCATCACCTTCGTTTGAGGGTGTTGCATTTAGTGGAGTCGTTCTGTCTGCAAGCAGGAGGCGTGGATCCTCATGCCAGAAGTACCTGTTCCTCGTGCAGATATGGCATGGTTTGTGTGGAATTGGAGGGAACAGCACTCAATTACAAAGGTGAACTTCAAGATAGAGTCGTCGCGGTGCACAAATTACGAACCTTTCTACCAATGGCGGCGATGACATCGTTGGCAAGGGGTCAGAACGTCTGTGGGGTCTAGGCATGAAAGACACTTTCACCCCCACCACCCTGCCCGTCGGATGATATCAATGGGGCAGGTCCACGTCTGCAAGAGGTATTGATTCACATGTGTCCCTGCGGTCGCAAGGACACGTGTGAATCTATCCCTCTTGTAGGTCAACTGAAACATGCTGGATAAAAATGCTGAGGGGTAATTCTTTGGCTTCCCTGCTAATTAGTGGAGCTCTGAAGACACATGAGGAACCGCAGGGGCGGTTTGGATAAGACAGTACAAGTAAACCTGTCTGCCACGACAATTCCCATTGACGCAACGGAATACATACAAGTGGCGGAGTCGTGGCGTCATTAGGCGCCAAGATGCTCGGCCACTGTCATTGAATTACCATCATATGGTCGACCCAGGCCATCTCCTGCTGTAGTGCGTCGGGGATGATCTTGAGCAGGTTCCACTGACCAGTTCTTGTAGAGGGCCTTATCAAGGCTAAAACCAAGGGGTCGGTGACATCGTCGGTCTTCGTACTCTGACGACCCCGCAACAGTCCTCCTTAATTGATGGAAATCTACTGTATTATCTGCTTGTTGCTTGGTGCACACGACATAGCCATTGAGTTTTTGACATTCCAAAGATGACTCTGTGTGTGTGTAGGAGGGGGGGGGGGGGTGAGGATGCTGGTGGAAGGGAATTTGTTTACGAGCTTGTTTATATTGTTTGGTTTTTTTTTTTTTTTTTTTTTTTTTTTTTTGAGGTGGGGGGGGGGGGGGGGGGGGGGGGGGCAAGAGTCAGTCCTACATCATTTCCTCGCATTTCTGGCACAGACTGCGTGCATGGTGTTACTGACCTTGCAAGAATTCACGCAAGGCATAGCCTGTGCTGTGTTTGTCATCATATCTAGATTGCCCGTAAAATTAGGCCATCATACATGCCCACTGGCCTGGCATGCCCTGCCCTTGGTGTCCTCGTATCAGCTGCAGTTAATTGCTGTTTCGTAACAAGTGCGGTTCAGCTGACGATCACAGCTGATGTTAGCAAAGTCTTGTTTCCACTTGCACTTTTCACTCATTGGAGACGTGCTGTGTACGGATACGCGGCACGTCTGCAATGAGTTAGCCTATTTAACCCCACGGCCGCAATTCCGCAAATTTGGAGGTGTCACCTAACGACTGTACCAGTTGCATGACATGGATCGACCATGATTATTCAAGGTTAGTGCCAGATTAGCCTGGCGCCTGATGGCGCCAGGCTAATCTGGCACTACCCCTGAATATGGTCGATCCAAGTCCTGCTTCAGTTCGTTGGGACTAAATGGGTTAACTCATTCGCGGCCAGCCGCATCCGGATGCGCGGCTTGTGCCGCGCATCCGGATGCGGCTGGCCGCAAAGGAGTTAAGCGGTGTTCTAGAACTGCTGACAACGCGCGATACCAGTATTGTGTGTACGTTGACTCTTAGAGTTGTGTTAACCCATTTAGCCCCGACGCACTACAGCAGGAGATGGGGTGACCATGATAGTTCAAGGGTAGTGCCAGATATTTTTGGCGCGCGATCGATCTCCTGCAACTGGTACAAACAGTCCGCGTTAGTTGACACCTCCAAAATCTGGGAATGCGGCCTTGGGGTTGAAATGGGTTAAACAGTGTCCTGGAACTGCTTACCGTCAACACGCGATGCCAGTGTAGTGTGCCTCTGTACGAATACTTCTGTTAAACCTTTGGCTGTCGGTAGCGCTTCAGTTTTGTCCCGGTGATTCCAGCAGCTTGTTGAAGAGCAGTTGAAAAGTTTCTGCTCTAATGGGGTTCAAGTCAGTGACCTTTTTCTTTCTAGTCCAAGGCATCTGCTTCGGAAACTAAGCGAACCCGACTGCCACTACTGAACTGTGAAGGATATTTTCAGTCTAGCTTTTCCGGCGTTAGTTTCCTTGTCTATTTTCCGTTTCAGCGCCACACAGACGCCCACTTTGCCTTCGTTGCTTCCCGCTCTTCACAAAGAAGCGGTTGTTCTGTTCGCACACAGCAGAGTAACAGTTTTGTAGAGGACAGTGTTGGTGTTTGGGGAAACGAGGGTGAGAGGTCAGAAGGTTTTAACCCGGACTTGCGGAAACACCTCCTTTGTTAGAGGTGTGACCAGCAAGATGTACAGACTGATTTGGCGTCAGCAAGAGGCATAGATTCACATGAGCCCCTGCATCAGCAGGGGCTCATGAAAATATATGCCTCTAGTAGTTGAAATAAGGGGCGGGCGGAGAAAAAGCGTGGTGGGAGTGCATTGACTGCATTCACGGCGATTACGCTGATTTATTTGTGACCTCTTACACTGCCGCTTTCTTTTGCACGTCCCCCCCCCCCTTCCCCCCCGCGTGTCATTAACCCTTTTAGCCCCAAGGTCCCATTTCTGAATTTTTGAAGGTGTTGCCTAGCTAGGCCGTCACAGTTATATCTTGAACCGCTCGGATATTCCTCTGCACTGGTCAGATAGTTAGTGAACACCTCCCTCTCCCCCCCCCCCCACCCCCGCCCCGGGCCCTGCGGGGGATCGGAGACCGCATTTTTCCTGAAGCCTATCACCTATGAAGACGAACCGTATGTGTTTGCCAAAAATAAATACCATATTGAATATAGAGGTCATGTTCTATGGTCATATTTTCCTTATTTGGGCCCTATATTTTGCTTTTGGGGGTAGGATTGGTGTTAACAATGCAGTTCCCGTAAAAAAGCACACAGAACTAAATGACTGGTATCTTTGGAAACAGAATACATTTACCTACCATTTACAATGATTCAATGTCTAAAAGCAAAATGGTGACGTCATCACGGCGCCATGTTTTTTACCTTTCATTATCCACGAAATAGCTTTCTTGCCAGAAGAATAGGTGTCCAATCTTTGACACACTATGATGAAAACATGTATACAAATGTTATAATATATCATCAGTAGAAACGTAAACGATTCAATGTTTTCCACTGTTGACCTTGAAAGGTGTTATTTATAGGTTAAGGTCACCTAAAGTTGTACTTTATGAAAGAAACCAACATATTTTTGAAAATGTGATTAAAAATCTTACTAAAAGTGATAACATGTAAGGAATTGCAATGAATAGTTAATAAACGATTAGACGTGACCTTCACGAAGGTCAAGGTCGCAGTTTTCAAAGAGTTCGTAAGAATATTCAGTTTACAATAAGGGCCAAACATTTGCTCGGATTTTAGGAATATTTGCTCACAACACCTACAGGATCTCTTACTACAGAATCATATTTTGTTGAGTTGAGATTATCAGGAGCATCATAATGTCACCATCGATGGCGTCTCCTCCAACCCAGTCACCCTCTCCTGTGGAGTTCCACAGGGGTCCGTCCTGGGCCCGGTCCTTTTCACGCTCTACACCTCTCCCCTGTCCAACATCATCCAGTCTCACCACATAAACCACTACCTCTACGCTGACAACTCACAACTACTAGACAAAGACAAACTCAACAACACTCAGTCACTACTGACTCGCACGGCTGACTGCTACGAAGACGTGAAAAACTGGATGACAGCAAACAAGCTTAAACTGAATGACGACAAAACGGAAGCCATGCTGGTAGGCACTCGCCAGAAACTTACCCAGCTCCCTTCCTCTCTCCACCTTCAACTCGACAGCACCCCCATCTCCCTCTCTGACTTGGCCAAAAACCTCGGCGTTATCCTCGATTCCTCTCTTTCCATGACCAGCTTTGTCTCTGCCATGGCACAGGCATGCTATTTCCACCTCCGCCGCATCAGTCAGATCAGAAAATACCTCACTACCGAAGCTGCCACCAAACTTGCTGTCTCTCTCATCCTATCTCGCATCGACTATTGCAACTCTCTCCTTTCCGGCCTCCCTCACTCCACCACTTTCACGTCCGCCTCGTCCTCAGAGAGAAAAAATCCGACCACATCACTGCCCTGCTCAAACTCCTTCACTGGCTTCCCATCCCCCAACGCATCCAATACAAGTTTCTTAAGTGCTTAAGTTGTGAGTGCGCTCTTAGAGTTATAATTATTATAAGATAAGCGCAATATAAAACCGTAATTATTATTAATTATTAATGTAGATACCCTTTATAATTAAGGTCAAGGTCACAATATGTACTACTGTGCCACTCAATCGGATAAGTTAACTGTTCCTTGGTCCTGAAATTCTCTCTCTCTCCTACACACACACACACACACACACACACACACACACATACAAAGATAAAGAATCTAATATAGGTAGTAGAAAAGAAAAGGATCTCATTTATTGTTTATGTATGGTCCATTCTGATAAGTATGGAACTTCTGCAGAGCCTGTACCCTGGCAAGTAATATGCAAGTCAACAGATCAGTTGCTTAGTTAAACCAGCTATAGGACGGTAGTTATGTAGTTTCTCCTCCACCCCCCTCCCCCATCCCCTCTTCCCACCCCCACCCCTCCTCACACCAGCCCCACCCGGGTCTGCCCTGGGGGACTTGGGTGGGGTTAGGTATTTTTTAGTTCCCAGGGTCACCCTGGTCAGCCCCACAGGGTGGGTTTTTCTCTCTATTCTGGGGCATGTGTTTCTGTCTACCCTTTGTCCATTCACCTGTATTTGCCTTTTTAAAACTCTCCCTACTGTCTGCACTGCCTGTAGCTCTTGATGTTGGATGTGTGTTGCTAAATGGTCTTAGCTTTATTTATGCCCCATGTTGTAGGTTTATTTAATGTATTTGACCGGCTGGCGACATACATTCAATTTTCTGTTTAGTTTTTTTTCACAAGCAGTGCAGGCACGTCCTGAGAAAGCCTTGTTGCTGTCGGGACGTTAAGCAATGTACAATCAATCAAAACCCTCCTCACACCACCTCTCACGCCTTCGCAAGAAACTCATGAACGGGAAATAACATTGAAACATTAAGCTATCTGGATTGTTCACGCTACCATCATGTCAGTGCATGGGTTGATGACACAAACCAATGTTCAAGCATGTTATGAGTGTTCTCAAAGAATGTACGTGTTAGTTTGAAACATGGCGCCTGCAAGCGGATTGAGATTTACTAGTCGTGTGAGTAGTAACACTGAGAAAAAAAGACGTTTCTCAGACCACATGAAAGCAATCCTAATTTTCTGTTCTTGTTGTTGAATATTCTTTAAAAGGCTATAACAAAGTCCCTTCATAGGGAGTTTTGGACACCCCCCCCCCCCCCCTCACGCCACCACCACCACCAGCACCTGGTATATTTTGATGAGCAGTGAGAGTCCCGACACACGCCCCGCCCCTTTTGTTGTTTGATATTTCGGCGACTGGTAAAAGTTTTCGGCCATTGGAAGCAAGGTGTAGTGTCGGGAGACCTTTTGTGCCAGTGAAAGGGCTCAAACAATAAAGGTTGGACCCCCCCCCCCACACACACACACACACACACACACACACCTTGTTTGATATTTCGGTGACTTTTGGCCATTAGAAGCAAGATGTAGTGTTGGGAGACCTTTTGTGCCAGGTTGAAGGTCCCAAACAAAAGGTTGGACCCCCCCCCCCCCTTTTTTTGTTGTTGTTTTTTTTGTTTGTTTTTTTTGTTTTGTTTGATATTTCGCCGACTGGTGAAAGTTTTCGGCCATTGGAAGCAAGGTGCAGCGTCGGGAGGCCTTTTGTGCCAGGTTGAAGGTCCCAAACAAGTAGTTGGAACCACCCCTGAGGTAACTGTTCCGCCCCTGGTGTGTGCGTGTGTTTTCAAACGCCCGAATAGCGTACACGGGTGATTTGATGGGAAACTGTTAACAATCTACGATGCCGTACACACTGAATATCAAACGCGCCATAGTTTAATGTGCTCTTGACTTACATCGTCACAAACGTTGTCTCATGCATATGGCTGTTTGGGCTTACTGGACGGTCTGCTTGGCTGTTGGCCCACCACTTGCGATATTTGAAAAAGGGCTAAATGCCTTTTAGCACAGTAATATTCTTTCATTCTGTTCCGGTTGGGGCAGGACAACTGTAGGCATACATAATTGTAGTCTCAGTCTTACACTAATTAGAAACATACTGTAAGCTCTGTGTGTGTGTGTTTATTGCCCCCCCCCCCCCCCCCGCCCCCTACGCACACACACATTCTCGCCCACCTGCCTCCATTTTTTAAAAATTTATGCCGAGCATAGACCTAGTACTCACACTCTTAGCATAAACTGACTAATTTCCACCACACTTCAAAGCCAGAAAAATTACAAAAATGTTAGCTGTAAAAATTCATATTCTGGAAACGTAAAGAAAATCAATCCACTTTAAGCTCAAGGTACTATTATATGACGTCACCAGATTTTACAAACTGTGTAAATATGAAGTGCACATATATTACTGGAAGTATTTTAGCACATAAAAGTTCATTAATCATGGAAGAAGTGCACCACAACACCGCACCTAACAAATGGTGCATAGGGTCCAAATATGGAATGCTGTGGCGTCATCATGTATAAAAAGAAGAATATAATAAAGTTTAATATTTTCTGAATGCCCGATAAAGGACGAACACACCGATACCAATAAAAAGAAGAATATAATAAAGTTTAATATTTTCTGAATGCCCGATAAAGGACGAACACACCGATACCAAACAATAAGTATTTTCTTGTTTGTAGTTATAACTTTACTGTCAATCTAGTACCCCTACCCCCAAAAATTATGACCCTTTTGGGGGGTGGGTTCGGCAAAACTGCGGTATCTTCGATACGGAGTTTATTTTTGGCAAACACCTAGGAACCTACGTGGTTTTGGATAGACTTTAAGAAAAACAAAGTCTCCGATCCCCCGCGGCAGGGGGGCGGGGAGTAGGGGGTCTATGAAGGGCCAAAGGTCTAAACGACTATGTACCAGTTGCAGGAGATGGCTTGTCCATAATAATTCAAGGGTAGTGCCAGATTAGCTTGGCGCCTGAAGGCGCCTAAGTAATCTGGCACTACCCTTGAATTATCATGGTCAGGCCATCTCCTGCTGTAGGGATCCGGGGCTAAAAGGGTTAAGACGGCACACTGTCCATAGGAATCGGGCACTTTGAAGTTTAGTGCCCGCCTACTCGCATACTAATCGACTATAGTATCGCGCGCCGCAGTTTCTCGCGAAATCGGATGTCAGTCGGTACCACGCGAACCTGTCTCGGCTCTTTTTTACATGCCTAGTGAGGAAAGATCCTCGGGCGTCGGCCCGAGAACCTTTTGTTTCACAGGTGGTGTGTTTTTCAGTCCGGAGGGTGTATATTCAACACCACACTAACCCCTTCGCTGCCAAGGGAGTGGCGGATCACGGATCAAGTTTTGCATCTGAAACCACTGCACACTGAACAATGTTACGATTGTGGTTGTGTTGTTCCGTAAGAGCATGCATGTATTAATCGTAGGAAACGATCCGATATTTATTTGAGCTATCTTGGTTACGAATCACGTACCTTTTCAGTGAGATTCTTTATCGTTCGCGCAGAGAGCGAAATTGGCTTTGTTATGATACGCTAAGATTAGTCCGGAAGTTTCTAGCAAAGTCACACGGAGAAGAGCGGTCAGTTTTAGTAATGCGTAGATTCGCTGAGAATAAACTAGAACGTTCGAGCAAAATCACGCTGTCGAGTGACCTTACATGTGACGTCAAAGTGTCGGCAACATTTTGCTACACAGTATCAAAACCGCTCTATTTTTAGTCATAGTTGTTTTCTGTGCGCGTGAATTTAGCAGCCAGTCAGTATGTATTGCGAAAGATCGCGAAACTTCCAGAAAGTGTAGGCTAGATCGTGAACGGTCTGCCATACTCTTGTGTGACGTCATTACACACTAGGATTTGGGGCTGACATTAGCAGTCGAATTTTTGTAGACTATTGTAGTTATTCTAGAAAGTTCATTTTTTAAAAAAAATTAATATTTATGAGTTTCAGTTACGTGTTCCGTTCTGATTAGTTGCGTTGTGTGAATTCCTTGGATTATTCTGGAAAGTTGTTTTGCTATAAAAGATGGTGCTAGGAAGCACGTGTGTACATTGTCATGCATTGTCAGTTGTAGGGACACAGTTTATCGTAGGTACGTGGCCCGTATAGGGTGTACATTGTGAGAGACGCAGCGTTACGGTGGTGTACGTTGTAGGGGAAACGCAGTGTGTCGCCAGTGTTGATATTTCGAAGAGGAGACATTGTATCAGTGTTGGTGCATTTGGGAATGCATTGTGTGGAGATCGCATCGCTGAAATAAAATATTGTTGGAACTGTTACTCCAGTATTGTCTACAACCTTAAGCCACGTGTGACGGGTTGCAGCTGAATGAAGTTTCTTTGAAAAGAACCTTACGTGCGTGCGTCTGGTGTGATATCATACTACGACTACAACTCAACAAGTAACAAACGACATTAGCGCAAAGAACACGGCACCAGAAATAGACATAAAAGAACACAGGACCAACAAGAGACATAAATCCTCATGAGCCCCCCGCGACAGCGGGGGCTCATGAAGATTTATACCTGTTGCAGCTAGTTAGCGTTCGCCTTGCGCCGGCAGTTAAAGGGGTTAAGTTCTGCGAATTACGGCCAGACATCGCGACACACAGAAGGGACCTGTCTTCGTATTTGTGCACTCAAGCGTATCAGCTACGCATCCATATACAAATGGTACCTTACTATGACGAGCAATATATTTGTTTGCCTGTAATCCAGACATAAGTAATTATGAAGTTTGCACGTTAGTAGACATTTAACGTGATTTGGAAGAACAAGTGGGATGCAACCGTCGTACTGAGCTGGATTGCCAATATGATCGCAGAATTACTTCAAATGTGTGTTGGTTTGTAATTTCGGAGACCAGCACACAAATACAGATTGTCTTTTCATCTCATGAGTCATAATCAGAAATTGGTTGACAGGAAGGACCCCAACCCATCTCTTTCTCTCAGTCTCACGCACACATGCACGCATGCGCGCGCGCGCACACACACACACACATGCGCGCGCGCGCACGCACGCACATTCATTGGTGTGATTCAGCATCTAACATACCTCTCCCATTCTGTGGAAACCAATACTCTATGTGCAATACCGTCATGGACGTGATTTACTGTTGCCAAGCACTTTCGAGCACAACAGTGACGCACAGCTTGTGTCAATCCTGTCGGAAGGGTGCACAGCACTGGTTAAACATGTAGCTGCAATTACAAGAGCCGACACACGTTTACTAGAAATTAAGATACAGTGTTTTGCATAAACCCTTGTGATCCTCTCACCCATGAGGTACTTGATCAAGGCCAGCAAGAGGCATAGATTCTTATGAGCCCTTGCAACTGCAAGGGATCATGTGAATCTGTGTCTCTGGCACGTGGAAGAGCTGATCGGCTTGATATGAACAAACCGCAAGTAGAATGCATCGACCACTTGCGATAACGCCAGTAACGTATTGCTTCATAGTGCACGTTTGCACGTGCCGCTCCGATAATGCGCACGTGCGCTTAATACCTTGTGGCTAATATTATTAGGTTGTTTTGGTGCTTTCCCGTAAGGTTTGATTTTGAAAATCTCCCGAGCTTGTTTCAGGAATCGCGGATTGCGTTCTTTACTTTATCCTTGTATCGTCCGAGTCAGCATGTTCCCTAATTTATTTGAGACGTGGAGTTACTCCCATATACCGCCCCATCCTTCTCTCCTTTATGGCCACCAATGACGATTTGCTCATTTTTTAAAAACTTAGACTTCTTCGGTCTGTTGATAAAGAACTACGGAAAGATACCCCAGTTACACCATAGATGCGGTCGCCCTGAACGTGTCCATACAAAACTGTTGTGGACTGGGTGGTTAAACCGATTTAACCTGTTTAATCCCACGGCCTTATTTCCCAAATTTTTGAGGTGACACCTAACATGTACCTGTTGCAGGAAGTGGGTCGACCATGATAATTCAAGTGCAGTGCCAGGCTAGCTTGGCGCCATTATGCGCCAAGAAAATCTGGCACTACCCTTGAATTATCATGATCGAGCCATTTCCTGCTGTAGTACGTCTGTACTAAATGGGTTAAGATGTGTAGTGCTATCACTTCATTTGCACAACACGCGTACGTACTTCAATCTTAGCTGAACCTCAGTCTTGAGAAATAATTACCAGCATATCTAGACCACACTATTTACCTCCCTCGATTTACTACCGCAGAATCGAGGGAGACAACTACTGTGGGGTCTAGACTTGTGAAATGTTTACCTGCTTCCTCCATCATCCTCTCCCCCCACCCGGGTCTGCCCTGGGGGACTTGGGTGGGGTTAGGTACTTTTTAGTTCCCAGGGTCACCCTGGTCAGCCCCACAGGGTGAGTTTTTCTCTCTATTCTGGGGCATGTGTTTCTGTCTACCCTTGGTCCATTCACCTGTATTTGCCTTTTTAAAACTCTCCCTACTGTCTGCACTGCCTGTAGCTCTTGATATTGGATGTGTGTTGCTAAATGGTCTTAGCTTTATTTAGGCCCCATGTGTTAGGTTTATTTAATGTATTTGACCGGCTGGCGACATACATTCAATGTTCTGTTTATTTTTTTTTTCACAAGCAGTGCAGGCACGTCCTGAGAAAGCCTTGTTGCTGTCGGGACGTTAAGCAATGTACACTCAATCAATCAATCCATCATCCTCTCGAGCGCCGGAAGAGGGCAGCATTGAATTAGGGTGGGTTGCTGGGTGGAAGAGCAGGAAGTTTCGTCCAGCTGCTATTACTAGGCGCGTGGCCGATACTCAGGCACTTCGGCATCACATGCTGAAAGTAGCTTTCAGCACTCATGTGGCTTACCTCATATAGTTAGGACCGGCCCATCCCTAAATCCGAGTCTTATTAGGACTCCTTATGCGTTGAGTTGTATGTTCAGCGAAATCGCGAAACAGCCCTCATTTGCATAGACTTCTCAACCACTGCAGCTTTACTAAAACAGGAGGAGCGTCCATGGTGTTATGCCTGCGACGAGCAGTATTCTGTTAAACACTTTTTGCTGTCTTGTGCCGATCTAACTGACACAACTTGAGATATAAACACTTCACAGCAGTCTCCTTGAAGGTTTTGTTCCGGGATGTACCCCCGGACAAGATCTTCAGTTTCTGAGAGAGTGCCATATTTTTAATAAGATTTGAGCATTCATAGACGATGTTAATTAACTCTATTATAATTTTGACTTTTTTGAGAGTCTGTAGACGTTTCCTTTAAAGACCTGTGCTACATTTTAGTATGAAATATTTTTAAGATAATATATTTACATCTTGTCTTAAGACCTTTCTTTTAGTCTAGATGGCCAGACTTTTATCCATCCCGCCGTGAGATGACCTTAGTTGCCTGCTCGGCGTTAAACCCAAATAACTAACTCAACCACTGCAGCGGAAGGGGCTCTTGAGAATCTACAATCTTGACATTTTTGATTCTCCACATTCACTTATCTCATGTAGGGGTAACCTTGTAGTGTTTTCCTCGCGTAGGGGTAACCTTGACGTGTTTTCCTCGCGTACGTGTTCAATCGAACGGGTTTTCAAAGCTGCGTACTGCCGTTTAACTCATTTGGCGAGACGTACTCGGCACGCGCCATGCTGTTCAAGTTCAGCATTATCAGGAGGCGGCACGTCTCGAATGAGTTAACGAAGATGTGCCACCTGGCCTCTTTAGAGGGGGTATGTTGCCAGCCCATAACTTGACGAAGAAGAGGTGTTGCTGCCGTTATAATACGGCAAAAGCCAGTATGTCCATTTTTGGAAAAAGCGAGAATTTCTTTGTATAACAATGAAAATCTCGCTTTTCTCAAAAATAAACATACTGGGTTTGCCACACAACGGCAGATTACCCGGCACGCGCCATGCTGTTCAGGTTCAGCATTATCCTCCATAATTTGCCTCCTCTATCCAACAGAGTTATTAGTAGAAGATGGGGATTTTTGACCCGCAGTATGCATGGATGCCGCGGGGCACATCAAAATCTTTGCCTCTCGCAGATAGTGATGGTGGGCCGGGTGCATCTTCTCGTCTTCGATGTTAGGCGGTTCCTTCATTTATGTAGGCAGGATGGTGGGATAAAGAAAGGGGGGGGGGGGGGGAGATGTAGGGTTAATTTGATGACGGGATGTGCCGCATTTTTCTAGAAATCCATCGCGGTTTGCATCACTCTCTGTAGACATTGTACAGTGTTTTCCGTTACGGCCATCAGTATCCAGACCAAGGTGACAGACAACCTTTGCAGGATCGTTTTTTCTTCTTCTCACAAACCTTTTAGTTTTAGTGGACTTTTCATGATGCGTGTGTCTTTGGTTTAGCTTACGGATAAGAGCCGTGTTCATCCGCGTCCAAAAATAGCTGACCATCACCTCCTGCCTTTTGCATCTGTGATGGTTTCGTTAGCCGGGATAGTCGTCTGCTACAAGATTCTTTAGCCTTTTTTTTTTTTGTCCTAATACACTTGCTTGAAATAAACTTGACTGTGATAGTTCAAGGGTGGTGCCAGAAAAGCTTGACGCCTGAGGCGCCACGCTATTGTGGCACCACCCTTGAACTAACATGGTTTTCTAAATCTCACTCTGTAATGTAGCCTTCATAGGACAATAAGCAGATTTTAAAAAATCAGCCGCGTATCCGGAGGCAGCACGTCTCGAATGCGTTAATTAAGGGGGCTGAGGAAGGCGCGGGAGGGGGGTGTGGGGTGTGGTGGGCTGGGAGGCTCGTAGGGTGGAGCGTTCGACTCTCGATTGAAAAGTCGCGAATCTAGCCGGGGTCAACATTTGTTCAGACTCTTTTCTGCGCCCCCGTTTTTAAACTCACCTTCCTGGTAGACAAAAAAGCCACGAGAAGCTCTAAACGTTTAACGTTTCCGTAAGGGGATGGATTGATCAGAATTGTTCAAGGCTAGGTCTTGCCACCTTGAACAAGTCCTGATATATGGATCGACTGTGATCTGTCCTCTGCAATTTGCTGTTTAACCCCATGACAGCTACTGACGATACGGCTGCCGGGCAGAAAAGACGCGTGACTTAGCATCTTTTCCGCTGTGGGGTATAGTCAGCAGCTGTCGAGGGATTAACTTGGCAACCGATTTAGAACGTTAGAGATGCAATGCAATCAAACGTATCCATTTTCGTTTTACTTTTCAAGCTGTTCACTTGGTTTCAGAGGTCTAGAGAGTTAATCCTGTTTGTTAGACTTAGAGTGGAAACGGATGACAGTAGTAATGGGGGTAAGTTAATCAAGTCAACCCTCTCAGTGAATTGGTGGGAAAGTTGGTTTAGGGATGTTCCAGTCATGTTTTCACCTTGTGTTGACTCCGGACACCTGTTTAGCGTAAGCTTTTTTTTTTATTTGCGCGCTCCTCTTATCTAACCAGCGCCTGCCTGCGGGAGATGGATCGACCATGACAGCTCAAGGGTAGTGGCTGATTAGCTTGGCGCCTGGAAGGCGCCAAGCTATTCAGCCTCTACCCTTGAGCTGTCGTGGTCGATACATCTCCCGCTACCTGTGTGTAGTGCTTAGCGAAGCGTAAGGCTGAACATTGAAGGGGCCACCACGTACACAATTGCGTAAACCAGGAAGGAGATGGAGTGTGACACCATCGTAGATTTAGATTGTCACTGAAGCGCACGCATCCTGTTGTGTACTGTTTTTGTTGTCAGGAAGTTGTGCCGCCCCCCAAAAAAAACATTTTTATTACTTTTATACTATCTGCTACGGTATTTTAACAATAAGTGTACAAGGAACAATTTGAACGCTGGCATCTGTCTTACTATTATTAAACATTATGTGCTACAGCTATTGTTAACACTTTTATAATTTTTATCGTATTCGTACATTTTACTGCGGAAAGGTACACTTTAACGTTTTACCAGCTGGATCGAACATTTTTGGAGTCGCCTTGCAGCAAATATACGGATGGTTTTAGAAAGGTTCGGTCGATCCACCTCTCGATGTATAGTTTGTCTGGGCTGTACGTTTTAAATGTCAAGCGACTGGTAATTTTCATGCTCGATGCACCGCATTGCGCACACATAGACTTTATGTCTGGGCGTATTGTGAGTGGCTTGTGATTCGGGCCCTTACAATTAACTCATTTGAGACCTGCCGCCTCCGGATACGCGGCTTACGCTGCGTATCCGGAGGCGGCACGTCTCGAATGAGTTAATACCGTTAGGTCAAAATTACAGATCAGCGCAACATTACAGCGGTTTTGCGGAAACTGTCAGAGCGATTGTCATCGTCAGTTTTCAATAACCAGTCCCCCAGCCAAAGCAGTGCAACTACAACAGGCATAGATTTTCATAAGCCTCAGCAGCTGCAGGGGCTCATGAGACTCTTTGCCTGTTGCAGATGTACTGTGGTTGAGGTGAACGGGCCTGACACGGCATTTATTTCTGCAGGGACTGCACCATCGAACGACATAGGCGGCGCTTCCTTGCGTTACGAATGTACGGCGTGTCATAGCTGGGGACAATCAATACTGATCATGTGTTTATAGTCATGGTTAGTTGTCACGAGCGTGGTGATCATTAGTTTGTCTCATTGCGCAAATTGGAAATATTGTTACAGACCAGTTGGCTATGGTGGTATCGCGATTAAAAGGCGATCTTGGCGACGTTTCGATCAGGGTGCAACAGACCGATCAGATTAACCAGTTCAGTGCCGAGAAATTTAACCATTAGCCAACTTCAAGATGTATATATATCCTCATGAGCCTCCACGGTTGCGGGTGCTCATGAGGATACATGCCTCTTGCTGACACCACTTTGAAGCCAAGTTTCCGGGACAGCTAGGGTTGTGCCGGGTTGGCTCATGTTCGATAGCAAAAGTGTGTATGTTTTGGGCCAGTTGTCTGTCCGACCTCGTCCGTCGTCTGTCGCCCGTGTTAAACTTTAACGTTTGCATTTTCTCTGAGACTGTTCAAGCCACAGTCTTAAAACTTGGGCCAGGACACTTTGTGGCAAGACTTTTCCAGACATTCCAACTTCCGTGTCCTTTCAGTGAAAATAGCCATAATTTGACCAAAAAAATTTTTGTTTTCAAACCCAAATTTGGTAGAGATACCTGATGATGAAACCTTGTGCATACTAATTTGGATGACCCCTCGTAAAGATCAAAGGTCACAAGAAAGAAGGTAATAGGTCACAAATAGCCATGTTTGGACAGTTTTTTCCCCTTCAAATACTGTTTACAACTTCCATCTCAAACCTGGTACACCTGCGTCAGGGCTGAATGTGTTAATATGTCAATTAGGACTTTGGAAGTGTACGGGGTGAATATTCCCTGTCGTGCGCGTGCCGTTCGTGCAGTTTGTTCCCTGTCTGGGACCAAACTGTAGGCACATGTCCACGAATGGGCAGGGGATCCATCCATCTGTGAGCTGCTCTCCAATCACACAACATTCAAACATCCATTACTGACGTGACCGTTGAAAAGATCCCAAGGGTTAGACGGAAGAGAGAAGAACAAAAACTGTGCCATTCGTCTCATGCCCTTTTTTCGGATTCTGCCTGGCAGAGAAAAGATCCATTCGTGTGTACAGGCCCTCACCGTTCCATCTGCAGTGGCTTGTAAGAAATTGGGACAGCGGTTGCACGAATGAACTTAAACCGGCCCTTGAAAAATATAATTATATTATTAAAAATGTGCAAGAGGCAAAGAACCTCATGTGCCGCGGCATCTGTGGGGGCTCATGAGTTTTTTTTCCCTCTTGCTGATCCTGTTTATGTTGGGTTTATATGCTTTTTTTCGGTGTTGAATTTTTCTCTGCTTTGACATAATTTTGCGTCCGCATGCAGTGAAAAGGTTAACACATTCGAGACGTGACGCATCCGGATACGCGGTAAATGCCGCGTATCCGGATGCGGCACGTCTCGAATGAGTTAACATACAACACATGGTTTGGCACATAGCGTAGTGGTTTGCACGGGTTTCAAGCTCAAACTCGCACCTGTGACATGCTGACCAAAGTCTGCTTCAGGTTGATGATAAACAAGATGGGTCCTTGGTTGGCCGTGGCGAACTTGTCCGCTGTCGTCCTCAGTGTTTGGTTTTCGCTGTCGAAACCGATGTTGCGATACTCACAGATGGTTCTTGTTATGATGTTATTGGAAATCATTCTGTTGTTTGACATTTGTTTTTAGGTTAAAATCCTGTTTCAGCCATTAACTAGATAAATAAATAAATAAATAAACTCTCTCTTTGTCAGCCCTTACGCTGTTGCGCGGGTACGGGTACCTTCTACACTGTATGTTTGTATATTGGTATATATACACAGCCATGCACTTAAAAAAAAGTGACAAACGAAGGCAGCCAATGATACACAACTGTAATTTAAATGTTTAATGACAGGTGTTGGGATTTCTTAAGCTTTGTTCTGGCACCCGCCTTGAGATGGTCTTAGTTGCCTGCTCGGCGTTAAACCCAAATAACTAACTAACCAATTTGTTGTGGCACAAAAATCATAGTGAGTCGTTTGTACTAAACCCGTGTCTTCATCATATTTCGGCCCTAGGTATTATATCGGAAACTTGTAGTGCGCTAAATGCAATAAAACTTACTGCTTTCTCATTATTTTTCGTCATCGGTCGAGTCAGTGCCCACTTTATTAACTTAAAATTTGAAGTTGTGGTTAATGGTGCTGTCGGCCTTGCGTCAAATCGAAGGGTCAGTTTGCCACATCCTGATCTTTCTCACTTCCATTCAGTCCCTCAGCTAGTAACCCAAGATCTTCAAGAGGCACAGATAAATATGAACCTAACTGCCGCAATCGGTTCAACAGAATTGCGCTTGTGTGTTGGTAGAATTGAACGTTGGAAGATATCGGGATCGCAGACGAAGGAACTTATGCATGAAAGGTACGCGAGCCCTCCCTTTACAAAGTTGATCAGTTGATCTCGCTAATACTGATGCATTGTCGAAAAGCATAGATTCTCAAGAGCTCCAGCATCTGCATGGAAGGCCACAGGCCCTGTCTGTGCTTTTCAGACGTCGGTGGCCTTCCGAGTGCCAGTGATAGTCGGGGGACTTATTGGTACAGGGGTACGCTTATACACGTATATTTTTTCCTATATGCAAAGGGGATAAATTCTTAACTCTTTCGCTGTCGGTATCGGGTTTTGTCGAGGTGATTTCTGCAGGAGCCTCACTTCGACGAAATGCGCTACGGTTAGAAGCTTCTCAGTGTAGTCGCAACCGACCTCGTGATATGATAGTATACTAATAAATCGTACATTCTTTTTGGTCTGTAGTTTTGACAAAAACCGTACCAAGCAGCTCATCTTTACACGTACGATCTTTTGGGAAAGTAATCCCTTTGTGCACGCAGCCATCGGTAATGTAATTAGTGCCTGTGGCAGCATGCGCGTCGGCAGGTTAACCCATTTAGTTCTGACGCTTTTCAGCAGGAGTTGGCTCGACCATGATAATTCAACGGTAGGTAGTGTCAAATTGAGCCGGCATGGCGCCTGATGGCGGAAAGCTACTCTGGCACTATTCTTGAATTATGGTCGACCCATCTCCTGGAATTGGTACATAGCTGTGAAGTGACACCTGCAGTTTGGGAGAGACGGCCTATCGTTTCAATGGGGCAGCTTTTCACCTCGCACAGCGGTTGGCCATGGAAGGTGCATAAGCACACGCCTCCCCGACCCCTCCCTCTCCCACCACTTTTACACACACACTTCCTCTCTCTCTTTTTCTCTTCATGAACATCCCAGCAACAGCCGCTACGTCTTGTCGGCGGCAGCAGCAGCAACACACTGCTGTGGTACCGGCTGCGCGCCACAGGTTGTGTGGGAGCTTGCACACTGACGAGGGACTAAACTAACGGTTCCCTTCTTTCCCCGTCACTGCCTCTCTTTTTCTTGATGCGCGCCATGTGTTCCAACTGCTCCCGGGCATTACTTCAGCAGTTGAAAGAGAGAAAGCCAGTGCTAAAAGTCAGACTCTTGCCATTGTGAACGCTTAGTAACGCCCAGCCAAGCAAGTTGCTTGTGGCGGCCTTGAGAGCTAGTTTGTAAGTGTCCAAATATTCACGTGGCTGGGCCAAGGTCTTGACATAGGTGCTGCGGTGAGTGTGTTGGCGTGTACGTGTGCGGTGGTGGACGTGATGATAGTTTCTAAGTTTCCCTATATTCACGTTGCTGGGCCAAGGTCTTGGCGTAAGCGCCGCGGCGAGTTTACTACTGTGTACATGTGAGGAAGTGGACGTGATGCAGTGTGCAAAAATGAAACTTAAGACCAGGATGTTTTTCTGTTGTCCCCCTGGGGCCGCTCGCTCATGCAACTGACCCCAGGTCGTCAGTTGGCGCGTGCTGCAACACTGACTGACGCGGCTGATTCGTTTGGCGCCGGACAGTTTTTGAGCTGAGCCCTTTCCTTCCCGATCGGACCTGACGCTTCTGGTCACATTACATAGTCAAATTTGTCCAGTTCAGGCAGTAAGAGGACCGGTGTTTTTAAAAATAATTTTTGCCTTGTTTGAAAATTTGTAGTAGGGCTGAATGTTAGAATTTGCTGGAAATTTCTGGTTAGATGAGAGGAGACATGTTTGGTGCTTTGATTCATACCATCCTGAGCTTATCCAGTGGACAATTGTGGGCCTATGTTGAGTTGCCGTTGACGTAGTGATTTGAGGGGCACGCTGATTTCAGCTGTGCTTGGGTGTGGGGTTGGTAAGGAATCGGGTTCATAGCCAAGAAATGAGACTGTCAATGTGCTGTTTTTATTGTTATTTTGTGCTTGGCAAATGTGCAGCTGGTGGGAAGTAGTGTTTTTTAGGGGATTGAAATATTAGGGGATGCCTGGGACTGACTATGGCTAAGAGACTGTACAGTAGTACGGAAACGGCACTGTGTTCCGTGGCCTTCTCATCAGTCACATGGTAACTCAGCAGTGGCGCTTTGTATCCTGCGCAGTGTCCGTACGTGGCCGTGCCCGCATCCTAGTTGCAGGACAAATTGGTGGAAAGTGTACGTTATTAGTGACCGCATCGTGAGTTGCTGCAGTTTAGCGCGTCAGTGGCCGCCTGAGTAAACTGACTCTTCCACAATTTGTTGAGCACGGCAAAAGTTGAAGTGAATGACAATTTGTTGGTTGGCATGATATGTGCTAGTGTCCAAAATGTTTTGGAAAGAAACGTTTTGCTGCTGTTGCGATGGAGTTTCACTATTCTATCCTTGTCATTTGGTTCCTTGCGTATTATAGTGTCAGTGCAGCGCCAAGGAGCACTAGCAAGAGGCATAGAACCTCGTGAGCCCCCGCAAATGCGGGGGCGCATGAGGTTCTGTGCCTCTTGCAGTTGGATGGTGTTAAGTTTGCGATCGAAGTTAATGCATCTAGACGTTGACCCACCTGTTTGTTGTTCGACGGAATATATATCAACATTGTAACTACTTAACTACTCAGCGTATCGACGCCAGAATAATACAGAATCCACGAGGTTTGATAGTTGCTGTCGCTGCTCGCCCGCAGACGTCATCTGGTCGTGTTTTGACGGATAGTGGGTGATTCCCACTGACACTTGAAACGCGATGAGTGGACGGCTTGGATGAATCATTTTATATTGAGTGCTTAGATCACTGACCTGCCGCCCGAGTAACGCGCTTCGACGACTAAATAAATAAATGATGTTTGTTCGCAAGAAACATAGATTCTCATGAGCCCCTGCGAATGCAAGGGCTCATGAGAATCTGTTGGGTTTTTTTTGCGGACGGAGAGAGCTTGCTTAGGCAGAAGAACAGATCGTGACAATGCAACTGGTGTGGTAAATTTAGAAACGTGTGTTTGTTTACATCACAGTTCAGGCGTTTGTCTATTTAAGGACGTGTCAGCTTCACTCAGACTGAAGCCACTACAGTTAGTGTCATCCGCGTTTGGTGCGAAATGCTTCCTTGTTTCCGATAATTTCAAGATTGAAGAAAACTTTATTGTCAGTTTACCAGTTTAGGTTGTTAGCTTCTGCAGTGAGCACCTAGAAATCCTGGCAGGAACATCAGTGTTGTGACGTGGTGTAAACTCGCAATGGAGTAGCTGCTGGTTGTGGAGAAAGCTCTTTTTTGTGTATGTCTGATGGAATACTTTACTGTAATGTTCACAAGGAGTTGTGGAAAATGCCGATAACGGAAAAAGATGAGGTAATCTCTCTCTCTCTCTCTCTCTCTCTCTCTCTCTCTCTCTCTCTCTCTCTCTCTCTCTCTCTCTCTCGTAATGCCTAAACGTCGTTACCCTGAATACACAATTCATCATCATCATTACCAGTCATCATCTTCGCCCTCTCCCCCCCCCCCCTCCCCCCCCCAAAAAAAAAAAAAAAAAAAAAAAACAAAGCCAAGAAAAAAAGAAGAAGTAAAAAAAGAAACGAGTAGAAATCAACGTGAGTCGAACGAGTGTACGTGTTTGGAATAGACTGAGATAATCTTCATGTCAGTGCTTCAACTGAAATAACACTGTTCGACTAATACACACACGAACACACTCGCACACACGCGCAATGCACGCACTGGGCTCGGTGGAGAAAGATACTTGGTGGCTTTTGTCATGTCGCTAAACATGCATGCACGCACACAATCTTCAGATGTTGCGTTGTGAAAGAATGTAGTCGTCTGTTTCAGTGGCTTGCGTGATGCTATTTATTGGTGTTTTAGTGCATGGCTATGGCCATTCTGCTTTGATGTCTACGCCTACCAGTCTACGTCTGAGAGCTTGCATCTTTCATGTGCGTGTATCGTGGACAGAAGCATCAAGTCTGTGACGCTCTTGCTTGTTATGTCCTCATTACATGATCCTCAAGATTTTTTTTTACAATTTTTTTTAAAAGATAATTATCATTTGTGGTCTACACCACAGTTTTAAGGGACAGGTCGACCATGACAGTTCAAGGGTGGTGTCAGAATAGCTTGGCGCCTACAGGCGCCAAGCTATTCTGACACCACCTTGAACTATCATGGTCGATCCACATCATGGTCGATCCACATCAGTCCCGTCGTAGCATTTCAGGGCTTTGCGGGTTAATCAGGCCGATGTAATCCGTAAGAAGCAGCATTGATCATTAAGTTCTCATGAGCCCCTGCAGCCATAAGGGATCATGAAAATCTGTGCTTGGCGCCAGTGACCCGGCGGTCATATTAAATGTATCATCCGCTTACGTGCACAAGTTGATGGAGTCCTAAACCCAGTAGGTTTTGTAACCCGTGCAGCCGTGACAAACAGGAGGAGGTGGTGCCAGAATAGCTTTGCGCCTGGAGGCGCCGAACCTTTCTGGTACCGCCACACCCTGCGTCCGGCCTTTCGGTCCCGGTGGCCGCAGATTATGTTTTGGGGTTAAATTGTGATCGGGTAAATACAACGTCAAAGCAACATGCATGGACACAAAGTGGTTTCAGCAAGAGGCATAGATCCTCATGAGCCCCCGCAGATGCCGGTGTCAGAATTTTTGTGACGGATTCCCGGAGTCCCTGCTAGGATGTAACATAGTGACAGCCCCACGAGTGACGTGTGCACAGCGTATCGGCATCGCAGATTAAGATGGGTCAACAGAGTGTAATTACATCCGTGTGCATACATTAATTATGTAGTCAGACGCGATTTGTTTCCGTCTCAGTTTTCATAATCTGCTTGCAAAGGACATGACATTAATTATGTAGTCCGACTCGATTTGCTTCTGTCCAGTTTGCGTAATCTGCTTGCAGAAGCCATGACTAATATTAATCCCCTTTTGCATGCAGCCAACGGTACTGTTAACAGTACCGGTGGCAACATGCACAGAGGGGTTAATTATACGATCATGCTTTTTTTGTCATAATTATGTTTTAGAAAAGCTGAATTGATACTGGGAGAGAACGGGTCATGAAGGCATTATCCCCCCCCCCCCCCGGGTCCCCCTTCCCCCCCCCCCTCTCCCCCCTCTCCCCCCCCCCCCCCCCCCCCCACACACCTGTTGCCACATGTTTGGTCAACATATTTCTGGCAAAGAACATATGTTTTATTTGCCTTAGATCTGGGCTAAGTAATATTCATGTGACATTTCGCACCGAAACAATGAATACCGAAAGCTGTCTCCTTATGCTCAGCCTGCTCGGCGTTAAACCAAAACTAACTCCTATTGCTCAGTTGGAGAAGCCCGTCCGATCTTGTTTTACTTCACGTAAACGTACAAAAATCGGCCCATTACACCATAATGAAATTAGAGACAATTGTCACATTACACCATCATGTAATTAACGCGTTCTCTGCTGATCAAATCTGAACACCACCCAGTTACAAGAGGCATAGATCCTCATGAGCTCCCGCAATTGCGGGGGCTCATGAGGATCTATTCCTCTTGCAGAAATTACGTTGTTTCTGTATATATATATATATATATATATATATATATATATATATATATATATATATATATATATATATATATATATATATATATATATATATATATATATATATATATATATATATATGCCTTTGACGGGTGGGAATCTTTCACGCTAAATTTTCAATGATTTCAAGAACGCAGTCTGTGACCTCTGGCAGAAAAGGGGTGAAATAAATAATGATATAAGTTACAGTCCAGTGCTTAGGTTACTCCGAAGCGAAACTTCCATTCAGGATTGAATACCTAACTGCCCTGGACTTGAAACTGTGACCTTTTGTTCTCAAATCCACATCAGCGTAACCCGCCCATACACAGCTGCTATTCGAATAACAAATTGTTTTTGTTTCTTGGCATTAGCAAAGCGCATCACTTGAGCCTTTCCATGTTTCCTTCATTACCGCGTTCTGACAGCAGCGCTCTGCCAGACAGTTTGCAGGCTCGTATACCTATCATTGTTGCCTGGAGAGCCGGTATCGCGCGCATGTTTGGCAGACAGGTAGTTACGTGCCGCCAATATGGACCCATTACAGAGCCCAGGTGGTATCTCTTAGCAATCGCAGACACACGAGTTAGACCCCAGACTTTCTCAAAGGATATATAAACGTAGACAGTGGATCATACGCTTTGATTAGCCATGGTTTAAACGAAGCCTTTCTGTGTAGTGCTAGCAAGAGGCATGGATTTTCATGGATTTTCATGAGCCCCTGCAGGGGCTCTTGAGAATCTATGCCTCTTGCAGATGTTAATGGTATTGGGTGCTGGGGCTCTTGAGAATCTATGCCGTTTTCAGAAGTAACGTTATTGGGTCGTTATGACAGGTACTCTGAGGTGTCCGTAGCGGCTGGATACAAACCTTGGTCTAACAGCCTTTCTGGGTAGATGCAAATGAAGTCAAGCTCCACCATCAAGAGCCATCATCAAGAGCCATATATTTTCAATACCCCTGCTGATGCAGGGGCCCATGAGAATCTACGTCTCTTGCAGAATTGATGGAATTTGACTTCATGGACGGGTACTTCGTAACGTATCTCTAGCAGCGTTCGTAGCAGGGTAGAACCGCCTACAGTGTTTGGTGTTCAGATGCCGAACATTTGGTCTGTCTTCTGATCTCTTCAGAGAGTCCGATGTGGAAGGTTTTTTTCACCTTAGTGTCGCACACTGGGTTGCTGAATTCCTGGTATATGGTGTTTATCTCACGTCCAACGCCCACGGTTGTTTTATTTAAATTTTAACCGTGGCAGCTTCACACAGCCCAGCAAACTACAGAAGAAGTTGTTAAACCATGATACATTATGGGAGGTGCCAGATTAGTCTAGTGTCTGTAGGACACTCACATTTTGGAGTTCATAAGACACCAACATTTCGAAGGTTTAGCGAAAGGGGAAGTTCCTGATTACAAATGCCTAATGATTTATGTCAAATCAGACAATACTGTGGAGCTGTAATGGCCGCACCATCATCCCATACGACTTAACTCATTCAGCCCGACGGCCCTATTTCCCAAATTTTGGAGGCGTCATCTAATGACGATGCACCACTTGCAGGAGATGGATCGATCATGACAATTCAAGGGCAGTGCCAGATTAGCTTGGCGCCGACAGGCGCCAAGCTAATCTGGCACCTACCCTTGAATTAATATCTTGGTCGACCCATCTCCTGCTGTAGTGCGTCAGGGCTGAATGGGTTAAATAGGTATAGTGGTTTAGTGTGAGCCAGTTTGGCTCCGATGAAAGGTTTCGGTATAGCAGATTGAGGAGCACGTGGCATGTGGGGGGAAAAGGTCAGGGCACGGATGGGTGTAGATGCTGATCATGCATCTTTCTGCTTTTTGCACGTTCTTGGTGTCAGAATGCCATCAGAACGTTTACGGGAGATATTGAAACAGTAGAAGAAATACTAAAGTGAAACTGGAAGGTCTATCGTTATGATTGAGGTAACTTGTAAGCAACGCCCTTCCTCTAGGTTTTCCTGTCGCCCATGTTTGCCAGATGAAGATAAGACGACCTGTTGATTTTCTGGTGGCATTTTATCATAAGGCGACGTAAGTGGATCGATTGGGATGGATTGATGTTCGTTGATGTTTGTTTTTTTAGACATGTGTGGTACATTAGAATGATATCAGCGGATTTTTCACCAGTACGCACGCGTGCTACACACACACACACACACACACACACACACACACACACACACACACACACACACACACACACACACACACACACACAGAGGCCAGAACCCACACCCTCACCCCCACCCCATCCCTCATTTTCCCCCGTCAAGAGATGACGGACGGGTAGAGAGATTGATACGATGAAACCAGGTCATCGATTTCGGCGACTTGGAAATAGCGGCACCCGCTAAGGAACCCCAAAAGGCAAAGGAAAAGAAGAAAAATTAATATATATGTCTAGACATACTTCTTATTTCTCTTCGTGTCGTTTTTGTGCGCATAAATGGGAACCTGCTGACATAGGAGCCGTCGAAACATTATTTATAACTTCTGTTTTTTTGCATTTCAGGACGCCGATCGCCTCATTGTCGTATCCACCGAATGGTTCAGTAGTTCTATATTTCTTGATTTATAATGCGTTCGCAACTTCACGAGGCGCCTGTGAAGACTGAATACCAGCTATAAGATGTGGATCGGTTCTATTGTTTAAGGGTAGTGCCAGATTAGCTTGGCGCCTCAGGCGCCAAACTACTCTGGCACTACCCTTGAACTATCGAGGCCGGTCTGTTTGCCGACGCGGTGTCTTGAATTTTTCACTGCCGTCAGATGTCGATTCTGAAAATTATTGTTAATTCAACGCGAACGACTATAGCCTAGTATAGCCGAACATGGATACAAAGTGAGGCCAGCAAGAGGTAGAGATCTTTATGAGCCCCGGCAAATGCGGGGGATCATGATGATCTGTACAGTACCTCTTGCAGTTGGGTTGTGTTCACGGTTTCGGCGATGAAGGGGTTATGGGGTAAGCTGGTTAACTCATTCTACCCCAAGACCGAAATCGCCAATTTTGAAGTTGCCCTTTGAAGGACTGTATTACAATTCTAGAGACAGATCGAGCATGATAGATCGAGCATGATAGTTCAAGGGTGGTGCCAGAATAGCTTGGCGCCCATAGGCGCCAAGCTATTCTGGCATCACCCTTGAACTATCATGCTCGATCCATATATTGTGGTGTGTCTGGGGTAGAATGAGTTAAATAATATTACTCAGGACAGCGACGCATGGCTTGGAAACTGAAAGAGAGATGCTTACTGTACCAATAACACGCCATTTTAATGCTATCCCGCTGACGATTACTGTACCAGTAACATGCCTTCTGGTCCCGCCACATTCTTCATCGGCTTTGCATGAGGAGACAGGAGGATTAGCGACGAGACAAACAAGTCACGTGTAATGGTCATGTGGTTATGGTTGACTACTGCGGTGTTGACTGCAGCGCGTGCTACATCATTACTGGCTTGTTAATTTCAGAGAAAATCCTCTTTAATCTCTGCAGTCTTGTCTGATGAAAATGCTGGAGGTTTTCCATGTATTGGTGTACATTGTCATCGCAAATGGGATGTTTTTACACTGTTTTACTGGCCACCTGTACTTTGCATGGGTATATTACTCAATTTCATCAACGACAACAATAGCAAAGTAGCATATAAGTCACACGCACAATCAGCTCATAAATTATTCAGCTCTTAAGATTGCTGAAGGCACTATTTTTATTATGATTTTTACAGAGATAAAGGGGTGGTGATTGGGAAACCGCGAGGTAATTTATGTCCATTTGATCGCATTATGCAGTGTATCCAAAACAGTTGCAGATTAATTTTATTCACTATCAGAACGTTGTACTTAAGTTTTGTGGTAAGCTGGTGCATATTAATTTTACTCATTGTCAGAACGTTGAACTTGAGTTTTCGTGTCAAACAGGTGCGCAGACCAGTTCAACTCCTGTTGTGTTTCTCTCAGTCTCGGAGGACGTTCTGGCGTTAGGAAAGACCGTTAACACCATAACACTCAACGTGTCACAGGTCTTTTTGGCAACTACAGTGTTACACTAGCCGCAAGTAATGATCTTCCCGGATTGCTTGCCAACATCAGATGCGAACCTAATGTTCCGATTACCACGTTGGCAAAAAGGCATGCATTCGATTGATCCTGATGATGTAACTGAATGTAGATGTATATGGATCCTATGCCCGCTATTTAGAGGCATTGATTCTCAAAAGCCCCTGCGGACGCACGGGCTTATGAGAATCTATGCCTCTTGCAGACGGATCGTGGCGTCTAATGTCTCACGTCTGGAGGTTACAAAACTCGTAAAAAAATGATCAAGAGAGTCGTTGGTTTTTTACCAGGGATCCCTCAACTCCTTTCTGCGGTTGCTTTGTAGGATTAATGATTTAATTATCTAAGTGACCTCTCCTTTGATGTGCCTCGCCACTGCGGAAGACCCGCCTTTTATCCCCACGGGGATTTTTTCATATCCGTCCGCCGTACGGCTTCATAGATTAGTCGCAGGCTAAAAGCCAGATAACCTTGGAAAAGAGCAGATATAAATGAGACCGTGATAAGGCGTGGCACACCGAGTTCCTTTTTGTGAAAAGCGAGATTTTCATTTTGACAATGAAAATCTCGCTTTTCACAAAAAAAATGTACTTACTGTCTCTTGCTACCTCGTGTTAGCACTGCCTTCTAGCCTACACGCATAGGTCGGTTCATCTCGCAGGTGTATGCGGTTTTACGACGCGATGGCAGATGGAAAATTAGATGTATGTTCTTCTGCGAGAGAATCGGCACCGTGAAAAGAGTCAGCAACAGGTCACACTAGATCATCAGAATCCTGTGCAGATGCAAGAAGACTTGGAGGGTTTATGTCTCTTACAAAATATAGGATTTTAACCGAAAGATTCATTGCGTGTAGGATATGTGTGTAGTGTCCCGGCGATAGCACTCCGAATACAGCGGAAATGAGGAATTAAATGGAGCTGACATTTTGCATCACCGGAGGGATCTTCAGCCTCTCGCGACATCGTTCATCCACCCGCAAGAGGCATAGATTCTCTTGGGCCCCTGCCGTTGGCAGGGGCTCATGAGAATCTATGCCTCTTGCTTATATTGATCTCAGTAGTCTTTTACAAATTTCCTCACACAGAGGAAATGATCGGGATCAAAGACGGTACTGCTGACATCCCCATGGCCTTTTCCGTCACGTGTAATGATGCTTCGTGTTACTGTTAGCAGGACCCTGGATTCACTGCAGCGTACGTGACAAGGGCAGGTCGCTAGTAAAACTAATTTGATTCTGTGTAATAGCCTGTGACAGTGGCAAACTTTAGACAGTTCCACACGTGCTGTTATTATAAACACGTTTTCCTTGTTTGCTTCCAATTTGGCCGAACATGATTCCATATTTTTTCCCGCATGTCCTATGTGATTGTATGATTGGGCGTTGCAACGAAACGGTCATTTTCTTTGAAGCATGCACATTATTTGTCTGTCTGGAACGTCAGGTCAAGTTCATGTATATACTGCAGTGCTCTTCACAGACAAAGTGTGCAGAGGCCAGTTGCACGAGTGAGCCAGCACCTTGCTTAGTGGCTGGCGCAGGACTAAGTTTACTCATGCAATTAACCTCAGCTGCACAGACTAGCACACAAAGAACAGTGTAAGGCATAATAGGCCACACTAGCTTGTTTTAGTTGCAGGCTTAGTTTTTGTTCATTGTAATGTATGTTTTTATCATTGTGATTATAAAGCGCCTACAGCACCTTGTAATTAGGCGCCATAGAAATTGCCTTATTGTCTCTTTTATTTTATTTTATTATTTTTTTTTTTACACCCCCACCCGGGTCTGCCCTGGGGGACTTGGGTGGGGTTAACTACTTTTTAGTTCCCAGGGTGGGGTTTTCCCTCTGTTCTGGGGCATGTGTTTCTGTCCACCCTTACTAACTTACGCCTGTCACCCCTACCCGGGTATAGGCCGTCGACGAGAGACCTCCAGCAACTCCTGTCCTGTGCTTCTCCTTCGATTCTACTCCAGGTGGTTCCCAGTCTCTTGATGTCTGCTTGGAGGTCTCGACGCCAGGAGTTTCTCGGCCTACCTCTTTTCCTCTTTCCCTGGGGGTTCCATGACAATGCCTGCCTAGTGATACTGGAAGCTGGCTTTCTCAGACTGTGACCGATCAATCCCCATCTTCTTCGCCCAATTTCATTCTCTGCTGTTATCTGCTCTGTTCTCTCCCAGAGTCTGACGTTGCTGATCTTCTCTGGCCAGTGGATTTGCAATATTCTTCTAAGGCAACTGTTCATGAAGGTCTGTACTCTGTTGACTGTGGTTTTTGTCAATCTCCATGTCTCTGCTCCATATAGGAGAACTGCTTTTACATTGGAGTTGAAAATCCGGACTTTGGTGTGTTGTGACAGCTCTCTGGAACTCCACACTTTTTTCAACTGGAGAAAGGCTGCTCTGGCTTTACCGATTCGTGCTCTGACATCTGCATCAGTGCCGCCTTTTTTGTCTATGATGCTCCCGAGATAGGTGAAGGACTCCACCTCCTCCAACGGGGTGCCAGCAAGCAAGACTGGTTCTTCCCTGGTTGCGTTCAGCCTCATTGTCTTTGTTTTCTGTTTGTGAATGGTGAGGCCCACTTGGGACGAGATGTCAGCAAGCCTCGTGGTCTTGTCCTGCATTTGTTGATGAGTGTGGGACAGTAATGCCAAGTCGTCTGCAAAATCGAGGTCGTCAAGCTGTGTCCACAGTGTCCACTGTATTCCACTTCGTCTGAGCTCTGTGGTCATCTTCATGACCCAGTCTATGGCCAGTAGGAAGAGGAACGGAGACAGCAGACACCCCTGCCTGACACCAGTTCTGACCTGGAGCTCTCTGGTGAACTGCCCTTCGTGGATCACGCGACATGTCATGCCATCATAGCTGCTCTTGATCAGGCGGACGAGCTTTGTGGGTACACCGTAGTGTCGTAGGAGTTTCCACAGAGTCTCTCGGTCCACGCTGTCAAATGCTTTCTCATAATCCACAAAGTTGACGTACAGCGGGGAGCTCCATTCCAGAGACTGTTCCACGATGATGCGGAGAGTGGCGATCTGGTCTGTACATGATCGGTTCTTCCTGAATCCTGCTTGCTGGTCTCTCAGCTGGGGGTCAACGGAGCTCTTCATTCTCTCTAGTATGATCCTGTTGAAGACCTTTCCTGGTACTGACAGCAAGGTGATTCCTCTGTAGTTGGAACACTTGCTGAGGTCGCCTTTCTTGGGAAGCTTGATTAGGTACCCCTCCTTCCAGTCAGCTGGCATCACCTCCTCTTCCCAGATCTTTCCAAACAGTGGGTACAGCATCTCAACTGTTGTCTCTAGGTCTGCTTTCAGAGACTCCGCTGGGATGCCATCTGGCCCTGCTGCTTTACCATTCTTCAAAAATGCCACTGCTTTTCTGATCTCTTCCCGGCTGGGTCTGTCACAGCTGATGGGTAGGTCGGTCTCTGCCGGCTGGATGTCGGGGGGGGGGGGGGGGGGTCGGGTGGGCTAGGTCTGTTCAGTAACTCTTCAAAATACTCGGCCCATCTGTCGAGTTGGTCTGCTCTGTCTGCAATAGGCTTGCCTTCTTTGTCTTTTACTGGTCTTTCTGTATGGCCATACTTACCCGACATTTTTCTGGTAATGTCGTAGAGCTGTTTCATGTTGCCTCTGCCTGCTGCCTTTTCTGCCTCTGCTGCCAGGCTGTCTGTGTAGGCTCTCTTGTCTGCCCTGATACTCCTCTTCACCTCGCGGTTGGCTTCCGAGTATTCCCCATGTGCCCTTACTTTGGCTGCTCTCGTGCGACTGTTGTTGACCGCTGCTTTCTTCTGCTTCCTCGCTTCTATCTTCTTGAAGGTCTGTGCCGACAGCCAGTCCTTGTGGTGGTGTTTCCTGAACCCTACAGTGTCTTTGCAGGTTGAGTTCAGCGCCTCTCTAACTGCCTTCCACTGCTGCACTGTGGTGACCGCCTCCTCTTCATTTACTAGCTCCTGTAGCGCTTGAAACCGGTTGGACAGCCTGTCCACCCTTGGTCCAGTATTTTCCTTTTTTAAACTCTCCCTACTGTCTGCGCTGCCTGTGGCTCTTGATATTGGATGTGTGTTGCTAAATGGTCTTAGCTTTATTTAGGCCCCATGTCGTAGGTTTATTTAACGTATTGGACGGGCTGGCGACATACATTCAATATTCTTTTTTTTTTCTTTTTTCACAAGCAGTGCAGGCACGTCCTGAGAAAGTCTTGTTGCTGTCGGGACGTTAAGCAATGTACAATCAATCAATCTTTTTTTATGAAAAATACTTTATGTCAATATATCTTATACAAACTTATACTCATTTTAGCTTTTTATTACCTGCTGTGTGTACGATGAATTTCTGTGTGTGTGTATGGGTGTGGGTGTGTGTGTAAACAACATCAAACTATATTCCTATGTCCCACGGCAACAAGTCTGTAAAGAATCGTTATCATTATTATTAGTATTTATAATAGAGCTCTCCCTTTGGGTGTTACTGTACTGCCTCATTTATCATTAGAAGCACCATCCTTGGGCCAAAACAACAAATATAACACACCATTATTCCACTGCTGCATATGTAATATAATAGAAATGTTTACGGTTGTGTCTCTTTTACTTTAGCTTCTTTTTTCCTGTCCTCTTGCGTTCAGTCCTTATATTTATTATGCTTTGTTCAACTTTGCGGTTAGGCCGTGTGTAGGATTAATTCCTGGTTGCCTGACAGTGCTTTGTCTCCTTGCGCTGAATTCAAGTTGTTCATTTTCCACTTTTGTTTGTGTGTGTGTGCAGCAAACCAGACCCCAAAGCCAAAGAAATCTCCATTGGGAGAAAGAAATTCAACATGGATCCCAAGAAGGTAAGTACCATTACTTATACATTCACGAAGAGCCCTCTGGGTCTAATCCTTGAGTCAGTTACTAACATCTGCAAGAGGCATAGATTCTCATGAACCCCTGCAGGCGCAGGGGCTCCTGAGAATCTATGCCTCTTGCTTAAAGGAAAGTCACTCGCCGTTCGCTCACCACTCTGCTCCTTCAGCGAATGGCTTCTGGGTTTTAGCAAGTGACTGTATGGTCGTTTGTTTAATTCATGGAGCCTGCATCACTGGTTCTGGAAGACCTCTGCCAAACTGTCACCCCGGGGAGGTGTGTGTGTGTGTGTGTGTGATTAGCATGTGTGCGTCCGTGCGGGTGTGCACGTGTGTGTATGTGCGTGAAGGACGCACGGGACATTGCCCCCAAGAAAGAGGTGCGATGCTTATCATATACGCGGGCACTAAAACGAGAAGACAGGAAACGAGGAACGCACTCAACACGATAACGAAGCAGAGACCCATGGGTGTTCGTTTTTTTTAAAGTCCAGGGACTTTTTAGGACGGGTCGCGGTGGGGCGAATTTAATAGCATGTCCATGATGTCAAAGGCGGGCAGGCTAAACCTCTAACAATTGAAGTAACAAGATAAAAATTACGTCATGTCTAGTTACGCTAACCTCGCTGCTAAACGTACATTTGGCGCGAAGCGCCGTATGTGCGTATGTAAGGATGTATGTGTGTGCGTATGTATGTAAACAAGCAAATCTCCGATATATCAGTACACACAAACTTGAAACTTGAGGAAATACTTTCTTGAGAGCAAGAGAGCCTCCGAGCATATTGTAATTGAATGTCTTATTGAAGACATTAACAACCGTTTATAGGAACTCGGTTGACCCAGCTTAGATAGAGTCCGTAATTTGTGTCATATTTACTTGAACTTTTGCATATAGCTAGTTTGAAGAAAGACATTGGATGAGTTCGTTAGCCAGCTTTGTATCCTTTCTACTTCGTTAGTAAAAATTAATTTCAGAAAAGAATTAAAACACTAAAAAACCTTTACTTCTAGAGAAAGTCAGACAGTGTCGGTGACGTAAAAGAGGGAACTCCGTCACCATGCAGACACTGACATAATACTCTAAATATGACGTCATTCTCTCTTGTGCGCTCGTTCTCTTTCTCTCACACAAACATGCGCGCATCTCCAGGAGGAATAGATCCTCATGCGCCCCCAGGCACATGAGGATCTATGCCTCTTGGAGATGTTTGGAGCGCGCGCACACGCACACACTAACATGCACAAACACATTGACGCGCTTTCAGAAGAGCTTGCAAGTGACCCGTGTACTTAGTATATCATGTAGCTAGGTAAAGTCAGTCTGCTTTCACACAAATTATAGCAAGACTGAAATTGTACCGTGAGGTTCTAGTGTTGTCACCATTTTCTCAAGCCTATGTAGCGAAAGTGAAACTAATATCACGGGGGGGGGGGGGGGGGGGGGGGGGGGGGGGGGGGAGGGGGGAATATAAAATTATGTAAAAACTAATACTTACGTCATGACAAATGAGAAATCATTCAATGACGCATATGTCCTGTGCCCCTTGTAGAACTCGCTGACATATTGGCAGATCTGCGAGACTTTTTCAATAGGAGATAATCCAACATCAGAATCAGGTCAATGACAAAAGGTAGAGACCATTGACAGAGAGGACAGCTCTCATATAGAAGGGACTTTGTGGGTTATCGTTCATCCCATCTTGTTTATATTTTAAAAAAGATAAATAAAAAAAATCTGTCTGTCTCTGTCTCTCTCTCACTCTCTCTCTCTCTCTCTCTCTCTCTCTCTCTCTCTCTCTCTCTCTCTCTCTCTCTCTCTCTCTCTCTCTCTCTCTCTCTCTCTCTCTCTCTCTCTCTCTCTGTATATTGAGGTTTTTGCTTCGAACGTAAAGGTTGCAGCACAAGACTACAAACCAGATGACAGAAAAGTCGATGACTGGTTCACTGAACTCTTGGTGCAGTCGAACAGCCACAGACTTCAAACTAAGCGACTTTCTGCATCGTAGCAGCAGATATATATGTGTGTGTTATGGAGGTCCCGACAAGAGGCAAAGATTCTCACGAGCCCCTGCATTCGCAGGGGCTCATGAGAATCATTGCCTCTTATAGAAAAGAGGCACTGCGTACAGGATTTAGGAGGGAGGCTGAAATGTGCGAGTATTGAAGCAGAAACAATCTAGTATTGTTAGTGCGAAAAGGTTTGCGTCTGCAGGATTCGTTTATCCAGCGATTAGCGGCGCCTGCCGATGCAGTCACGGAAAAATAGGGTCCATCAAGGGACGATTAGAATAACATTCTTGTTATGGACAGTGGGGTTTACATAAGACACTGGATTTAGGCCTCCGCACGTGTTCTTGCGGCTGTTTGTTTGCCGCCTGCTGGTACTCGTCATGAAGAAATGACAGAAAGCAGACTTTGGTATTTTTTTTTCTAGGCATATAGACAAGATAAGAAGTAGGAATATTTATGTAGAGATTATTCTTTGACCAGAGAAACAAACAGACAAAAAAAAAAAAATAAATAAAAAAATTAAAGGAATCTGTTACTGGACTGGATAAGATGCATGTAAATAAACGGCGATCAAAGTCGTCGATGGCCGAGCAAACAGTGTTAAAATCATTAGTCGGCTCTCACTCGCATATCACTTCTTGAGGCGCCCCATTCAATCTGACAAGCATGGATCCTCATGAGCCGGCCGGCCTTACATCCACAAGAAGCGTAGATTCTGATGAGCCCGTGCAGATGCAGGGGCTCATGAAAATCTACGCATCTTGCGCATGAACATCAACACGTTTACCTCTTCAAAAGTAGATGATCGGGGCTTGCCGTAGACTGTCTAGGCGACCTTTCAGTGACGGAGCTGCCCGTACCGAAAATATTAACTATTGATTTGAGAGCTGAGAGCATTGAGGCCTTGCTATTTGGAGAGGTGTTTACGGGCAGAATATCCGAGGGCACGGTCTTTGGATAAGGTTGCATTGCCCTTACAGCGTTGTGGGCTTTCGAATGTATCCTTCCGTGTTACATTTGACCCCTTCACTGCCGAGAAGACGACCCAACTGCAAGAGACACAGATCCTCATGAGCCCCCGCAGCTGGTTCTAGGACGGCTGGCGAGTCTGTGTCACTGATTAAAGATTTCACAAACGTTGATCTGCGACTACGGACACTGAAAGGTTTAACCCACATATCCTGGACGCACCACAGCAGGAGACGGATCGACCGTGATAATTCAAGGGTAGTGCCAGATTAGCTTGGCGCCTGATAGGGGCAAGCTAATCTGGCACTACCCTTGAATTATCATGGTCGAATCAGGCGCCAAGCTAATCTGGCGCTACCCTTGAATTATAATGTTCAGTCCATGTCCTGCTACTGGTACACGGTCGTGAGGTGACACCTCAAAAATGTGGGGAATGCAATCGTGGGGTTAAATGGGTTAACCTAAGGTGCAGGATAAGGTTCCATCACCATTGGCGTTGTGGTTTAGAATGAAGCCTTGCAAGTAATGATGCTGTTGAGGCGGATCAAGATAGTTGCGCTGACCTTTTTCCCTTGTCTGAGTCCCCTCGTTATATCTTAATTATCGATGTACCAGTAATAGTCGGTGGGCTATGTAGAAGTCATAGGGGATAGGAGAAGGGAGAGGGGGTAACAGTTTTGAAATAGATGTGTTAGCTGAATGGGGAAGTGTGTGTGGGGGGCAGGTAGGTGTCTGGAACACTTTTGTGGTGGTTTGATCCGTTCGATATGGGAGTGGAGACTTAAGAAACGTGAAACGTTTAGGGCTTAACTCGTTCCAGACCTGGCGCCTCCGGATACGCAGCTTAAGCCACGTATCTAGAGGCGGCACGTCTCGAATGAGTTAACACTCTCTCACCTCCTTCCAGTCCGCCCTCAAAACTCACCTCTTTCAACAGTTCTAGCACTATATCACCACACTCCCCACCCTAAGCTGACGGTCGTAATGTATTTTACTATTTGTGGTACGTGAGTTGTTGTCTAAAGCATGCGTATGCGTGCGCGAGTTGTGAGTGCGCGCTTAGAGTTATAATTATTATAAGATAAGCGCATTATAAATACCGTTATTATTTATTATTTATTAATGAGTTAACGTCTTTGATTTCAAGGACAGGGCACCGGAAAAGGGTCTGAACAAATGTTGACCCCAGCTGGGTTTGAACCCGTGACCTTTCGGTTGATAGTCGAACGCTGTACCACCCGAACTACCCAGCGCCCCGTGAAAAACAAAGGGCAGGGAGGCGGGAGAGGGAAAAGGTGAACTGTTCAGGGCTGATATAATGTAGCAGAAAGTGATGGACCATGATAGGTCAAGAGTAGTGCCAGAATAGCTTGGTGCCTGTCTGGTCGGTCTGCCCCCTTAAAGGCTATCATTATGGTCTTTAGTGGACATTTCCAGTATTCAAGGGTAGTGCCAGATAATATAATAATATAATAATAATAATGAGTACTTGAATAGCGCCCAACCTCGGATTAGAGCTCTAGGCGCTTAACAAAAACTAATTGTACAAAAATAACTAATTACAAAAACGCCATTTACAAAAAGTATTAAAAAACAAAATACAACGCACTCTATATAAACAATTTGTCAGTCGCCATTCAAAAATGTTACGCTTATGGACTCGCGCACACGCACACACACACACACACACACACACACACACACACACACACACACACACGCACACATGGACACAAAACCCTCAGAGTGGGTTACCTACCATTTTATGTAAAAATGGGTTCCCATATTTCTATTTATTCTAGGGCTCTGGAGTTGATGCGAATGTTTAGAACTCACCTTATAACTAAGCTCTACAACTTAAAATAAAATAGACATTTTCTAGAAACAGAGCTACTGGATGGAGAAAAAATGGGTTTCTACCCAAAAAGTGGGTGCCTCTCAGTCTCACACAAAACTGGCATTACAGTGAAAATACCTCACTAAAGATACCTTTGGTTGATTTTATTATTATGATTGTTTGGGTGGAATTGTGAGGGGGTTGGGGGGTGGGGGGGAGGGGTGGGGGGGGGGCGGGGGAGAGGTGGGGGGGGGGAGGAGGGGGGTCATCACTTTTGGTTTATAGAGCTGCTCAATGCACTCTTATGAATGAAAGATTTTCATTATCAGTGGAATCAGTAGGTCATTTCAGAGGCGCGCACCAAGTTGCACGTCGAACCGCTCACAAATACTCATTTGGAGTGCACCAGATGGATCCAGTTGGCAAAGTCCCACATTCCACACTATAGGACAGCTAAGACTGAAAAGCAATCGCGGCGTTTATGGCGTGGTACAAGGTTTAAAACTAAGAAAATGTTTTTTTTAGAAGTGTGTTGGGCAAAAGTTTTTATCAAAACTGTTTTAAAACCTCTTTTAACTCAACTTTTCTTAATGTTAAAAGTGGGCAACAAGGCTTTCTCAGGACGTGCCTGCACTGCTTGTGAAAAAAACAACAACAACTAAACAGAACATTGAATGTATGTCGCCAGCCGGTCAAATACATTAAATAAACCTAACACATGGGCCTAAATAAAGCTAAGACCATTTAGCAACACACATCCAATATCAAGAGCTACAGGCAGTGCAGACAGTAGGGAGAGTTTTAAAAAGGCAAATACAGGTGAATGGACAAAGGGCCGACAGAGACACATGCCCCAGAATAGAGAGAAAAACCCACCCTGTGGGGCTGACCAGGGTGCCCCTGGGAAATAAAAAGTAGTTAACCCCACCCAAGTCCCCCAGGGCAGACCCGGGTGGGGTTAAAAGTGTTTTAATTTACAAGCGTGTCGTAACTGTTATGCATCTATTCCAACGTATAGTGCTGGATATTTTTCCCATCCTCGCCTTCTCTCAACACTCGACTTTCCAGTCCTTCCCTCAAACACCCCCAACCGGGTCTGCCCTCAACACTCAACTTTCCAGTCCTTCCCTCAAACACCCCCAACCGGGTCTGCCCTGGGGGACTTGGGTGGGGTTGGCTACTTTTTAGTTCCCAGGGTCACCCTGGTCAGCCCCACAGGGTGGGTTTTTCTCTATATTCCGGGGGGCATGTGTTTCTGTCTACCCTTGGTCCATTCACCTGCATTTTCCTTTTTTAAACTCTCCCTACTGTCTGCGCTGCCTGTGGCTCTTGATATTGGATGTGTGTTGCTAAATGGTCTTAGCTTTATTTAGGCCCCATGTCGTAGGTTTTATTTAACCTATTGGGTGGGGTTGGCTACTTTTTAGTTCCCAGGGTCACCCTGGTCAGCCCCACAGGGTGGGTTTTTCTCTATTTTCCGGGGGCATGTGTTTCTGTCTACCCTTGGTCCATTCACCTGCATTTTCCTTTTTTAAACTTTCCCTACTGTCTGCGCTGCCTGTGGCTCTTGATATTGGATGTGTGTTGCTAAATGGTCTTAGCTTTATTTAGGCCCCATGTCGTAGGTTTTATTTAACCTATTGGACCGGCTGACGACATACATTCAATATTCTGTTTAGTTTTTGTCACTAGCAGTGCAGGCACATCCTGAGAAAGTCTTGTTCCTGTCGGGACGTTAAGCAATGTACAATCAATCAACCTTCCTTCAAACGGACAGCATTCACACAAATAATACTTTACTATTACATCCGAAAATGGCCCATCCAAGCCTGCACTCTTTTAACTGCACTAAACGACTGACTGCAGCAGACGACGCTTGTAACGACGCTGACTCTGTGACGTCATTTGCATTTAATCAATTTGTGCATACAATCTAAAAAGAGATGCGGCATTGATAACATCGACAAACCTACAAAATAAAGCAACAGGTTGAACCAAAAGGTCGGGCAGGACAAAAGACAACAGCAGCTTCACCCAAAGTCTATATGTCCTCTCTTACAATGCGCACTCATACAATCACTTCACTTCATAGCAACCGACACACGAGAATACAAATGAAATTTGTCACTAGACATGACCTCCGACAACATCACCCCGGAAGTATTTTTTTTTTTTTTTTTTTTTTTTTTTTTTTTTTTACAAAACAACCACACCCTCAAATAACAAACTTCATTTTGCAGCGCTATTATGCTATTTATAGCTCAGAAGGGTGATGTCATAAACACGCCCATTTGAGTACACATACACACACAAGCTGGGAAATGTTCAAACACATTGGAGGCGTGTCTTTTAAGCACAACAATGCATGTGTTAACGCCAAAATGAGAAAAACTGATTTTTGTATTTTTTATGAATCTTTACCGCAAGACAATGCAGAAACAACCCTCAGAAAAAATGGGTGTCTGACTTGGGCACCCAGAATTTTACACACACCCATTGTCCATAAGGATGGTAAAGACAGTCACTCATTTGAGCTATTTCGTGCGCACACACACACACACACACACACACACACACACACACACACACACACACACACACACACACACACAACTTCTAATAGAGATAGAGATGACTTCAACAGCTGTCGTGAGTCCATCACCTTGGACTTGCGGGTAAATGTCTGGGTTGAACTGATTCCGCCACTAGGTGCCAAGCTAATCTGGCACTACCCTTGAATTACCATGGTCTGTCCGTCTCCTGCAACATCTAAAATTTTGGAAATGCGTCCTTGTGGTTAAGTGGGTTAAGGCTGCATCTTCTAACCCCTTGACAGCTACTGACGATACCACTCGGCGGAAAAGACGCGTGGTATGATGGCGCCAAGCCAGTCTGGCACTACCCTTGAATGTAGCGCCTGTTCACCCGAGGGTTTATGAGAAAGTCAAGAGTAGGACCGATTTTTGCATCAGTTTCGGTTTCACACACTGTGAACCGATAACAGGTGCGGCGGGTCGATTTAAGTGTGTCAAGTATTTATATCTCTGTGGCCGGTTTGAGTCTGTGTTGTGAAGAGAAGGAAATGACAGTAAGTCCATTTTGTGACAACCAAGATTTTGGGGTGTGTAATACATTGAACAGCTAGCTTTTTCACAAAAGTGGAATTCTTTCGAAACTTGCAGTCACAGGGCAGTTATACGGGATTAACCCTCTTAGCCCCAAGGTCTCATTCTCAAATGTTGGAGGTGTTGCCTAACGACTATGTACCAGTTGCAGGAGATGGATTGATCATGATAATTCAAGGGTAGGGGCCAGATGAGCTTGGCGCCTGAAGGCGCCAAGCTCATCTGGCCCAACCCTTGAATTATCATGATCAATCCATCTCCTGCTGCAGGGTCCCGGGGCTGAAAGGGTTAGTGCACACCACGAAAACACATTTGTCGAATAACGAAAGGACAGGTATCTCTGTACAGACACTATGTCTGTGTGGTAGGACCAGTATCTTTGTACAGACACTGTGTGATAAGACAGGTATCGCTTTTTAGACTTTGTGTTCTACTGAATGCAAATGCCATTGAGATCACGAGGGGATCAGCACTAGCGCAATTTGAGGGAATGGGAGACCTCGCCCCATCAGGTTCAATATTTATGTTCGTCCCTCTCCCGCTATCAAGCTGCACACGTCCTGTCCAGAGTAGGCTTTAGGTGCTAATGTAGAACCTTTATTTTCTCTGCCAACCGCTGGGGATGGATCGACCCGGATCGTACACAGCGTTTGAGTAGTTGTGATAATGATTGACCATGATAGCTGCCCGTAGAGTGTAGACTTTGCAAGTTAGCTATGTGTCTGCCTGCGGGAGACGGATCAGCTCTAGGGTAGGTGCACCTGATCAGTCTGGCGTCTGTCCTTCGACCAGGACATGGTGAAGGGTAGTGCCTGATTAGTTTGACGCCTGCACAGGCGTCAAACTAATCAGGCACTACCCTTCAGCATCGTGAGTCCATCACCTTGGACTTGTGAGTAAATGTCTGGGTTGAACCGATTCCGCAGAACAGCTGCCTTCATGAAAGAAACTGAAGATTTTTCATCCATGACAAGAAGAAGTTATCAAGACACGTGACAGAATACGGTTACTAAATGTGTTTCAGTTTTCATGCATAGGAAGCTGCACATGTTTTGCACCCGAACTTTGTACGCGTACTTCTAAATTCTTGTCAACTCTACCCCACACACAATGTTTGTGGTAGAGTAGTTTCCTGTTTTTGTGGAAATGAGAGGGGTAGAGTTGACACAAACTTTTCCTGTCAGTCATCTGCTGCTATTGCTGTTCTTGGGCTCTATGCCTTGGACTTGTGCCATTGCACTGTTTTGTTTCAGTCCATCAACGCTGTCTGCAGCTTAACCCTTATCATTCGGAATACACCAGCGTGTGAAATAAGTTTCACTCAAATAGTTCAAGGGTAGTGCCAGAATAGCTTGGCGCCTCTAGGCGCCAAGCTATTCTGGCACCACCCTTGAACTAAAGCCATTGGTCGATATCCTTATCTGCAAGTACTATAATGTAGCTGGCATATGGCAGTGTACAAATTTGAAGCTTTTAGCCTCAGTATGATATGGGTTAAAGGATTGTGAAGTGTCCGTCTGTATGCTTGTTTGTGGAATATTAGCCACTGAGGGCAAAAAACCTCACCCCACCTGTGCTGTTTACAGTGCCGATGGCTGCATGCACAACCGGAGAGGGGGTGGGGGGGTGGGGGGTGGGGGCGATGTTCGTAATAAAGGCAGCATCATAATTGGGGTTACTGCAGTGTGTAGAAACAGATAAATTTAAAAAATCCATAGAATACTCCTTTTTCGAACTGTAAAGTCGCGTTTTATGACCTTAGCTTTCACTTTTAACCCATTTAACCCCATGGCCACATTTTTGAAGTGTCACCTAACGACTATGTACTAGTTGCAACAAATGGATCGACTTTGACAATTCAAGGGTAATGCCAGAATAGCTTGGCGCCTAATGGCGCCAAGCTAATCTGGCACACCCATAATTTATCACGTGTAGTGCGTCGGGGCTAAATGGGTCAATCTCTTGACTGTTACTGACGATACCGTTTGGAGGAAAAGCCGCGTGTTTTCCGCAGAATGGTATCGTCAGTAGTTTTCAAGAGGTAGGTGTCGTCCTTCCCATCTTGATCGATAAAATGGCATGTACGTAATGTGGAAAGCAGGCTACAACCACGCAGGTCAAGTTAGATCAGTGAGCAAGTTAGTAATGCCGGAGTAAATCTAAAAGAGCTTTGTTTGTCCATAGAGCAGAAGTAAGACAAGCATCTCTCAACGATGTCTGTAATGTGTTTCCCCACCCGGGTCTGCCCTGGGGGACCTGGGTGGGGTTAGGTACTTTTTAGTTCCCAGGGTCACCCTGGTCAGCCCCACAGGGTGAGTTTTTCTCTCTATTCTGGGGCATGTGTTTCTGTCTACCCTTTGTCCATTCACCTGTATTTGCCTTTTTAAAACTCTCCCTACTGTCTGCACTGCCTGTAGCTCTTGATATTGGATGTGTGTTGCTAAATGGTCTTAGCTTTATTTAGGCCCCATGTGTTAGGTTTATTTAACGTATTTGACCGGATGGCGACATACATTCAATGTTCTGTTTATTTTTTTTTTTCACAAGCAGTGCAGGCACGTCCTGAGAAAGCCTTGTTGCTGTCGGGACGTTAAGCAATGTACAATCAATCAACTGTAATGTGTTTGTATGGCATGCGACACGAACAACTCGGTGACCACCGCCAAACCACAGCAGCATGCAGCAGCCTTAGATCGTTTGCATGCCAGTAATTGGACTTTTGTCTGATCGTGGTCTGAACCGTTGTCATTCCATAAGCCCAGTTACGAAAGAAATAAGGACAACGCTACTGTTACGAAATGAGTCTGATATTTTCCGAAGGACAATGCTACAGTTATGAAATAAGTCGGACAGTTTTCGAAGCACAGCACTGCGGTAATTCCCTGCTCTGTTATTCCCTCGTTTCTTTGAACTCAAGAATTTATCATAACACCAGCATCGACTCCCTCTGGTCAGCGTGTCAGGCTTAATTGGATGACTGACGGACATCCAACAGGCTAAGTCAACAATGTCAAATTTTCCCCATCGCTTATACAGCGATAACAGCTCGTCTGCAAGAGGCATAGATCCTCATGAGCCCCCGCAAGTTGTGGGGGCTCATGAAGATATATACCTCTTGTTACATACATTTTCAACTGTTTTTTTCCGGACGAGTTGTTGTTCACCGAGCGGTTGGTTCACAACGCTTGCAGAAAGGCACATCATACCACTAATTCTTTTTTTCTTTTTCTTTTCTGTAGACGCAGATTCGCAGGCAGGCATTATTACATTATCACAGATTGGGGGAGGGGGGGGGGGAAGGATGATCTATATCTCTCACACTTATGTTATTTATACCTGTGTTTCTCTTCGGTGGAGATGAACATCACGATGATGCTCAAAGGCATGCTGAAGACTGGGTTTCTGACGATGTTCAGAGGCGGCACTGACGGGGCACGACCAGTGGCAGAAAACAACCCAACGAAGAAAGAAACGCCCTTAAAAAAGACAGCTGTAATAGTTGTTTTTTAAAAGTTTTTCTTTCTCCGTTGGGTTATTCTCGGCATCCTACACTTGTGGCAGTCACCTTCTTGGTGTGGATTTCGTACTGCCAGTAGTAATGAGAATTAGAAGCTGAAGGACTGAGATAGAGGCACACAGCTGGGATATATAGTAATGCAGTTCGGGGATTAGGATGGTGAGTGGGCCGCTAAATGCAATTAGCTGACCCCCGCCCCGCCCCCACCTTCCCTCCTGTCGCAAACTACGTCACGCAGCACGCTAGACCTCTTACTTATTTGACAGGGGTGGGGGGTGGGGGGTGGGGGGGAGGGATCAGTCTGGTATCCTCTTGTGAAGACAGATAGGTTACGCTTCACCACACCTCTTATTGAATGATAGTGCTCCGACACCCCCAAAGGCCTAGGGGAAGTGGGGGACACACACACACACACACACACACATATGTATATATATATATATATATATATATATATATATATATATATATATATATATATATATATATATATATATATATATATATATATATATATATATATATATATATATATATTCTGGCATTAGAACACGGTTGTTTGTCGCTTGTGTAAACCCAGTTCTGGACCCGGTAGGCAAACTCGCGCTCACACCAAGGGGATCACATTTTGGGGTAAAATCTTTGCAGACTTTTACTGTCTGGAACTCCGTCAGACAGATGGTGATGATAGCCGTGGTCTTAACCCGTTTAGCCCCGACGCACTACAACAGGAGATGGATCGACCACGGTAATTCAAGGTAGTGCCAGATTAGCTTGGCGCCATCAGGCTCCAAGCTAATCTGGCACTACCCTTGAATTATCATGGTCGATCCGTCTCCTGGCAATGGTACGTAGCTGTTTAGTGACACCTAAAATTTGTAGTGAAATGGGTTAATACACACACCAGCAGCGCCTTAAAGGTCCTGGTTCAGCAATTAGTCAGTAGAGGACAGCGAAAAAAAAATTCGAAGTCCCTACCTGATACACAAAGTGCAACCCTAACAGAGCCTCGTCAGATGGGATCCCCGAACACTCACGTTACTATAGCTGATGTAGAGTGTCAGACGTCCTTGACGGCTGTCACAGTTCACGCAAACAGGTATACGCCACTCAGCTGCCAAAGGTCACTTCCAGTTGCATCTGTCCGTACACGGTAACATCCACAATTCTCGTGCAACAACGACGAAAGTATCCAACTTTCACTTCTGTACCGGGAAACACCGAGCGACTGAGTGACGTCCACAGCGTCCAAACACGGCGCAGGGAATGATGACGGTACGTCAAACATGCTATAGCGTGGTCTTCTCATTTCGTATGTCCTCGCATTTATCCAAAACAATGTTTCCTCGAAAGCGTTTGCGAACAACAAGTCCCTCATGGTAGTCGCCATTTTTACCAAGGGAAGCTACTACATAATGTTGTTGTAGGGGACAGCACTCCCGTGCTAAGCAACGCGGAAATGCCCACCTCAAAACGATTTTATTTTTCACAAAAGCCTGGGAGATCATTTACAGGCGATCATGCAACGATGTGATGTGCATGGGTGACTCTGCGACAATATGAAATGAATGAAAACGGTCCATAAATATGCCCCATAAATCCATGGCCAGCAAGAGACATACATTCTCATGAGCCCCTGCGGATGCAGGGGCTCATGAGAATTTATGCCTGTTGCATTTGGAACAGGCTGGCTGAAGGCCTGTTCTGTCTGAACCAAACAGCTGAAATTCAGCTCTCCGGGATTTTGAAAAGCTGAATCAGTTTCTAGGACTGAAGACTGTCACCCATTTATGTGATTGTGCCTGTTCGCGTGTGTTACACGGACATAAAATTTGATTACATAATAAGAATCTAAGCACTAGGTAATATTTGCTTTGTCGATTACTTCTCATCTTGGTTTTTTTTTGTGTTGTTGTTGGTTTGTTGTTTTTTTTTTGTATCACAAAAGATAATTACTGTCTGCAAACTTGCTGAGTTCAGTGATAATATTTTCTCCCCAGACCAACTGCTGTTTATGCACATGCAATGCACCCTGCCCAATGCGTACCTCATGCAAGTGCCTGACAGCAACCAACCATACACCAACTGCAAGCTAAAGGGTGCACAAACAAACGAGAGGCAAGTTTCAAAATAATTAGATACAGGGTTGCAACAAATGGGTCCAGCCTTCGCCATACCAATAATCGATACCTTTTTTTTTTAAAAGACCATATAATTATTTTTTATGCCCCCGATCCAAAATACTTAAATGTTATCTAATTTTCCCATTTTGGGGGGTTGGGCGAACTCTCCCCCCCCCCCCCCCCCCCCCCCCATGATTGATTATAGGAGGCAGATGAAAGCAAGCTGGCATCATGCACCCTTTTGGCTGGAGCATTAGGCTTCTTTCATCTCATGCTATGGTTATGAGATACAAAATAAATGTTAGGAAACAGATATATGTAATTGGTATTCTAACCACAATATATTTGATTCATAGTTTATCTATGTTGCACTGACAGAAAACCATGTGGGATTTGTTTTTGATCACTTCATATAACAATGTTCTCTATCAGAAAACTGAAATGACTCAACCCGCAAAAATAAATATCAAGGAAATATATCAGTTCACAACAGCAAGAGATATATCTTACTTGATCATTATTTTGTGACAAAAACATTGTTTTCAAATACACTTCAACATATGGCTTATTTGTTTATGTCTGTACTGAGTAAAACTGTCAAAAATGCCTTTCATTGTGTGGCTTCTCTTATGAGTTCACCAAAATTGTCAAGTACATCAATAAGTGTATACATAAATAAAAGCACAATGACCATGATGATATAGTAAAATACAGTTGATTTTTTAATGAAATGAGTACGTCCATTCTCAACAAGACCAAGTAGTTTATGTATCCTGCAGAACCACATAGTCCAGACCAAAATGGTGACTGCGAAGCGTGTGTAATGCAGAGAAGAACTTAACGAAGAAAGAAAGACGCTTCGAAAAGACAGCTACAACACAATTTTATTCATATTATCTAGTAAAGAATTATGTTGTAACTGTCATTTCTAAGCGACTTTCTTTCTTCATAGGGTTCTTCTCTACAGAACAACATACATGTACACTTTTACTTCCAGCACTATATATAACTGTAATGATACATGAGGCAAAAACACAAACAGAACAGAGACAACCATTTTAATTATAAAGAAACAATTTCAGTGATGTCATTGAATCATATGCATGGTATATTTTCCTTATGATGCTGTCTTTCAAACTTGGTCTCTGTGTTTTGGTAAGTGGGGGTGAAATGAGGGGGGGGGGGGGGGGGGGGGAGTATGGAGGGGTGGGATGAGGTGGGGGGGGGGGGGGGCAGTTAGGAAGTTGAGAAACAGTTTGTATCATGGTGACTGCTCAGTTTACATGTTGGCGCTGCTGCCAGTTCCAGCTGACAAACACCAGTGCGTCCGTGGTGTGTGAAAAGCAAGATTTTCACTGTATGGACACTGACAGTGTCACATTTCACTCGCATGGGTACACATGCAGGCATATATATATATATATGCTAAATTTTGCTATCCACCAAAATGCTAATATTGCCATGACTCCACAGCAGACAGACAGCCTTCATGGACAGGTCCAACCAGTGAAGAGACAAAAGACTGGCCAGTGTCAAACATGTCACCAAACTGCAGGGGCATTAGCAGCAACGTTACAGAGAAACTTTGGAACAGCAAAATGCCTGATGCAAGTGCAGAGTGCCCCAGTTTGCTCTCAGAAGGCAGCTGCAAGACAAGAAGCAAAGGTCAGTTAATACATGTAAAGATATACTGTAAACACTGTTCTAGAGGAGTTTACTTGGCTACCAGGTATACGCCAGTATAATCTACTCATCATGAAAACAACCGTAAATAGTTTGCAATGCTGCTTGGTAACATGATATTATATGAATATGTTTTCAGGCCAACATAGCCAAATTTTCCCTGGGGGAGACTAAAAGACGCACTCAACCGATGAGCAGCCCCTGGTGACCATATCGTATGTGGGAGTAGAGGTGACACCTTATCAGCGCATCACCAGTGAAGACAATCCGGCCTACTGTTTGTGTGGGAATTGTCTAATAATAATGGACAACAAGAACTACTGAATTTGATCAAGCTGATCGAGTTAACAGAAGAACCAACTTTTCTAAATATTTGTAAGAAGCAGAACAAAGTCAAATTTTGCAGCATCAAAATTTATAGCAGCACATTTGCAAATAAAAATCCCACATTATAATGGCATTCAAAAATTACCAACACTGCATACAGATTTTTTTCAGTTGTGGCATGAGAGCCATATGGGGCCTGGCAACAGAAAACACTGTCGCTCTTGTCAGGTGGCCATAATCAGATGGCGGTTTCCAAGCCCCAATCTAAACTACCTGAGGGCACTATCTGGTTGTGTATGTGTGTGCAACCAACCTCCAAGTCTTTGCTTCTGCTGAAAAACCACATCCACTCGTCACTCACTCTATCATCTGTACTGCGTAGATACTGTAACAAACTGCAGAGCTTTCCATCAGTGAGGCATTGGGGATACACGGCCACAGAGCATTCCTTTATAAGAAAAAAACAGAATGAAAAGAACATTTTCATTTACATTTAAAATTTACTTTCTGTCATGGGTGTGGAGATTGTTTACATCTGTTTGTACAAGTAGTTGGGACATGAATAAATGGACACATGCATGTAATATGATACTCCATATTGTGCACTTTGTACTCTCTACACAAGAAAGTATTAAAGTTGAATGTAAAAGAAAAGTGTTGGACATTCTTTGTTTTCAATACATTTGGACATTCTTCTTCATAAATCGCATACATGTCTGCTTTCTGCTTTCATTTTCCATCCTTGTCATAACTACATACTGTGAACAGTGCACACAAACAGGAATTCGGCACCCGACTTGCCATAACAAAAACTTAGTTTGCATGGTCAGTGTCACAATCCTAAATAGTATATTTATACAAATACATGTACTGTAATGATACTGAAAATGACATGTACAATACTGCACTTGTAACAGAAATTGCACACGTGTGTAACATACTATATGCATGCATATTTCTGTTCTGCTACCTGGTATGCCACAGAGTGCCTGTTGCTAGTCTTGGTATACTGCTTGCATTCTTGGTGGTTGAACTAAGTCAAGGATGGTAAGTATGTTGTGCATTGTGTAGCCTTCGTAGCCAATTGAAGTTTTTTTGGGCCATTTCAACCACATAGATACATTCCCTTGACTAACACTCAATGATGAGACTGAAACATATCTAAACTCTAAGTCAAAATGAGTGCGTAAATAAGACATGATACCTTGATCGTGCCTGGCAAGGAAGCTCGTAATGTGTGGTGATGCTTGATAACAGGCTTTATCCATTGTTTCAAGTGGTGTTTAGCCTTTGGCAGCAGCAAAGAAACTGAAAACAGATGGCCAATGAATAGATAAAGCAAAACCTCAAACTGACAAAAGCACAAAAGTGAAAATACACGAGCAGCAGTTTATACTGAGTAGGTTGTTTCGATGACAGAACAGCGTCATGTGTTTTTGTTCTGCATACACTCAAGGATATATCCTCCATGTAAACACACAGCTCAACTCAACTTCATGCAATTTGCTTGCCTTTGTGCAACACATTAAGGTAATGATCCAATAATATACAAATCTATTTGATACTGGAATAAAAGATACATGCATTACAGAGTGACAAACTGACAGGTAGCTAGCACTAGCTGTTATGAAGACTTGGGAGAATAAAACACCATGGCACCATGATAATTATGTTTACTGTCAACTTGTAAATATACTTACAGTGTGGAGGAAGCAGTCACATATGTAAATCATAACTTACAGTATTGTGACAGCAATATTTCCATGACACTATATGCTACTTTATGTGTGCTGTGATTGGACTTTTACAAGCAAAAATGATTTTGTGAAATCAAGAAGGTGTACCATACTTCAAAATCAAATGCCACAAAACTGATCATCATTACCTGAAAGTAGCAGGAGATTACAGTAGAACTCTGTCGGTGACAACTTATCGGACAGGTCTTGCTGTCTTCAGAAACTCGATGCCAGTCTGTGCATTCACCAGTTCCATGTCACCTGACCTTGTGGCAGCCCTGCTGTCCAGAAAAAAAGCATAAACACAGTAATGGGCAAAATGAAAAAGAAATAAATACACATGTGTGCATGTGGCTTTCTAAAAATGGCTTAGTCACAAAATAGAAGCACATTTGAGTGTCATGATATGGAACAATATAACAATACATATATGATTTACAGTAAGACTCGCAATAGAATATTTTTATATACAAACATAATATTATAAGTTTTTGTCACTCATATTTCTCCTGTTCCTAAGCCTGTGGTTTCAGGAAAAGGAGTGCATGCTGAATATGAGAAATACATCATGTGTCAGTGGCAACTAAGCCAACTTACAATAGCCCACGCTGATTGCGAGTTTCATAATGAATTATGTACATACATGTATTGCTCTATTTCATCACACTGAAATGTGCTGTTTTTGTGAACAAATATGTTTTAGGTTGATCCTAGTTGTATATTGTATCCTTATCTATACCTGTTTATTATATTCTCATCCAGACAATTGCTGATGTTGTTTTTTATACAGAGAGCAGCTGTACATTTGTTTTCATTCAGACATTCATCTGAACACTTTGTTTGTGTTCAGACAACTGCAGGCATATTTTGTTTTTTTTTATTCAGACAGCTGTATATTTAATTCTATTCAGACAGCTGTACATTTTGTTCTAAATATAAGCCAGTTGTACACTGTGTCCCAAGCCACACACACACACATGTACACACACACACACACACACACACACACACAAAGTTCACAATTTACCTTGCCATTGCCAATGCGATTATATGTTATGTCTTGTGATGGGATTGGGTGGTGTTCCATTACTGATGCACCTTCACTTTGTACTAGCTTCACAAATGTATCCACAGAAATAACACACTGCTTGCTGCTCTGTGAGCTCATTTGGTGTGGCACTGAAAAATAATCAAATGACTGGTATTTGTATAGTTATGTAATACACACAAGGGTTTTGTACTAGAAAACGCTGTGGCGTTCTGAAGATATTTACACAAAAACAACCGCCATCAACCCCCAAAACAAATCGCAACTAAGAGTGGAAACTTCTGAATTTACATCAAACCTGAGCTCAGAATATATCGCATATTTCATTTATGTATATAACACAAATATGTGTAATAGCAAAGTGCCCAGAAAATATTACAATTATTTATAAAAGAGAGAAAATTTAAAGAACAGTTACAAGCTGTTATGCTGTAGTGACCGAGTAACTACGGAAGAGACGAACAGTGAGGCTTAGATTACCAATCTATTCTTCGTCTTGTTCATCGATGTATTCTGCCAACTTCTCAGCACTGTGGTCTGCAGTTATTTCCTCAGTCATCACTTCCTCCGAAATTATTGTCCTGTACGCCAGGACACACATAACATTACGATCGCTATAGGTCTACCTGTTGTTGACAAGGAAGTGGGCATTAGAGTGGTGTCCCCTGTAATATACATATTTACGAGTAGCTTCCCTTTGTAAACACGACGTCAACTACATTCGGCATGGGTGTTTGTTGTTGTTGGAAATATACTTGCCAACACAAGTAATATTTGTACAAGAAACGTGAAAAGACGACGCCATATCATGTTGGACTTACCGCCACCATTCGCTGGACCAGTTTTTGGACGTCGGCTCGGCCGTACCTCCCCCTGGCAGTTGGCAAAAGTGAAAGTTGGATATTCTTCGTAGTTGCACGGGAATTGGATGTTACCATGCACGGACAGATGCAACTGGAAGTGACCTTAGGCAGCTGGGTGGTGTATACCTGTTTGCGTGAACTGTGACAGCCGTCAGGGACGTCTGACACTCTACAGCAGCTATAGTAACGTGCGTGTTCGGGGACCCCATCTAACGGGGCCCTGTCAGGGTTGCACTGACTTTCTGTGTCAGGTAGGGACTTTGACTTTTTTTTTTCGCTGTCCTCTACACACTAATTGCTGAACCAGGACCTTTAACCCTCGGGTGCATGCAGTCACCGGTAGTTTACAATGGCCGGTGGGTGTGATGCAGGCGCAATGGGGTTAACCTGGCCGGTCTCTCAGGAACGTCTACGAGCCACACCTCGGTCGGCCTCGGGCGATACCCATCAACTAAGTAGCGTCTCGGTCCGCACGCTCTTTCCCCCTAAATACCACTAATGGGCGTCGGCCGGCCGCTAACGTACCTAGCAGAGAAAACAGACCTTTCTTCAGTAATTGGCTGCGCGGGCTGATGCTTGACTGGTCTAATTTTGTACCTGTCGTCTTATCACGGTAGAGCTGGCGCTGTTGGACGTTTAACGGTCCGAATGGGGCATTTCCGGTCTGTTGCTTCTTAGTTCTAGGAAGTTGTCTTTGATCGCAGCCTCTCCAAGTTAATAACATCGGTAGTGAGATTTTGTTTGGCGCACGGAGAGTCATCAGAGAGTGGCCATATCTTGCGCCCTCAAACTCCCAGTGTTATTTATTTCAGAATCGTTAACATGCGTTCTCAATACCTCGCTGTCATTCATTGCCTTTTTATACCTTGAGCCCTCAACACTCCACAGTCAGTCCGCTTTCAGCGAATGACTGGGGTTTTTAGGGCGCAAGGCTTAAACATTTCCGAACGAGATTCACCGCTGGAAACTTGTAATTTCGAATTTTGTTTTCCTTGGAAGCAGTCGATAATCAAATGTACAAAGTAGTGTGGTTTTCATTGTTTGTGTTTAACCCATTTAACTCAAAGGCTGCATTTCCTGAATTTGGGAGGTTTTCCTAATGACTATTTACCAGTTGCTTCAGGCGTCAAGCTAATCTGGCGCTACCCTTGAATTATCATGGTCACTCCATCTCCTGCTGTAGTGCGTCGGGGTTAAATGGGTTTAAAGTAAGTCTACGTCGGTTATGACGAGGTTGGATTTGACAAGTCGGTTATAACAACTCTTTTTCAGAGGGCCCAACAACAGTCTATGTAAACTACTTTGATTATAACAAACTTGAGCAGCGTCGACCTGTACAAATAATATTCGCAATAATACTGCGGCATAATTCTAATTTCGTAGGCTTAGTTTTTTACGAGGCTGCTGCTGAGCAACATGCAACGTTAATTTAGCCGGTGTAAACAGCTAATTAGAAAGGATCATGGAAACAGTCCCTGGCTGGTAAACAGGGATTTCTGCAAAACTTGAAACGGCCATTACTGAGTGAAACGCTTTTGTGTGCTTTGGATTTGGGAGCACTTTATTTGTCGCGGAACGTGCAATAATCTTGCATGGATTTTTTTGCAGCACACGCAATAATCATTTGCCGATCTAAAAAAACGGCAAAGCTGGGGGGAGGGAAAATATACACTTATACAGTAGAACGTGTTTTGAGCAGCTTCCACCATTTTGTATAAGCAAAGTGATCTAAAAAGACAGGTATTCTCAGTCTTAAAAGAAGTCTTGAATGTGAAAGAGTGTCGCCTGACATCAACCCATTGTGTACCAAGGTCAAAATCTTCTCTGAAGACTTTATTACAGGTCAGGAGAGAGATTGAACATATTAGTTCAAGGGTGGTGCCAGAATAGCTTGGCGCCTGCGGGCGCCAAGCTATTCTGGCACCACCCTTGTACTGTCATGGTCTATCCATACCTTTCTGTCGAGTGTCGGGACTAAACGAGTGTAAGAACATCACTGAGGCTGCCGCCACCTACATGATGGTCTTTAATGGCAGGTAATCAGGTAAGGGGTCGTTCAGAAGAGGTTCTGCTGTACAGTCTCCTCGCAAAGCTAATACTCCGTCTGATCTATTTCCGTAGATATTGTTGATGTGGAGGACCAATTGGAAACCATTGCCAGTTGTATTCTGGTGAAAGATGTGCGCTGGTCTGTGGTTTTAGACCTTAGGGCCTAGAACCGTAAGGTCCAGGATTTTCTGACCACCAGCTATTGATCGATCCTTCATCTAATCGACCACAATTTGAGGGCTTCTGCGATGGAGGCTTTGGGCTGGCGATTTGGAGTTAGTCCTTTTGCGCCGGAGATAAACAAGAAGACAATGACAAGAAGACAAGTTGCCTGGAGTTTCTGATCTGTATTTGTAGATTGCTAGATGACTCATCTGTACGTGTATTAGAATCCTCATTTCAACGTTGCTGAGGTTGATCGACCATGGTAGGTGTCTAAGTAGCGCCAATCAGAGTAAGCACTACCGGTCTACCCTGAAGCTTTCACGGCATCAAAGAAAGGCGTTACTGATTTAGAAAAGTAGACATCGATGATCGACCCTTCTCCGGTATTTGGCGCTTGAAGTTGCAGAGTCATGGCGCACACTGGTTACCTCCCTCGATCCGCTGTCCTTGTGTAGCGGATCGAGGGAGGCAGCCAGTGTGCGTCACGACGAGGACCCTTGAAGACTTGCGGACAAAAATCGATAGTGCTTCGTGACCGTGTCCTTGAACTCCTGTTTTGTCTATTACCGTCATATCCGTATCAGACTGCTCTCCTCACTCTTGGGAATAAGAAAGGATGAAGTACTATCCCCTCCCCCATGTTTTATTAGTCATGCTGCATTGCTACTTTGAGAATTTGACGGAGTTGCTGTCTTCTCTGGAAATAGCTTGTGAGTCAGTGTTCGTTAACCCTTTGGCTGTCTGTGGTGGTGCGATGATTCCTGCAGGAATCATCGTAACGAAAACCGCTACCGACAGCCAAAGGGTTAATTTCCTGAAATATGTATGGTAAACACCAATCTATTGCGGTAGAATATTTTGAAGACCATCGTGATGAATATAGAACTGTAATTATCTGCATTTAGCAGAAGCCACCCATTTGGCCTTGTCACATACCACGGACACAGCGATATATCACGGACAATTTTTGGATTATAGAAAATAGACTAAGGTTGGGAAGCGGTGGGGGGTGGGGGGTGGGGGTGGGGGGATAATGCTGGTGGTGGTGTTGAAATTCCACATTAACTGTGCCTTTTGGCGTATGGCACACTGTGATTAATAGGGAGTTGACCCTTTCAGCCCCTATGCATTACCCCATGAAATAAATTTGACCCTGGTAGTTCAAGGGTGATGCCAGAATAGCTCGGCGCCTATAGGCGCCAAGCTATTCTGGCACCATCCATGAACTATCATGGTCGATCTGTCTGCTGCATTGTAATAAGAAGACAACTTCATGATTTGGGGATGTTGACCATCAGACGCCAAGCTAATCTGGCACAACTCTTGGATGATCATGGTCGCAGACCTGTTTACCATACACATTTGGTGTATTAAAGTACACAATTTTGCTTTGGGGTACACATGTACACGTGTATACACAAAAATACACATTTCGATTCATTTCTGATACACATTTTTAGAATCAGACTTTTACACAAAAAGTCAATTGCAGAAGAAGAGAAGGTGTTCCTGAACATTAACATGGATAAATGTCTGACGCTTGTTCGCTCCCAAAAAGGACCCAGTTATGCTCGTTGCACCCTTTGCGACTCAGACTTTTCGGTCGGGCATGCCGGCAGCTACGACTGCAAAGGACACATCGAAAGTAAGGGACACGAAGAATTTGAGCGGTCTGAAGATGTTTTGTCGGAGAGGGAGGGGGAGACAGAGAGAAACTGACAACTCACTGGCTTGTGAAGAAATACACATGTGAGGTCCAAAGTACACATTTAGTCAGTTGAAAGTACACTGACTACACCCAGGTGGTAAACAGGTCTGTGGTCGATCAATCTTAAGCTGAAGCGTATCGGGGCTAAATGGGTAAAGCTTGCCGTTTATATATTGTTTTGGGACAATGCGCTAGATGTGTCGGGGCGTTACTTAAAGAGTAAGTAGTTTTTGCCAGACTGTAATGAAAGACTTTAAGGCCTGCCAGTAATTAAAGGGTCTGTGGTTAATGTGGGCTTGGACCCTGTGCTTTGTGCTCGGATCGCACCATGAATGTGGAATCAACGGACTCGTATTAATTAACCCCTTCACAGCCGGAACACAAACACCAAAGCCAAAGTGCAAAGTGCAAGAGGCGTAAATCCGCATGTGCCCCGGTGTCTCCGGGGGCGCATGAGGATCTGTTCTCTTGTTAGCTTCAGTCGTGTCTGGGTGCCTCAAACAGGACTGACTGCAGTGAGTGCACGGTGGTCTCAAAGACGTTTCTATCGACTGGCAAGGAAGGGGTGAAATGTTTAAGTAGGGCGACCGGCACGTCAATTGCTATTTAACCCATTTAGCCCTGACGCACTACATCAGGAGATGGATCAACCATGATAATTCAAGGGTAGTGCCAGATTAGCTTGGCGCCTGATGGTGATGGCGCCAAGCTAATCTGGCACTACCCTTGAATTATCATGATCGATCTGTCTCCTGGAACTTGTCACAGTACATAGTTGTTTACTAACGCATCTAACATTTGGGAAATGGCTGTTAACCCAGTGTGCATACAGCCACCGGTGGTGTTTATAGTACCGGTGGCTGTAAGCATGAGGGGTTAATCCATTCGCTGCCAGTGACAACGCATTGCGTGTCCGAAACGACTGCACACTGACCGACATTCGCGCGAAGAACATAGATGTGAATTGGTCAGAATTAGCAATTAGGCTTGAAGAACATAGGACTATCCAAGAGACCTCTGCGATTGCGGGGCACATGAGGGTTTATGTCTCTTGCAGGTGGATAGGGTTCGCCCTGCCTCGTCCTATGAAATACGTGAAGGTCTTTGATGCAAACGCACATCTGGTTTTAATGTATTTGAAGCTAACATTTTTCTCCTTGCTGTCAGAACCAAGATACTTTATTAATCCCTTGAAAGGACACAGTACTTGAAGTCAGTAGCAATTCTATCATATCTCATTTTCAGAATTCGTGTTACCAGCCACTTTTTGCAGACCTTTTCAGTCCCAGAGGAACCTTTCATCGATTCAAAACTGCGCTTGAAATCTTGCGATGAACTTCTTTTTGAATGACCCACTGAATCATAACGCGAATGAGACCCCACTCCATGAAATTCTTTTTTCTTGTTCTAACAGTTGCACGCTTTCCAGGGTCCCTGGAGCGCATATTTTCATTAAACTCTATTTCCTGCAGCACTTTGAAGAAGCATAAATATCTGACAAGAACATTGCCCTCCTGTGGAATTGTACGTGGGTGATGTCTCTTAGGGCATGCAAAGGACTGAGTCTAGTGTTGAAGTGCCAAGCGCGATCTTCTTGACCCACTTCAACCCTGGTGTATTACAGAAAAAGGCGGATCGACGGTAAAAGTTCAAGGTTGATGCCATGGTAGTTCAAGGGTGATGCCTGTACTACTAGCACGGACGGATCGACCGTTGTAGTTCAAGGGTGGTGCCTTAATACTGCCAAGGATGGTTCGACCGTTGTCGTTCAAGGGTGGTGCTAGAATAGCTTGGCGCCGACAGGCGCCAAGCTATTCTGGCACCTCCCTTGAACTGTTATAATCTGTAATCCTCTGAACCCGTTAGAAGTCTTCAGGGAACAATTTCCAACTTTGGGGATTTGTATCGCAAGGCCTCGCCTCAATGGTTCTTGGCAGTGGCAGACCCACAATTCATTTTATCTTTTTAATTTCCATTTCATCAGCAGGAGAACGGATCAACCTTAACCCATTTAGCCCCCCACGCGCTTCAGCAGGAGACATCGATCATATTAATTCAAGGGTACTACCTTTAAATTATCATGGTCGGTCCATCTACTGCATATGGTACATAGTCTTTAGGTGACTCCTCCAAAATGTGGGAAATGCAGCCGTGCGGTTAAATGGATTAATTCCTAGCTAGCTTGGCATCAGTGTCGCTGTTTGTGGAGATGGAGCGGGATTTCACGGCAGAACTGACTCAGAAATTGAGAGTCTCCTTCCGTAGGCTTGCATATTAAAGACCTGATGAGGGTTGCCTCCCTGTGGGATGACCGTTTACGGTGCCATGATCTTTTAGCACCTACAGTCAAATGGTTCTCAGCGACAAATGGTTCACGTCCCAGACTCATCCGTTAGGCATGTGCAGGGCGCAGTAATTGGATCGACCATGTTAACCCAAGGGTAGTGCCTGGTTAGCTTGGCGCCTGAAAGGGCGCCAAGCTAATCAGACACTGCCCTTTAGCAAATTCCAGTCAGTCGCCCAAAGTGAAGGGAGAGCTTTAATGGTGCTTTTTTGTTGTTGTTGTTTGTTTTTTCTCTTGAATTTCTTTTCTTGAACTCTGGGGAAAATATAGAGTCCTGCCATCAATCTGTCAGCTAGCCCTGCTCCGAGTTAATCAGGCACAGCCATGTAGCTGCCTTGGTCAGCCAGATTCCCACAGTTGTGTTCGAACAAAAAGAGCCCGTTTTTCTTGTGTAGATTTAAGAGTAGGCGTGAGGAGCATGGTGACGTGCCATGAACCCAGTTAGCCCCGGCACGCTGCAGTAGTAGATGGATCGACCATGATAATTCAAGGGTACTGTCAGATTAGCTGGGCGCCATCAGGCTCCAAGCTAATCTGGCACTGCCCTTGAATTATCATGACAGATTCATCGCCTGCAGCTGGTGTACAGTTTTTAGGTGATACCTCCAAACTTGGGGAAATGCAGACTTATGTTAAATGGGTTAACTTTCAAGACGTTTTGTATGCGGATTATTGGCTTTTTGCCGCGTATCTGGGTGCGGCACGTCTCGAATGACGAGTTAATCCCTCAAGCCGCATGTGTCACGGCGCCACGCTCCTCAACGGTCAGGCAGTATTGTAGACTTTGAGCTGTGTTGCCTGGGCCTAATCCCGCAGTTTGTGCAGGGGGAAAAAAGCTGTTTGCGTTTCTCTCTTCCCCCCCCCCCCCCCTCCCCCTTGAGTAGCGAGAAGGTGTGATGAGCATGTCCACCGAACATTGCCATCAATCCATCAACTAGCCACAGCCAACACGCACCTTGTCGTGTTCGTAGTTGTCGTTTCGGCTTTCACAAACCGTCGCTTGCGGGACCGTTCTCACGTACTAAAAACGTGGCCGCCAAAGCTGTTTGCATTGCTTATAGTTACAGTTAAGTTCAGAGCTTTGGGTTTTCTTTTTGTCGAACTGATAAATGTTGAAATACAATAGTATTTTGTAACCCCTTGACTGCTGCTGCCCATACCGTTATGCGGGAAAGACGCGTAACTACGCATATTTTCCGCCGAACGGTATCGTGAGTAGCAGTCAACGGGTGAGAAGGAAATATTTGTAGTGACCCCATCGACCGCCCGTTCTGTACTTTGTTGAATTGTCTATCCATCTATTTCCCTATGGATCAATGCTGTTAATCTATGTACTCAGTTTAAACCATTTAGTCCCGACGCACTACATCAAGATTGGATCGACCATGATAATTCAAGGGTGGTGCCAGAATAGCCAGGCGCCTATGGGCGCCAAGCTATTCTGGCACCACCCATGAATTATCATGGTTGATCCGTCTCCAGCAACTGGTTTATGGTCGTCATGTGACACCTCCAGAATGCGGTTTTGGGGTTAAATGGGTTAATCTATTTTCTCATTTAGTTTAAGTACATGCAGGTGATTATAAATTCGATTCTGTTCAGTATCGGTCAGGTGATATAGCGGAAAGTTCTGTGTTAACGGAGAAAAAGAGGGATTTGGGATTGAGAGAGAGATGGAGGTTAATATGTAGAGTTGGAAAACAAACAGAAAAAAGCAACTCCAAACTTTTGGGTGCGATTCACGATTTGGCATCCAGCATCCCGTTGCCCTAGTTTACCGACCCAATTCACTGGGAATGTAATCTTCAGTGGCACGCATGACGTGAATAAACACCTCAAACTAACTTAGAACTACTGAAGCCAATTCAGCAAGCAAGAGTCATCAATTCTCATGAGCCCCTGCAGTCGCAGGGGCTCATGAGAATGTATGCCTCTCGCAGATGTTAGGGGTTTTGTCAGTGACTTTTTTTTAGTGCCAGTAGTTACACGTATTTGTGTTTTCAGGCTGTATTAGTCATTTGTGCTCAAGTTTCATTTGCTCGGCTGTCGGCCAAGTTTTTGCTGTAGCGGTCTGACAGGTGTCGTATGTTGACTGTTTAATTTAGAATTGGTGTAATGTAGCATCTCTTCACTAGGGAATTCTTTGAACTCATTCACACCTAATGCTGACTTTTGCAACTTTAGGAGGCGTGGATAAAGGGTATATATTACAACTTATATTACATGGTATTATAGATTATTTACCGGCAGCTTAATCTGGATCAGCCACGAAAGTTTACACGTTGTGCCAGTTGTGCTTTAAAAGGGTTTTTAAAGCTTAATTCGTACTTAGCTTTTATGATAACTACATGTCGATGGGCATTCTGTTTTTTGTTCAAATAATTGTATAAGTAATGGTTGGTTGGTAGGTTGGTTTTTGGGAAAAATGTTACATTTTGTAATATTGAAAAGGGCTGTCTTTCACGATTTAAAGTTAAGACATTGTTATAGCAAACTTGGTCAAATAACTGGGAAAAAAAAAAAGAATGATAGGTCGGGTGGCGCTGTACTGCGGCGGCGCGTTTTCCCCAGGGAAGGCAGCCCAAATTTCCGCACGTGGGACGATTTTTAAAAAAAAATCTGTGTCGTAAACAGCATAAGTCAAGTCTTGTATTATACCTTGCTAGCCAAAAACGTCTAACGGGACTGCCAGAAAAAATACATATGTATCTTTTAGTTTTGGACCATTGACAACAACGGTAACTGTTATCAGCCAGTCACGGCGGTCACGCTGGTCGACAGTAAAGCAATGATGATAGCGATTCCAGTTAAATAGGTTTAACTGTTTCGGTCCTACGGCCTAGCTTGGCAGGTATCTTTTCGACAACGTACCGGTTGTAGGGGACAGATCTTTCATGTTGGTTAGAGGGCAGTGCCTGATTATCTTGGGTCCTTTTCAGTCGCCAAGGCTGTATCTTTGAACTATCTTGGTCCTTACATATGTGCAGCTTAATTAACAACACATTATCGCCGACGTTTGAAACTTCATCATTTGCAAGTTATCTTATGAGGCCACTACATTACAGTTAGGAGCGCCAGGCTGGCTGATTCTGACGCCAATCTTAAACTAAAGAAAGGTCAGGGTCAGTATATCGTGGTATATCGGGGAGCCATAAAGTCAGACCGCGTTATTCGCGGACGTGTTATTCTAGTGTTGTGACAAAAATCAGTTACCCCCGTGGTAAACGAAAGATCCTCGGGCCGACGTCAGCCTTAGCTGGCCCGCGTGAAGCGCGGGCCAGCTAAAGATGACATCGGCCCGAGGACCTTTTTGTTCAACGTTCATCTTCTTGGGAGCCGACGACCTACGCGCGCTGTATCCACTACCGCGGCATACTGGAGCACGTAACACTGAGGCTTGTCATGTATTCTGGCCAGACTAGCTCCTTTGTTGTGTATCACCGTCATGGGAGAATGCTGGGCCAGGACTGAAAGAGTTAATCACCGTCTTCAGGTAGTGTTTTGCCCGTCCGTCTAAAAACAGCCTCGGGCCAATCTCGCTGTCTCCGTGGGGTAAGATAGCAGGGGATGAGGTTCCTGATGGGGCAGGAAATTGTTTTCGGGGTCCAGACCACAAAATTTCCTCCAGCGGGCCTGAGGAACACGGGTGCAAAAGGGTCTCGCCCTTTGTCTTCCAGCTCTGTTCAGATCAGTTCGCCTCAGGTGGGTTCGTTGACCCCGTCACTGCCAGTGGGCGCAGGTTGTGTCTTGAAAATCATTGTGAACGTCGAAGCCCCCCAACCGTCAAAGGAGCATGGATGCAAAGTGGTTTCAGCAAGAGGCATAGATCTTAATGAGCCCCCGCAACTGCAGGGGCTCATACGGATCTGTACTTCTTGCATTTGGGTGATGTTCATTTTTTTTCTCGGCACTGAAGGGATAAAGATGGTATCTTTCTTCGCGGAAAGGCCCATAGGCGCTCCACTTTATTTCTCAGACGTCTCACAGTACAGTGGAACAGTTGTGAATGGGGCAATATGTTGTCAGCAAGTTCAAACCAGTTAACCCATTTAGTCTGACTGCAACAAGACATTGACTTGAACCACTGCGGTCGATCTATCTCCCTAACTGCTGTGTAGTCTTCAGAGGATAAGTCCTGTATTTAATATTTTCGACCTAAGGGTTTAATTTACAAGTTGGATGTGGACCTCCGGGTTCTTTTTGTACTGTGAGTTGCGCTCAGGGCGAATGAGGATCTGTGTCCCTTGCACTATGAGTTTGTTCTCCATGAGGCTTGTATTCGATGTACCAGGGCACATCTGTGATGTTTAATAACGTTGACAAGGGTCTTTGATGTATAGCAACTTGGTATAGTGACTGTAGGCCGAGCTTGTTTGTACTTCCTGATTGACCCGAAATAAGGAAGTCGGATCTAATCAGGCCCACTGCTGTGATGGCAGAACACATCAAAGATTGTCACTGGGACGAATTATTATATACTGGTAATATGTTTTTCTCAAGTGCGTGTGCATATTTTGTTTCAGCCCCTTCTCAGTTTAAAAAAAGTGAACAACTGCAAGAGACAGATCCTCATGAGCCCCCGCATTCGTGGAGGCTGATAAGGATCTATGCCTCTTGCGGACACCACTTTGCTTCCACGTGCCTTGCAAGGCCAGGCTTCATTCATGTTGAGTGAACAAGGAGTTAAGAAACAGAGTCTGCGAACCACGGCAGTCAGGGTAGTGGTTCATTAAGATGCATTCATTGGTCTATGGCTCATAGAGGCATGACAGAAGATAAGCACAATTTTTAGCCGGCTAGTATTCATGGTAATACGGAAGGCATATTGTAGTCACATGTCATTGTCCTTGTCAAACACGAATGCAGTTTGAAAGACGCGTCTCGGCCCGTTGTCTAATCATGCTGGGCGCCAGCAAAAAATGTGGCTGTCTGGAATGGACAGAAAGCTTGCCTGTTGGATTTTCATCTGGAATTGGAAGGTGGATAGCCAGTTGCATGAGAATAGAATGCTACATTGCAGGGTTTCTGGAAATAGAAAATTATCAGCCCTTGGTCTGGAAACAATGGGACTTGTTTTCCCTTGTCGTGCACGGTGTATGCATGATACGCACGTTTGCGAAAACAGTGTTATTATCATCCCCTGTCGGATAAACCTATAAATATTTTGGGCGTCTGCTGTATCTCTTATTGCCTGCCTGTGTTTTGGCGCTCTGGTGTGCCAAATTACCTGTGCAAGCTAGCAGACGTCTGCGGGTAAGCCCCTCTTACGGAGACTGTTTATCCTCCGTTTATCTTCCACGTGACATCTCCTTCCCGTTCAGAGTCAGATGCTGGAGATCGATCGACCGTGATGGCTGAGTGGTAGTGCCTGCAGGCTCCAAGCCGTGATCTGTCACCGTCTGGCCTTCTCCCGTTGCTTGCTCTTAATACATTTAACTCCTTCCCTGAGGAAAAAAAGAAGGCTTTCCAGCTGCAAGAGACTTAGATCCTCATGAACCTTCGCGGTTGCGGGGGTTCACGAGGATCTATGCCTCTTGCTGACACCACTTTGTATCCATGTTCCCTGGAAGGCTAGCGCTTTTTGGCGTTGAATTAACAAGGCTTTCAGAATACAATCTGCATCCAGTGGCGTGGAAGAGGTTAAACGCCTCACCAGGCGGCATCAGTATAATCAGACACTACTCTTTAACTGTCACGACCTGTCCATCTGCCGTGACTTTCACGTTTTTGACGTGCGAATCCGTCAGATGGGGGACGAAATTAGCGGGCAGGAAACTGGAACTTGAAGCTGGACGAAGCCGCCAGTATTTAGACTTCGCATCATCGTCACGATGCTATTTTCGTGTGCAAGCTGCAGGATGAAACGATGGAGGAGATAAGGAATGTATACAGCGGAGACCGGTAGGTGGGGGGTTATCACACGGTGTTCATCATAGTGAAGATTCATGGCTTCTTTCACTCTTTGGAATTCGAGTATGGTAAATCGATGAAGAAGGCAAAAGTTTTGGGTATTATACATCAGGTTCGGTTCTTGTGAAATTGTGTAACCCTTTGGTTGTCGGTAGCGCTTTTTCTCGCGATGATTCCTGCAGGAATCCGCACGCACGCACGCACGCACGCACGCACGCACGCACGCACGCACGCACGCGCACACACACACACACACACACACACACATACACACACACACAAAGTCACCATGCTTATTCATCGACACTTACCAGCAAATGCCACAATCCTCTTTCTGACGTCAGTGCGAAGGTAGGCACATGACTAGTTTACCAGACCAGAGTTACCTTTCTGGACCCGGATGGTGTTCGTATGATAAAATGAAGATTACCTTATACCACCGAAGCGGGAACCACTTAGACTCCATTTGCCTGAGGTACGTGGATGCAGATAGGCCCTGATCAAGAGGCATAGATCCTCATGAGCTCCCGAAAGTGGCGGGGGCTCATGAGGATCTATGCCTCTTGCAGATGGGTAATTGTGCGGCAAGCTCTTGTAGCGTAAATCCACTAATCATGTCTGTGGATCTTTCGCTGAGCCAGTTAGCACAGTTAGCCACTAAGGTTGAAATTATCCAATTTAGGAGCTTTCCTTTAAATAGTATGTTTATTTTGAAAAGGGTTAACCCGAAGTATTAACTCATTCGCGGCCAGCCGCATCCGGATGCGCGGCACAAGCTTGTGCCGCGCATCCGGATGCGGCTGGCCGCGAATAACCCATATCATACTGACGCTAAAAAGCTTCAAATTTACACACTGCCATAAATTATGCAGGCTACATTATAGTACTTACAGATAAGGAGATAGACCAATGGCTTTAGTTCAAGAGTGGTGCCAGAATAGCTTGGCGCCTAGAGGCGCCAAACTGTTTTGGCACTACCTTTGAACTATTTTAGTCAAACTTATTTCACACACTGGTGTATTCCGAATGATAAGGGTTAATTAATAAATCGCGTTACAATTGTCTTTTCTAAGCGTGTTTCTTTCATTCTTGGGATTGTCTTTGCAATTTGACACGCGCCTGTTTGGTCTGGATTGCCTTGCAAGATTTTTCACCAATTTTAAAATACATACAAAACTTGATAGTTCAAGGGTGGTGCCAGATTAGCTTGGCGCCTGGAAGCGCCAAGCTATTCTGGCACCTCCCTTGAACTATGATGGCCGGTCCGTCTGCTGTAGGGGTATGAGGGCCGAGTGAGTGAATGTCGCAAGTGTTGTCGGTTGGCAAAGAAAGACTAACCATGAATGCACACCTGTTCGCGCTAAAGTCTAGCACCTCTCAATCAGCGTCTTCGCGATTGCCTTCACCGCTTAGCGGGATGCATCATTTTGTGGCGGGTGGAATACCTTTTGTATCACTGTTTTTCATTTCCACACTCAAATACGTGGTCAGTTCATAAACGTCTGAATAGTCGCGGCGGACGGCCCGATCTAGATGACACAAGAGTACTGCCCGTTTGACTTGCTTCCTTTCGATATAATACCGTGTCGGGGAGGGAGGGTTGGGGCATTGGATTCACGTTGTTCAGAATAGTGCAGTTGAACCCCTTTTCTGCCGAAAAAAAAAAATTGAACAGCACCCAACTGCGAGAGGTATAGATCTATGCCTCTTACTGAAACCGTTGTCTCCGTGTTCCTTTGATGGCTGGGGATCTTAGGCGTTGAACCCAATGTGATTTCAAAATAACAATTAGCGTTTACTGGCAGCGAAGGGGTTAATGCCTGCTAGTGATATGGTTTGCGCCTGAGGAAGCGCCAGATTAGTCGTGCCCTGTCCTTGAGCCATCGCTGTCGATCCATCTCCCGCAGCAAGTAAGCGCTGGTAGCGACAGAGGGACACAATTTAGTTTCCAGCACTCGCTTTCAGCCCATTAACAAGTTTACTTTCTTTCCAGTTATTTGTGCACTCTCAGGCGTTGTTGTCTCATAATTGATCCAGCCTAGCATTTGTTGCGGTTTGCGCGGCATGGGTTGATCTTGATAAAGACACCATTAGTAATGGGTGGGTGGGTTTATTTTTGGCTTCCTGGAGTGTTTGATGTCGGGACACCGACACAGAGGTGTCACTGAGAGTTTCTTGTTTGCCCGCTTATCGTAAAATAAACACAGCAGGAGTTGACGGATGGTGGTACACTAGGCAGCTTTTGGGCAGACGCGCGCAGTTCTGTTGCAGGGGGTCCATAAGAATTTGCGCCTTTCAGTTGAAGACGGAAGGGGTTTTGTGTCAGCGACTGCAAACCACAGGAAATGTCTTATAAATGAAAATAGGCTCATAAGAATCAGAAAATTCTTATCAGCCATTCACAAGCCATTTTCTTTGGTTTTCATTCATGCACACATGATTTTGTTGTTTTCAGTGCCTCTTATGGATCGTCGAAACTTGTTTGACTTGTTCCAGGTATGGCGCATCTAGATACGTGGCTTAAACCAAGTTACCATTTAGCCCCGACACGCAGCAGCAGGAGATGGATCGACCATGATAATTCAAGGGTAGTGCCAGATTAGCTTAGCGCCTGACGGCGCCAAGCTAATCTTGCACTACTCTTGAATTATCATGGTCATTCCATTTCTTTCTGCCAACGGTACAGTCATGGTCATTAGGTGGCACTTCCAAAATTTGGGAAATACGGCCTTGGGATTAAATGGGTTAAAAATGGCATAGAGACACGTATCCGGACGTGGCACGGACTTGAATGTTTTAAGGACTAAAATTATAAACCGCTACGCGGCTGATGAAGGAGAATAGTGTCGGGTCCAGAGTGTTGGAGTTTATCATTTAGTCGTTATCACTCATCTGATGCCAAGAGGTGAGGCGTTATCAGGGGCTTAAGTTTGGGGTGATGTATGTGTCGATGTTTGCACGCGATTTTCTGAATTAAACTGAACAGGGTGAAAGGGCTTTGCCTGGAATGCAGGACACTGTATACAAAGAAGCTGTATGTCTGTGTGCTGGTCTGTGCGTTTGGACCTTACGGTTTTTGGTCGTAAGGTACAAAATCACGGACCAGCACGAAATTATGGTTGTAGGCCGTCAGGTTTGAAATTCCACACTAGCACACAATTAAGAACTGTAATCGATAGACCTTGGAATACATTTTAGCAAATGTTATAAGCGGTTTGAATTGAATGCTTATCATGTGTATATGCTCTGTGTTAGTAAATTTCTCATTCCGGGGTGATGTGTCTATCAGTTAAAGTTTATCGCAATCTCGGGCCCAATGGGGGCATGTGAGAAATTACAAACAAACAAACAAACATAAATGTACTCGAGAAATAAATACAGTGTTTTACAATTACGTTGAGACTAAAGCATGTCTTATATTATTACTCATATACAATAATACACATGTACTTTGAACAGCATAAACGATTGACACAACACTGATTGTAAAATCATCCAGTTTACTCTGCTCTCTCTCTCTTTCTCTCCCTCTCTCTCTCTCTCTCCCTCTCTCTATCTCTTGTTTGTGTGAGTGAGAGAGTGTTTGTGTACATGCATCTGTGTCACTGTGTGTGTAAAACAGGAAATGAGAGTGTATGCACCACGTAGGGTACATTTGAGAAATTAACCATGCGGTTAGCGATTCTGACTTGGTAATAGATAAGCTAAACAGCCTGGTTTATATGCAGCAAGCGCCCCCCCCCCCCCCCCCTCCCCCCCCAAAAAAAAAAAAAAAAAAAAAAAAAACCCAAACAAACAACAACAAAAAACCCCTAAGTTAGCGCGCATTCACTTCTCGACGAATCAGAACGCCGTAGACCATGTGCTTCTGACTGCCAAGCAGAAGGTCCGGCATCTTGGGGGGTGGGGGGGGTGGGGGGGGGGAGGAAATGTGGAAAGGGTGTATAGGCACTGTGTTACGAGGAAGGGGGGAGGGGGGGGGGATAGAAGTAGAAGGTCTTCATTGATTTATGCATACTGTAAATTGTTGGTTCCCTACAAGTTATCTGTTTGTTTGTTCTCAGGGGATCGAATACCTGATCAACAATGGGTTGGTGCAGAACACACCGGAAGATGTGGCACGCTTCCTTTTCCAGGGAGAGGGGCTGAACAAGACCGCCATCGGTGACTACTTGGGCGAAAAGTGAGTGTTTAGAGAAACAAACATTTTGTGAATACACAAGAACCTGTTTTGCAAGAAAAAAATGGTCTTGAAAGACACGTGTTCTCAAGAAGAGATGTCTTAACCCTTATCATTCGGAATAAACCAGTGTGTGAAATACGTTTGACTAAAATAGTTCAAGGATAGCGCCAAGATAGTTCAAGGATAGCGCCAAGCTATTCTGGCACCACCCTTGAACTAAAGCCAATGGTCTATATCCTTATCTGTAAGTACTATAATGTAGCTTGCATATGGCAGTGTACAAATTAGAAGCTTTTAGCCTCAGTATATGGGTTAATTCATTTGCGGCCAGCTGCATCCGGATGCGGCTTGCTTCAAATGAGTTAAAAAGGGCAAAAAGTGTGATCTGTCACAGGGCATAAAGGGGGTTGCTCAATAAAGGTTCTTCAATAGCAGCATGGGGATAGTTCACTGTTTCTGACCTGCAGTATACAAGCTGTAAATTGGAGAAGTGAGTTTGTGTATAAATAAATAACACATGGAACTAGCAGTTTGGAGATTGTTCTCTGTTCTCTTTCCTTCTTTCTTTCTGGCCTTCCTCACTCCACCACTCTCACTCTCCAGCGCGTCCAGAACAATGCTGTCCGCCTCGTCCTCAGAAAGAAAAAATCCGACCACATCACTCCCCTGCTCAAGCTCCTTCACTGGCTCCCCATCCCCCAATGCATCCAATACAAGATTCTGTCTCTGCTACAAATCCCTGAACAACTACGCTCCTGCGTATCTCTCCAACTTACTTCACCCCTACACTCCTCCCCGCTCCCTCCGCTCCGCCTCTGACCCTCTCCGCCTCCTCATCCCCCGCACCAAACTCGGCACTTTCGGCCCCCGCTCTTTCTCAGTATACGGTCCAACCACCTGGAACACTCTCCCACTCTTTCTCCGTCAGAAACACTCGCTCTCCTCCTTCCAGTCTGCCCTCAAAACTCATCTCTTTCAACAATTCTAGCACTATATCACCACACTCCCCAGCCCAAGCTGACCGTCCTAATGTATCTTCACTATTTGTGTTACGTGAGTCATTGTCTAAAGCGTGCGCATGCGTGTGCGAGTTGTGAGTGCGTGCTTAGAGTTATAATTATTATAAGATAAGCGCATTATAAATACCGTAATTATTTATTATTATTATTATTTCAGTCATGCAGTACGCAACATGTCAAGTTACCTTGCAGATGGTATGATGCATCTTGTACATGTATACTGCATTACTAATCTTGATGGCTGGCTTGTGTGTTTTCAGGAATGACTTCAACATGGCAGTACTGAAGGCTTTTGTGAACCTGCATGAGTTCTCAGACATGATCCTGGTGCAAGCCCTGCGGTACGTTACACTTTTGAAATCTATCTACCATAGGTGTTTGGCTTCAAGCAGCATCTGCGGGAGACGGATCTTACGACATGTAATATGTTAATTTATGTAGAAAAAGTGTCATCAGACTCTCTGAAAAGAATTCTCATATATATCCAGTGATGTAATAAGCAAACTTTACATGTACATGTATTTAAAAAAACTAATAATTTTGCGAGATTCAGCATAGATTTGCTCACCCTTGTTACAGTTTTGTACTGCAGTATGTTCCAGAACGTGTAGCTAACCTTTCAGTTCATTGCTGATTTTCAGGCAGTTCCTGTGGAGTTTCCGTCTACCTGGAGAAGCCCAGAAGATTGATCGCATGATGGAGTGCTTTGCTGCCAGATACTGTGAGCTGAATCCTGGGGTCTTCACTAGCACAGGTAAAGTACTTTCCAAGCTAGACACATTGTTTGTGGCTCACATGCTGCTTCTGTACTGCCCACTTAGTAAAGCTCTGTGTCAGGCCAGTGAATGAGAAGATAAGATGGCGGAAGTTTTGGGCCATACACACTTTGTGTTTGTTCTTTTGTGTTCTTAGTTTTTGTTGGTTGCGGTGGTGAGAGTATTGGAATCTATCATGACAACTCAACTTGCAAAAGACCATGACTATGAATGCTCTGGATGCACCGCTCATGACTAATGCTTGTGATACAAAATACATGCTTCTGTGTCGGAAGAGGAAGCGCTTGATGCGTGGCCGACAGCAAAAGGGAAAGCTGTCAGAATTACGTAAATTTTGATATTTTCCGAATTTTTTTGTGTGGGTACACCAGTGAAAATATCGTCTCAGATTGCATAAAAAATCATTCAGAATGCTGGAAAATTAAAATTTCATTTTCATCACCTGGCCTGAGACATACATGGCTTTACACTTGTTGTCTCCCTTGATTCGCTGCTGCAGGCAGCGAATCAAGGGAGACAACCAGTGTGAAGTGGCTTCTTGGCACGGGCCTGCCCTGTATTTTTACCTGTGCCAACTTTCACTCGTGTTGGTGGGATGAGTGCTTTAAACGATGCATGCTCGGTGTGTGTTTTAGACACGTGCTACATCCTGTCGTTCGCCATCATCATGCTGAACACCAGTCTGCACAACCCAAGTGTCAAGGACAAGCCCACGGTTGAGCGATTCATTCAGATGAATCGCGGCATTAACGATGGCGGCAATTTGCCAGAGGAACTGCTTATGGTACACGCATTTCTGTCTTGTTTGTTTGGGTGTTTTATGTTTGGTTTGAGTTTTTTTTTTTTTTTTTTTTTTTTGGTGGGGGGGGGGGGGGGGGGGGGGGGGGGTGTTGGTAGGTGCAGAAATGTAAGTTCTCATGGTATCCTCCTTTTTTTCTTTCTAAGTATGTGCTTATTGAGGAGGCATCTTGAGTGCATTCATTGTAAGTGTATCACTCTCTGTGCAGAATCTGTATGACAACATCAAGAAGGAGCCTTTCAAGATCCCAGAGGATGACGGTAATGACCTCATGCACACCTTTTTCAACCCCGTTAAGGAGGGATGGCTCTCGAAGCAAGGTAATCATTGTCACTGTTTTTCTTTCTCGTCAGGAGTGGTATGCATGAAAGCACCAACCAGAAGTCTCATTATATTGTCATCTGAAACCTTCAACCAGATTTAAGGTCTATTACACGGCAGGCTAAAGCTTCCGGTGTAGACCTGGCCGATGGTTTGAGTCCACTTTCATATGTCCATATGCCAGAAGTCTTAGCCTACTATTATGATAGTAAGCTAAGACTTTTGACTGAGACCTTGCCGGCAGTTTCAGTCAACTTTCATACATACTGCCCTTGATTTTGCTTCTCATGCTAGGCATTTTGTTGCTTATCAATATTTTTAGAAACGTTTTTATCTTCGCTTGTACATATATACCAAACCTCTTTGCTTGTACAATTATATCTGCTGTCTTAATATGAAATTGTCAATATGTTTTTTGAAATGTTATTCTGTTTAATTTTTTACATTTCTGAGAGTGTGTGGCTGTAGTTGGGTATGGAAATCTTGTTCCTGAAATGTGCTTATTTTTCATTCACTCTCTTGTGACACTGCCTCATTCTAGTGACAAGTTTAGTTTGCTTACTATTTTGATATTGTGCATTCCATATGTGATTGCTTGGAACTAATGGAAGTATTAACATGGATAGTGTGTTTAACTCTTTCTCTCATTTGTTTTTCTCAGAGAGTTGTGTCTGTTTCTTGTGAAGCGCTGAAATAATTATTAAGACACCTTTCACATTTTATTTGTTTTTACACTAACACAGGGGCTTCTAGGTGGAGTAAGTTTTGTGTTTGGTTTTACCTCTACTGATGGTTCCTGTGTTGTTGGGCATTGTTCTTTGTGTTCTGTTTTCTATGTTGGGGAATGCAGTTTGCTCATGTGTTGTGTCAACTTGTTCTGTTCTGTTTAGAATTTTGTTATGTTCCCCCTCCCATTAAACAAAGGCCATCAGGCATATGTTTGATGCAGTTGGCCTGCACACACTGTGTGCGGGCCAACTGCAGCTGACATCAGCCTGATGGTCTTTTGCGCCATTGGCTGTTGGTGAGACCCTCATGGTATTATTGGTGTCAGTGATGGTGATTTGGTGTTGGCAGTGGTGTTGAAAAGTGTGTACTCATAGAGGTTCAAAAGCCATGAATTGATACTTGCTGGTAGATATATTTTGATGGATATTGTTTACAACTTTATGAAATGGTTAGTTAGTTATTAGGGTTTAACGCCGAGCAGGCGACTAAGGCCATCTCACGGCGGTTTATGAAATGGACCTCTTGGACTTTTTTTTGTGCCACCGGAGTTTAGTAGAGGAGATTTAGTAAGGAAAATAATAATAATAATAAGTATTATTATTACTATTTTTATTTTGCACTAATTGTAGTAAGGAAAATGGTTCTTGATTGTTCAGTTAAGCTATTGATTTATGTGTGTGTAAAATGTTTGTTATTTTGTAACTTAGTGGAAGGAGTCTATCTGATACCGATGAGAACGTTTTCTCTTTGTGAGAATTTGTGCAACTTGTGTGAGGAAAAAAATATATTACATACAAGTAATGAATGTAAATGCATCACTAAGTCCTTTTTCAGCTTTTCAATACATGTATTTGATCTTGTTTGTTTTATAGTCCTGATGTGTCACAGATGTGAACTTAATTAAGTGACATCCCGAAACTCCCAGAACTAAGTGACTTCCATTTTATTGTTTGGAAGGCATTTAGTTCTGGGAGTTTAAGAGTTAATTAACCAACATTAGGTTCTTTAGCATCTGACTAGATGCTTGAGACTTTTAATTTTATTTTTTCCGAAGTAGAAATGTTTCTGTCATACAATTTTACATGTATAGTGTTGCATTGTAAGATTTTTTTTTCTTTTTTACAGTGTAGTGTTGTATTTTTAAAACCTTTTTACCATTCTGTCCATACACAAAAAAGACTGATCATTTTTTCGTTTTCCTATAGTTATGTTGCAAAATGAAGGTGCTTGTTTTTGCTTTTATTTAATATTTGTATATCTATTTGAGATGAAACAGAAATGGATTGGTAGCGCAGATGCTTTTGCTGAGACCGTGTTTTCCAGCTCCATTCAGTACTATGAATGAGTTGCCGTAGTGTCAAGTAACTTATAACTTAAAGTGCATCGTACAACATGCATAAGAGTAATTATCCACTGTAGGTGATTTTTAGGGCTACCATCATTCTGATCTAGCTAGAGTCACAGACGTTGACACAGTCTCACATCTTTTGTCAGAATTTATTCTAAACATGGATGCAGAAACAGATAAATTGCAAATTTGACTGTGTGCCTCATTAAAATGTGTCAAACATCATCCAATGTTGACACACAAAAAATGGAAGTAATTGGGTACCTGAATTAAAAGATTATGTGTTGAGGCCATCAGGGCTTGAAGTTGTTTACTGATTGGTCTAGTCGGCTTCTGAAGACCCCAATAGATACTACTGTAAAAATGAATGAAAGGTCCTCTAAAATTTAAATATAGTTTATATAGTGCCCCTCAAATGAAAGCATAATGTTAGTTACGCATGGTGTCAGTTCTGTCACTCACACACTGCAATATTTACTTGTGACAAGAATATTATTAACCCTTATCTTTCGGAATACACCAGTGTGTGAAATAAGTGTGATTAAAATAGTTCAAGGCTAGTGCCAGAATAGCATGAGGTGCCAAGCTATTTCTGGCACCACCCTTGAACTAAAGCCATTGGTCTATATCCTTATCTGTAAGTAGTATAATGCAGCTTGCATATGGCAGTGTGCAACTTTGAAGCTTTTAGCCTCATTATGATATGGGTTGAAAGACAGTTAAAATCCTTTCAGCTGGAGATAGTACTGTCCTCACAAATGATAAATCTACAATGTATAAGTTTTGATTTGTTGGTCACCAGGAACACAGGTGATGGCATCACAGTGTAACACACAAGTAGACTTGAATTTCTGTAATACCATTTTTAGAAGTCCATTTTATGGTATGATGTATACACATTTTTGTACAGACCTGGCAAATTTTTAATTTGTACCTCATTCCCACCTTTAGTGAGCAACAGTGGAGAATAACTTGTATACAACTGTAGTGTTTCCCAGGGAAACACTATAGTTACCCTTGCATGGTGTGTCAGCCTTTAGGGCGTTAGTCATGCTTTTTATGGCGATTCCTGCAGGAATCACCTTGACAAAAAGCACTACCGACAGTCAAATGATTGACTCATTCACGCCAGATTATGACTGACAAGATTGGAAAGGTGTCTACAAGGACAGTCTCCCTGCTTCAATAGACTGTCCTATCTGCTTCGACAGATGTATCAGCAATAGTTGCAGGATAATGATAATAGTGAGTTTCCTAGTTCAGATGTGTGTGGTTTGCGTGTGCAGGAGGGCGGTACAAGAACTGGAAGCGACGGTGGTTTATCCTAAACGACAACTGCCTGTACTACTTCCAGTACACCACCGTGAGTCTCCTAAATGTTTACTTTAGTGTGGTTTAGGATTTTGGACCTTACGGCGCTAGACTGCCTGGTTACATTCATTGGTGCGCTGGTCTGTCAGTTTGGCTCTAGATGGTCAGGTCCGAAGTCACGGACGCGCACACAAGTCAAGAATGCAAAAGAAGTCCTGCTGATCCCCCCCCCCCCAAAAAAAAAAATAAAATAAAATAAAATAAAATAAAAAAAATAAATAAAAAGGTGACTGCCTAGCTGTGTAAAAAATGCAAAGAAATAAACAACCACCAAGAAACACGCTTAGAAAGCACAAGCACAACACAACTGTGTTGTGCTTGTGCTTTCTAAGCCTGTTTCTTCTTTTTAGGTATTTCTTAGACTGCAAAGGTCCCCAACAACTCTTCCTCTGCTGTTCACATCCATTGAAGTCTGAATTACACAGAAGCGTTATTTGCCCAGAAAGCGGATTTTTGACCACTAATGTTTCTTTCTTAACCCTTTTCATTCTGATACACCCATTGCTTGAAATAAATTTGACTGATAGTTCAAGGGTGGTTCCAGAATAGCTTGGCGCCTCAGGCGCCAAGCTATTCTGGCACCACCCTTGAACTAAAACAGTCAATCTATCTCCTAATCTGCAATATAGCCTTCGAAGGACAATAAGCAAATTGTACAAAATCACTCTCAGGATGTAATGGGTTAATCAGTACAGAAGACACTGCAGCACGAGATGGATCATTCATAGTAGTTCAAGGATGCAAAACCACCCTTAAGCTATCATGGCCAATCTGTCTCCTGAATTTGTGGTCCTCGGAGGACACTGCCCACATTTTGTTCTTTAGACCATGAAATCTAGGCCAGGGGCCAGTTGAATAAGTGAGCTTAGTCCTGCACCTTCCACTAAGCACGGTGCTCCGCTATGAGACTAAATTCACTCATGTAACTGGCCTCTGCTTTCTTTTGATCAGTATTCACTCATTATCACAAGATATTTTTTATTGTTTGTATTTTGCACTTACCAGTCTTTTTTTTCCTCCCCAGGACAAGGAGCCTAAAGGCATCATACCCCTGGAGAACATCCAGGTGCGAGAACAAGCCTCGGATAAACCCAGCAAACAGAACTGCTTTGAGTTGTACTCTGTCTCCGGAAATGATGTCATCAAGGCCTGCAAAGTGGACTCGGATGGAAAAGTGGTGGAAGGTGAGAGAAAACAGACTCTGATTTGTGATGTTTTGTCTCTTGAAAAAACTCTGCCTATGCATACATTCATTGTAATCTGTAAACTCCTCACATATATTTACAAAGCAGTGACAGCTTTTCTCGAGCAACACTGAGTTTGTATGAACTAGGAATTTTGTTTGGTTTTGTGCAACCAGTGATGTCTGCAGTCAGTCAATCCACTTAAGCCCCATGGCCACATTTACAAAGTTTTGGAGGTGTCACCTAATGACTGCAACAGTTGCAGGAGATGGACCGACCATAATAATTTCAAAAGTAGTGAAGGGTTAAAAGACTATTTATAGAAAGTCGGTTGTACCACAATAGAGTCTGTAATTTTTGTCATATTCCTGTGAAATTTTGTTTATTGCTAGACTGAAGAAAAACATTTGAATGAGTTCATTATCCAACTTTGTATCTTTTGAACTTTTTCAGTAAAAATTAATTCTGCGCAAATAAATTTTTTAAAGTACAAAAACTTGACTTCTGGGGAAAATCAGACTGACGGTGACATAAAACTTAAAGCAGAAATTTCATCACCATGCAGACATCGACGCATTGCTGTAGATATAATGATGTATCTCTCTCACTCTCTTTCTCTCTCAATCACACGCACACACGCGCACACACACACACACACACACACACACACACACACACACACACACACACACACACACACACACACACACGCACTGTCAGAAGAGCATGGGTGTGTACAGTAAAATATAATGTATCTAGGTAAAGTCAACCTCACTTCACACAAATTGTAGCAAGACTGAAATTGTTTCCTGAAATTCTAGTTTTGTCACGGGTTTTCTCAGTTCAAGAAGGCAAAGTGAAACTCAAATCGCATAAAATATAAATTACGTAAAAACTAAAATTATATCATGACAAATGTTGTTTTATAGACCAATGACGTGTATGCACTGTGACCCTCATAGACCTTACTGATGCACTGGCAAATCTGCGGGGCATTTTCATAGCAGACATTTCAACATCAGAATCAGGCTAGAGACAACAGGCAGAGACCCTTGACAGCAAGGACAGCTTGCATATAAAAGGGACTTTGTGGGTTGTGGCTCTCATACAGAAGAGACTTTGTGGGTTATGGTTCATCCCATCTTGTAAAGTTGTGAACTGAAGGCTACATTACAGATTAGGAGATGGATCAACCATTTTAGTTCAGGGGTGGTGCCAAGCTATTCTGACACTACCCTTGAACTATCATAGTCGAAATAATTTCATGCAATAGTGCATTGGGATGGAAAGGGTTAAAGTGTGGTGGTCTTTGATTGTGGGCCTTGTGGCCTTTCTGAGGTTCAGAATCACATACCAGCACACGAACGAAAGAAAGATGTTGAGTGTGACTGACCATATTTTGTACGTTGCAGGTCGACACAATGTGTACCGCATGTCGGCTGCCTCTCCGGAAGAGAAGGGCGAGTGGATAGACTGTATCAAGTGAGTATTGACTGTGGATACTTTGCAAGGGCATTTGGATTGGGATTTTTGGAGTCACACAGCGGAAAGCGATAAGTGCAAAGCATTAAAAATTATTTCCTATTTATGTGTCTTAACCCTTATCATTTGGAATACACCATTGTGTGAAATAAGTTTGACTAAAATAGTTCAAGGGTAGTGCCGGAATAGCTTGGCGCCTCTAGCTGCCAAGCTATTCTGGCACTACCCTTGAACTAAAGCCATTGGTCTATATCCTTATCTGTAAGTACTATAACGCAGCTTGCATATGGCAGTATGCAAATTTGAAGCTTTTAGCCTCAGTATAATTTGGGTTAACCCATTACATCCTGAGGCTGATTTTATTTTTTAAAATGTGCTTATTGTTCTATGAAGGCTAAATTACAGATTAGGAGAGAGATCAAACACTTCAGTTCAAGGGTGGTGCCAGAATAGCTTGGCGCCTGATTAGGCAAGCTATTCTGGCACCACCCTTGAGTATCTCAGTCAAATTTATTTCAAGCAATGGTGTATCAGTGCTTGCAGTAAGTACCACACAATCTCTCTCGAGGCCTTTTCTCCCCCATTAATCATTATCTTTCTGCACATGTAGAGACAAGTCGTAGGGTGGAGAAATGCAAATTTTATCATGTTTCCATTTTCTCAATAACATTTACATCAGCTCACTGTTTTGTTTTGTTTTATTTGTTTGTTTGTTTCTTCAAAAACATTACCGATGACATGACTGAATGGAAGTGTCTACTACTTACTCATTCTAGCCTAAGAGCCAGTTGTGTTAAGACACAACCCGGGAGGCACTCGGGGAACCCCGAGGGGACCAAGAGTTGTCTCCCTATACCCACCACCCGGAAGCCGGGTACCCATAATCCCTCAGTCTAGTCTACTTAGGCGCACGATTCGGTCGTCTTGCGCTCGGCTCTAGCCTACGGACTTTGGTTTTCGACCGTTCTCGGGTTCGGACTTGCTGTTGGAATGAAGAGCGGGAGATAGGATCGTTTCGTCGGCCCTGCCTGTGCTGCTGCGTGGTTTTCTCGTCCCCACTGCTTGGCGCCTGCGCTTCGGCCGCTGGTGAGCTGTCCGGTGATCTTCGCCGGTCGTGCCAGGCGGGTTTTGGACGTCTCCCCCCGTTCCCCTTCGGCGGAGAGGTAAGGTAGCGGGATTGACCCTTGGCTGGTTCCCGGGCTGGGCACTGGTTGTGCAGGTACGAAGTTTTTCGTCTTCTTCTCACTGTAATTGCGCCCCCACTCACCTTCGGTGAATCGTAGAGAAGTTTCCTACGCTTTTGTACCTTGGGTGTGGAAAATTCTTTTACTCCATGGCCTGATTAGCTGAGTGGCACAGCTTGAGTCACGCCTTGTCATCGCGTGGTTTGTTCGGGACCAGCGCCTGTTCTGTTTTCGCTCACGGGTGATGGATTTAAGCGCACACTCGCATACGCAGGCATACGCGGTAGACAAGTACTCACGTACCTTAGACAGTGGATATACGTTCCGGCGGGCAGCTGGGGGGTTTACGCTCCTTGGCTGGGCGGGCCCCTCGTGGCATGTCCACATAAAGTGGTGATTTTCTGCCCCAGATGTTTTTCTTGTCTTGATTGTCATTGCGTATTGAGTTGTACAGCATGCGGCCGGTGTTGGTTTTTTTTTCCACACACGGTCACCCTTAGTAATAATGTTTGGGGGCCTGACTCCTTTTGTCACAGGGGTTGGTACATATGTTGTTGCTCACCTTAGCACTTGACGGCGGTGAATCTACCTCGTTACTGCACTGCTAGATTGCAGACGTGCAGTTTGGTACCTCGCTTCCGTCATGACGTATTCGTCTTTTGTGTACATATGTTGTTCCCTCGCCTTAGCGCTTGGCGGCAGTGGGCCTGCTTGCTTACTGCACGGCTAGTTGTCGGCATGCAGTTGCAGACCTGTTTACCCAAGAATACACTTTTGGAGAAACTGACAACTCACTGGCTTGGGAATAATTACACATGTGAGGTCCAAAGTACACAATTAGTCAGTTGAAGTACACTGACTACACCCAGGGGGTAAACAGGTCTGAGTTTGGTACCTCGCTTCTGTCATGACATGTTTGACTTTTGCTACATATGTTGGTTGCTCACCTTAGTGCTTGAGGGCAGTGAGTCTACCTTCTTGCTGCACTGCTGGCGTGCAGGCTTGACAGTCTGTTACCCCGCTTGGTGCTTGTGTGTTTTGTTGTTACGAAGGCTACCTTTCGTGGCTTAGTCCCACAGGACTCGCCCGCAGGCCTTCGGGTGTTATCTGTTGCAGGGATGCGCTACCCATTCACACAGATGACAGTGGCTAGTTCAGCCCCCAGGGGTCTTTCGCCACTGCACCGGATGCCTCGCCGACCATGCTTGCTTGCAAGCGATCGGCACCGGTTTAGGCGCCTTCCAGACACTGCGGGTTTCCGCACGACAACGGACTGCCCTGGGAGAGAAGCCACACCGGATGTCGCGACTAGTGCGCGAGCATGGATCGTGGAGGCCGCTGCCAGGGGGAGCGCACGGGAACAGCCTCTGGCAAGGCCCGCTCGGAAAGACAATTACGCACACGTCCGACGTCTTAGGACGTTGCAGTACACTACCACCTTGAGAGGACAAGCAGCTTCTCGGCTGTAAGCCCCAGCCCGGCTGCTACTGGTAGGTGTGTTCTTCATGTCCAGGCAGCGCCCATTGGGACTAGGCCTGTCTTCCGACACGGGAGGTGCCTCCTACCACATTGGGATGATTGCGTCACCTGGCCTCAGCAGCGCGGATGGCAGCATTGAAGCGTCTGCAGGCGGGAGCGACCTATGCTGTTGGTGCTTGAAGGATCCCGTTCCGCCCCGATGAAGAGGGGCATGCCGATGTCCTTCACGCAAGGCAGATGTTCCGGTGGCCGTCGGACAACCACTGGGTCGGGTCTCCTATGCGCAGGATGTGGATACGCCTTCCAACGTATCCTTGGCACCGGTCGCTTGAGACCAGGACGTCCCTGTGGGAATCCCCACACTGGATTCAGTGGACTAGTGCACGAAGTGGGCCTGGATCGATGAGGCCGCTTCCAGGAGGGAGCGCGCCCGGACTAAGACTTCCAAGAAGCCATGTCCACTTTCTGCCCCACTTGGCTCCAAGAAGCCCGCGGGATCCCGCTGGGGGTCCCCCTTACCGGCAAGAAAGCCCGCCTCCCTCGGAGCCCGGCTCAGAGACATTCACGTGCACGTCCAGGGACTCTAGTAAGAATGCTCGTCTCCAAGGAAGCGGAGACTACTATCAACACAGTTCCGGGCCACCTCTCGTCCCGCTCGCTCTGCGCGGCGCCAGAATAGGGACCACTATCGGACTGCTGAGGACATGCAAGCTATGCGGAGGCTTCCAGTGGCCGTCGGGTAACCGTACAGTCTGTCTCCTGTGCGCTGGGTGTGCTTCCGACCACTCTTGTAACGTCTGTGCTACCTGGCCGGAGCTGCGATGGTCTAATCTCTGGAACTTTAGAGGAGGGAGACTCCTACCCTCTCGGGTACTTGAAGATTGCCGAGACGCCTTCCGCTGTGCCCCCGGCACCGGACGTGCGAGACCAGCTGGATCCGACACAGAAAACGCCACTGAGTAATCGAGGGATTAGTGCAGTGTGGGAGTTCGACCGTCAAGACCGCCTCCGTTAGAGAGCGCGCCCGGATACAGCTGGTGGAAAGAACCCGCCTCTCCCAAGAGCCTGGTTTGGTGGGACGCTCGTGGCGTCCCTCCTCCACCGTCGTTCCCCACTCGTCTCTGAAGAAGCCGCCGGGATCCCGCTGGGGGTCCCCTGGCCGGCAAGAAACCCGCCTCTCCCAAGAGCCTGGTTCACAGAGACATTCACGCACTCGTCCGGAACCTCCTGGTTGTGAAGAGCGTAGACACAGGGATTCTACTCGACGTTATCGCTCTCCCTCGCAAGATCATAAGAGGACCTTCCCGCTCGGGTGCTTGGAGTTGCCCAAGACGCCTTCCGCTGTGCCCCCGGCACCGGACGCGCGAAACCAACTTGATCCGACACAGAAGACGCCACTTGAGTATTCAACGGATTAGTGCACAGAAACCCGCCTCTCCCAAGAGCCTGGTTCGTTCCCCACTCATCTCTGGCCGCAGGGATCCCCTTGCCGGCAAGCAACCCGCCTCTCCCAAGAGCCTGGTTCACAGAGACTTACACGCACTCGTCCGGATCCTCCTGTTCGCGAGGATCGTAGGCGCTGGGATTCTACTCACCGTTATCGCTCTGCTTCGCAAGATCGTAGGAGGACCTTCTCCACTCATCGTTCGACGGATCAGGACTCCCTCGACTGGTTTCGCGTTCCTCATCTCTTTCGGACTCCCGTTCGTCCCGTTCCTCTTCCCATCGACCGGCCACTTCCCCCTCCCTCGTCCTCTCCGTTCCGTTCCTCCTCGTCGCAGCTGTTCTCCTCGTCGGAACCCGCCTTCGGCAAACGGGAGAACCTCGCCGCGTCGCTCCGTCTTCGCTCTCCCCTTCGGAGGGAGTCTTCGACCTGCGGTGCGCCGTCAGCGGGATTCCCTCCCTCGGAGCCCTCCTCGGTCGCCGGTTCCAGACAGCGGGACTTTGACACCCTGAGTTTGACGGCTGACGACCCCTCGGACTGGTTGCTCGGACGTCTCAGCCGTTTCTCCTCTTCCTCTTCTTCGGCTTCCAGTGCTGCGGTTCCATCAGACCTGTTCTTCTGCGCGGATGGACACTCGGCCGGCGCTGGACGGGACATCCAAGCTCATCGCCGCCGCCCTGCTGCGGAAGTTGCCCGGCATCGCCCCTTGACTCACCGGGGGTTCTCATCCATCGTGGACACTGGGGAACCAAGGCGCAGCCCCTTCTCCCTGACGTCTAACCATCTCGACAACTCTCGTTGGGCACCCGGGGGGTGCCGTACTTCGGACAGGTGGTACCGCTTGGCTGTGCTCGGGGTGGAGGCCTAGCCACTCATCTTGGCTTGACTTCGCGAACGAAGATTCTATAGGGCTTGCCCACGTCGTCTGCAAGCATTTTCGTGGCTGCGGAGGCCAATCCGGGACAGGCAGGTTCGACCGCAGTGGCTGCAGGGGAAGGTCTGGTCAGGGTTCTGAGTTACGACAACTCTGTTTTTTCTTCTGAGCCGCTTGTCCTTAAGGTTAGCTCTGCGAGAGTCCTCAAAGGAGACGGCTGCCTTGTGAATGGTGGAGCGCCAGGTGTCACGGTCCGCAGCAAGCGAAGACCACTGGCGGTGGTCGATTTGGCAGGCACTAAGTGACTTCTTGAGACCGTCTTTGTATCTCTTCTTTGGTGCCCCTCTGTCTCGGTGTCCAGTGGCGAGCTCGCCGAACAGAGTGATCTTGGGTAGGCGATGATCCTCCATCCTGGAGACGTGCCCCGCCCAGCGAAGCTGTGTCCGCAGCAGCAAAGCCTCGATGCTCACAGTTTCAGCCTGTTCAAGGACCTCGACGTTTGTGACATAGTCACTCCAGTGAATGCCCAGGATGGTACGCAGGCAGCGCTGGTGAAAGCGTTCGAGGAGTCGTAGTTGGCTGCGGTAGAGGGCCCAGGACTCGGAACCGTACAGCAGGGTGGTGAGGACGACAGCTCTGTACACGCTGATCTTGGTGCCTTTTTTCAGCTGTTGATTGTGCCACACCCACTTGAATAGTCGCCCGAAAGCACGGAGGCGAATCTACTCACCTTAGTCGTCTCTAAGCCCGGCTGCTGAAGCTACGCTTCCTACTTCCGTGATTCTTCTCGAGGTCCAACCCTTCGACCTTCGGACTTCGCGGACAAGAGCGTGCTTAGCTTGGATCTGACGCGGACTACTAGGCCTGCTTCTTCGGCTCGTGGGGGGAAGGATAGGTCACAGGAGCTTCTCCTCTTCGGCTACGCGACAGCGGAGGTGTTCTTCCAGGATCAGGGCAGCTGGCGATCCTCCGACCAGTGCATACCCCCTGCCCTGGTGCTTGGGGAAAGAACTTCATCTCCCTCCGTGCGTGACGCTACCTGGACCGACGGTAGATCTGGGCCAGTCTTCCCCGGTGGGACCAGTGGCTACACACGGAATACACCAGGACACCTTCGGAGGATCGGCGCATGAGACCAGGATGATCCTACGTTTTCAGTGGACTGGGGCACAGGATGGGGCCTTGACCGAGGCCGCTACCCGGACGGAGCGAGCCCGGACACAGCTTTTGAGAAGCAGAGAACTCGCCTCACAGAGCCCAGTTCAGAGAGTCGCGCTTGGCGACGTCCCACGTACAATCTCGGTACCCACTCGTCTCCAAGTAAGCCGCCGGGATCCTGCTGGGGGTCCACTTGCCGACAGGAACCCGCCTCTCCTCAGAGCCCGGGTCGGAGAGACTTACACGCGCTCGTCCGGAGCCTCCTGTCGACTCCCCTCGGGAGGAGTCATCGAATGCTACGTCTTGCCCTTGCAGCCATACGGCGCCTGAGGGATGTTGCCGTGGTGGATTGGTTAACGAGCTTCAGGAGCTACGCCTCACCCTGTCTGCCTACAGTTCGAGGGAACAATTACGTACAGCTCCTCTCGGACCATACCTTACCTGGACCGCCGCGCCTTGGTCCACAGGTTCACCTTGCGCCCGCTTACGGGGCGCTATTCCACCAGGAGACCACGTAGCAAATCCCTGTACAAGCCTCACGGGTGCCTACGACATAGCCGTTCGCTTCGGACGCGCTCGCCTCTTTGCCGGTTCCGGCAGCACTGACGCTACATGCCGGACGTTCTTCCTGGTTAAGCTCAGTCATACGTTCTGAATTACAGGACCCCTCCCTCAGGGAGGTTAGAGGCTACAGGTGCGTTATCAAGGCACTTGCAGGGCCACGAACGTCACATGCATCAGGGACTGTACTGGCTTGCACTTCGTGGCTACTGGAGGCTGGCGGGCAGGATGACTTCGCCCGCCTCGATTGCAGAGCTCTGCCAGGCCAGAGAGACTCCTCGCTCTGGTGGAGGCCTTTTTGCGGGGGGCACAACTCCCTCCTGGCGCCTCAGCGCCGTAGGTATTCACCTACCTAGGGTCGTCGGGAGTTTGCGTTCGGGAGGACGGCCCTTGGGCCCTAAAGTGTGCTGGAGCGCGGCACCCACCTCCTGTTCGCAATTCTTCCATTCAGTCATGTCATCGGTAATGTTTTTGAAGAAACAAATTCATTTTTCTTTAAAAGGTATTTTTTCGAAAAATACTTACCGATGACATGACTGAATGGAAGTGTCTACTACTTACTCATTCTAGCCTAAGAGCCAGTTGTGTTAAGACACAACCCGGGAGGCACTCGGGGAACCCCGAGGGGACCAAGAGTTGTCTCCCTATACCCACCACCCGGAAGCCGGGTACCCATAATCCCTCAGTCAGGATACTTGGCGCAAGAGCGGCAAGCGGGGCAGGTGGGAGGGTCGTTTGAGTCATGTCATCGGTAAGTATTTTTCGAAAAAATACCTTTTAAAGAAAAATGAATTTTTTTGGTGTAGGGGGTGGGGGGGTAGGGGCAGGGGGATGTGTGACCATGAAAGTCCCCGCACAGTGTGCTACCACTTAGTCTTAACATTTTTATTCTGCTGCAGGGCTAGCATCAACGACAATCCCTTTTATGACATGCTGGCTGCTCGTCGCAAAAACGCCACAGGACATACGGGCAGAGCAAACTAAGTGTCCTATGATCATCTGGCCTCTTGATGCAACTCCTTCTGCCTTGACACACTACCGCTGACATGGGGAAATGGACCAACAATGATAGAACTGGATTGACCATAATATTTCAAGGATGGTGCCAGATTAGCCTGGTGCCTTTCCAGGCGCCAGGCTAAGCTGTCACCTTGAACTGTGAATACAGCGCCCAGATACGGGAATTAAGTCCAAGGTTTGAAAGTGTTGTAAACAGTGTTGACCCTAACACACAGAAAAAGCTGTGATCCACATGGATGCTAGCTGTAGGGATGCCAGTGGCTTGAGCACAAGCGTATCACTGATCATCTCCGCAATCGTACAACCAGGATTTGTGGAACAAATGTCCCCAAAAAGCCACAGAATAAAAATGAATATTTCAGCGTTAGGAGATGGATGAATTTTATGTGGATCTAATGATCACTTCTGAACATCTGATGAAACTAATTTGCGGAATAAGTATTCACAATTCTGCGAGGACTGTATTTGCTGATTTGACCGACAGAAGGAGTTTACAAGCAGTTGAGCCCTTACCTTATGACGAGATAGAATTTGCAGAAAACTAATAAATAAATGTGCTGATTTATGCTGTAACATTTATGACACTTATGAATTTGACATGATGGCGTCCATCCCAGTTTTCAAAAGGTCATAGGGCCAAGGTCGGTTGGCGTCGGACCACTGACCTCTCGTGCTCTGGGATAGTGTAATAGTTCGTGCAAGAGTAATGCTTTAACTCGTTCAGCCCGACGGCCGTATTTCCCAAATTTTGGAGGTGTCATCTAATGACTATGCACCAGTTGCAGGAGATGGATCGACCATGATAATTCAAGGGCAGTGCCAGATTAGCTTGGTGCCGACAGGCGCCAATCTAATCTGGCACTACCCTTAAATTATCATGGTCAACCCATCTCCTGTTGTAGGGCGTCAGGGCTGAATGGGTTAACCCCAAGGCCACATTTTCCTAATTCTGGAAGTGTCACCTAAAGACTATGTATCAGTTGCAGGAGATAGATCAACCATGATAATTGAAGGGTAGTGCCAGATTAGCTTGGCGCCCTCAGGCGCCAGGCTAATCTGGCACTACCCTTCAATTATCATGGCCGTTCCATCTCCTGCTGTAGTGCGCGAGGGCCAGACAGGTTGAAGCAGCGGTGAGAAATGCTGGCGTATGAAGTACACACATGTTTAACCTTCAATGCAGACACGACCTCAGTAATTCTTTGTTGCTTTCAAGACATTGACTTAAAGTGCCCTCAGCAACAGCAATTCTTGTTGGTGTAACTGTGTTGATGAAAAATTGTGGTATGATCAAAATTATGCGGGGCTTTGTGTGGTCTATTCTTATCGTGCACTAATCACTAAATGATGTGCCTGTTTTCCAGGGACTTGAATTGCATTCGTTATTTTTAATACATTGACACTTTGGACACCACAGTGTGAGATGAATCGGCCATGTTAACCCATTAAATCCCGAGGCTGAAATGTTTCAGATCTGTGTATTGACCCATGAAGCCCCATTGCAGGTTTGGGAGATAGATCAACTATTTTACCTCAAGGGTGGTGCCAGAATAGCTTGGCACCCTTGAACTATCATAGTCAAATTTATGTCACGAAATAGTGCATCAGAATGGAAAGGGTTAATCGTAGTATGATGAAAATGGCAAAGGGAAGGCACCATTCCAATCTGGCACCACCCATGAACTGTCATGGCCCATCCATCTCCCACCGCTGGCTTACTGTCATTATAGACACATCTCAATGTTGCGAAAATCTTTAAGAGGGGCGAATATGTAGACCTTTGGCTGTATGTTGTGCATTTTGTTGACGCGATTCCTGCAGGGATTCACCTCAACAAAATGTGTGACTGATGGCGGAAGGGTTAAGGAAGTGTACTTTAGTGGTGTGTGTGTTTACCGGTATGTGTGTATGTTAACTTTTCAATGCTAGTATGTAATGTGATACTTTACCTTGCGTTCGGTGTGTGTGTGTAGGGGAGGGGGGAAGGGGTATGAGAAAGATTTTTCCGCAAATGTAACCACACATGAGATGAACACGCGTGTGCTAGTCTGTGATTACGGACTTGCCATAAGATCCGTGATCACAGACCAGTACACGGATTATTTTGTTTCACTGTCGCTGTGTCAGCATGATGCCATGTACCTGCTTGAATGCTCTATCTTGTTTAGTTGTAGATCAGGTCTCGCAGATTTGTCATAAATGAAGCAGTGTGAGAAAGTTGTGTGGGGCAAATGACTGGCATTTTGGAAAGTGAGAGAATGAGAAAGCCATGATGAATGCTGGATGTAAATATCAAAAGGCATAAGATTCTCATGAGCCCCTGTGGATGCAGAGGCTCATGAAAATCTTATGTCTTTTGTAGATGATATGGGCTGGCTGATGAGCTGATTAAATAATGATGTACGATGAGTGACCTGGCATATATCGTGCCGCAAACTAATATAAAATCGTGTGTGAAAGAGGTGGATTACTGTACAGATATTTGAACAAAGAAGTAGGTCTCGTTTGGTTTTATTTCGCTCAGTACTGTCCAGCATGTTTTATTTTCTCGACGTATAGTTTGTTATATTTTAATGATACCTTTGTAGATTACCTTTATGATTCTCAAGTCTGCCTTATCAAGTCTCAAGTCCCTCGAAGTGTAACTATTTTTTTTCCATCCCGAGTCTTTACTATCGCCATATTGGACCAAAGCCCTCACCTGTTATGGGAGCAAAACAGAATATAATTCAGTCATCACTTTTCTGATTGTATTTATAGTCCTCCACTTATTTTACTTACTTCTGTAAGTGTTCATTGTTACTAACGTTACCACCAATCGCTGTTTTAACTGTGCCTATCTTTTTACCCATGGTGTTTTTGTGAGTATGCAGTCATCGGTCAGCCTAAGTATAATGTGCACCAGTATACTGAGGTAACACGCACATTTCTCTGTCTCCCACAAAGATGCCTGGTGAGCAAAAGGTTCTTGGGCTGGCGTCAGCCTTAGCTGGCCTGTGCCTGCTAAGGCTGATGTCAGCCCGAGGAATCTTTTCCTGAACGAGCGGGATTTCTTCAGAAGCCTGTGTCAGTTCAGCAGTGCAGTAACGCAATCGCAACTTGACTTTGCCCCACCTGGGTACAGCAATGCACCGAGGCTGATCTGCGCCGCCCTCACTTTCTGGGACAGTCATAGCCGAGTTTGGTCAGTCTGAAGCGAAGCGATAGCCTGCCTGTGAAGTCGCCCACTAGCCTCTTCACTGCTGGGAAAAATGTGAACACCACCTAACTGCAAGAGGCAAAGAACCTCACGAGCCCTCACAATTTCAGGGGCTCATGAGCTTCTTTGCCTCTTGCTGACCCCATTCATGTCTGTGCTCCTGAGATTTATTTTTTTATGTGGCGCTGAGTTTGCCCTGCTTTCAATGATTTAATGTTATGTCCACCAAGTCCTTAGCGTTTGCATAGATTCTCTGGAGCATCAGCAGCTGCAGAATTCAAGTGAGTCTTGTCACCTGCAGAGGGAAAAGGGGCTGGATGAATGACTACAGGCAGGCTGTGGCATTTTTACGCTCAAAATTCAGGAAGCTACGGCCATAAGGTGAAGGAAGGGTATAAAGTGCATCCTTGGTCAACCGCTTGCAATGACCCTGCTCAGTGGAAAAGACGCGTTTTACCGCTGCATGGTATCATCAGTAGCAGCCAAGGGGTTAAAAAGTGCAGGCAGATTGTTTTGGTTTGCTCGCATTAACAAGTACGTGTATATGATTCTCATTTACAAGTGTGTACAGATCCCCCTGTTTTTGCCATGCCTTGAAATACTCGTGAGTGATCACATGCATTGCTGTTTTGCGAAGGTCTGGCGTGTGGTTCGTGACTTTCGTCTTTCATAGTTTGCTGATGAGCTTTCTGTTTGTAGCAGGAAATTTGATACCTGTTTCTTATACACAGACCTATAAAAAAAAGCACCTTTTATAACCCAATGCGGCCCTCACACACTGCAGTGCAATCTGGATTGTCCATGGTGGTTAAAGGATGGTGCCGGAATAGCTTGGCGCCTCTTGCAAGGCGCCTTGCTATTCTGGCACCACCCTTGAACTATCATTGTTGATGTCTGCTGAACTGTAATGGGGTCTTCAAAAGACCATTCCCAAGTTGGGAAGAAAAAAAATTATGCTCAATGCACCAACTGAAAAGTCCACAAATTTAAACCCTTGCGTGTTGGTAGTGGTTTTTGGCTCACGTGCGAAGCCGTCCGTCGTCGTCCGTGGTAAACTTTAACATTGGCATTTTCTCGGAGATTATTCAAGCTACAGTCTTCAAACTTGGCCCAAGGATACTTTGTGGCAAGACCTTTCTAAACATACCAATTTCAGTGACCTCTCACAAAGGTCAAGGTCACAGGAAATCAGGAAATATATCAAAAATAGCTATTTTTTGGACATAATTTATTTTTTCTCAAATACTATTCACAACTTCAAACCCAAACTTGGTGCAAAGACACCAGATGGTAAGACCTTTATAGGCACACTAATTTGGTTGATCCCTCGGAAAGGTCAAGGGTTACATTACTTACAAGAGCTCAAGAAATTGGTCCCAAATCACCATATTTTTAACAAAAAAATGTTTTTTCTCAAATACTATTCACGACTTCAAACCCAAACGTGATACAACGATACCTGATGGTAAGACCTTTCTATGCATACTAATTTGGTGACCCTCGGGAAGGTCGAAGGTCACAAGAGCTCAGGAAATAGGTCCAAAATAGCCATATTTTGACAAAAATTGTTTTTTCTCAATTACTTTTCACAACTTCAAACCCAAACTTGCTACAGAGATGCCTGATGGTAAGACCTATCTATGCTTACTAATTTGGATGACCCCTTGGAAAGGTCAAGGGTCACAAGAGGTTGACAAATGTGTATAAAATGCCAATAATTGTACTTGCCAACCTCTGTATCCTAATTTAGTTGACTCATCGCAAAGGTCGAGGTTCATAGGGGTTTCACAGATGTGTGAAAACTGGTTAAATTTTGAGAAAACGTGGATTTTGTTAGTGCAGAAGACATCCTTTTACTTGTCAGACATGTGTGAATCGGTTGATACACGCGAGCCATAAGGGCTTTGCCTTGCTTGTTATCATGATGATTCCTGTCAGAATCATCACAACAAAAACCGCTACCAACACACAAAGGGTTAACTCATTCAAGGTGCTCGGCATCAGTTGCTATGGAAGTGTCTGTAGCATTGCCACTGGCAATGCTATGCAACACTTGCACCTACCAATGTAGGTAACAATGAGGCTCAAGAGTGTTAACAGTGGAGCAACAGAGTTTGAGCTATCAGCCCAAATCAGGGAATCTTCATGTGTGTGCAGATCTTTGGTTTTGGTCCTTGCAGCTTAAATCACAAACAAGCACTCATAAGGAGGCCAACACATTGTATTCATTCTGCTAGTGCACAATCCTATTGGTTTGTTTGACTCATCATTCAGTTGACCCCATGTAACCTCTTGCGTATTGACTACAGTTCTTGTTTGCCATCCTACCGGTATTGGTGTTTCTCACGTTTGTTTGACTGTGATTGTGATTTATGGTACTATTGCTGACGATGCACCGTTATTCTCCTGCTGTGGCTTACCTATTATGTATTCTGTACAGTGTTTTGCATCACAAGTTCTACATCTACTGAAGTGTATTATGTAAAGTTGGATTGGTTTGTGTCTATGGAGTTTCTTGTGTGTACATGTATTGTATGATTACCCACACTCTTCACAGTGGAAGGGAGGGAATGTATATATCAACCCTTGGATTTCCAGAACTAGATGACTTTTACCCCACTGTCCGCTAGGTTTCTTTTGATCTTTTTGTGTGTCTTTTCTGCATGGTAATCACCTGAGCACAATTTGTGTCACCTATGTGTTAGATGACGTCAAAAGTTCTTTATCGTCTTTCGTGACCATGCTCTGTATTGGGGATTTTGCAAATGCATGGCCTGTGGACCCCTACACTCAGATAAGGGCCACATGGGATATAAATTCAGGCACAATACTACTCTGAATACAGTAGAGAAATTTGACGTCACAATGGAACTTGATGAATAATTATTGACGACATTGCAGCAGCACTTTGTGTTATGGATGCCCTTTCAGGGTTATTATATGGAAAACTGAAGTAAGCAAAAACGCTTGTGTAGACTTATCGATTCATTCCAACCGTTAAACCTGCATGTCATGAAACAGGGATCATATGACAGGGGTAAGTATGTTTTATGAGCCTTGACTTCCTTTTGACACACAGTTTTGGTTCCTCGGCAGAGCATGTATTTTAAAAGCAAGTTTCAACTCGTAAATCATCACCACACATGGTATAACATATTTGTAGAATGGCAGTTGTTGAGTTATGGAAGTCAAAGGGTTAGCAAGGAAGGTGCTCTGGCCGACGTCAGCCATCGTTGGCACGCATAGACTTGTGTGTGAGCCAACTGTGGCGGACATTAGCCCGAGGATCTTTCACGTGCAGGGATGTGTGTGTATTGCGGTTTGGGGGTAGTGCCTATTTTTATTACAGTAGTAAGTTTGTACCTTTAGCCCATTTAACCCCATGGCTGCATTTCCCAAAATTTGGAAGTGTCACCTCATGACTGCACCAGTTTTAGGAGGTAGATCAACCTTGATAATTCAAGGGTAGTGCCAGATTAGTGTGACACTTAATGGTACCCTTGAATTATCATGGCTGATCCATCTTCTGCTGTAGTGCAACGGGGCTAAATGGGTTAATCAGTAACAGACATCATGTGCAAGGTCTTTGTTTCATGACTTTTTAAATCCCCTTTAGGAATATTTTATAGAGTTCGTGACCATTGGAAACGTGCATTGACTCCTACATTACATGATGTATGTTTTCTGTTACTGTAAAAAGTATATATTTC